>JAXQQM020066912.1:0-652394 GCA_034641835.2 Pinus albicaulis | reverse complement strand
TGGTTTTAATGAATCTGAAGTGTAGGAATATCAATCAGTTCGAAGATTTCCACAGAGACTGGATACAGAGAATATATCTGGTTAAAGAACCAAATAACATTCTGTGGAAACAAGTATACCTTGCAGCACTTCCATCCAAATTAGTTGATATATTGAAGCTGCAAGAAGTCTTCCCCTTGCCTCTTGAAGTCTATCTATGGGGAGAAATTTATTCTATCATCACTAAGGTGTTGATAACTCTTTGTACCAGCTCCAAAATGACAAAATCTATTGATAAACTAAATAGGTTGCCTAGTACTAAATCTTTCTGCAGTAAGTATGGTATAACCATTGATGACCCTTTGGTTACTCGCAGGAAGCCTAAAAAGAGAACAAAGAAGGCTCAACGCAGAACTAGAGCCTCGACTTACAGACTGAGCTCTGAAAAGAGACACGAGCTCAGACCGCAGAAAAGGAAACTAGCCAAAGGAAGAAAAGGTTATTACAGAGATAACTGCAAGACTCATTACTACACTCCCATGGACATCAAACCCAAAGATCATAAACTAGAAAGAATGAAGGGTGTTCTCTGTTGGCTCTGTGGTGAACATGGCCATACTTCCAATATGTGTCCCACAGCTCTTGAGTCTAAAAGAGGCCGTGGTAAGAAATCACAGCCCAAGAACCAGGCCGGTCCAAGCACCGCTATTAAAGTTGAAGACAGATGTCGTCGGTGCAATTCTGCCTTCCACAAGACAGAAGACTGTAACCGTCTTGCTATTCAGCAAGCAGCCGAAGATTCTCATTCTGAATCTTCCTCTGATTCTTCTGTTTCCTATTCTTCTGAAGAAGAGATTCATGCTTATTGCTAATGTTCTGACTCACGGAATTGTCATTGTGATTGTTCTGATGATGATTCAGATCTTTCTTCTGATGATTCTCTCCCAGAAGAATTCTCAAGAAAATTAAAGGTCCTCATGGCACAAACTGATGAAGATGATCTCAAAGTGTTTGCATAGATACGTGCCATGGAGGAAGGTGAACTGAAAGCTGCATTATTGAAGACTTTTATGCAGCATGGTACTAGTTATTCCAGTACATCATCCGGTAAGAAGCCTAATTTTGTTGATGCTTCTTACGAAAGAAATACCAAAACGTATCTCCAGCATAATTCAAGCAAAGTTCGTACACTCACTTTAGGGGAGGTGAGTAAGGAGATACATTCAATGAAGTCAGAAATTTCTACCTTAAAATCACAAATTGCACAGTTAGAAATGGAAAAAAAAGGATCTCAGCTTTCTAACTCTCTTTCAGGCAGAAACACAAATTACACTCTGCATACTGCTCCAGGACAATCTTCAAAACCACAAGTGGAGATTGTTGAAGGAATGTCGGATCCGACAATTGGATTCAGAGAAATGCAAGTCCTTGCGGTTCAATACCGACAACACCACGTCAAAGTAAATATTCTTGTTGAAGGTAAAATATATAAGGTGACTGCATTAATAGACTCAGGAGCAGATGTAAACATTATTTCCAAGAAAATAATTCCCTCCAGATTCTGGGTATCTTCTACCAGAAACATCACAGGACTTGGAAAGCAAGTTCTAGAATTTGAAGTTCCAAAAGCTGATGTTTGTTTTGATTCCCATTGCGTCAAACTTAAGCTTTCCATTGCAGAGATTCCAGTCGACTGCATTTTGGGAAATGTATTTTTAGTAGCTGTAGAGCCCCATGGTTCTTTCAGATTTCCAGATAAATCTCCAGGCTATTTCATTACAATGCCTACATCTAATAATGA
Organism: Pinus albicaulis; assembly: GCA_034641835.2. Classification (NCBI taxonomy): domain Eukaryota; kingdom Viridiplantae; phylum Streptophyta; class Pinopsida; order Pinales; family Pinaceae; genus Pinus; species Pinus albicaulis. The sequence goes on along the minus strand of JAXQQM020066912.1, from coordinate 650,614 downwards.
GGGTAAGAGGATAGAACTTCCTTATATTTTTAATCCTCGAATTTCTACAATGGTGTTGGCTAGGCAGGAACTTCGTAAAGCAGAAAACACTCTGAATGAACTCAAGGATCATAAGAATATGATCAGAATTGAAGAACAGTTGAGTTCTCCAGAAATTCAGAGACAGATCTCTGAATTGCAGAAACAGTTTGAAAGCACTTGCTGCTCAGAAGAACCAAATGCATTCTGGCATCGCAAGCAACATTGTGTAGAATTGCCCTATAAGGAAGGATATACGGGCAAAGCATGTAAATCCAGAGCTATCTCCATGTCCAAAGAATACCGACAGCTCTGTGAAAAAGAAATTGATCAGCTCCTTCAAGGAAAGCTGATCCGGGAGTCTGACAGTCCATGGAACTGTTATGGCTTCTATGTCAATAAGAGGAGCGAACAGATAAGAGGTATTCCCATACTTGTTATTAATTATAAGCCTCTAAACTCTGTTCTTGCAGATAACACATATCCCATTCCGCACAAAGTAGATCTGCTGAGTAGGATAGCTGGAGCTAAGATATTCTCAAAGTTTGATCTAAAATCTGGTTTCCGGCAAGTAGCCATAAAAGAAGAAGATAAATGGAAGACAACATTCAGTGTGCCAGCAGGACACTACGAATGGAATGTGATGCCATTCGGTTTAAAGCATGCACCTTCTAAGTTCCAGAAGGTAATGGATTCCATCTTTAAGCCATATAATGAGTGGTTACTTGCATATATAGATGATCTCCTAGTTTTCTCCAAAAATCTCCAGGACCATTTAAAGCATTTAAGAATTTTCATGAAGTTGGTCCAGAAAAATGGGTTGGTCCTAAGTAAAAAGAAAATGGAGTTATGTAGGACCAAAATAAAGTTTTTAGGGCACAATATAGAAAATGGACAGATTGCTTTACAGAGCCATGCTCTTGAGTTTGCAGATAAGTTTCCAGATATCATTCTGGATAAAACTCAGTTGCAGAGATTTCTAGGATGCTTAAACTATGTAAGCAACTTCTATCTGTCTTGTGCCATTGACAGGTCTCTACTTAACCAGAGACTAAGAAAAAATCCAAAACCTTGGACCCAAGCTCACACGATGGCTATCAGAAATATCAAAGCCAAGGTTAAGAATCTCCCTATACTTTATGTTTCAGAAGATAGTTATTTTAAGATTGTTGAAACAGATGCAAGTAACATAGGTTGGGGAGGTGTCTTAAAAGAAAAGACCAAACGAGGAGGATCGGAAGATAAAGAGAGGGTATGCGGTATGCATGCGGAGTGCGGAATAAGGCTAAACATAATTACTCCACCAGGTTGAACAAAGAAGTCAAAAGCTGCATGGAAGCTGCATCCAGCATTCTCCACACACTTGGTAAATAAACATTTTCTATTAAAGATCGATGCGAAGCTCTGGCAAAATTCATAAACAAAGATATAAAGAATCCTGAAGATGCCAAGTTTGCAAGATGGCAAGCCTTATTTGCAAACTTTGATTTTAAAGTGGAACACATTAAAGGTTCTGATAATTGTTTGCCAGACTTCCTTAGTAGAGAGTTTATCCAACATAAAAAATAGCATGATGACCTAAAAGAGGAAGAAGCACATGTGATGGTCATCATTACGGAATGGAATCATGCCCAACAAAGGGAAGAACTCAGATCTATATCTGATGATGAGTCATGGGCAGTATATAGAGAAAAGTGGAGACCCCCGGGTTACGACTCCCACTTATTACCAAGATCTTTAGATGCAAATCTTTAGAATCATTCAGATATCCAGCATCTAGTACCAGAAAAGGCAGAAATTTTTGACTTCATTGAATGTATCTCCTTACTCACCTCCCCCAAAGTGAGTGTACAAACTTTGCTTGAATTATGCTGGAGATACGTTTTGGTATTTCTTTCGTAAGAAGCATAAAAAATATTAGGCTTCTTACCTGATGATGTACTGGAAGAACCAGTACCATGCTGCATGAAAGTCTTCAATAATGCAGCTTTCAAGTCTCCTTCCTCCATGGCGCGGATCTGTGCAAACACCTTAGGATCATCATCATTGTTTTGGGCCATGAGGAATTTTAATTTTTCTGAGAATTCTTCTGGGAGAGAATCATTAGTAGAAGAATTTGAATCATCATCAGAACAATCACAATGATAATTCTATGAGTCAGAAAATTGACAATAAGCATGAACCTCTTCTTCAGAAGAATAAGAAACAGAAGAGTCAGAGGAAGATTCAGAATGTGAATCTTCGGCTGTTTGCTGAATAGCAAGGCGGTTACAGTCTTTTGTTTTGTGAAATGTGGAATTTCACCATCGACATCTGTCTTCAACCTTAATGGTGGTGCTTGTGCCAGCCTGGTTTTTGGGTTGTGATTTCTTACCACGGCCTCTTTTAGACTCAAAAGCTGTGGGACACATGTTGGAAGTATGACCATGTTCACCACAGAGCCAATAGATAACACCCTTCATTCTTGCAAGCTTATGATATTTGGGCTTGATATCCATAGGAGTGTAGTAATGAGTCTTGTGGTTATCTCTGTAATAACCTTTTCTTCCTTTGGCTGATCTCTTTTTCTAAGGTCTGAGCTCGCGTCTCTTTTCTGAGCTCAGTCTGTAATTCGAGGCTCTTGTTCTGCGTTGAGCCTTCTTTGTTCTCTTTTTAGTCTTCCTGCGAGTAACCAAAGGGTCATCAATGGTTATACCATACTTACTGCAGAAATATTTAGTACCCGGAAACCTATTTAGCTTATCAATATATTTTGTCATTTTGGAACTGGTACAAAGAGTTATCAACACCTTAGTGATGATAGAATATATTTCTTCCCATAGATAAACTTCAAGAGGCAAGGGGAAAACTTCTTGCAGCTTTAATATGTCAACTAACTTGGATGGAAGTGCTACAAGGTATACTTGTTTCCACAGAATGTTCTTTGGTTCTTTAACCAGATATATCCTCTGTATCCAGTCTCTGTGGAAGTCTTCAAACTGATTGATATTCCTACACTTCAGATTCATTAAAATCATTTCATGTTTGTCTGAAAGTGTAATATCAGCACCACAAAAATGTTCTTGAATCATAGCATTCAGTGCACCAATCATAATAATCCCATCTTTTAAGATTTCCTTCTCCATTTATCAATCATTGCAGGAGAGGATTCAAGCTCCCACCATCTGGCAAGAGTTCCTGTGAAGCACTACATTAGAGTTTTGCAAGATTCAACTTCAGTCTTGCCTGCAACACACATGAGCCTATACTCTGTGATCATCTGATCAAGCATCTGCCTGATCTATGTAGTAGTCAGATTATCTAAATTCCATTCTTTATGACTATCTGCATGAAATATTTCCCTTGGGGGAATCTTTCCAACTCCATATAGATCAGGGGCAGGATGTCTGGTGAATTGAGGCTCAAGTGGCTCATAAATAGGAAGAACTTGATGTTCTGTATCAGACTCGGAGATGAGGGTTTTGGCAGATATCTTTTCAGACTGCAGTTTCTTTTCAGATGATTAGCTTCTTTAGGGAGAAGAAAGGAAAACTTAGAGACTGGGATTTTAGTAAGTTCACGGGTGTGAATGAATTTTCCCTTATGCAAAAATGAAGCTGGTATTAGTTTCTCTATTTTATTTAAACTCATTCTGTCGACTTTTTCAGACAGATTTGAAATTAAATGTCGAGTAGAGATAGAATTTTCTGTAATACAATTCTCTACTTCATCAATCTTTTTGAAAGATTCTAAAGAATAATCTTTGGCAACAGAGGAATTATATTGTAGAGAATTTAAAACATTATTCACATCATTAATAGAGACTTGGACTCTATCAATTTGATCTCTGACTGTGGCAGCTTTTGCTACATTTTTCTCCAGGCCAGTGAGAGTAGTATTAGTCCAATTAACTTGTTCACTAACTTTCTGAATTCGACCTTCAGTTCCTACTGCAGCATTATCCTTCTGAACTAAAGGATAAGCAGTGGCTGAATTATGACCTTCTCCTAACACAATGCTTTTGAAAGGAGGATATGAGGTAGAAGTTTCAATTTTGCTAATATCTGTGGCTGTCCAAGAATGTGAAGAAGAACATGTAGAATCATTCATCAAAACTGCATCTGATTGTTTAGCTTTCTTCCATGAATAAAAATAAATCCAGACATTTTCTTTTTCCATGAAATCTTCCCATTCATTTTCTAATGATATCTTCTCTTCATGAGTGTGAAATACCAAATTCATCAGCCTGTGGATGTGTACAGACATCCCATTTCCACATGAAGATGAACATGTTCTTATGATGCATCTAGTGCCAACACTAGAAAATGAAGACCCCAGGTTAACTGCCATCTTTACAAACATGAGGCCTGCAAACTCTCCTAATTATGGACTTGGATACTTAGAAGAAAAAGATAAATTGATTCCTGAATGCAGATTTAAAGATCTGCCAGATGGCTGCAAAAGACCATCAGTCCCTGAAATCCATAAGTTTTATACTTTGATGAATGGATGTTCTAAACATTAGATCCCAGTAAAGGCTGTCAGATGCGAGAACGTGGGAGTAGGTTCGTGTATGGGTTCATCACTGGGTTCACATAAAGAACTTTTGAGAAATTGACAAAGGAGAAACTTAGAAAGGCCAAGTCCGCCTGTGTGTGTGCGGTGCTAAGCAAGCTTGTTGAAGCCCCTGCTAGAAATTGGTATCAGAGCCAGTATTCGACACTTTGACTGAGTTAAATCTTGTTCGAGACAAGGTTAGTACTTAGTCCTTTCTCTCTCTTTATAAGTTTTTATGGACTCAATGAGGAAATCAGTTTCTTTCCGAGAACTTGAAGAACAAGATAGGGCCACCCAAGACCCTTTCAGAGACATGTTTGCATCTTCTTTTAGTAGAGTATTAAATCAATCAGAATTGTTGTGTGAAGAGGTTGAGCCTCAGGCCAAATGGATTCTACCAAAGATATCTGCATCTGAGGTATATGCAGATCTGAGTGTGTGGCATCGCAAATCTGCCACTAGAATTACAATTAAAGAATCCATAAGTTCCATTGAAGAGAATTCTGATTGTGTCCAGACCCTTCTGTTGTTGGATCCCAAACAACTCCATGCAGAAGCCAAGAAATTGGGGACGAAATTCCTGCATCTAGGATGCATTCGGGTGGGAATCAATGCCTTGGTTCATCCAGGATTAGACACCTATGTGTTAGCCACTGTTCGTGACCTAACCCATAACAAATACACTGATTCCCTGATAGGAGGAATAGTTGCACCATTATCAAATGGACCAGTTTGGTTTGACTGTTATCCAAACTTCTCTGTGTATGTATATGATGAAACTTTGAGCGATATTTTGCAGTTGCAAATCCAGACTTCTGGATTTGACATGAGGAGAAAAAGAAACAATATCTCCATCCAAACCAGAGGATGTTTTCATCATACCAGTACTATGTTTCCTGCAGTCCTCCATGCCCCCAGCAGAGATTCCAAAACCAGTGTCATTGTCATGACAGATCCCAAAAACCAAAAGGTTGAGCACCAAGCCATTAAGTGGGAGGATCTGAATTTTCCAGAACACTGGGTAGTGCCAAATCCAAAGCCCATCTCTGCTAAAAAAAATAACTTCTGCAAATACCTCAGAAAACCAATCCACTGCCACATTTTCTTTTCCAAGAATATCTACAATAGACAGGCGTAGGATTGAATCTAAATGTAAAAAGTATTCACTGTATATTCCACCTAGTTTGTCAGATACTGCGTGTTCTAGTCTTGTAAATTCTTGTCAGCATCTCTCTCTTTTTGAATTTTCTCAGTTAATAAATTTCCAGCCAATTTCAGCTGCATGCCCTCAATGTGAACAACAAGTAAACCGGAGTCAGCTTGCATATCTGGTCATTCATAAGAACCAAAATGTTAGGATTGGTGAAGCTCCTCCGTCTACCTCTGTCACCCCCTGTCCTAATCCCAAGTGTACAGACATGCCATTTCCACATGAGGATGAACATGTTCTTATGATGCATTTAGTGCCAACACTAGAAAATGAAGACCCCAGGTTAACTGTCATCTTTACAAACATGAGGCCTGCAAACTCTCCTAAGTACAGACTTGGATACTTAGAAGAAAAAGATAAATTGATTCCTGAATGCAGATTTAAAGATCTGCCAGATGGCTGCAAAAGACCATCAGTCCCTGAAATCCATAAGTTTTATACTTTGATGAATGGATGTTCTAAACATCAGATCCCAGATTCATGGATGAAACATATGTTGAACTGGGATATTTATACACATCCACAGGCTGATGAATTTGGTCTTTCACACACTCCTGAAGAGAAGATATAATTAGCAAATGAATGGAAAGCTTTCATGGAAAAAGAAAATGTTTGGATTTCTTTCTATTCATGGAAGAAAGCGAAAGAATCAGATGCAGTTTTGATGAATGATTCTACATCTTCTTCTTCACATTCTTGGACAGCCACAGATGGTAGAAAAAATGAAACTTCTACCTCATATCCTCCTTTCAAAAGAATTGTGTTAGGAGAAGGTCATAATTCAGCCACCGCTTATCCTTTAGTTTAGAAGGATAATGCTGCAGTAGGAACTGAAGGTAGAATTCAGAAAGTCAGTGAACAAGTTAATTGGACTAATACTGCTCTCACTGGCCTAGAGAAAAATGTAGCAAAAGCTGCCACAGTCAGAGATCAAATTGATAGAGTCCAAGTCTCTATTAATGATGTGAATAATGTTTTAAATTCTCTACAGTATAATTCCTCTATTGCCAAAGATTATTCTTTAGAATCTTTCAAAAATATTGATGAAGTAGAGAATTGTATTATAGAAAATTCTATCTCTACTCGACATTTAATTTCAAATCTGTCTGACAAAGTCGATAGAATGAGTTTAAAAAAAATAGAGAAACCAATACCAGCTTCATTTTTGCATAAGGGAAAACCCATTCACACCCATGAACTTACTAAAAGCCCAGTCTCTAAGTTTGCCTTTCTTCTCCCTAAAGAAGCTGAAGAATCTGAAAAGAAAAAGCAGTCTGAAAAGATCCCCGTCACAACCCTCATTTCTAAGGTTGACGCAGAACATCAAGTCCTTCCTATCTATGAGCCCCTTGAGCCTCAGTTTACCAGACATCCTGCCCCTAATCTATATGGAGTTGGAAATATTCCCCCAAGGGAAATATTTCATGCAGATAGTCATAAAGAATGGAATTTAGATAATCTGACTACTGCACAGATCAGGCAGATGCTTGATCAGATGATCACAGAGTATAGGCTCATGTGTGTTGCAGACAAGACTGAAGTTGAGTCTTGAAAAACTCTAATGCAGTGCTTCACAGGAACTCTTGCCATATGGTGGGAGCTTGAATCCTCTCCTCAGATGATTGAAAAAATGGAGAAGGAAATCTTAAAATATGAAAATGGGGATATTATGTTTCATCCAGATGGCACCCCTCAGAATAATATGATTGGTGCACTGACTGCTATGATCCAACAACATTTTTGTGGTGCTGACATTAAACTGTCAGATAAGCATCAGATGGTTTTAATGAATCTGAAGTGTAGAAATATCAATCAGTTTGAAGATTTCCACAGAGACTGGATACATAGAATATATCTGGTTAAAGAACCAAAGAACATTTTGTGGAAACAAGTATACCTTGCAGCACTTCCATCCAAATTAGTTGATATATTGAAGCTGCAAGAAGTCTTCCCCTTGCCTCTTGAAGTCTATCTATGAGGAGAAATTTATTCTATCATCACTAAGGTGTTGATAACTCTTTGTACCGGCTCCAAAATGACAAAATCTATTGATACACTGAATAGGTTTCCTGGTACTAAATCTTTCTCAAAGAAGTACAGTATAAACGAATATGACCTTGGCTACCAGCATAAATAACAAAAAGAGAACAAACATACGTTCAACGATAATCCGTAGCTCGAAATTGCTGGCATCGAGCTTCGAAAAGAGACGAAGTTTCCGTACCGCAAAAAGGAAACCAACCAAAGCAACAGTACACATACAAGAGATAACCGCAAGACTCGTTATTACACTCCCATGGACATCAAACCCAAAGATCATAAACTAGAAAGAATGAAGGGTGTTATCTGTTGGATCTGTGGTGAACATGGCCATACCTCCAATATGTGTCCCACAGCTCTTGAGTCTAAAAGAGGCCGTGGTAAGAAATCATAGCCCAAGAACTAGGTCGGTCCAAGCACCGCTATTAAAGTTGAAGACAGATGTCATCGGTGCAATTATGCCCTCCACAAGAAAGAAGACTGTAACCATCTTGCTATTAAGCAAGCAGTCGAAGATTCTCATTCTGAATCTTCCTCTGATTATTTTGTTTCCTATTCTTATGAAGAAGAGATTCATGCTTATTGCCAATGTTCTGACTCACAGAATTGTCATTGTGATTGTTCTGATGATGGTTCAGATCTTTCTTATGATGATTCTCTCCCAGAATAATTCTCAGGAAAATTAAAGGTCCTCATGGCACAAACTGATGAAGATGATCTCAAAGTGTTTGCACAGATACGCGCCATGGAGGAAGGTGAACTGAAGGCTGCATTATTGAAGACTTTTATGCAGCATGGTACTGGTTCTTCCAGTACATCATCATGTAAGAAGCCTAATTTTGTTGATGCTTCTTACGAAAGAAATACCAAAACGTATCTCCAGCATAATTTAAGCAAACTTCATACACTCACTTTGGGGGAGGTCAGTAAGGAGATACATTCAATGAAGTCAGAAATTTCTGCCTTGAAATCACAAATTTCACAATTAGAAATGGCAAAAGGAGGATCTCAGCTTTCTAACTCTCTTTCAGGCAGAAACACAAATTACACTCTGCATACTGCTCCAGGAAAATCTTCAAAACCACAAGTGGAGACTGCTGAAGGAATGCCAGATCCGACAATTGGATTCAGAGAAATGCAAGTCCTCGCGGTTCAATACCGAAAACACGACGTCAAAGTAAATATTCTTGTTGAAGGTAAAATATATAAGGTGACTGCATTAATAGACTCAGGAGAAGATGTAAACATTATTTCCAAGAAAAACATTCCCTCCAGATTCTGGGTATCTGCTACCAGAAACATCACAAGACTTGGAAAGCAAGTTCTTGAATTTGAAGTTCCAAAAGCTGTTGTTTGTTTTGATTTCCATTACGTCAAACTTAAGCTTGCCATTGCAGAGATTCCATTCGAATGCATTTTTGGAAATGTATTTTTAGCAGCTGTAGAGCCCCATGGTTCTTTCAGATTTCCAGATAAATCTCCGGGCTATTTCATTACAGTACCTACATCTAATAATCAGGGTAAGAGGATAGAACTTCCTTATATTTCTAATCCTCGAATTTGTACAATGGTGTTGGCTATGCAGGAACTTCGTAAAGCATAAAATAGTCTGAATGAACTCAAGGATCATAATAATATGATCAGAATTGAAGAACAATTGAGTTCTCTAGAAATTCAGAGACAGATCTCTGAATTTCAGAAACAGTTTGAAAGCACTTGCTGCTCAGAAGAACCAAATGCATTATGGCATCGCAAGAAACATTGCATAGAATTTCCCTATAAGGAAGGATATACGGGCAAAGCATGTAAATCTAGAGCTATCCCCATGTCCAAAGAATACTAACAGCTCTGTGAAAAATAAATTGATCAGCTCCTTCGAAGAAAGCTGATCCGGGAGTCTGACAGTCCATGGAACTGTTATGGCTTCTATGTCAATAAGAGGAGCGAACAGATAAGAGGTATTCCCAGACTTGTTATTAATTATAAGCCTCTAAACTCTGTTCTTGCAGATAACACATATCCTATTCCGCACAAAGGAGATCTGCTGAGTAGGATAGTTGGAGCTAAGATATTCTCAAATTTTGATCTAAAATCTGGTTTCTGGCAAGTAGCCATAAAAGAAGAAGATAAATGGAAGACAACATTCACTGTGCTAGCAGGACACTACGAATGGAATTTGATGCAATTCAGTTTAAAGCATGCACCTTCTAAGTTCCAGAAGGTAATTTATTCCATCTTTAAGCCATATAATGAGTGGTTACTTGCATATATAGATGATCTCCTAGTTTTCTCCAAAAATCTCCAGGTCCATTTAAAGCATTTAAGAATTTTCTTGAAGTTGGTCCAGAAAAATTGGTTTGTCCTAAGTAAAAAGAAAATGGAGTTATGTAGGACCAAAATAAAGTTTTTAGGGCACAGTATAGAAAATGGACAGATTTCTTTACAGAGCCATGCTCTTGAGTTTGCAGATAAGTTTCCAGATGTCATTCTGGATAGAACTCAGTTGCAGAGATTTCTAGGATGTTTAAACTATGTAAGCAACTTCTATCTGTCTCGTGCCACTGACAGGTCTCTTCTTAACCAAAGACTAAGAAAAAATCCAAAACCTTGGACCCAAGCTCACACGATGGCTGTCAGAAATATCAAAGCCAAGGTTAAGAATCTCCCTATAATTTATGTTTCAGAAGATAGTTATTTTAAGATTTTTGAAACAGATGCGAGTAACATAGGTTGGGGAGGTGTCTTAAAGCAAAGACCAAGCAAGGAGGATCAGAAAGATAAAGAGCAAGTTGTGAAGTATGCATCTGGAGTCTGGAATAAGGCTGAACAGAATTACTCCATGATTGAACAAGAAGTCAAAGCTACATGGAACTGTGTTAGCAAATTCTCCACACACTTGGTAAATAAACACTTTCTATTAAGATCTGATGCACAAGCTTTGGAAAAAATCATAAATAAAGATATAAATAATCCTGAAGATGCCAAGTTTGCAAGATGGCAAGCCCTATTTGCAAACTTTGATATTAAAGTGGAACACATTAAAGGTTCTGATAATTGTTTGCCAGACTTCCTTAGTAGAGAGTTTATCCAGCATCAAAAACATCATGATGACCTAGAAGGAGAAGAAGCACATGTGATGGACATCATTACAGAGTGGAATCATGCCCAACAGAGGGAAGAACTCAGATCTATATCGGATGATGAGTCATGGGCAGTATATATAGAAAAGTGGATACCCACGTGGCAACTCCGCAATACCAAGATACTAGATGCAAATCTTTAGAATCATTCAGATATCCAGCATCTAGTACCAGAAAGGAGAGTACACCCGGAAGGGAGCAGATGGATCCATGACATGATGTATTCTACCTGCATGACAGCTTCAAAGGAAGCTGAAAGATCTCTATCTGAAGATTTTTGTGACCTTACTGTTATCGACACTAGCGGAAGCAACAGAACAAATATCTTCAGTAAATCCTATGGTATCAACAGGACACGGTATCCAGGAAAATATTGGCTGGATGAATTCCTCATATGGCCAGGTGATGATCCTAAATTACTTTTTCCTGATACTGTGTATAATTTTGCAGGATATAAGAATCACTGGTGGAACCCGATGAACAAAGATGGTCGTGATGAAACACATTACACCAAGATCAAATTTGGTCCCACCTGGATCAATCAAAGAAACCGACAACTGCCATGGATTAGTAGTTGGTGGTTCGACTATGGGTTGAGTGCTTACAGTATGGATCCCTGTTATTTTGATTCATATTGGTAGAGTAAATGTGAATATTGTCTAGAAAGAATAGGAGAATGTTTTCACACTCCTTGTCAAACTGTGAAAGATATTGGCCAGCTTGAATACAGACTGATAAATTCTGTATTATTATCTCACATGAAAAGGCATCATCAATGGCTGGTCATGACCAAGATAAAACATCAAGTCATATTGAATAAACCCATGATTGTACGTCGGATATACACAAAAGCCTGGGATGATTATCTATATCCTACTCTCAGATTTCCAGGAATGAAAATCTTGGAGGAATCCGATGAAGCTAGTACAAGCGGTTCTCATGGGCTCTGCTAAAACAAAAGTATCCATTATGTATGATTACCCAGTCACGGGTTCACAGTGACAGGTCTTTTCCCGAGGGCTTTTTACCTGTTTAGAAAAGCATCCTCTTTGTACCTAATAATTATGTTTCCTCGTGGGCCTTGTACATCAAAGGCATCCACTGTGTAGTACCCACACACTGTCACATGTGTCGGAAGGACCGAATCTCTGCGCGGATGTCACTTCGGTGTTACCCGAAAGCAATGATTCGCCATCCACTTGTCAATAATCCGATGGCTCTATAGGAATGTTTGTCCCCCCTCATTTCCTATATAAGGAGGGTTAGGCTCATTCTTGAGGCATTCGCATTGGGAGAGTCTTGATTCATTTGTGTGTTTTGAGTCCGAGTCGAGCCGAAGCTCCCTGCTCTGCATCTGTGCGAAGTCTCGCGATCTTCTTGAATCACGGTGGTAAGAGTCAAAGTCCCTAGGTGATCTGATAAGCCTGCGTGTCTATGTGCTCAGCATAGGCAAGAACCTAAAGTGGCCAGATCATAGATTGAGTCTGTAATTAAGTTTGTCCATGTGTTGTGTGTTTCGTAAAGAACTCTGAGACAGAGTCTGCAACTGGCCAGAAAGCTTCCAGTAAAGCTTGCACATTTATTGTGTAGCCTAAGTCTGGTAAATGCCACCGCAGTAAATCTCTGGAAGGAGATCTTGATTTCTAGTCATATATTCTGAGTTCTGTAATACTCACTCATCTGTAAAATCATTCTGATACATCAATAAAGAGGGAAAATATTTTCAAAAATTCCACATTCTTAAGTACTGTCACCCTGTGCATTTAAATTGTCTGCTAAGACATGTTTGTCACTCTCAAAGTCTTGAAAGTTTGCTAGAAGTTCGCCAGAGGTTCGCCAAACCACTGAGGTACGCCAAGGCCGCAAAAGGCGAGGGAAGCCGTAAAAAAGGCCATCAGATACGAGAATGTGGGAGTAGGTTCGTGTATGGGTTCATCGCTGGATTCACATAAATAAATTTTGAGAAATTGACAAAGGAGAAACTTAGCAAGGCCAAATTCGCCTGTGTGTGGGCGGTGCTAAGCAAGCCTGTTGAAGCCCCTGCTAGAAATTGGTATTTATACCATAATACCAATGAAGCATGTAATGGCTCATCAATGTCAAGTTTCCCTTTGATAATATTTTTTGGTGATTTTAAAAAGCATTTTTAATATATATATATATACAGACACACTGTCCATGAGAAAGAGTTAGAAACACCGTGGTAGGGCCTTAAATTTCACTGGAAATAGGAACTCTAATTGAAATATGAAAATTTGATCAGCTCTCTAATTTGTTGGAAAATTAATCTCAACCACTCTAGTTATTAATCTTACATCATCCATACTTAAAGTACATTGTTACTGTAGGTTGCAGATTTTATTTGCAGGGTGAAGGACTTAACTTAAATGAAGTTCTGAGCGGGATTAGAAATACCCCATTCCCCAACATATCGAATAATTAAAGTCAAATGACCATTTAATGAAAGTTGGTGAAATGTATAGTGAGAAATTAATTCATTTATTGTACCCAACCTCTGCAAGTTCAGAAAATCATTTTTGTAGACTCTTCGGTGGTGTGTCTTAATATTTTGTCTTTTCTTGTATTAATGTATTAGAAATGTTTATTTTGATATAACAACTATGTGGAAGTCTTGTATTTTGTGTTGTGGGCTGATGTAAGCCCGAGAAGATAAGAGGAGAAAATTGTGGGGCATTTTGTGGTGAGTTTTACTTGGTGAAGGAGTCCCTGCATCCATATGAATGTATTTCATGTTTTAGAAATTATAAACCAAAGGTTTATTTTTTGTTGAGCTACTATGTTTTACTTTGTTCTATTGTGCTTAAATCTGGTTGAATTTTAGCTCCATTTCATTTTCCCAAGTTAACCGTGTTTTAATCTCCCCGTCTATCTTTTGAGAAAAAATCCTCTATTTTAATTTTACACATAATAATCACTATGTTGTCTATAAAACACAATAATGAAAATATTGATGAAATATCTCACACCTTGCAATACCATATCTAATTAACCAAATAATATCAACGAATGATCTCACACAAATATGATAATATTCATAGTTATTATGATGAGCATTTATGTACATTATTTTCTGAATGAATACGGAAAATAGAGTTTTAGGGTTCTCTTGATAGTGTAGAACCCAGAAGTGAGAGTGGATACATATTCACCTACTTCTAGGAGAATCTAATTCCAACCACCTGCTAGATGTTGAAATTGTACATTCAAGTGTCCAAGTTAAGTTACACTTAGTCCACTTTTAGTTTAGTTTCACTGAAGTCATTTAATGTTGATGTCTCCAATGTAATCTTATTTAACTAATTCGTAATATTGAGAACATAAATCCTCTACTCCACTTCTTTTCAGTTTTCAATTCTTGTCATGGTATCAGAGCTAGTTTGCATAAGACTCCTCGAGAAAGCAGTAATGTTGTAAAGTTGGAGCAGCAGATAGAAGAGGCTAGCCTGCATAAGACTTTTTGAGAAAGCAGAAGAAGTTTGAAGAAGTTTGAGGATGCCTCATGCGAGAGCAACAAAGATCGAAGATCAAAGATATGTTGTATAAGACTCCAAAGCAATAACGTGAGTGAGAGCGCAGTATTTGAATATTACTGAGGTGTAGAGATCCAAAGGAATACTGTTGAGGTTCAAAGAACCAAAGGAAAAAGAAGAAAAAATAACCAACTGAGGAGAAGCCCCTGATAGTTAAGTGAAGTTTTTTTTTATTTAAGTTTTTTTTTAATAAGCACTCTTTTTGAAGGAACAGTCGTGTCGATCAGCCATCAGCGCTGATTTGAGGTAGATACCCCTACCGATTAGCGCTATTTTGAGCCAGATACTAGTGCCAATCATGCGAAGAAGTAGAGAGAGAGTTGGTTCTTGAGCAGAAGGCCGAGATTTAAAAATAATCCAAAAATGTGTGATAAGTTCATGGATCTGCTACCAGTGTGAGCGATCTGCGAATGCAGTCCCACCTGGTGTACTCTCTCAAAGTAGAGATAACTAGTATCTGGGGGCATTGCTTAAATCGGTTCTAGGTATTCTAATATTTTTCGTGAAAGTTTTGTATAAGTGTCTCCTCTTTAAAGAATTTTTTTGAAGCAAGGTATTTGTTAAGAATTTGTAGACTCGTCTATTTGTGAAATCCATGCAACATCATCATTTTTTTTTCATTTAGTTGAAATTTCTACAATTTGTGTTATTTGTTGATTTGAACTGAGCCAACACTCAACAATGTGAAAAGCAAAGAGGCTAAAGCGACAAAAATAGATTTTTGAGATCTTTTTAGATCTGGAAGTGAAGAGGCAAAAAGATGCCTTTGCATTAAAATGCATAAAAAAATCTGTGGATGACAACATTCTGCCCCTAATTTCAAATTCCAAGACATCCAAGGAGGCATGTGATACCCTTGAGAGGTGTTTTGGTGCAAGGGGGAGGATTGAAGTTGAAGATGAATGTGGATCTATAACATCAGATCTACAGCAAGATGAAAAGGCTCAACCAGAAGTGGATGATGTCTGTGAATAAATTTGCAGATGCAACAGAGAAGTTGCATGAAGATGCTCGTGAACCCCAGTATGCACAGCCACAAGTGGACGAATATTTCATGAATCCAACAACAGATCTTGCTGACGAAAATTTGGTGAATAGAACAACACAACTTGCTGATGATGATTTGGTAATTCCATAAAAAGATCTCGCTGATGATGATTTGGTGATTCCAGCAACAAAGCTTGCAGATGAATATTTAGTGAATCTAGCAACTAAGATTTTTGATGATAGTAAAAATAATATGGTAAATCTAGTGATTAATATTGCTGATGTAAATTTTGATAAATAATTTTTGGCTAATGATTATTGGTTGCAGATGATGCAACAAAAACATCATATAGACATGATGTTATTCAGTGATAAAAGGCCACTTGAGTGAGTGGAAGACAACCTGTTTGCAGCAACACATGTTAGTGAATAAGAGACAAAGCTAGAGATAGATAAAGAGACAAAAACAAAAATAGAGGCAGGTGTAGAGAAGGAAGCCCACAAAGAGAAAACAGAGACAAAAGAAAAAGAAGAGAAGGAAGCGCAACATGAGAAAGCTCTCATTAGAGAGCAGAAGGAACAAAACCAATGTGGTTTTGGAGATGTTTTTACAATTACCATTAATTTCCAATGTGTAAGTAAACAAAACAATTATGAAGAAGAGTTAAAATTTCTTGAAGCATGTCTTGCAACACCATGTCTAGGTGAGGTCTACACAAAAGCTGTAGATATGAATGTTGAAGACAACATGCATGACGAATATGTCAATGAAATTTTCATGTATTGGAGTTTTGAAGAGATAAAATATTATTCCCATCTTATGTTGCAATAGATTGATGATGAAAAGTGCACTACATAAGACAACATTTAGTAACAGTCCACATATAAGTCATTTCTTGAAGTAGTCCAGAACATGCTTAGTTAGTCTAGAACAACAGAAGACATGCACCAAAAAATGAAGAAACTCAGGGGTGAAGAATACAACAAGAATAAAAAGCTGAAACAATTTAGAGGCTACATAGTTTGGAAGAAGAGAAGAAGAAAACTAAATCTATTTGAAGACAATTTTTTTTAAATTTTAAGCCTCCAACAGGTATATTAATTAGTTTTTTATGTTGTTGTAATTAAGGGGAAGTGTTGGAGAATCTAATTCCAACCAACTTCTAGGTGTCGAAAATGTCTGTCCAAGTGTCCAAGTTCAGTCACACTTAGTTCAGTTTTAGTTTAGTTTCACTGAAGTCATTTAATGTTGATGTATCCAATGTAATCTTATTTAATTGATTCGTAATATTGAGAATAGAAATACTCTGCTCCATTTCTTTTCAGTTTTCAATTCTTATCACTACTAGTGTGTTTTTACCATGGATAAAGCTAATTCCCCAACAATTAATGTGAAAGACATTACCCTTTTAGTTCATGAAGCATTAAAAAGAATAACAATAAGAATTTCCTAATAATTTACATCTACAACACCTCACAACACATCACAAATCTATAAGTACTCAACTTCAAATGCACCTTACGAGCACCTAGATTAGCTTTCCTCTTCAATCCCTCAAACTCATTAATGAAACTAGTTAATAAAGTACAAATTATAATATTTTCATAATTTATATTTTCATATTATGAGTTCTTTAGAAAAGTGTATTCTTTAATCTATAATGATTTATTGTATAAAGAACGATAATCTTTACTAATATAAAGTAGTAAGGACAAAGCATGTTTGGGCAAGGTTCAAGTGAGTTGTCAATTTTGGTTAATTGACATGAAATTATTGTAAGAACCTTTTATGATATGGGATCATATATAAATATAAATGGTATTTATACTTTCAACACTTTTAATCAAAATATCATCTAGACTAATTTTTAATAAGAAAATTGAAATCGTAGCAACATAAAAATTCAAGTTGCACTAAACCTAGATAAAAAGAGATCGGTGCAAATTTTAGCACGGATAGTGCGGACGTTTGCTGCAACACTAATAACTTCCAGAAAAATAAATGGTACCAAGATATTCTTTTACAAAAAATTTCTCACCCTCAGAATTTTCAGTGTCTTTTTCAATAATCTTGTCATTTTCTTTGTTATGGTCATTTTGTTTTGTTCCTTATAATAATATGTGTCAGTTTTAACATAATCATGTTCTTCATTTTCTTTGTTATGGTCATTTTGTTTTGTACCTTATAATAATATATGTCAATTTTAACATAATTATGTTATTGAAAGATAATAATCAACATGGCTACTATGGTGCACTATAGTCTCACCATGGGTACCATGGTCAACCATGGTCGACCAAAATCATTTACAGGTAAACATTAACAAGCATTATTGATACTGCAATGTGACAAAAAAATTTGATTTTAAATATCGTTCACTATGGTGGTTAACTATGGATAACTATAGTTTACTATGGCACACTATTGTTAACCACCATTCACTATCATTAACTATGGTTTGTTATGGTTAAGTATAGTTCACCATGGTTAATTATTTTTAATCATGGTTCACTATGGTTAATCATTGTTAACCATGATTCACCATCATTAACCAGTGTTCATCATGGTTCACTATCATTATCTATGATTCAATATAGTTAATTATAGTTCATTATGGGCAACAATTGTTAACCATGGTCTACCATTGTTAGCCATAGTTCACAATGGTTCAATATTGTTCAGAATGGTTATCCATGGTTCGTTATGGTTAGTTATGTTTCACCATGGTTAATGATGGTTAAGCATGGTTAAATATCATTAGCCATGGTTAACCATTGTCAAAAATTGGTCATCTTTGGTCAACCATAGTTTTGGATTCATAATTATAATAAGAGGGGTGGGAGGGTTAATAAGTTTACCACAATTTCTACTTATTTAGAACATTTAAGCACCAAAGGATTCAAGCTCATAGACATAACAAGGATCACATGATATACATGGCAATCCCTCACGGAGAAAACCACAAAATGTGTTTTAATTGATTAATGTTTTCAGACACCAACCTACAAAAGACATCAGTCCCCTTTGATTTGCAATTATCAACCTACATGGTACACCAATCCCCTCCACTACTTTGTACGCACCAACATAGAGAAGACACGAGTCCTCTTTAATGTTTTGTAGAAACAAACCTATAGGAGACAACAATCCCCTCTAATATCTGATTTCTAATTATTTTATTTTCTTGTTCATTGTATTCTCTTGAATTTATTCAGTCAACTTATTCAATATTTTATCTCATTTAATTTTGTTTTTAGTTCATGAAATATCTTCTATAAACTAGGTTGTTCTTTCAAATCCAACATCTGAAGTTGTGCTTTTTTTTTTAATTCTCTTCTTTTCACTTCTTATTTCAACAACTATCATTTTGTTTCTCTCTTATCGAGGCACTTCCTCCACCCACTAATCAGATATTTTTTTTAACAGTGTAATTCATATTTATATTCACACTCTTCACCCAATCCTTTAAAATTGGTGCACGATTTTAATTCAACCTATCAAGAGTCAAAATTTTTCAGCCAACCTATGTTTATAACCTTTACAATTCTTTAACGTTATTTAACTCGCTCTAGTCCAAAAATTTTATAACTTTTCACACACACATAACGAAGTGCTATAAAATCACTTCATTGTTACTTCAAGCTAGTTTCATTCCAACATTAAAAAAAAAAAAAAATCACTTATACACCTGAGTTTTACATTACTTTCCATAGAACATGTCTAGAATCCTTTATATCATGATATTGGGAGAAGTTTGAACCTTAGTTTTCCTTTATGGCTTGAAATTAAGCTCACATCATGATTCAGGGTGCTAGAGGTCCAAAAAATATAAAATTCACCTTACATCATGAAATAGGGAAAAATATCCAAAACATTTAATTGTGGAAACAAATAAAAAATATATTTTACTGCGGTATATATGACAAGAATTATTCCTATAAATTTTCTGCCAATTATCTATGATTTGATAGATCCTGAGCATCAAATATTGATATGTCAGCATATTTTAATGCATTTAGACCATCAATTCCTTTATTAGCTGATATGTTGATGGATCTAAGCCCTTAGACCTAGATCTTAAGTTATTCGTGATGGATGCTAATACAGAGAGCGATTATATTAGATATCAAGAAAATTCAAACCTGATATTTTTTGTTTATAACAACAATATGTCGATATGTCGAGCAGTCTTACCATTCAAAAGCTAAACATTAATCTCCTTGTGACCGAGTGTTGAAATGAGGTTCTTACCAAATCTCAGGATATTGAGAAAACTAGAAGCTGAGTATTTACAAAATCACCAATATGGTGATATGCTAAGGGGCACCTCACTGTTGGGAACTGAATCTTAGTGCCACATGACTGAGGATATGACTAGAGCCTATTCAATATTAGATATCAAGAAAATCTTGTGAACTATATCTTTTTAAGACATCGAGGTTTTTAGGGGAACTTAGCCCTTAGGAGCTACACTTTAGAACCATATTATTAGCGACCATGAAAATTGGATACTCCACACTCAAATATTGATGAATTGAAAACTTTTTTCCTTTATAAAATTATTAATAAACCAATAATTAGATATATAAATAGGAAACTTTCAAATATTTTCATGTCCCATCAACCAATGATGGAGCTCCAAAACTTTGGACTTTCCAAGCCATTCATGTTATAAAAATTCTTCCCCATTTTCCACTTTTTACTGAATCTTGAGGTTTTCTCAAAATTTGGTGTTTTTTCTAAGACAATCATATTTCGCCCATTTTTCATTCTGCACCAAAAACTAGAGGTTTTCTCTATTTGACTTCATTTTGCAGCTTAACTAAAACTTTTTCCTTCTTCTTCCTCTTCCACCCAAACTAGCTCCTATCTTAGATTACAACAAAGGTCTCTGCCTTTGTTTCGATATCAACGAAAACATTTTCCAAAAATCTCCCCACTTTTCACTTATTGAATCATCAGAAAATTCATGACAAAATGTGGAGGAAATCCCCCTCACTCTAGATTCCTTTTGTTTGAAACTTCTTCTTTTCAAATCTGCTTATCTGTTATCCCTAGAAATTTTTTTGAGTCTATAAGTTTTCACTTTTCCTGTAAGTCTTCATTTGTATGTAAGTATTCCCCCATTAACAACAATGAAAAATGAATTCTCCCTCTAAACTAATGCATGTTTTAAATCTATAATTTTCCTTCTTTTTCAAATCATTCCCCTTAAGAATATGCTCTAAAACATTGTAGATCCAATTACGTTTTCTACTTATGTGATAGTAATATCCTTTGATGATGCATTTTATTGAAAAATCCTTGAGTACTAGGCCTCGTGAGATTACTTTAGTCCATAAATATTTTTCTTTGATCTACAAACAAAGTATTCATAAAATGACAGTTGAAATCCCTTTGGTTGTTAACATACGCATCTTGTTCTAAGTATCCTTTCCGAAAAATTGACTTGATATCCATTTAATATACTTTGAGATTTATAAAATCTAAAATCACTAAGAACGTTTTGAGCACTTCAAGTTTGGAAAATGGAGAAAATTTTTCTTCAAAATCAGAATATTCTACTCGAGCATAGCCTTTAGTAACTAATATGGTCTTAGTCCTTACTACCAATCCATCCTCATTGAATTTATCCCTAAATACCCACTTGGTGCCATCTATATTCTTGTATTTTGGTTTGTGCACAACTTTCCATTGATCATTTTTCTTAGATTGATTTCATTCATTCTTCATAACATTGATCCAATGCTCATCTTCACTAGCTTGGGAAAATTTCTTGGGTTCTACTTTGGATATCAAGGCAAACTTTGCATGTTTTAGTGTGGTTATCATTTTCCTTCTCATCTAAACCCATGACTCTTCGTTCCCAAGAATTTTGTTTTCTAAATGAAATTTTTGAACATATCTAGATAGAATCTTCAGATGTTAAGGTTATATCTCTTCCTCCTATTCTTATTTTTGTTAATGTTCTTTCTTTTCATGCTCTTTGATTGTTATCTCATTTAAATCTTAATTTCTCTGTTGTTTTTATTTTTAGGGTAATGATTCATCATTTCTCACATCAATTCTTTCTATCATCTTTTATACTCTTTTGGTGTAGCACTTATAACCTTTGCTCCTAAATGAATAGCCAAGAGTGATTCATTAATTTTCTATAGAATAAAACTTCTCTATATTTTATTCATTCTCTTGATGTAGCACTTGCTTCTAAAAACGT
This sequence comes from Pinus albicaulis, assembly GCA_034641835.2. Lineage (NCBI taxonomy): Eukaryota > Viridiplantae > Streptophyta > Pinopsida > Pinales > Pinaceae > Pinus > Pinus albicaulis. The sequence continues at coordinate 628,914 of JAXQQM020066912.1, read as the reverse complement.
TGAAATATTTGAGTTAAGCGAGCCTAGCCTACCATGATTCATAGGGATTCCTATTTTTTTCACTCTGATTTGAGCTCTATTTAGGATATAAACTACTATATTCATTTCTTCCCCTAAAAAGTGTCTGGAATATATTTTTCATTAAGCATAGCTCTGTCCATTTCTTGCATAGTTATTTTCTTTCTCTCAACAACCTCATTATGTTGAGGAGTCCTTGCTATTGAGAATTGTATTTTAATCTCATTTTTTTCACAAACATTATTGAAATAATTACGCCGTAAGGTGTTCCTCTTTGAAAACAACTGCCCCAAATGCCACTGTGTACATGTTTGCAACGTATGATCTAATGTTAAACGATTAAATAATCCTCTGCCATTGGATTGAAATGGTTATAAAAAGCTTCCTCGGCTGGAAAAAATAATAAGCCACTCTGCACCTGGTTATCGTTACTTCACATTCACATGCACAGAGGTCAGCCTCAATTAAATGATATTCTTTAAATTCCATGGTTAAGGTCAGTCCAACAATGTTTGTTTTATGTTGTGATCCATCCTCTTTGCCTAAGTTGTCTAGGGTTTGTTTCTAAATTATGTTTTCATTTTATTCCATTAAGAATCATCCTTTTTCTCCTTTCCCTCATTTTAATGAAGAACAACTCATCGTCCTTTTTTTCTTTCACTGATTTCAATGAAGCAAAGCACGTTTTTGTGATCTACGATTTTATTTTTTGCATATATATATATATATATATATATATATATATATATATATATATATATATATATATATGTAGTCTAGGACCTGAGCTCTGCAGGATCGATCTTTTCTGAGAATATGTTGTTTATCTACGCATCACTCATTCAAGTGAATATCGAGCCGTGGTTTTAATTAATCGGGTTTGAAGGATAATTTTTTTGTTGCAGAATGTATTATAAATCCTGACACGACGTTTTTTCCATGGATAGAGTTAGTTATAGCTTTGATTTTTTTCCTTTCTGTAAACTAGGGCCATAAGAGGCTCTGTGAGTGTTTTTGTTTAAGAGTTTTCATGATATTGCCTTTATGGGTGCGCTTGCCAGCAGATCTAAACATTAATAATGAAAATCGTTTATTCCTGTTGGCCAGAAGGCCGTGGCGGGGCTTTTTTTCCCAACGGTGCCTTTTTCTTTGCTGATTCGATGGGTTTGTCAACCAACTGAACTTCTCTTGTCCATTCATCTTCTGAAAATAATAAAAATATACACAGGTATATTGGTAGCAACATGATGAGGGTTTTTTATTCATCTTCTGCAGATAATAAACATATACACGAAATTATTGGTAGCAACATGATGAAGGAATGTGCGGAAAATTTTGTGCACTGATGCGGCATGAAGCTTCACAAATATAGTAGTGGAAGGACCATTTTCTATCTCCAACGTAGATTTCCTTTTTTTCAGACAATCTTCAACACGTATCTTAGAGACTACGTTTTAGGAATTTGATCTCCATGTACTTAAAATCTCTTTACACAACGATCGCTTAAAGGTTATCCTCGAAATTATTTATTAAAATATATACTGATATTCAATGAAAGATAATGATAAACTATGGCTGAAACAAAATATTGCAACCCATGATAATTCAGGAATATAAAAGCACATCAAGGTAATAGATAGTAAAAAATAAAATCCTGAAGAAAGTTTTGAATATTATATCTTTTTTTATATGTTAAAATGAATTTTAATTTAATTTAATTAATTCGAATGAAATTGAAAAAAGTGAGGGTGAGGGTATAAGTTAGCCATATTTAAAGTGAGGTTGCTGGTATAAGTTAGCCATAAATATATTACTTGAGGATGACTATTTTTTTCACTCTCTAAATCATTAAAAATAATATTCATTAAAAATATTAAAATTCAATTAGTCATCATTGGATATTTAAAATTAGATGAAGGGAATAGTAATTATTATTCCACTCAACCACCCACCCTAAATGGTTATCGAGTGATATATATTTTTTTGGAAAGTGTAATCTTGTTCAAAGATCCCATTCATAACCGGATTTGCAAGTGTAATGTTCCAAAAGTATCCATCACCATATTACCAAAAAAACCTAATATTATCGTTTATGGGTTTTAAAGAAATATTATAGGGTGTAATTGATGTTCGTTTTGTTTTTTTAATATAAACATTGCGTATTTAAATTTACAAAATTATTTAGGCATAAATGTTATATAAGCTCCAATTAAACACAAACATATTACATATCCTTCATAATGTTTGAGATAATGCCTCATTTAATATTCATACTACAGATTAGGGATTGGTTTGGTGTGTTGGAGGATGTTGAGAGATTCTCTCAACTTCTCCCTCCAAGAGTGGAATTAGTTGGATCTCAACAGCACTATAAAAATTGTAATATATTCATTTGACTATGATATATAGAAATTATTATTGTGTGTTATTCCTGTGTTCAATGGCTCTCTCCAATTTATAATATGGTATCAGAGCCTAATTGGGCTTAATCCCTCACGGGAGTGCCCAAGAAAATGAAATAATTTGAGAGAGAATTTTGTACAGAAGTAGATTAGATAGGTACTATGGTAGCAAGATTTTGAGTCTTGGTTTTCTGAGTGTTCTTCCTTTTGTTTTACCTTTTACTATAAGTGAAGACATTTTATTTACTTGGCTATTTGGATGTGCTGGCAATGATTTCTCACACATGGTGGAAAAATGGTTATTTCCGTATTGTTTTGTATATTAAACAGATATGTAATATGGGCATGGATTCAAAAAGGTTATTGACGTTGCAGAGAATTTAAATTTCGATGGCATCAGTGCCAAGTTTAAGGGTGAAGCGTTGCGTGTCTACTTGCCTCTCGTTCATATTCTGGATCAGCAGAATCAGGCACCATCTACATACGAAGGTCATTGCAGTGGAGCACCTCATGTTGCAGATGCGTCTGTAAATTCAGAAGACAAGCGATGAAGTGAGCACAGATGTTCTCCGGTCCGATTTCCAGAAAATTGGGGTCGGTGTTATGTTTTTGTTTTGGTATTCGGTTCAGCTCCTTCCGCAATTCACCTTCATAGTCTTCTCTTGCAATTTTGGCTGGAGTAGAAGGAAACGAAGTGTAATTGCAGGAATTCACTTGTTATTTTTGGGCATTCATTTCGATTAAGACGATATAGATACTAAAGCTGGCCATATTCTAGGAAAGACCTGACAATGAGGATTTTAAATTGAGAAGAGCGTGATCATGACTTTCGTGGGCACGAGGACGTGAACGATGGTGATGAACTTTGCATTTGGTTGAAACATGTGTGTTAAATCCTTATGCTTATCTTCTCCAAGAGCACATCCGAAACAATGGAGGCTTCAGAAATGCATTTGCAGAGAGCAAGGGCATCAGTAATACGCTTGGCATAATCCTACTATTCGTCTCTCTTTTTTGGGAGCTGATAAAATTAATCATGTGAAGGTGCTCCCAACAGCTTACAATGATTTTTGCATCTTCAGAAAATTAAAAATTCACAGTTGTCTTGTTAAGTTAGTCTATTAGCATACTCTTCTTGCTGATTACTAATGAATAAATGGATGGACTGAGGATTTTGGATGAAGTAGGTTTTTCATATTAAATCAGGATTAAAACTGCTCTCTGGAATTTTGAAGGTGTTATACTGCCAGAGAAATTAAAGTTGCTTGTGTATTTGTTAGATATATATTATGTGACATTTTTTAGTGCAGAACCAACTATGAACAATTTCATATAATTTAAATTAGTTGTTCTCGACGTTCTTCGGTGCCAAGAGAACAATTGGATAATTTGATTGTGTGAATTTGTTACATGTTGATGGAACTTGTCATTTCTCGGGGCTTCAAGAGCATCGGTTACAGGTTAAACAATGAGATCCTTGTGTGTAAAGGTCACTTTGTAGGATTAATCACTGATCATATTCTGTATCCAGAATATTTTCCTATAGACTGTTGAAATTTATTCTTCGGGGTTATTTCACAGATGGAAATATTTCCATAGGATAGTTCAGTGTCAAGACTCTTCTTCGGGGGTGTCAAGAATATTTGATCTTACAAATTCAACATTGCTGGTCAGAAACAAATGTATTTTAAATGGGTTGAATGGTAGCTCGAAAATGGTGGAGAAAAGAGCATTGTCTATGAGATCTCAGAGTGGGTACAAATGTTAATGAAGACCAGGGCAGACAAATGTTTGTATTAAATTAGTGTGTTCTTCATTTCTGTAATGTAGGCATTAAAGGGGGGTGTTTGAGATAATGCCTCATTTAATATTCATACTACAGATTAGGGATTGGTTTGGTGTGTTGGAGGATGTTGAGAGATTCTCTCAACTTCTCCCTCCAAGAGTGGAATTAGTTGGATCTCAGCAGCACTATAAAAATTGTAATGTATTCATTTGACTATGATATATAGAAATTATTATTGTGTGTTATTCCTGTGTTCAATGGCTCTCTCCAATTTCTAATACATAACATTTATCTCCAAAATTAAGAAAAATACATCAAAGTAAACAACCTACAAAATATCTAAAATCCAATGTAATTGATATTAAAATATATAAGCTCCAATTAAACACAAACCTATTACATATCCTTCATAACATTTATCTCCAAAACTAAGAAAAATACATCAAATTAAACAACCTACAAAATATCTAAAATCCAATGTAATTGATATTAAAATGACACCTTTAAATTCATTGAATAATATCAATTAGTATCATAAAAAAAAATTCAATATATTTATAATTTTTTAATTGAATATTTTTTTATAATATTGAATACTAAAAGGATTCTATTCATTTATGATATATTTTTTAATTTATATAATTATGGAATACTAATGTTGCAATTTATGCATTTTTATATGTGGTTGTGTACAGTGTATTTGAGTATACAACCAACTTATGTACTTTATGTATTTTCCAACCGTCACTTGTTTTGGTGTATAATTTGAAAATGTATGTATTGTTTCTTGTTACTTGTTTTGTATACAATTTGTATGTAGTTAGATGTATAATTTATTTGGATGTAAACTCAATTACATATTTATATATAAATTGTGAAGTATATTTTTCAAAAAATTTAGTATTTCCTTTATTCAAATAATGTATTTGTTGATGGTGTGTATTATCATATAGAATTTATTTATATATTTATGTCATAAATTCCCCTAGTTTCCACGACGTAGCTATTTGCATTGTAGGATTTAATGTTAGACGATTAAATAATCTTTTGCTATTGGATTGAAATGATTATAATGAAAATGATAAGCCGTTCTGCAACTCGTTACTGTTCCTTCACCTTCACATGCACAGAGGTCGTCCTCACTTGAAAGCTCAGTTACCTGCAATAGGTAGGGTTTCTCTACAACTTGTTACCATTCCTTCACCTTCACGCGCACAAATGTAGGCCTCGTTTGAACAATCAGTTACTTGCCACAAGTAGGGTTTTGTGTTCGGCAGAACTTATCTTACGGTGAGAACTGGTGATTCTTATTAATTGTTGTCGACTGAACTTTTTCCATTATATCACTAAAAGGTTATCATATATGGTTGTTGGAATGGTTACAGGAGTCTTATATTTTTACTTAGAGGTGATTAGTAACAACCGTGACTTCCTATAGCTATATAATTTTAAATGGTTCTCTCCTTGATACACAGGTTCTGGTTGAGTCAATGGACAAACAATTTTTTCATAGGTTTTTCACAAGTATTTCCAATCCTTTTAGCAATTAGAATTTTTCTCTAATTCTACAGGGGCTTTATTATAGCTAATATTTATATACTGATGAGATTATGTCTAGATTTTAGGTGTTTACATGTATGTATTCCTAATTCCCTGGTGGTTTAGTCCATTTGAAATCCAGTTCTTCTCCAAAAAGAGATTAATTGATGGCATTTGTTTACTAGGTACTCTTGGAAACCCTTTTGAAGTTTGACTCGATGGCTCGAAATATTGTTGTTTGCCATTAATCTCTGGTCTTGGGGTTTATTCTCTGTACTTAGGGTTTAAACCTTGTATTTGTTCCTTCTTGACTTAAAGGGGGGTTTTGTAGCCAATTGGATTTATGTAGAGGTTAATCAATCAAGGACCTTCATGTTTTCATTTTTTCTAAGGATCAATAGTGAAGTAAGGCTAGATATGTACATTACCATTTCGCTACATTTATTTGCAATTGTATTCTATTGTGTGAATTTTGATTCTGTATCTATCACCACCCCTTTTTTTCCTCTCGTTCGAAGGTCTAGTCAATTGCATGGACTTACAAGTGACGCTTTATATATTGAGCTAGTTTCTTTTGCATAAGAAACAAGGTTGTCATCAGTGTAAGAGACTTCCAGGGAGAGAGATATCTTGCTCATTGGTTCATATCGAATACAAACCCATGAGCATATTGAAGATATTCCATTGTCCCAATTGAACATGATGTACATATTACTGGTGTTTCATATCCCCTTCAGGAACAGACATTGGTGGTATTATAACCCAAAGCGGTGTATGTAAGATTTTTCATTTCCTTGAGTCCAGGTCGAAACCACTAGCAACTATGTGACTATGATTCCTGAATCGAATATAATAATCAAGAAACATGGATTCTTGGCATCAAGAGGATAAACACATGGAATGATTACCAACATCAAAACCACCTGGATCACCTCTTGGATCAACATCACATGATGTAAGTTTTGTGAGGGGGTATGGTAGAACTCTATTATCTCATGTATGTTTGTTTACCGGGTTCCCATTGAATGGGTATCCATTGATGTCTAAGAAATAAAGGAAATAAGGTGAAACATGGCATGTCCAAAGAGCGAAAAAGAAAAATCTAAATGAATTTTTGTTCACCCTCCTAGGCCTCTAATTTATCTTCCTCGTAGCTTTATTACTTGCTTGTAGGAAATTGCTTGACTAGATGGCTTTCAATGGAAAGAAAGGCGATTTTCTAAGTTATATGGTCATTTAACACATGGTTGCACGGTTGGGTCACACATTGACAAGAAGTGACATAAATATGAAAATAAATCACCAGTGTGTCCGTTCAGTTTGTGATAGATGAACTGTTTCATGATGGGATACTAGGGTTGTGATGAGTGCTATCTTCACGTCAACACCTAACCTAAAGGGTGTTATTCGTAAAGCTAAAAATATATATTTTTTGTTCAACCATCCCCTCTCATACCACATCTTCCATCAATCAAATCACTAAAATAATTCCTATCCAGGAAAGGTGGCATCATCAAATTTTTAGGCTTTAAGTTTTCATCGATAAATCAATTGGTTGGCTCTCCTCTCGATAAGCGGTTGGGATTGACCTAGGATGTGGGAACACAGTAAAAAAGGGTAGACAAAATAGAGTTAATGGAACAAAGTTACATACTTCACAATGTTCGTAGGTGGTAATCCAAATGAACAATCATTTCATAGCATGGTATTGTGATACTTTGGGAATTGATATATATATATATATATATTACTTAATTCAATATATTTCATTTTTGAAGATTGTAGGCTATGTTACAGGTGTTTGAATAGATATCAATAGTATTCTATTTGATGGGTGAAACTGAAATGGACATTATGAATGATATAAGATTAAGGTAGAATGCGAAGGTGGAAGGTTGTAAAATGCTTAGTATATATGTAGTTTTATCTAGACGTTGGTGGTGCCAAATTGCCAATATCTCTACAAGAAGTGATGCTAAATAGGGCGAGTTGGGAAGATGCACTCTACTGTCAACAATGATGCTTCTGATTTTCAATGAAGTAGTCTTCAAAAGCTCCTGAATTTATTTTAATTACATAAATTCATTGAAAACAAACGGATCATATTTAGTTCCATTTTTTTATTTGGACGCGTTGCAAGCTCGCATTTACTACTATAAAAGTTGTGCATCAACTTATTATGTAACAACTATGCCAAGAAGTTTTAAAATTATTGCTCTTCAACTATATATCTTATTAGTGTAGTACGTTTTCAATCAAAAGGAGGCTTTAGAGTTTAAGAATTTTATCTGAGCACGTGATTCTACTAAAATTTATGAAAAAAAATATTTTTTTACGACTTGTATGTTCAAATATGTGATTTTGGAAGTGATGGTGGCTTCTTTAGAAATTTGATTAGTACTGTGGAAGAAATTTGAGTATATCATTGAGGATTGTGAGTAGTTCCTGTATAAATTTCATTTCTTATCACAAATTTTTATATCCTTTGTATAAGCTATTGTATATACAGTTCTACTATGATATGGATAGAAATTCCCCCCAGGCATTACCTATATGGTGATTGTTTTCCAATTGTTGTTATTTGGAGAAATCCTTTGCATAAGCTATTGTATATATAATTCTACTATTATGTGGATAAACATTTCCCCCAGGCGTTACATATATGGTGAATGTTGTCCAATTGTTGATATCTGGAGAAATATAATAAAGTGATTTATGGTTTTTTAACATCAAAGTTACTATAATGACCTTTTATGTTATGATGACTCCTTAGTGCGAAGATTCGATCTACATGTGGAGGATGCATATATCGCTTCATAGGAAAACCCTTTTGCCTATTGATAGTATGTTGTAGTTGTATGAATAGAATTCTTATATTGTCCTCATTGTCATAAGATTCCAGTAGGGTTAAAATTTGTTTTATAAGTCTATATACATGTTTTACATTTTATGTAGTAAAAAATGTTCCAGGGGATGGACCTGCACTAGAGACCATTTCTAATGTTTTTTTCCATGAAGTTAAATATTAATTTGAAGTACATGAGTTTCCTTCTGGTGGTGTTATTGGGGTAGAACACCAATTGGCAGGCTGTAAAATTCTTAGTAGATATGTAGCTTTATCTAGACCTTGATGGTACCAAGTTGCCAATATCTCTACCAGAAGTCATGAAAAATGGGTGGAGTTGGGAATATGAAATATACTTCCAACAATCATTCTTCTAATTTTCAATGAGGTAGCCTTCAAACGTTCCTGTCTCTATTTAATTACATAAATTCATTGAAAAAAAACTAATAGTATTTAGTTCATTTGTTTTATTTGGACGTGTTGTAAGATGACATTTACTGCTATATAGGTTGTGCATGAACTTATTATGTAACAATTGTGCCAAGAAGTTTTAAAATTATTGCTCTTCAGCTATATCTTATAAGTTTAGTATGTTTTCAATCAAGAAGAGGCCTCAGAGTTTAAGAACTATATCTTAGATCTGAGCACATGATTCTATTAAAATTTATGAAACAAATTCAATTTTTACAACTTGTATGTTTAAATATGTAATTTTGGAAGTGATAATGACTTCTTTAGACACTTGATTAATATTGTGGAATATATTTGAGTATAACATTAAGGGTTGTGAGTAGTTCTTGTAGTAGTTGCCTTGCTTATGATGAAGTTTTATATCTTTTGCATAAGCTATTGTATATACAGTTCTAACACATTTACCCCAGGAGTTACCTATATGGTGACTCAATGATGATGTCTTCTTTAGACACTTGATTAGTATTGTGGAAGAAATTTTAGTATATCATTAAGGATTGTGAGTAGTTGACGTAGCAGTTTGATTTCTTATAACATATTTTTATATCTTTTATATAAGCTATTGTATATACAATTATACTATGATATGGATAGACATTCTCCCCAAGCATTACATATATGGTGACTTTTGTCCAATTGTTGAAATTTGGAGAAATATAATTAATTCATTGATGGTTTTGGAACATCAAAGTTACTATGATGACCTTTTATGTTAGGATGACTCCTTAGTGTTCAGATTCGATATCCATGATGAATATACATAGATAGTTTCATAGGAAAACCCTTTGTCCTGTTGATAGCATGTGGTAGTTGTATGAATGGACTACTTATATTGTCCTCACTATCCTAAGATTCCAGCACGATTAAATTTTTTTGATAAGTGTATATACAAGTTATACATATTATGTAGTAAGAAATGTTCTATAATAATAAAAATCACTAAAAGGGGAAATGCTCTTTGAAACTGTGCACTTTGATGCTTTAGGTAATTCTATAAAACCCCAAAAATAGAGCCTTATAGGCTATTCATTATTGTTGGGCATAATTGGCAAGAACTCAAGCTCATTAAACGGGTTTTGAGTATACACGTTTTCTTGTTGACTAAGGACGTAAAATAGTGCATTCAGTAATAGACATAGATATTGAGTCAACACACAAAAAATAGGGTTCATGTGGGTCCGCTTCATGGCACATGAATCCATGAAGCCTATTTGTTCAAACACATACAGAGAATGATCCATTCATGGAACCTTCAAAGCTTGAGTAGCATTCAAAAATTTAAGTAAACCCATCGTAGGCAAGTGTAAATGCAATAAACCATATTTTTGTCGAGGTTCATTGTACTTGTAATTATATATGAAAATTCCATTTCAAAATTGATATCTTCTTTTGAAGAGAAATGCTAAGAACTCAAACAACTTGTGAATACATTTGATCATTCCCCAAAATGGCATTTAGAACAGTGAGGGTTTATTTTTAGGTGATGAGCTCCAATTTGCAACATGGCTACTTAATAAAACAACACAGTCTAACTAAACAACCTTCTTGTTTCATAAATAAACCTAAGAAGCATCATATTTTAGTTGTCTCATTATTTTTATTGCTAAAACTATATCGTGTCACAAGATCCCAATATTAAGAATAATAATCCTCTTATTCTTATAAAAATGTGCTAGCATTTTAATGGAATGTCAGTAATATAACCTTCAATGGAGATGATGTCATCAAGATTGTCTCCTTTCAGCAAAACCGTAGAAAGTGTCTACATTGGAATTTGAAAAATAGCTCTGGTAAGAGTGTTGCATAGGTGTAATACATAGTACATACAACTTTAATGACTCTTATTTTGCTTCTATTGTGATATAGCACATCACACGTGGATACAATGACTGATTAAGGAGACCTACCGCAAGTACCAAGCATCTTTTTAACTTTCCCTATGGAAAAACAACCTTCATGCTATATCAGTACTTAGGGTCAAAAGCCTAGATAATTAATTTTTTTATAATAATCTTTGGTCCCCAAATAATAATAACAATCAATGAAAGGGGAAATTATCTTCAAGATTCTGCACTTTGATGCTTTGAGTAATGCAATAGAACTCCTAAAATAGAGCCTTGTAGGCTTATGCTTTTTTGTTGGGCATGCTTGGCATGAACTCAAGCTCGTTAAAAAGTAACTTTGGTAGATATGGTTCCCCACTTTTGAATAAGTCATTCGTTCATGTTATATCTGTAGTCCTAGAGTTGGGTTTGATAGCGACTGACGATTGGAAAATTTGTGTTGTTTCGACAATGGTGGAATTTTGTTTAGATTTCTATGTCTCAATGCAAACCCCAAGAACATATGTTATGTTGTGACTATTTTTTAGCTAAGTTACTTGACACAATGATATATGGATTCAAGTATCCAATATGGAACACACAACCCTGAAATAGGGAAAAGATGTGTGCGTGTGTATGTATAAATTACAAAAATGAAATATGCCTGTGTAGACATAAATATGTACTTTTCTAAAGTTTCAAATAGACATTAATCAATGATTAGACATACAAGTCTCAAGAATACACCATAAATTATTTGCTGGTAATTTTGGTAAGATGATTGTAAAAGAACAATGTTGTTCAAGAAATAATAGAATGCAAAAAAACAATGGCAGTATGTAGCTATACCAAACGCAAGCAATCTTGCTCACCATTCTCTGTTCTCGTTTCTGCTACAGTTTTTTTGAAATTTTGTGTATATAATGGGGTAAAATACCCATTTATTTCTCAAATGAGCATGTTTTTTCCATCCCATGAATCTCATTGAAACCCATCCTTTTGTGAGTCATATTCGCATTGGACATGTCCTACGCAGGAGGTGTGTCCAATGCTAGTCCAACATGTGGAAAGGGCCAACCTACATGCACAAGGGCTATGTCCAATGCCATTCCAATATGTGGAAAGGGCCAACCGACATGATGGTGACCTTGATTCAATGGATTGCGACATTGAAGATGTGCTAAACATTTCAGGCATCCTAGGTTTAAGTATAACTAAGTCACAAAATTTATTAAGTAGTAAATTTGGAAAAAATGATTGCATAATCAGACATGGTCTTTAACTTAAACATAGACATCATGATTTGTAAGGCTCAAGGAAGCAGTATTGCGGTAAAATTTCATTGTAGCATGGTTCTTGCCTTTTGTTGATATTTTTCTTTCTTCCAACCATTGTCAAAGAAGCATAAATTAGTGCTATATGTTATCGCCTTATGACATTTCCTTTGCAACATTAGGTGCAATTGCTAGTTAGAACTAAACTCTCTTCTTCTCTTAGATCTCAAGAATTTAATCTTTAGATCAATATCATTCTCAAGTGGATCTTTAAATATTTTAAACTTGTCAAATGGTTAAGTTTTTTCTCCAAGTAAAGTGACCCATGTTGCTCTTGTATAATCATGAGTTACTAGCATAAAATATATCTCACCTCTTAATGTTTTTGTTTTTGTAGGACCACATAAATCTGTATGAACAAGTTCTAATGACCTTGTTGATGAGTACTTCTTTAAATAAAAGGAAATTATAATATACATATTACATTAAAATATATAACATATAAATAATAGCTAGAAATCAAGATCCATTTTACCATATATATATATACATACTAGCACAACCACATTATATTTGCTAATGTGGTTGATATACGCCAATAGGCCTATATCCACTACCGAGCACATTAATTTATATATCATTAAATATTATATATTTATGATTAAAATCACCAAAATAATTTATATATATTAATAAAATTATAATATTTATTAATAATAAATAATATTATAATATTTAGTAATAATATATATTAATAATATAATAAATAATAAATATTAATAATATTAATATTTATTGATATATTAATAATATTATAATATTTATTAATAATATACATTAATAATATTTATTATTATATTAATAATATTAAACCCAAAAACATAAGAAAGTAATAAACTCTAACAATTAATATATTAAACTCAAGAGATTAATAAAGCATATGAAACAATATTTAAAAACAAAAAACCTAATAGATTAATAAACCCTAACAATTAATATTTTAAACTAAAGATATTAATAAACTGAAGGGATAATTAATAATACAAACCCAATGTCATCATAAACCAAATGTTTAAATATTATAAACCAAAGGAATTGGTGAACCCAAGGGATAAATATTATAAACATAAGGGATCAATATTAAAAACACAAGAGATTAATAAACCCTAAGAATTGATATTTTAAACTAAAAAACCTAATAAATTAATAAACCATAAGAATCAATATTTTAAACATAAGATATTAATAAACCAATGGGATTATTAACATTATAAACCAAAAGAAATAATAGACCCAAGGGTTTAATATTATAAACCAAAGGAATCAGCAAACCCAAGGGATAAATATTATAAACATAATGGATAGATATTAAAAACAATAGAGATTAATAAACCGTAAGAATTAATATTTTAAACTGAAAAATCTAAGAAATTAATAAAGCCTAAGAATTAATATTTTAAACTCAAGACAGTAATAAACCCAATGTGTGATTAACATTATAAACCAAAAGAACTAATAAACCTAAGGGTTTAATATTATAAACAAAAGGAATCGGTGAACCTAAGGGATAAATATTAAAAACATATGGGATCAATAAGGCTAAGGGTAATATTAAAAACAATAGAGAATAATAAAACCCAAGGGTCTAATATTATAAACCAAAGGAATTGGTGAACCCAAGGGAATTGATTTAAACCTTGAGATAATTGTTGTGACAATGCGACGTTGGACCAACTATGCCCATGGTTGGCCATGTGTGATTTTCATATTGAGACAATATTTGTCAAAATGTGACATTTGATCATGGATGACATTGATCGATTATTCATATTATAAACCAAAAGAACTAATAAAACCAAGGGTTTAATATTATAAACCAAAGGAATTGGTGAACCCAAGGAAAAACCATTACCCAGCAAATTATAAACCAAAGGAACTGGTGAACCCAAGGGAATTGAATTAAACATTGAGACAATTGTTGTCACAGTGCGATGTTGGACAACTATGACCATGGTTGGCCATGGGTGATTTTCATATTGAGACAATATTTCTCAGAATGTGATACTTGATCATGGATGACATTGATCGATTATTCATATTATAAACCAAAAGAAATAATAAACCCAAGGGTTTAATATTAAAAACCAAAGGAATTGGTGAACCCAAGGAAAAACCATTACCCAACAAATTATAAACCAAAGGAATTGGTGAACCCAAGGGAATTGATTTAAACATTGAGACAATTGTTGTCACAATGCGACGTTGGACCAACTATGACCATGGTTGGCCATGGGTGATTTTCATATTGAGACAATATTTGTCAGAATGTGACATTAGACCATGGATGACATTGATCAATTATTCATATTATAAACCAAAAGAACTAATAAACCAAAGGGTTTAATATTATAAACGAAAGGAATTGGTGAACCTAAGGGAAAACCATTACCCAACAAATTATAAACCAAAGGAATTGGTGAACCCAAGGGAATTGATTTAAACATTGAGACAATTGTTGTCACAATGCGACGTTGGACCAACTATGACCATGGTTGGCCATAGGTCATTTTCATATTGAGACAATATTTCTCAGAATGAGACATTTGATCATGGATGACATTGAAGAACTAATAAACCCAAGGGTTTAATATTATAAACCAAAGGAATTGGTGAACCCAAGGGAATTGATTTAAACATTGCGACAATTTTTGTCACAATGCGATGTTGGACCAATTATGACCATGGTTAGCCATGGGTGATTTTCATATTGAGACAGTATTTTTCAGAATGTGACATTTGATCATAGATGACATTGATCGATTATTCATATTATAAACGAAAAGAAATAATAAACCCAAGGGTTTAATATTATAAACCAAAGGAATTTGTGAACCCAAGGGAATTGATTTAAACATTGAGACAATTGTTGTCACAATGCGACGTTCGACCAACTATGACCATAGTTGGCCATGGAATTTTTCATATTGAGACAATATTTGTCAGAATGTGACATATGATCATGGATGACGTTGATCGATTATTCATATTATAAACCAAAATAACTAATCAACCCAAGGGTTTAATATTATAAACCAAAGAAATTGGTGAACCCAAGAGAATTGATTTAAACATTGAAACAATGTTGTCACAATGCAACGTTGGACCAACTATGACCATGGTTGGCCATGGGTGTTTTTCATATTGAGACAATATTTGTCAGAATGTGACATTTTATCATGGATTACATTGATTGATTATTGATATTATAAACCAAAAGAACTGATAAACCCAAGGGTTTAATATTATAAACCAAAGGAATTGGTGAACCCAAGGGAAATCCATTACCTAAAAAATTATAAACCAAAGGAATTTGTGAACCCAAGGGAATTGATTTAAACATTGAGACAATTGTTGTCACAATGCGACATTGGACCAACTATGACAATGGTTGGCCATGGGTCATTTTCATTTTGAGACAATATTTGTCGGAATGTGACATTTGATCATGGATGACATTGATCGATAATTCATATTATAAAGCCAAAACTAATAAACCCAAGGGTTTAATATTATAAACCAAAGAATTGGTGAACCCGAGGAGCTTAGTTACCCAACAAAATTATAAACCAAAGGAATTGGTGAACCCAAGGGAATTGATTTAAACATTGAGACAATTGTTGTCACAATGTAACGTTGGACCAACTATGACCATGGTTGGCCATGGGTGATTTCCATATTGAGACAATATTTGTCAGAATGTGACATTTGATCATGGATGACATTGATCGATTATTCATATTATACCAAAAGAACTAATAAACCTAAGGGTTTAATATTATAAACCAAAGGATTTGGTGAACCCCGAGAAAAAATATTAATGACCTAAGGGACCAATAAGGCGAAGGATCAATAAAATTATTAAAAAAATACTCAAGTTGAAGAAATTAATAAACATTAATAATTAACCCAAGGGTTCGTAATATTATAAACCAAAAGAACTAATAAACCCAAAGGTTTAATATTATAAACCAAAGGAATTGTTGAACCCAACGGAATTGATTTAAAAATTGAGACAATTGTTGTCACAATGTGACGTTGGACCAACTATGACCATGGTTTGCCATGGGTGAATTTCATATTGTGACAATATTTCTCAGAATGTCACATTTGATCATGGATGACATTGATTGATTATTCATATTATAAACCAAAAGAACTAATAAACCCAAGAGTTTAATATTAGAAACCAAAGGAATTGGTGAACCCAAGGGAATTGATTTAAACATTGAGACAATTGTTTTCACAATGCGACGTTGTACCAACTATGACCATGGTTGGCCATAGGTGATTTTCATATTGAGACAATATTTGTCAGAATGTGACATTTGATCATGGATGACAATGATCGACTATGGCTAAAGAAATTATTAAACACTAATAATTAACCCAACGTAATATCCATAATATAAACCAAAAGAAATAATAAACCAAGGGTTTAATATTAGAAATATAAGGAATTGGTGAACGCAAGGGAAAAATATTAATAACCTAAAGGACCAATAAGGGGAAGGATCAATAAAATTAATAAAAAATACTCAAGTCAAAGAAATTAATAAACATTAATAATTAACCCAAGGGATTATTCAGATTATAAACCAAAAGAACTAATAAACCCAAGGGTTTAATATTATAAACCAAAGGAATTGTTGAACCTAAAGCAAAACCATTACCCAACAAATTATAAACCAAAAGGAACTGGTGAACCCAAGGGAATTTATTTAAACATTGAGACAATTGTTGTCACAATGCGACATTGGACCAACTATGACCATGGTTGGCCATGTGTGATTTTCATATTGAGAAAATATTTGTCGAGGAATGTGACATGTGATCATGGATGCAATTGATCGACTATGGCTAAAGAAATTAATAAACACTAATAATTAACTTAACGTACTATTCATATTATAAACCAAAAGAAATAATAAACCCAAGGGTTTAATATTATAAACCAAAGGAATTGGTGAACCCAAGGGAATTGATTTAAACATCAAGACAATTGTTGTCACAATGCGACGTTGGACCAACTATGACCATGGTTGGCCATGGGTGATTTTCATATTGAGACAATATTTGTCAAAATGTGGCATTTTATCATGGATGACATTGATCGATTATTCATATTATAAACCAAAAGATCTAATAAACCCAAAGGTTTAATATTATAAATGAAATTGGTAGAACTTGGAAGAATTTATTTAAACATTGAGACAATTGTTGTCACAATGCGACGTTGGACCAACTATGACCATGGTTGGCCATGGGTGATTTTCATATTGAGACAATATTTGTTAGAATGTGACATTTGATCATATATGACATTGATTGATTATTCATATTATAAACCAAAAGGGATAAATATTAAAAACCTAAGGGATCAATAAGGCTAAGGGAAATATTTAAAATAATAGAGAATAATAAAACCCAAGGGTTTAATATTATAAACCAAAGGAATTGGTGAACCCAAGGGTATTGATTTAAAAATTGAGGCAATTGTTGTCACAATGCGACGTTGGACCAACTATGACCAAAGTTGGCCATGGGTGATTTTCATATTGAGAAAATATTTTTCAGAATGTGACATATGATCATGGATGACGTTGATCGATTATTCATATTATAAACCAAAAGAACTAATAAACCCAAGGGTTTAATATTATAAACCAAAGGAATTGTTGAACCCAAGGGAAAACCATTATCCAACAAATTATAAACCAAAGGAATTGGTGAACCCAAGGGAATTGATTTAAACATAGACACATTTTTTGTCACAATGCGACGTTGGACCAACTATGACCATGGTTGGCCATGGGTGATTTTCATATTGAGACAATATTTGTCAGAATGTGACATTTGACCATGGATGACATTGATCGATTATTCATATTATAAACCAAAAGAACTAATAAACCCAAGGGTTTAATATTATAAACCAAAGGAATTGGTGAATGCAAGGGAAGTGATTTAAACATTGAGACAATTGTTGTCACAATGCGACGTTGGACCAACTATGACCATCGTTGGTCATGGGTGATTTTCATATTCAGACAATATTTGTCATAATGTGACATATGATCATGGATGACATTGATCGATTGTTCATATTATAAACCAAAAGAACTAATAAACCCAAGGGTTTAATATTATAAACCAAAGGAATTGGTGAACCCAAGGGAAAACCATTACCCAACAAATTATAAACCAAAGGAATTGGTGAACCCAAGGGAATTGATTTAAACATCGAGACAATTTCTGTCAAAATGCGACGTTGGACCAACTATGACCATGGTTAGCCATGGGTGATTTTCATATTGAGACAATATTTGTCAAAATGTGACATTTGACCATGGATGAAATTGATCGATTATTCATATTATAAACCAAAAGAACTAATAAACAAAAGGGTTTAATATTATAAACCAAAGGAATTGGAGAACCCAAGGGAATTGATTTAAACATTGAGACAATTGTTGTCACAATGCGACGTTGGACCAACTATGACCATGGTTGGCCATGGGTGATTTTCATATTGAGACAATATTTGTCAGAATGTGACATTTGATCATGGATGAGATTGATCGACTATGGCTAACACTAATTAACAAGGGGTTTCTAGGGTGAGAGGGATGACAATGGTTGACCAAGGATGACCATGGTTGAGTAAGGTTAACGATGGTTGACTATGGCTAAGTAAACTTCTCTATCATTTAACATAGGTTAGAATTAGACTATGTTGGCAATATTTGGCCATGGTTGATTAAAATGATTAGAATGTAATTATTATTAGTATTACTTATCCATATTAATATTGATAATATTTCTATTAACAATATTAATTTTAACATCATCAATACTATTAATGATATGGTTACAATGAATATATATATATATATATATTGCTACAATTTTTTTTTTTTTTAAATAAAAGAGAATTATAATTACTTAAACGACTATTATACTGATTCAGATATTATTGTTTTTGTTTATATATTATTTTAATTATAATTAGTTTAACCGTTTAAACAATTATAACTATAATTAATTATTATAATTATTAATTATAATTAAGTCTTACCATGGATTATTATGGTTTAAGAGGGTTACCCATGGATGACTATGGCTAAGCAAAATTATGTATCATTGAGCACTGGTGAGAATGAGTGACATTGATTGAGTGTGTTGGAAATGTTTAACCATATTTAATTAAAATGATTAGCATGTAAATATTATTAATTATTAAAATTAATCTTAATAGTATTTATATTAACATCATTAATAGTTTTAATCATATTTTCAGAGTGAATAAAAGTTTAATTTTTTTTTTATTAATAATTATATTGTTAATTATTACAAAATAAAGATTATTATTCTTATTTATCAATATTAATGTTAATATTTTTTTAAGAATTATAATATTAATATTATAATGTACATATTATTATCTTAATAATACTAAATATCAAAAATTTTAAATTTTAAAAACTTTATAAAAATGGTTAATATTACAAATATTATTTTTTAAACATTATTAATATTGTATTTAATGGTATTATTAGTAATATTGCTTTTAATATTAATTCAATTCTTATTTTAATAATAATAATAATAATAATAATAATAATAATAATATTTTTAAATATAATATAAACTTTATTATAAACTCAACATTTTACGAATATAAACATTAGACTTAATTTAAATTTTAATCTTAGCTCTATGACTTGATGTTTTGAATATATGTCATTATTATATTAATGAAATTTTAATATTATAATATAAAAAATAGCCATGAAAAAGTAAGTATTATTAATTATTATTACTAAACTTAATAGTATTTATATTAACAATATTAATTATAATATCATTAATACTTTTAATCATATTGTTAAAAGTGAATAGAAGTTTTATTTTTTATATTTTTATTAATAATTATATTGTTAATTATTAAAAAAAAATATTATTATTCTTATTTATTAATATTAATGTTAATATTATATTTTTAAACAATCTTAACATAATTAATCATATTAATACTATAATGTAAATGTTATTATCTTAATAATACTAAATGTTAACAATTTTAAAATGATTAATATTATAAATATTATTCTTTAAACATTATGAATATTAATAGTATTTCTATTAACAATATTAATTTTAATATCATTAATACTATTAATGATATAGTTAAAATGTTTTTTTTTTTTTTTTTTTTCTTAATTTCAATTTTATTAAAAACACTTTAATACTTTCCAAATTTTATTATATTTATTTAGATATTATCAAAGAGCTTATATTAGATAAGTTATACTCCAATTAATAATTTACATTTATAAAATAAATAAATAAAAACCAAAAATTTAAAATTTTCTTAATTTCATTTTATAACATTACGATTTAGTTATAAAATTTTTTCGAAATTATCAACTTTTTTTGGTGTAATTTCATTTTTATAAAATTATAACATTATAAAAAAGATACCGAATGGATATAATATATAATTGAAATATTTAATCATCCTAAATGGAATTTCATTTTTATAAAAATGTAACAATAAAGAAACGAAACCCTAAAGAATAAAACTAAAATACCAGCTCTATTGCCAAAAGCCTTTCACCAGCGCAAGTTCTTCTAATACCATACACCCTTCTATCTGAGCAGTGGAAAACAAAGAAACCGGGTTCACCACGAAATGAAGCCCATAAATCCTCTGTTAACGGCGATGAGAAATACAGTCACAATAAACAAAAGGGCTCCCGATGCATTGTTTTTGTTTTCTACATGCTGGAGATAATTAGCATTGAATATGCTTGAGAAATGTCTCCAGTAGGGACAATAATTCTGCATAGAGTTAACATGTATATTACTTCAAAGGTAGCGCTTTTAAACGTTATATTACCGTTGTGAAAGCAAACATAAAATCAGAAGTGATATTGGCAGGTAGACGGTGCCCAGAATCGTTGATCACATATCTGGAAACTTAAAATAAACTTAATACTACTTGCATGTATTAAACATACATTAATAGCAAACATCTTTCATATTTTAAACCTCCATCAAAAGTACCGCTAAACAAAGGCACAGATTCCACCGCTATGACTCGTCACATAGTGGGTACCGTTACTGGAACTACGGCTCCACTGTTGTACCGCGTCGTCAACCCACAAACATAATAGACTGTTGGAGCCGACTCTATTCGAAGGATGTTATTGGAAAGGGTAGGTATAACCTTAGGTTCCAGTAAGTGGGATTTCTGGGCATTCATGAACATAGTCTGGAGCTTGTCTACGCTATGGTAAAGGTTCGATAGGAAACCGATTCTCTGCGCATGTTTCAACTTTGAAAGAAATTTAATAACTAAAGCGGTAGGCAAGGAGAGAAAGCTAAAGAGAAGATCGAAAAAATCCTTTTCTGCCTCCACATACAATAGCTTTCGAATTTTCTTGTTCACCAGAAGCAGTTTGGCTTGCCATCTTGATCAATAGTTTGGATTGCCATCTTGATCACTTCCCGACTGCAAAGAAAAACGTAAGAGAGTAGAACTATAAAAGGAGATAGTTGTCGATCTAAAGGGGAAGAAGGTGGCATATGAATAATCGATCAACGTCATCCATGATCATATGTCACATTCTAACAAATATTGTCTCAATATGAAAATCACCCATGCCCAACCATGGTCATAGTTGGTCCAACGTCGCATTGTGACAACAATTGTCTCAATGTTTAAATCAATTCCCTTGGGTTCACCAATTCCTTTGGTTTATAATTTGTTGGGTAATGGTTTTCCCTTGGGTTCGACAATTCCTTTGGTTTATAATATTAAACCCTTGGGTTTTATTATTCTCTATTGTTTTTAATATTTCCCTTAACCTTATTAAAAACTAATAATTAACCCAACGTACTATTCACAATATAAACCAAAAGAACTAATAACCCAAGGGTTTAATATTAGAAACCAAAGGAATTGTTTAACCCAAGGGAAAAATATTAATAACCTAAGGGACCAATAAGGCGAAGGATCAATAAAATTAATAAAAAATACTCATGTTGAAGAAATTAATAAATAGTAATAATTAATCCAAAGGATTATTCAAATTATAAACCAAAAGAACTAATAAACCCAAGGGTTTAATATTATAAACAAAAGGAATTGTTGAACCTAAGGCAAAACCATTACCCAACAAATTAGAAACCAAAGGAACTGGTGAACCCAAGGGAATTGATTTAAACATTGAGATAATTTTTGTCACAATGCAACGTTGGACCAACTATGACGATGGTTGGCCATGGGTGATTTTCATATTGAGACAATATTTGTCAAAATGTGACATTTGATCATGGATGACACTGATCGACTATGGCTAAAGAAATTAATAAACACTAATAATTAACCCAACATACTATTCATATTATAAACCAAAAGAACTAATAACCCAAGGGTTTACTATTAGAAACCAAAGGAATTGGTGAAACCAAGCGAATTGATTTAAACATCGAGACAATTTTTGTCACAATGCTACATTGGACCAACTATGACCATGGTTGGCCATGGGTGATTTTCATATTAAGACAATATTCGTTAGAATGTGACATTTTATCATGGATGACATTGATCGATTATTCATATTATAAACCAAAAGAACTAATAAACCCAAGGGTTTAATACTATAAACCAAAGGAATTGGTGAACCCAAAGGAATCGATTTAAACATTGAAACAATTGTTGTCACAATGCGACGTTGGACCAACTATGACCATGGTTGGCCATGGGTGATTTTCATATTGAGACAATATTTGTCAGAATGTGACATTTTATCATAGATGAAATTGATCGATTATTCATATTATAAACCAAAAGGGATAAATATTAAAAACATAAGGGATCAATAAGGCTAAGGGAAATATTAAAAACAATAGAGAATAATAAAACCCGAGGGTTTAATATTAAAAACCAAAGGAATTGGTGAACCCAAGGGAAAACCATTAACCAACAAATTATAAACCAAAGGAATTGGTGAACCCAAGAGAATTGATTTAAACATTGAGACAATTGTTGTCACAATGCGACGTTGGACCAACTATGACCATGGTTGGCCATGGGTGATTTTCATATTGAGACAATATTTCTCAGAATGTGACATATGATCATGGATGACGTTGATCGATTATTCATATTATAAACCAAAAGAACTAATAAACCCAAGCTTTTAATATTGTAAACCAAAGGAATTGGTGAACCCAAGGGAAAATCATTACCCAACAAATTATAAACTAAAGGAATTGGTGAACCCAAGGGAATTGATTTAAATATCGAGACAATTTTTCTCACAATGCAACGTTGGACCAACTATGACCATGGTTGGCCATGGGTGATTTTCATATTGAGACAATATTTGTCAGAATGTGACATTTGACCATGGATGACATTGATCGATTGTTCATATTATAAACCAAAAGAACTAATAAAACCAGGGGTTTAATATTATAAACCAAAGGAATTGGTGAACCCAAGGGAATTGATTTAAACATTGAGACAATTGTTGTCACAGTGCAACATTGGACCAACTATGACCATCGTTGGCCATGGGTGATTTTCATATTTAGACAATATTTGTCAGAATGTGACATATGATCATGGATGACGTAGATCGATTATTCATATTATAAACCAAAAGAACTATTAAACCCAAGGGTTTAATATTATAAACAGAAGGAATTGGTGAACCCAAGGGAATTGATTTAAACATCGAGACAATTTTTTTCACAATGCGACATTGGACCAACTATGACCATGGTTGGCCATGGGTGATTTTCATATAGAGACAATATTTGTCAGAATGTGACATTTTACCATGGATGACATTGATCGATTATTCATATTATAAACCAAAAGAACTAATAAACCTGGAAGGGTTTAATATTATAAACCAAAGGAATTGGTGAACCCAAGGGAATTGATTTAAACATTGAAACAATTGTTGTCACAACGCGACGTTGGACCAATTATGACCATGGTTGGCCATGGGTGATTTTCATATTGAGACAATATTTGTCAAAATGTGACATTTGATCATGGATGAGAATGATCGACTATGGCTAACGCTAATTAACAAGGGGTTTCTAGGGTGAGAGGGATGACAATGGTTGACCAAGGATGACCATGGTTGAGTAAGGTTAACAATGGTTGACTATGGCTAAGTAAACTTCTCTATCATTTAACATAGGTGAGAATTAGACTATGTTGGCAATGTTTGGCCATAGTTGATTAAAATGATTAGAATGTAATTATTATTGGTATTACTTATCCATATTAATATTGATAATATTTCTATTAACAATATTAATTTTAAGATCATCAATACTATTAATGATATGATTACAATGAATATATATATATATATATATATATTTTGCCGCAATTTTTTTTTTTTTAAATAAAAGAAAATTATAATTACTTAAACGACTATTATACTTATTTAGATATTATTTTTTTTGTTTATATATTATTTTAGATATTATTTTAATTATAATTAGTTTAACCGTTTAAACAATTATAACTATAATTAATTATTATAATTATTAATTATAATTAAGGCTCACCATGGATTATTATGGTTTAAGAGGGTTACCCATGGATGACTATGGCTAAGCAAAATTGTGTATCATTGAGCATTGGTGAGAATGAGTGACATTGATTGAGTGTGTTGGAAATGTTTAACCATATTTAATTAAAATCATTAGCATGTAAATATTATTAATTATTAAAAGTAATATTAATAGTATTTATATTAACATCATTAATGAAAATATCATTAATAGTTTTAATCATATTGTCAGAGTGAATAAAAGTTTAAATTTTTTTTATTAATAATTATATTGTTAATAATTACAAAATAAAGATTATTATTCTTATTTATCAATATTAATGTTAATATTTTTTTTTTAAATTATAATATTAATATTATAATGTAGATATTATTATCTTAATAATACTAAATATCAAAAATTTAATAATTTAAAAACTTTATTAAAATTGTTAATATTACAAATATTATTTTTTAAACATTATTAATATTGTATTTAATGGTGTTATTAGTAATATTTCTTTTAATATTAATTCAATTCTTATTTTAATAATAATAATACTAATTTTAATATTATTTTTAAATATAATATAAACTTTATTATATACTCAACATTTTACGAATATAAACATTAGACTTAATTTAAATTTTAATCTTAGCTCTATGACTTGTTGTTTTGAATATATGTCATTATTATATTAATGAAATTTTAATGTTATAATATAAAGAAAAGCAATGAAAATGTAAATAGAATGTAAGTATTATTAATTAATATAACTAATCTTAATAGTATTTATATTAAAAATATTAATGATAATATCGTTAATAATTTTAATCATATTGTTAAAGTGAATAGAAGTTTTATTTTTTATATTTTTATTAATAATTATATTGTTAATTATTAAAAAAAAATATTATTACTCTTATTTATTAATATTAATGTTAATATTATATTTTTAAACAATCTTAACATAATTAATCAAATTAATATTATAATGTAAGTGTTATTATCTTAATAATACTGAATGTTAACAATTTTAAAACAATTAATATTATAAATATTTTCCTTTAAACATTATTAATATTAATAGTATTTCTATTAAGAATATTAATTTTAATATCATTAATACTATTAATGATATGGTTAAAATGTTTTTTTTTTTTTTTTTTTAATTTCAATTTTATTAAAAATGCTTTAATACTTTCCAAATTTTATGATATTTATTCAGATATTATCAAAGAGCTTATACTAGATAAGTTATACTCCAATTAATAATTTACATTTATAAAATAAATAAATAAAAACCAAAAAGTTAAAATTAAAAAATGGTACTCCGTTTTTGGTTTTAATTTCATTTTATAACATTGCGATTTAGTTATAAAAAATTTACGAAATTATCAACTTTTTGGTGTAATTTCATTTTTATAAAATTATAACATTATAAAAAAGATACCGAATGGATATAATATATAATTGAAATATTTAATCATCATAAATGCAATTATTTTTATAAAAATATAACAATAAAGAAACGAAACCCTAAAGAATAAAACTAAATTACCAGCTCTATTGCCAAAAGCCTTTCGCCAGCGCAAGTTCTTCTAATACCATACACCCTTCTATCCGAGCAGTGGAAAACAAAGAAACTGTGTTCACCACGAAATGAAGCCCATAAATCCTCTGTTAACGGCGATGAGAAATACAGTCACAATAAATGAAAGGGCTCCCAATGCATTGTTTCTGTGTTCTGCGTGCTGGAGATAATCAACATTGAATATGCCTGAGAAATGTCTCCAGTAGGGACAATTATTCTGCGTAGAGTTAACTTTACTTCAAAGGTAGGGCTTTTAAACGTTAGATTACCATTGCGAAAGCAAACATAAAATCGGAAGTGATATTGGCAAGTAGACGGTGCCCAGAATCGTTGATCAAAGATCTAGAAACTTAAAATAAACTTAATACTACTTGCATCTGTTAAACGTCCATTAATAGCAAACAACTTGCATCTTTTAAACCTCCAACAAAAGTACCACTAAACGCAGGCACAGATTCCACCGCTCTGACTCGTCACATAGTGGGTACCACTACTATAACTACGGTTCCACTGTTGTACTGCATGGTCAACCCCACAAACGTAATAAACTATTGGAGCCGACTCTATTCGAAGGATGTTATTGGAAAGGGTAGGTATAAACTTAGGTTCCAGTAAGTGGGATTTCTCAGCATTCATGAACATACTCTGGAGCTTGTCTACGTTGTGGTAAAGGTTCAACAGGCAGCCGATTCTCTTTGCATGTTTCAACTTTGAAAGAAATTTAATAAAAAAAGCGGTTGGCAAGGAGAGAAAGCTAAAGAGAAGATCGAAAAAATCCTTTTCTGCCTCCACATAAAATACCTTTCAACTTTTCTTGTTCACCAGAAGCCTTAAACTCATGCAACCATCTTGATCAATAGTTTTGCTTGCCAATTTGATCACTTCACGACTGCAAAGAAAAACATAAGAGAGTAGAACTATAAGAGGAGATAGTTGTCGATCTAAAGGGGAAGAAGGTGGCATATCATCAAAAGTTCAGTACATGAGCATCCAAGTACTTTGAAAATGATGCGATCGGTATTCGTGAGAGCCTTGCCGAGCCTCACGGTGCCATAAACGGGCTTCGTATTTGCCAGTACATTTATGCCTACAACCATGGCCATTATAGCTACTCACATCACATTGGGATATATAGTAGAATATGGAATAACAAAATAGAACGTAACAGAAGTAATATTACTATTAGTCACAGAACATAAAAGAATAGAAGTACAGAACTCTCAGAAGCGGCAACAGCAGAATTAAGACCTAGCTCCACACCATCCCTGGGACGACAAAAGTGCCACAGTAGGAATACGATTGCTGGAAGAAGCAGAAGCATGAAGAATTGATCAGTAATTGACAGCAACACGGCCTCCATGTATCCTACAACAATCATATCAATCGTTAATCACATTGCATGCAATGACGGGAACAGTTGGCATGCATCAAGAGCCCTCCAAAATTTCAACCATCATAGCCGTTACATTCCACGTTGAGACAGCTGTGTCATTTGATGGTTTATTTGAGCTGCTCAAGTTTATTTGAGAATTTGAAACAACAATCATATCAATCGTTAATCACATTGCATGCGATGACGGGAACCGCTAGCATGCATCAAGAGCCCTCCAGAATTTCAACCATCACAGCCGTTACATTCCACGTTGAGACAACCGTGTCATCCGATGGTTTATTTGAGCCGCTCAAGTTTATTTGAGAATTTGAGCCATCAATTAGGTGGCAATTAAGTTTGAACTATCACTTGTTAATTTGGATGGCGGCAATTAATAAATCGTACAGTAAATTTTTAATCAAGATTTGTAAAAAATTAATTTAAGTACGGTTTAAACATGTGATTTAGATATGCAAGGAAGTTAGTGGGGTAGATTTGATCCATTGATTGAGTGGCGATGACCAGAATATATTGGCATATTTCAATCTAGACCATCGGATGAAAAATATTAATTAGCAAAATCATTAATGATGCCAATTCTGATAGGGGGCTACGCCTATCGACGTAATTAAAATAAAAATTTCATATTCATATTTAAATTTAATTAAATATGAATTTAGTTAATAAGTACATAAAAACAAATACTTTTAATACTTTCACACACATTTATTAAAGGATACTCCACTTAGTTATTTAGAGAAAATGGATTTGAATTGGATGAGTAGCAACAAGAAAATTGATACTGTCCGTCCGCTCAAATTGTAACTTGCGCAGCCCTGACACTCAATCTCCAACTTTCCACCGCTTGCTAATAGATTTGCAATCCTTTCTTCCTGACGAATTCTTGAGCAGACCCATTAATTGCCAACCCTACAACCTTCCTCGGTCTAAGCCAACAGATAGCTGTAATCATCATCAAAAAAATTTAGGCCATATTTGTAATCCTCATCAAAAAAAAAATCGTTAGACCAATTTGGTGCGGATGGGGCACCAAAATGGGAAGCACCCTGGTCCAACACGTCAGAAAAATCAACTGCAATATTTGAATAGGAGTTACTAGAAATCCATCCACTTATTCCAGACAATGCTGTGAACAGCGAATAGTCGATCATAGTCTCATTTTCATTCAAGATCTTGCAATCAATATTATTCTCTAATTTTTTCCCATAAACTGCCTTTCACTAAGATTAGGCGCCATAATGGTGCAGGCTGTACCATCTTTCCATGAGTTTGTTTGTTTTGCAGTCTCATAATTATTAATGGCGTCAGCGTGGAGAATGGGACATATAAAATCATGAGCAGTAGAATCCTTACCCAAATATGAACAAGAAAACCAATGGTTGCTAGTGGACTCTTTCTGAATTGAAAACTTCAGATTTTGATCATGTCCTTATTCATGTATTGATTCTAAATTAGCTGGGATAGAGAATTGGTTTGATTGTAAAATGCATTGGTTTTCTCCAGTGGTCACTACATTGGAGGTGTTATTAGGTGGTTGGTCTCCTTCAAGTATGACGTCTAAGAATGGCTAGCAGCATTAGCGGCCATGAATGCTTCAAGACCATGAGAAAACACTGAATTTGGATTGCAGATACGATGGGGTTGGGAAGGGATATTAGATTTATCTTGGTGACCCCGTTGGTAGTGGAATGGGTGTGGTGTTTTGAGTTTATCTTCTTCTTGATGCAAGAATTCTAGTAGTTCTTGATTTCATCATTAGTGTGTCCCTGCAAATGTGTCGTGATCGCAGACCACTGTTGGAATTTATGAAAATTCCAGAACAACCAATGGAGAATAAAACTCCCCTCTTTAACACAGAGAAAATATTAAAAATTTCACTCACAGGAACAGAATTTCAACACTATAAAACAAACTTCTATTCCTTAAAAAAAACGGTTACAATGCTTCCTCAGTAAGAGGGATTACAAGAATAGGACTGCTACAAATGCAGTGCCTAAAAAGACTTCACTGTCTCACACAAAATAAACTCTCCATCTCCGTAATAATGCACTATTGTGTTTTTCATTCACTGTCTGTTGTAAAAACAAAACAATGTTGCACAGGCTCTCGGGCCTTTTCGCTTTTATATGCTACGCATATAATAAAACATTACAAAGTATATATAAAACAAAACTTAAACTAAATCTATTAAAAGAACTGTCGGGGCCCACCATTACAAAACGCAATGTTAAACATTTAAAATGTTATAACATTATTATCGTCGTGCATATAACATATTAAAACAAAACTTTAAACCTTTGACTGCGCGATGAACGTCGGACTTCAAAACATTATCAACTAAAACACATGAACGCTTTTCGCGTTACAAACCGGAGTGACGTCACACAGAAAATTGTGCGCGCGATGAAAATTCAATTCCGCCTCATAAAAGTTTTGGGTCCGGTTTTGGCCTGCTGACGTAGGCACCAATTGTAACGTGAAACACAAACTTTAAATCCGCCCTATTGAAGGATCGAGTCCAGACTTATATCAAAACAAATGGCCATTCGTAAAAGTTCCGATGCCGATGGCAATTTGGACGTGACGTCAAATATTTAACTCCGCCATATAAATGGCGTTGGGTTTGGGTATTACACGATGCAATCGGGCCTGAAACAAAATCACTTCCAATTCTGATTGAATCGGACCCGCGATGAGTTATTAACTCCATCGCACAACCAACCATCAGGTCCGCCATTTCTCATAACACTTCGGGCCCAAAAAAAAACACCTCCGATTTAATATTACAATGCCGCGTGGTCTTGTGGACCCGCAGACCTTGGCTTACGGTGGAGGGAGATTATAATATAATGTATGGTTGCAATGAATGCATCACCTCCTCCAACATCAACAAGACACTGTTCCTATGGGGAACACGGGGTTTATAAAAAAAAGCATGCACATGAAAAAATGTTCACTGTGTTTTTAAAACAAAAGTACTATGTTTTTCCCAAAAAAGAGACTATCCCCGAACACTTAAAAAGACTCTATTTTTTTTAAACGCAGAGGACTGCACCGATCAAAACAAAAACTAAAATTGGCTGTTCACTCCATTTGGAAAGCGGCTGGAGGACATAAACCTAGTAATCAAAATTGGAAAGTGGCTCTACACAGGACTGTTGAAAGTAACATTTCAACACTCCCCCTCAATTTCAACTGCTGGGTTATCAGTCATACCCAGGCATTTTCTCAAAAATTCAAAACTCTTCTGCCCCAATGGCTTGGTCAGAATGTCTGCAAACTGTTCCTGAGTTCTGCAGTGTTCTAAAACAATTTCTCCATTGTTTACCAATTCCCTGATGTAATGAAAGTTTGTGTCAATGTGTTTCATTCTCTTGTGAAACACATAATTCTTAGATAATGAAATAGCTGAGCTATTGTCACAAAAAATCACTGTTCCTTTTGCCTACTCTTGGTACAAACTTCTTAGCATCCTCCTCATCCAAATTGCGTGACATGCTGCTGTTGTAGCTGCCACATATTCTGCCTCTGCTGTAGACAACGCTACAATCGGCTGCTTTTTAGAAGCCCATGAAATGGCTCCTGAACCCATGTGAAAAACATAACCGGAAGTGCTCTTTCGATCTTCTACACTTCCAACCCAGTCACTATCAGTGTATCCAACTAAATCTAAAAATTCTAAAGCAGTATATAAAATTCCATACCTTTTGGTTCCTTTAACATACCTTAGAATTCTCTTCATTGCATGCTAATGTGCATCCTTTGGCTTCTCCATGAATCTAGAAATAAAACTAACAGCATGCATTATATCGGGTCTAGTTGCAGTCAAATACATGAGGCTGCCAACTATGCTCTTGTACAAACTAGGATCAAAATCCTTGCTGTTGTCCTCTCTACTGAGTTTTAATCCCATCACTGTGGGAGTGATTGCTGCTTTGCTCTCCTGCATATTAAATATTTCAAGCACTTTATTAACATATTTTTCCTGTGAGATAAAAATCCCATTTTCATCTTGTTCTAATTCTATTCCTAAGAAGTATTTCAACAAACCCGTGTCAGTCATTTCAAATTCTTCCTTCATGACTGTTTTAAAAATTTCAATAAGGTAATCATCATTACCTGTGAAAATAACATCATCAACATATAAAACCACAATCAACATTTTTCCATCATTTTCTTTGATGTAGAGGGTGGGTTCTCCCTCACACTTTTCAAATCCATTTTCCACTAGATAGGAAACTATCCTACTATACCACACTCTTGGCGCTTGCTTTAGCCCATAAAGAGCTTTCTTCAACTTGCACACTTTGTGCTCTTGGTCTTTATTTTCGTAGCCAAGAGGTTGTTCAATGTAAACCTCTTCCATTAACACTCCATTTAGGAATGCTGACTTCACGTCCATTTGGTAAACTTTCCACTTGTTTTTTTCTTATATGGACAACACTGCTCTCACGGTTTCCATTCTAGCAACCGGTGCAAAAGTTTCCCCATAGTCTATCCCATGCTTCTGCTTATAACCTTTGACAACAAGTCTTGCCTTGTGTCTCTCTATTTTTCCTTCATCATTGCTCTTGGTCTTTTAGACCCATTTAACTCCAATGACATCTTTACCTTTTGGGAGTTCAACCAAATCCCAAGTCTTGTTTCTTTCTTTGGCATTAATCTCCTCATCCATAGCTTCTATCCATTTCCTATCCTTAATAGCTTCTTCGAAATGAATAGGGTCTTCAACATGAAAATATAAAGCAAACAAAGAATGTATACCTTCATTTGTTGCCTCTTGTTCATAAATGTCATTCAAATTTCTGAACTTCTTACCTCTTTCATTAGGTGTACAAGTGCTTGAAGAAGCACTCGAATTTCCTCCTTGTGGTGTGCTTGGAGAAGCGCTTTCATTTCTCCTCAAGGGTGTCTCTTGCTGCCCTTATGTTGGTGCTACTGTTTGAGGATGTATTTCAGCCAACTCATCATTATCTCCATCATGAGACAAAAAGTGTTTAACATTCACTGTTTTCTCTATGATTCCATCCCAAGCTTCCTCCTCAATGAACTTAACATCTCTGCTCACAATAACCTTCTTGGTGGATGGGTTGTACAACCTGTAAGCTTTGGATTCCTCAATCTATCCAATGAAAATACATTTCTCCCCCTTGTTGTCCAACTTATTCCTTAGCTGATCCGGAATGTGTGCATAAGCCACACATCCAAAAACTTTCATGTGTGTGACACCTTTCTTTGTGCCACTCCATGCGTCTTCTGGCACTTTGTTCATAAATGCTTTTGTAGGGCATCTGTTTAAAATGTATGCTGCACAATGTATAGCTTTAGCCCAATAATCATTAGGCAAATGATTTGCCTTTAACATACTCCTTACCATGTCCATTATTGTTCTATTCTTCCTTTCGACAACTCCATTTTGCTGCGGAGTATATCTAGTTGTAAACTGCTTATGGATTCCATTTTCTCTACAAAAACGTAGAAAATATTTGGAGATATACTCACCTCCTCTATCAGTCCTTAGGAATTTGATATGCAACCCACTTTGGTTTTCCACAAGTGCTTTAAAATTGCAGAATCTTTCAAACACTTCACTTTTGTTTTTCAAAAAGTAAACCCAAGTTTTTTTAGTAAAATCATCAATAAAAGTTAACATGTAATGGCTGCTAGCAAGTGATGGAGTTTGCATCGTTCCACACAAATTTGAGTGGAAAATCTCGAAGGGTGCCTTTGCCTTTATGCTTTTCCCAGAAGGAAAAATTTCTCTGTGTTGTTTCCCCAAGATACAACCTTCACAAAGGCTATCTGGTTTCTCTATCAATGGTAAACCTCTTACCATTCCTTTTCTATTCAACAAGTTAAGACCTCCAAAGTTGAGGTGTCCAAATCTCAAGTGCCACAACCAATTGTAATCTTTTGGTTTGCTTTGGAAAGCCTCTTGTGTCACTACTGCTATCTCTTCTTCATTTTTCAAATCTGCTCTCATTCTAAGAGGGAACATCATGTTCCTTGTCATCTTCACTTCAACAATACATTGTTTGCTGGGTGGTTTATCCATGATGGTACAAACATCATCCTCAAAAAAGACATTGTACCCCTTTTGAACAAGTTGTCCAATACTTAAGAGGTTACACTTCATTCCTGGAACATAATAAACATCTGCTATGGATTTATTTGCACCTTTCCTTGTTAAAACATTTACATCTCCTTTTCCCATAACAGAAACTTTACTATCAGTCCCTAGTGTGACTTGTGACTTCACACTCTCATCTATCATAGAAAACATTGCTATGTTTCCTGTCATATGGTTACTACAACGGGAGTCTAGAAACCATAAATCTTCATTCTTTTTTTCAGCCATATTACAAGCCAAAAATAATTGGTCTTGGCTGATATTTTCTCTATTAAAATTTTCATTTGTTCTATTTCCCATATCATGTTGCTTCTTTCTACATTCATTAGCATAATATCCATATTTTTTACAATAGTGACATTGGACATTGGATTTATCATACCTTTTTCATTGACCATTTTGCTGACCACTTTGTTGGCTATTGCCTTGGCCTTGATGCTGATTTGGATTGCTGCCACTTCCTTGAGAATTTTCTGGACTGTTTCTTCCACCTCTGTTTTGGCTTCTACCTCTTACTCTTTTGTTTCGTCTGCCTTGCCCTCTTCCTCTTCCGAAAGACATCTGGGTCTTTAAGGCATTCTCTAGAGATGAGCTTTCACTTCTACCCAATCTCTGCTCATGGGTCATCAGTGATGCATGTAGCTCATCCACTGAAATTTTTTTGATATCCTTAGTCTCCTCTATGGTGGTAACGATCACATCGAATCTTGAGGGTCGACTGCTCAAGAGTTTTTCCAAAATCCTCTTTTCTTCGAGAGTCTCTCCATGAGACCTTATCTGTGTGACCATTCCAATCACATGAGTGAAGAATGAGTCAATGTTATCTGACTCCTTCATACAGAGAGTCTCAAAGTCTCTCCTAAGCAACTGAAGCTTTTTTGTCTTCACTTTTTCCATGCCTTGATAGGCTGTCTTGAGATTTGTCCATGCTTCTTTGGATCTCTTGGCTACTGCTATCCTTGGAAACACACTCTCATGCACTACTTGATACAAAATATAGAGGGCTCTTGAATCCTTCTTCTTATTGCTCTTCAACAATTCCTTCTCTGCTTGTTTTAAATCATCAAGCTCATTTTCATCTTCTGGCTCATAAAATCCATCCTCAACAAGTTCCCATCAGTCTTGGGAAGCAAATAAAGCTCTCATAGTTATTGACAAGTAGTCACAATTTTTCCCATTAAATTGTGGGAGCTGCGTATTTCCAATACCCATGCTAGTGATAGCTCCAGGAATTTTTGCACTCTTAACTATGCTTCAAAAACACTTGACTGTGTATTTAAAATAACTGACTTTTCTGCAACAGTAACACAATAAATTTGTATAGAGAAATACCTTGGATTCTTCTTGACCGAGTCTTCACACTGCTGGAGAAGCTGCTGCAACAAAGAACTCCTTCCTTCAACTTCTTTGATCTTCAAAGAGCCTGGACTAGCTCTGATACCATGTTGGAATTTATGAAAATTCCAGAACAACCAATGGAGAATAAAACTCCCCTCTTTAACACAGAGAAAATATTAAAAATTTCACTCACAGGAACAGAGTTTCAACACTATTAAAAAAACTTCTATTCCTTAAAAAAACTATTACAATGCTTCCTCACTGAGAGGGATTACAAGAATAGGACTGCTACAAATGCAGTGCCTAAAAATACTTCACTGTCTCACACAAAATAAACTCTATGTCTCTGTAATAACGCACTGTTGTGCTTTTCATACACTATCTGTTGTAAAAAAAAACAATACTGCACAGGCTCTCGGGCCTTTTCGCTTTTATATGCTACGCATATAATAAAACATTACAAACTATATATAAAATAAAACTTAAACTAAATCTGTTAAAAGAACTGTCGGGGCCCACCCTTACAAAACGCAATGTTAAACATTTAAAATGTTATAACATTATTACCGTCGTACATATAACATATTAAAACAAAACTTTAAACCTTTGACTGCGCGATGAACGTCGGACTTCAAAACATTATCAACTAAAACACATGAACGCTTTTCGCGTTACAAACTGGAGTGACGCCACACAGAAAATTGTGCGCGCGATGAAAAATCAATTCCGCCTCATAAAATTTTCGGGTCTGGTTTTCGCCTGTTGACGTAGGTGCCAATTGTAACGTGAAACACAAACTTTAAATACGCCCTATAAAAAAAAATGGCCATTCGGAAAAGTTCCGATGCCGATGTCAATTCGGACGCGATGTCAAATATTTAACTCCACCATATAAATGACATCGGGTCTGAGTATTACATGGTGCAATCAAGCCTTAAACAAAAGCACTTCGAATTCTGATTGAATCGAACCCACAATGAGTTATTAACTCCATCACACAACCAACCATCGGGTTCGCCATTTCTCATAACACTTCGGGCCCAAAAACAAAACACCTCCGATTGAATATTACAATGCTGCGTGGTCTTGTGGACCCGCGGACCTTGGCTTACGGTGGAGGGCGATTATAATATAATGTATGGTTGCGATGAATGCATCGCATCCTCCAACTTCAACAAGACACTATTCCTGTGGGGACCACAGGGTTTATAAAAAAACGCCCGCACATAAAAAAATGTTCACTATGTTTTTAAAACAAAAGTACTATGTTTTGCCCAAAATGAAGACTGTCCCCGAACACTTAAAAATACTATGTTTTTTTTAAACGCAGAGGACTTCTCGATCAAAACAAAAACCAAAACTGATTGTTTACTCCATTTGGAAAGCGGCTGGAGGACATAAACCTGCTAATCAAAATTGGAAACCGGCTCTGCACAGGACTGTTGAAAGTAACATTTCAAGAACCACTTGGTTAATGTTGGCGTGCACATTAACACAGTGAGCAAGTGAGCCCACAATGAAATGAGATGAATATTGAAAAGCATCATTATTTTTATTTTTAGGGCAGAGTTCGGGAATATTTTAGATTTTTTATTTAAAAAAAATTTCATTGATCTACAGAATCTATAATTAACCTAGTTCAACAAAATCACATAAATTCAACAAATATAGAAAAATAAAAGGGAGATATCAAAGCGAATGGATTGGTAAAAACATAAACCTGTTGCCGAGGATGGATTGCAAATGTATGATCTGTTGCTCTTCTTGGAGTGAGAATGCACCGCGTTTAAGGCCAGGACGTAAGTAATTAATCCATGTCAACCTACAACTTTTTCCTTCGTCAGGTGACCAAAGACCTTTCTTTAGCTTTTGTATTACATTGCGAGTTGGGGAAATGCTTTCTCATTGCCCTTGTGTACTGCACCTCATTTTGGCCTTGCCAATTGCTCTGCTCTATGAGTGAGTTGGGTGAGTGCCCATCTCAAATCTTAGCTCGCAATCCATTCAAATGATAACAAAAACTAGGAAGAAAAAGAAAGTGATTACGAGATTAGTTTCATCGTACACAGTTTATATGATTTACTAATTATATAGGTGGGTCGCTTTTAAGTACAGTTTGAGTTGGTGTAATAGTTTAGATCACAAAGCATGTGATATTTTTTTTCCTAATAGGTTATAATATCAAATTAGAATGCTGGAATATGTGCATCTAAGGTTGGAATTTAGATTTTTCATTATTTTCTATATAATTTTTTGACATTTTGGGTCTTTATTTTTCTTAAATTTTCTGTTCAAAATTGATGTTTTCAAAATAAATTAATCTTTTACTAATAAAAACTTACTAAAAAATTATCTTTCAATAACATAATTATATAAACTTACTAAAAAATTATCTTTCAATAACATAATTATGTTAAAATTGACACATATTATTATACGGAACAAAACAAAATGACCATAACAAAAAAATGACAAGATTATTGAAAAAGAAACTAAAACTTCTGAGGGTGAGCAAATTTCTGTAAAACAAGCTCTTGGTGCCATTTCTTTGTCACAATTTCTAGAAGTTATTGGTGTTGCAGAAATTTGCACCAATCTCTTTTTATCTAGGTTCAGTGCAACTTGAATTTTTATGTTGCTACCATTGCAGTTTTCTTATTAAAAATTAGTCTAGATGATATTTTGATTAAAAGTGTTGAAAGAATAAATCCCATTTATATTTATATATGATACCATATCATAAAAGGTTCTTACAATAATTTTAAGTCAATTAACCAAAATTGACAACTCACTTGAACCTTGCCCAAACATGCTTTTTCCTTACTACTTTATATTAGTAAATTTTATCGTTCTTTATGCAATAAATCATTATTGATTAAAGAATATATTTTTCTAAAGAACTCATAATATGCAAATATACATTATGCAAATATTATAATTTGTACTTTATTAATGAGTTTCAATAATAAGTTTGAGGGGTTGAAGAGGAAAGCTAATATAGGTGCTGGTAAGGTGTATTTGAAGTTGAGTACCTATAGATTTTTGATGTGTTGTGAGGTGCTGTAGATGCAAATTATTAGGAAATTCTTATTGTTATTCTTTCTAATTTTTGATGACCTAAAAGGGTAATGTATTTCACATTCATTGTTGGGGAATTAGCTTGATCCATGGTAAAAACACACTAGTAGTGATAAGAATTGAAAACCAAAAAGAAATGGAGCAGAGGATTTCTCTTCTCAATATTACGAATCAGTTAAATAATGTTACATTGGATACATCAACATTAAATGACTTCAGTGAAACTAAAATAAAACTGAACTAAGTGTAACTGAACTTGGACACTTGGACAGATAGTTTCGACACCTAGCAGTTGGTTGGAATTAGATTCTCCAACACTCCCCCTTAATTACAACCACATAAAAAACTAATTAATATATCTGTTGGACGCTTAAAATTTAAAAAAAAGGTCTTCAAATAGATTTAGTTTTCTTCTTCTCTTCTTCCAAATTATGTACCCTCTAAATTGTTTGAACATTTTCTTCTTGTTGTATTCTTCAAACCTCAGTTTCTTCATTTATTGGTGCATGTCTTCTATTGTCCCAGACTGGCTAAGCATGTTCTGGACTACTTCAAGAAATGAATTATATGTGGACTGCTGCCACATATTGTCTTATGTATTGCACTTTTCATCATCAATTTGTTACAACATAAGATGAGAATAATATTTTATCTCTTCAAAACTACAATACATGAAAATTTCATCGACATATTCATCATGCATGATGTCTTCAACATTCATATCTACAACTTTTGTGTAGACCTCATCTAGACATGGTGTTGCAAGCCATGCTTCAAGAAAATTTAACTCTTATTCATAATCATTTTTTTTACTTGCACATTGGAAATTAATTGTATCTGTAAAAACATCTCCAAAACCACATTGGTTTTGTTCCTTCTGCTCTCCAATGAGAGCTTTCTCATGTTGCACTTCCTTCTCTACTTTTTCTTTTGTCTCCGTTTTCTCTTTGTGGGCTTCCTTCTCTGCATCTGCCTCTATTTTTGTTTCTGTCTCTATATTTATCTCTCTCTGTCTTTGTCTCTTCTTCACTAACATGTGTTGCTACAAAACATGTTGTCTTCCACTCACTCAAGTGGCCTTTTATCACTGAATAACATCATGTCTATATGATGTTTTTGTTGCATCATCTGCAACCAATAATCATAAGCCAAAAATTCTTTATCAAAATTTACATCAGCAATATTAATCACTAGACTTACCATATTAGTTTTACTATCATCAACAAGCTCAGTTGCTGGATTCATTAAATATTCATCTCCAACCTTTGTTGCTGGAAGCACCAAATCATCATCAACAAGCTCTTTTTATGGAATTACCAAATCATGATCAGCAAGTTGTGTTGTTCTATTCACCAAATTTTCGTCAGCAAGATCCGTTGTTGGATTCATGAAATATTCGTCCACTTGTGGCTGTGCACAGTGGGGTTCACGAGCATCTTCGTGCAACTTCTCTACTGCATCTGCAAATTTCTTCACAGGCGTCATCCACTTCTGGTTGAGTCTTTTCATCTTACTGTAGATCTGATGTTATAGATCCACCTTCATCTTCAACTTCAATCCTCCCCCTTGCACCAAAACACCTCTCAAGGGTATCACATACCTCCTTGGTTGTCTTGGCATTTGAAATTAGGGGGAGAATGTTCTCATCCAAAGATTATTTTATGCATTTTAATGCAAAGGCATCTTTTTGCCTCTTCACTTCTAGATCTAAAAAGATCTCAAACATCTCTTGTTGTCACTTTAGCCTCTTTGATTTTCGCATTGTTGAGTGTTGGCTTAGTTCGACTCAACAAGTAACACAAATTGTAGAAATTGAAACTAAATGAAAAAAAATGATGATGTTGCATGGATTTCACAAATAGACGAGTCTACAAATTCTTAACCAATACCTTGCTTCAAAAAAATTCTTTAAAGAGGAGACAATATTACAAAACTTTCACGAAAAATATCAAAATACCTAGAACCGATTTAAGCAATGCCCCCAAATACTAGTTATCTCTACTCTGAGAGAGTACACCAGGAGAGATTGCATCCACAGATCACTCTTCCGCAACTAGCTCACACTGGCAGGAGATTCGTGAACTTATCGCACATTTTTGGGTTCTTTTTAAATCTCGGCCTTCTGCTCAAGAACCGACTCTCTCTCTCTCTGCTTCTTCGCATGATCAACACTAGTATCTGGCTCAAACTAGCGCTAATCAGCAGGGGTATCTTCCTCAAATCAACGCTGATGGCTGATCGACACGACTGTTCCTTCAAAAAGAGTGTTGATTAAAAAAAAACTTAAAAAAAAAAAACTTCACTCAACTATTAGGGGCTTCTCCTCAGTTCGTTCTTTGTTCTTATTTTTCCTTTGGTTCTCTGCACCTCAACAATATTCCTTTGGATCTCTACACCTCAGTAATATTCAAATATTGTGCTTGCACTCACGTTGTTGCTCAGGAGTCTTATACAACATAGCTTTGACCTTCGATCTTTGTTGCTCTCACATGAGGCATCCTCAAAATTCTTCAAACTTCTGATGCTCTCTCAAAGAGTCTTATGCAGGCTAACCTCTTCTATCTGCTGCTCCAACTTCGTAACGTTGTTGCTCTCTCAAGGAGTCTTATGCAAACTAGCTTTGATACCATGACAAGAATTGAAAACTAAAAAGAAGTGGAGCAGAGGATTTATGTTCTCAATATTACGAATTAGTTAGATAAGATTGCATTGGAGACATCAACATTAAATGACTTCAATGAAACTGAACTAAAAGTGGACTAAGTGTAACTGAACTTGGACACTTGGATGGACGGTTTCAACATATAGTAGGTGGTTGGAATTAGATTCTCCTACAAGTAGGTGAATCCATGTCCACTCTCATTTTTGGGTTCTCCACTATCAAGAGGACCATAAAACTCTATTTTCCGTATTCATTCAGAAAATAATGTACATAAATGCTCATCATAATAACTATGAA
The DNA here is from genome assembly GCA_034641835.2 of Pinus albicaulis. NCBI lineage: Eukaryota > Viridiplantae > Streptophyta > Pinopsida > Pinales > Pinaceae > Pinus > Pinus albicaulis. The sequence goes on along the minus strand of JAXQQM020066912.1, from coordinate 587,619 downwards.
TATTATCGTATTTTTGTGAGATCATTCATTGATATTATTGGGTTAATTAGATATGGTATTGCAAGGTGTGATATCTTTCATCAATATTTTCATTATCGTGTTTTATAGATAACATAGTGATTATTATGTGTAAAATTAAAATAGAGGATTTTTTCTCAAAAGATAGATGGGGAGATTAAAACAAAGTTAACTTGGGCAACTGAAATGGAGCTAAAATTCAACCAGATTTAAGCACAATAGAACAAAGTAAAACAGAGTAGCTCAACAAAAAATAAAACTTTGGTTTATAATTTCTAAAACATGAAATACATTCATATGGATGCAGGGACTCCTTCACCAAGTAAAACTCACCAGAAAATGCTCTATGATTTTCTCCTCTTAGCTTCTCATGCTTACATCAGCCCACAGTACAAAAGACAAGACTTCCACATGGTTGTTATATCAAAATAAACATTTTTACTATATTAATACATGAAAAGACAAAATATTAAGACACACCACCGAAGACTCTACAAAAATGATTTTCTGAACTTGCAGAAGTTGGGTATAGTAAATGAATTAATGTCTCACTATACATTTCACCAACTTTCATTAAATGGTCATTTGACTTTAATTATTCGATATGTTGGGGAATGGAGTATTTCTACTCCCGCTCATAACTTCATTTAAGCTAAGTCCTTCACTCTGCAAATAAAATCCGCAACCTACAATAACAATGTTGAACACTGTTGACAGGTGCGCAGTGACAGACATTGCGTGGAGCTTTGACAGCAGAAACGTGGTGCAATTAATTTCTGAATTTGTTTTAATTGGTTCCAGGTCTACGGTTTCGAAGTTTCAATCTGCAGTTACGCATACCATTGCCACTCTGAAGAGTGCAAGGCGTGGAGAACAACGTTTAAGAAAAGCGTGTTGGTGAATCAAGGCAGTGAGATACAACTCTACAGGTTGCAGAACTCGGATTTGGGAGATTGAGCCTCGGCACACAGATTTTTGAACAAAGACTACGTTACCACACTGTCATCTTTCACAGTGAGCGTTTTAAAGTTTTCTAAGAGGGTTGAAGATTTTCGAGTTCCATATTTACGAAGGTTTCTTCATTTTTAATATGATATTTTCATTTTTTTTAAGAAAGGTCCTCAATATGATTTAAGAGTTTTTTAATATGGTTTAAGAAGGTTATGGTCTTTCTTACGTGAATCACCTTTCAAAAAGGGATTTCTCATACACTCTCGTAAAAGACCATATGAATTAAGTTTTCAAAAAGAATTTTTTAAAAAAATTCTTTTTATGAGTGGAGATATGAGCTGCGTAGGAGATCGAGCAGATCGAGAGGCGATGTGGTGTATGAGGAAAGAGAAGCGACTTATTTTTTAAATGGCATAATGGTTAATGTCTAGAGGATCAGCAGGCACTTTTTTGTGTGGAGTGTAGCAAGGCAGTGTCATAATTGTAGCGGCCACTGCATGCTTCGTGGCGTGAAATCTTTCCAATATGAAGGGCTCAGGTTACAGGTTGTCCTTATTCATGTCAATGTTGGTGCCTATTTACAGTTTAAGCTTTGAAACATTTATTTGTTTGATAACATGTTCTTTTGTCAACATAATCGGCCGGAGATTCCTCGTTCTTCGCATGTTTCTATGAAATTACTTTATTGACAGAAAGCATGTATTTGGTCATACAAGAAGAAGAAAGAAAGGCAGTGTGTGGAGTGCTTTGACACTCTCCAGGTAACTCTTGAATGTATTGAAGCATTGAGCCTAGCTAACTCAATGGAGTGGTTTTGTTAGAATTAGCTACTCTAACAAATCGCTCAGGTGAATTCAAGAAAACATTTAGACAAGGAAAAAAAGGATGTAAAGATACTTCGTGGTGGATAGCAAGACTGAAGTGTAACAAATATTAATTTTGTGCAACAACCCAACAATGACTCTAAAAATTAAAGGATGATGGACATGTAGGTGAACGTTTGTGTGAATTAGTGTGGTTTCTTAGAATAAATTTTTGATGATGAGTCACTGAGATGAATGGTAAGCAAGTCTAGGATGGTTTTGTAGTGGTCATTTTATGTACCTGGTAACTCCAAGAGATGGAGTATGTATGCCTTATAAAGGCCTGTGTATCCCCGTAAAAGTTCGTGGTAATCTCAAAACCACTTTGTAACTACAGGTTCATGGTCAGCCAGAAACCATTTTGCAGTGTCAGTTTGTGGTCAGCTAAAAACCGCGTATAATAGTGAAGCAGACTGGAAACAGGTTTATGTCAGTGTTTGCCCACTGATGAAGAGCATGGTTACGGGTCATCCAATAAAACCCACGAAGAGCATGGTTACGGGTCATCCATTAAAACCCAGGAAGAGCATGGTTACGGGTCATCCGATAAAACCCACGTTGGAGGGGGATCTGTAGATACAGGTACATGTATGCAGTGATAATGGTGGACAGAACCATGTATACGAAGGACATCCTACAAGACCAGCGGTTGCAGCGGTTGGTACCCATGCATTCCGGTGGATGGTTGCTTCTTTATATGGACGTCGACATATTCTTTGTTATGTTTGATCACAACTAGATTTTGCGAAGTGATATCGAGACAAGTAGTCATTAAGGGGGTGTGTTAGAATGTGTAATTACTACTTGTCCAGTTGTGACTCTCTATGAATAGAGTCTGTTTCTATTTCATTAGAAGGAAAAGTGACATATTTGAGTATTTTAAAGAATTTCGAACTATGGTTGAAAAACAAACAGGCAAGTGCATTAAAATACTCAGATCTGATCAAGGGGGTGAATATAAGTCAAAAGCATTTAACACCTATTGTAAATCTAATGGAATTCAACAACAGTTCACAGTGCCACATACCCCTCAGCAAAATGGTGTTGCTGAGCGATGGAATAGAACCTTTGTGGAATCTTCTCGTAGTATGCTGCAAGGTAAGAACATCTCTAATGGTTTCTGGGCAGAAGCCATTAACACTGTTGTTTATCTAAAGAATCGATGTCCCACTAAGCAATTAGTTTTTCAAACTCCTTTTGAGGTTCTTCATGGTTATAAACCTGATGTGAGTCATTTCAAAGTCTTTGGATGTACTGCTTTTGCTCATATTCCTAAGGCTAACAGAAGAAAACTTGATGCCAAGTCAATCAAGTGTGTTTTCATTGGATATTGTACCGATCAGAAAGCCTATAAATTGTTTGATCCAAATTCCCATAAACTATTTGCAAGTCGTGATGTGTTGTTTCATGAGCAGGCTGATAAAAGTAATACAAAGAATGATGCATGGCATATATCTAATGATGCACATGTCAAACTTGATACTTTGATTAAGCAGGAGCAGGATCAGATACAGGTACAGGTACAGGATCAGGATGAAAGCAACAGTATGAGCACATCTAGCAGCAGTGAGTCATCACAAGGGGGTGATTCACCTCAAAGCCGACGAATCATGGATGGAACACCCACAGGCATTGAAGCACCAAGAAGATCGTCCCGACAGACTCAGCTTCCTGCAAGGTATAGAGACTATGCCTTAATGTCTAACATAATGAATGTTGAAGAACCAATTGATTATGAGCAGGCTAAACAACATGAACCATGGATTAATGCTATGAATGATGAGTATGCTTCTCTTATGAAAAATCAAACTTGGGAATTAGTGGAACTTCCTGAAAATAAAGTTCCAATTGGAAGCAAATGGTTGTACAAATTGAAATTTAAAGCAGATGGTACAATTGATAAATTTAAGGCAAGATTAGTAGCAAAAGGATATGCTCAAAAGGAGGGAATTGATTATGAAGACACTTTTGCACCAGTAGCTAAGTTGAATACAATTAGATTACTCATTGCCTTAGCCACAAAACATAATTGGAATATACATCAATTGGATGTCAAATCTGCTTTTCTAAATGGTGATTTAAAGGAAGAAGTTTATTTGGTTCAACCTGAAGGGTTTGTCAAACAGGGACAGGAGCATCTGGTTTGCAGGTTAAGAAAGGCATTGTATGGTTTAAAACAGGCACCGAGATCATGGTATGTAAAGATTGATACCTTCTTTCTTCAGAATGGATTTGTGAAAAGAAAAAATGATCCTAACTTGTATGTTAAGAAAGATGGAAAAGGAAATGTTGCTTTAATATCTTTGTATGTGGATGATCTCATTATAACAGGCAGTGCTCACAAGTTAATTGAAGAAATTAAAGTTCAGCTGTCACAGGAATTTGAAATGAAAGATTTGGGTGAATTGCATTACTGTTTAGGAATTGAGGTATGGAGAGAGCCTGGTAAAACTTTGATCACTCAAAGCAAATATACAAAGGAAATTCTTAAAAAGTTCAATATGAGTGATTGCAAAGCTATGTCAACTCCCTTAGAACAGAATGCAAAGTTGTACAAAGAAGATGGAACTAAAGAGGCAGATGGAACGTTATATCGTCAGTTAGTGGGAAGTTTGAACTATCTCACCACTACCAGACCAGACATTGCATACTTAGTCAGTATCCTTAGTCAATTCATGGCTAAGCTTTCAGGAAATCACTGGAATGCTGCAAAGAAATTTCTCCGATACTTAAAGGGAACAATGAATTTAGGTATTATGTATACTGATGAATCTGATGTTGCACTGACAGGTTTTTCTGATTCAGATTGGGCAGGAAATCCAGATGACAGACGATCTACCTCTGGCTATGCATTTCATATTGGATCAGGGGTCGTATCTTGGAGTAGTAAGAAACAACGAACTGTTTCTTTATCATCAACAGAATCAGAGTACAAAGCTTTGACCAATGCCACCTGTGAAGCTATTTGGTTGCGGAGAATTCTTGCAGATCTTGAAGAAGCGCAAAGTGGTTCAACATGTATCAATTGTGATAATCAGAGTGCTATCAAATTAGCGCATAATCCAGTTTACCATGCTAGAACAAAACACGTTGAGTTACAGTACCACTTTGTACGTGAGAAAATTGAGTCAAATGAAATTGAATTGATATTTTGTAACACCAAGGATAATGTGGCTGATATATTTACTAAGCCCCTTGGTAAAATCAAATTTGAAGTTTTTAGAAGCCAGTTAGGTATTGTAGAAAATCCATTTCTCCATTAAGGGAGGATGTGAGAATAATGCAGAAATAGAATTAGTTGTGAGTGGTTGAACGAGAGGGTGTAATTAGGAATTGGTTGCACATATTCAGGTTTGTTTCCTCGTTTTCAGGAGGATTAGGTGAGTGCAGTTCCCTATATAAGTGTGATGTAATTGAGTAATTAAATTCATTGTGTTGAGTGAGCTTGTCTCACGTTTCTGGTGTTTTATAGCTGTGTTTAAAGTACATTGTTATTGTAGGTTGCGGATTTTATTTGCAGAGTGAAGGACTTAGCTTAAATGAAGTTATGAGCGGGAGTAGAAATACTCCATTCCCCAACATATCGAATAATTAAAGTCAAATGACCATTTAATGAAAGTTGGTGAAATGTATAGTGAGACATTAATTCATTTACTATACCCAACTTCTGCAAGTTCAGAAAATCATTTTTGTAGAGTCTTCGGTGGTGTGTCTTAATATTTTGTCTTTTCATGTATTAATATAGTAAAAATGTTTATTTTGATATAACAACCATGTGGAAGTCTTGTATTTTGTACTGTGGGCTGATGTAAGCATGAGAAGCTAAGAGGAGAAAATCATAGAGCATTTTCTGGTGAGTTTTACTTGGTGAAGGAGTCCTTGCATCCATATGAATGTATTTCATGTTTTAGAAATTATAAACCAAAGTTTTATTTTTTGTTGAGCTACTCTGTTTTACTTTGTTCTATTGTGCTTAAATCTGGTTGAATTTTAGCTCCATTTCAGTTGCCCAAGTTAACTTTGTTTTAATCTCCCCATCTATCTTTTGAGAAAAAATCCTCTATTTTAATTTTACACATAATAATCACTATGTTATCTATAAAAACACGACATTTAATAATAGTTGTAAGCTAAAGCACATTGTTACGCGAGGTAACGGATTTTATTTGCAACAGTGAAGGACTTAGCTATACTGAAGAAGAGCGTGAGCAGAACACCATTCCCCAACATATCGTAATTAAAGTCAAATGACCATTTAATGAAAGTTGGTGAAATGTATAGTGAGACATTAATTCATTTACTATACCCAACTTCTGCAAGTTCAGAAAATCATTTTTGTAGAGTCTTCGGTGGTGTGTCTTAATATTTTGTCTTTTCATGTATTAATATAGTAAAAATGTTTATTTTGATATAACAACCATGTGGAAGTCTTGTCTTTTGTACTGTGGGCTGATGTAAGCATGAGAAGCTAAGAGGAGAAAATCATAGAGCATTTTCTGGTGAGTTTTACTTGGTGAAGGAGTCCCTGCATCCATATGAATGTATTTCATGTTTTAGAAATTATAAACCAAAGTTTTATTTTTTGTTGAGCTACTCTGTTTTACTTTGTTCTATTGTGCTTAAATCTGGTTGAATTTTAGCTCCATTTCAGTTGCCCAAGTTAACTTTGTTTTAATCTCCCCATCTATCTTTTGAGAAAAAATCCTCTATTTTAATTTTACACATAATAATCACTATGTTATCTATAAAACACGATATAGATATAGCTGTGTTTAAAGTACATTGTTATTGTAGGTTGCGGATTTTATTTGCAGAGTGAAGGACTTAGCTTAAATGAAGTTATGAGCGGGAGTAGAAATACTCCATTCCCCAACATATCGAATAATTAAAGTCAAATGACCATTTAATGAAAGTTGGTGAAATGTATAGTGAGACATTAATTCATTTACTATACCCAACTTCTGCAAGTTCAGAAAATCATTTTTGTAGAGTCTTCGGTGGCGTGTCTTAATATTTTGTCTTTTCATGTATTAATATAGTAAAAATGTTTATTTTGATATAACAACCATGTGGAAGTCTTGTCTTTTGTACTGTGGGCTGATGTAAGCATGAGAAGCTAAGAGGAGAAAATCATAGAGCATTTTCTGGTGAGTTTTACTTGGTGAAGGAGTCCCTGCATCCATATGAATGTATTTCATGTTTTAGAAATTATAAACCAAAGTTTTATTTTTTGTTGAGCTACTCTGTTTTACTTTGTTCTATTGTGCTTAAATCTGGTTGAATTTTAGCTCCATTTCAGTTGCCCAAGTTAACTTTGTTTTAATCTCCCCATCTATCTTTTGAGAAAAAATCCTCTATTTTAATTTTACACATAATAATCACTATATAAGTGTGATGTAATTGAGTAATTAAATTCATTGTGTTGAGTGAGCTTGTCTCACGTTTCTGGTGTTTTATAGCTGTGTTTGTTTCTGGTGTTTTTCTGTGTTTGTTTTGTTTTGTTTTGTTTGTGTTAGAATGTGTAATTACTACTTGTCCAGTTGTGACTCTCTATGAATAGAGTCTGTTTCTATTTCATTAGAAGGAAAAGTGACATATTTGAGTATTTTAAAGAATTTCGAACTATGGTTGACAAACAAACAGGCAAGTGCATTAAAATACTCAGATCTGATCAAGGGGGTGAATATAAGTCAAAAGCATTTAACACCTATTGTAAATCTAATGGAATTCAACAACAGTTCACAGTGCCACATACCCCTCAGCAAAAAACGCCACGCACAGGAAACTCGACTTCTGGCAGGGTGATTCAATGTCCCACCGGGCGTGCTACTATGCAGCCTCCACGCGCTTCACCTCTGTGGGCCTGAACTGCAACACCTGACCACGTTTCAAACTTCGACCAGCGAAAATTGAATGCGGCTATGCATGAATCGGTGCAGCCTCCACACGCTTGGGTTTAGACAGCGGATGAGCCAGAGCTCAATCCAATACCCAACTGACCTGCGACCTCACTTGCGCTCTGATACCAAATTAACAAAACAAACACAGCTATAAAACACCAGAAACGTGAGACAAGCTCACTCAACACAATGAATTTAATTACTCAATTACATCACACTTATATAGGGAACTGCACTCACCTAATCCTCCTGAAAACGAGGAAACAAACCTGAATATGTGCAACCAATTCCTAATTACACCCTCTCGTTCAACCACTCACAACTAATTCTATTTCTGCATTATTCTCACATGGATGATGTAAAATTAATAACTAGAGTGGTTGAGATTAATTTTCCAATATATATATATTAAAAATGCTTTTTAAGATCACCAAAAAAAATATTATCAAAGGGAAACTTGACATTGATGAGCCATTACATGCTTCATTGGTATTATGGTATACATTATGGTATACACAATTACGATTATAGAATGCACCCCTTTATAACATTGAACTCCTGTCCTTGACATTTCAGTGATTTCGTGTAAAGTTTATGGAAATGGGTACATACATATTAATGGTCGATCAGTGATTTAACTCATGGATCCTTAATGTATGGACACTGCACGAGAACAAGATTGCTCACTTGACTCGCTCCGAGTTCAACTGATCTACAAGTTAGGAGAAATCTGGACCATGTAATTCATTTGTACGAAATTATAATGAGAGAAGGACTCCTTTACTAGTCTACTAGTCTCATGACTCAAATCTATACATTTTCACAGCCGGATAGCTATCCATTTATTATTGGTTGATCTAACAAACATTTATGCAATAATGACTTCCTCTTTGATTCACATTTTCCATTTTAATATCATGTAAGGTATCCCCTCACCCGCCTTTTATGTTGCGAATCTCAATTGTCTAACCTTTTTTTCACGAGAAATCCACGTGGTATTTACCAATTTCTTTGGATGCCAAATTAATTAAGTTGGACCAGAGTCAATTCTTTTTTATTCTCTTTGGATGGATTATGGAATATAGTATAATATTTTTGAGTTGTTAAATTTATATAATTGAAATATTTAGGAGTAAAGTGTTTAATTATCAATGAATTTATTTTTATAGTAATAAATTTATATAATCTAAATTTATTTTTATATTTAAAATTATATTTTTAAATTATTAAATTTGTATAATCAATATGATGCCGCTGAAGCATCATAAGTTGTCCAGTTATAAGTTATAGCTATCGAATCTCAATTGCAACTTCAGCTGTTTAGTGAGCATTCAGAATTTATGTCCATTGCCAACTCCAACTTACTAGTAGATACCAACTTACCAACAACGCCAGACCCTGGAGCATCTGGTATTAGTAGCTGGAAAATAAAATGAAAATAAATGGACATAATGGCGGTTTACAAAAATGGTTGAAGGTAAAAAATACGTTTTCCTCTCTGTGAAGCACGTTAGAAAAAACATGTACCAGATAATTTTAAACATCCAATGTGGGTAAAATGCTCTATTTTGCACTTCAAATTCCATCCCTGTACATCTCTCTAAATATCAATTATTATAGAAGTCTCCAAACCAGAAACAATGTCCAAACTATAGGCAAATAAAAAAAATCAATATCAATTATTATAGAAGTCTCCAAACCAGAAACAATGTCCAAACTATAAGAAAATAAAAAAATCTCCTAAATTTTAACAATAAAGTACACATCTCTTCTCCTAACAAACCAAAAAATCCTTCGCAGCTGCAGACATATCAATGACCAACAAAGTAGCCTTTAGTTCATTGGATTCGTCGTACACTCCATTTCTTTTTGGATTAAATAAATAACATGTGACTTTAACGTGACTATATTAGACAATCACAGGACACCAACCAAGCATTTTGAGGAACCACACCATTGAAAATTTTACTCATAATTATTATGGCCAACAACAGTAACGCCGGAGCACATAAAATGTCAGCTAAGGCTTCCACACACGGCTGGGAAGCTCGTACCCGCTGGAACATGGCAACTACTCGTCACACATACGTCACGAGAAACAGATGCCCATCATCAAATTTCCATTTTCCATGAGCAAGAAAATACATGGCATTTGGTTATTCGTGATGATGTGATAATGATGTGATCCGTGATGGTGGGATGAATGACATCGGAAAGAGTTTTCTTTTGTCCATGGCACATTACATTATTGCACGGTGTTTTCTTTTTGTCATAACTTCCATTTCTTATAGGCAGATGCGACATTTTTAATTAGTACGGTATATTCAAATTATTCCGTTAAAAAATTGTTAAAATGCTGGTTTATAGGTTTAAAATTATAATTTTATATAACGCTAATTTAAAATGGTGTTGTTTTTATTGTGTGATTTTTTTTTCCAAAATATAAAAGATTGTATAAATTTTAAAACTAAAAATTATAATTCTAAATGTCTACCAGCAAATACTCATATGACGTGATTATTTTCAAAGCCAATTACAAAGTAGTAATATGGATTACAAAAGTCCGAATAAAAAAGAATTGCTCTGCTCATCGTTTTGAACGAGGTCGAGGTCGAGGTCGTTTGCAGGTGTTAAAGAAAAAATCGGATCTTAAATTTTTTTTAAACTGTACAAATGCAATTTAGTTTTATGGTCGTGATGATGAACCAAGTAAATGTGGAGCAACTAATATTGATGATGTGAATATTTAGAAAGCCAATTCCAAAGAAACAATATAGATCACACAACTCTAACATAAAAAATTATAGCATACTAGGTAAACATCGACCAATTAATAGTGATGATGTGAATATTTAGAAAGCCAATTCCAAAGAAACAATATGGATCACACAAAATTTTAGGATAAAAAATTATAGCCCTACACTGAAGGGATATTGGTGATAAATTTCATGATGTGACAATTCATAAAGCCAATTCCAAAGAAACAATATGGATCACAAAAGTCCGAGATCAAAATTATAGCTCTACATAGAAGGGATATTGCTCATAAAGTTCATGAGTTTGAACGATCTTGTTTGCAGCTCGTAAAGAAAAAATTGGATCTTAAGTTTCTAAAGCATTGGAGGGATGCATCTTTCGTTTCATGGTTCTGATGATGAACCACATTAGAGGGTTTGAAACGTCGACCAACGAATACTTATGATTTGATTATTCTGAAAGCCAATTCCAAAGAAACAATATGGATCACAAAAGCCTGAGATAAAAAATTATAGCCCTACACGAAAGGATATTGTTGATAAAGTTCATTAGTTTAAACTAGCTCGTTTTCAGGTCTTAAAGAAAAAATAAGATCTTACTTTTCTAAAGCATTGTAGGGATGCATCTTTAGTTTCTTGGTTATAATGTTGAACCACATTAGAATCTTCTAAACCTCCACCAACTAATAATGACGATGTAATTATCAATTCCAAAGAAACAATTTTTACTTGTTTGGTCAAAAAAAACTATTAGAAAATAAAATATTTATTAATATTGATTCAAGTTAAGTATGATTTTAACATGAGTTGAGAGATAAAATCCCTCTATCTAAAAACATCTTTTAGAGTGCAAAATTAAAAAATAAAGTGTATTCATATGTAGGGTTCTCTCTATATATACACTGTCTAATTTTCCATTGTTTAAATTGTATTTTTAAATACTATATAGAGTACATAACTTCAACTTGTAAGGGAAAACAATCTTTCTTGGATTTAAGAGAAAATTCACAAAAAAAAATTGTAATATAGGGAGACTACTTCAAAATATTTAACCATATATATATTTGTTTTTCCAATTGTTTTATATGACTTATATACATTTCTTTTAAACAATATACAATATATACATAGTTGACATTAAATTACTTTACATAACATGTGCATTGAGAAATTTTATCTATGGACTAGATTGTTTATACTAAAATGATTTTGAAAATAAACAAGAATGGATGCAATTAAACCGGAAAACTTCTCTACACAATATATTTTTTGTTGGAATTAATGGAGAAAGTTAAGTTAGGATAGGATTGAGATTCTAATTCTAGATCTCAGATCCTAATATTCAAGGAGTGGTTCAAACCACCCAATTGTGAGAAAGCCTATATGTACTAGGTTGTTCTCTTGATTGTATGTATCAGATTGTGTGAGTGTGTTTGTACACTCTCCAGGTTCTCACCTGGAGAGCCATTTCATTAATTTTATCATGGAATCAGAGCTTCAGTTCGGCCCTGCCCGTAGCAGAAGAATGGATCGCAAAATCCTGTCACGACGTAGCCGATTGTTGTGATTGATTGGAAGGCAACCTGTCGCTGCATGGCTGGTGGCACTATGTGGGTGTCACAACCAATGGTAGAGGTTTTTAACCTACGTGGATGTGTGTTGAACGCTAGACACCATCGTCAATTTCCGACATATCACAGCCCGACACAGTCGGAAAATCAGAATCCACATTTCTTCCACCGTCTCAGTTTACTGCTACGTCCTCCTCTACTCATTGTTTTGTTCCTTCATTAGAAATTTCAGAGGGATTATATGCTGATAATGCTCATGGCAACATGATTTGAGTTTGACAGGCAGCCAGAGAAGTAATGGCTGAAGTATTTCCTGCCATCGATGAGGGGGAGACGGCTCCTGCACCAATTATGAATCGATGCCCAAGTGGCAGCTGGATAATATTTTTCACAAGCTGTAGCAGAGGTTCCTGCTGTCGAAGCAGCGGTCGAGCTGACCAAGGAGGTCGAGACGTCAGTCGAGACTATAGTCGAAGAAGTCAAGACCGATGAGGGAGCCGTGGTAGAAAAGGTTGAGATAGTGGAAGAAACTAAAACCGATCAAGACGAAAAAAAAAGTCTGAAGGAGCAAGCTGTACTCGTTCTCTTGCATGAGGTCGAGTGTTTCAGAGTTGAAGGAGCCGCAATCATCTCGAAGGCCCAGTTTTTTCTCATGTAGTTCTGTGCAATGAGCCTCAACTGCACAAGAAAAATCCTTTGAAATCAGTTTTTTCCATGAGGAGGTACGTGGATCGCAGTTTTTTTAATTTTTTTTGGGCACCGTTCAGTGTTGAGCTTGCTATGTAAGGTTGTTTGACATTTGGCGGTGGAAGTAGTAGCAGAGTGTAGGAGATCTGAGTGCCTGAGGTGATTAATTGATTGCTACATTCTTTCAGAAATATGTGTTATATGAGAAATTGTTAATTACATGCATCAAAATTAGACATTAATAGCGTTGTCAGTTTGTTGAGAGGTCATTTGTTGCTCGTCGCAAGAGCCGAGGGCACTAAGCCCTGTGTGGCATAGAAGCCACAGTCTACAAGGTTATACTATTAAAGAGCTGCCAAAGGAAGGATTCCCGCCTGCATGGTAACGGGGTTGTTGGAGCTCGTAAGAGGACCGAGTGGAGTCGAAATTTGGAAGCAAGATAAAACCAGATAAGCTGGACCTTTTAAGATGTCCGTATTTTTTGATTTTGATGATGATGATGGTGATATTCTCATGTTGGAATTTGGAGGCATTAGCATGAGTAGTATTTTTAATTCTGGAATTTTTTCAGAAAAACAATGTGGTTCTGTTGATGACCACGAGAAACAAGAGGCACAATCCGTTGTGCAAGATCCTGATATTGAAGAGTCAGAAGTTGATCTTCAGGAAGGATGTAAAGATGAACAAAGTTTTGAAGATCAATTCGACGAGCCACATGAAGCTGATGGCGAAGACATGGCAGAAGAAGACAAAGTTGGAGAGAATTTAAAATGTGATAATCTCATCAATATTTATGTGTGTGTAGATGACAACATTGCTGAAATTTACATGTGTGACACCAGAAATGGTGGGAGAAAACAATTTCCTATTAACCCTGTCATAACTTTCAAAAGGGCGAGGGTAAGCATTCAAGCTTTCCATCTCTGGGGAAGAAATGAGGCGAAGATACATCACTATCTCATGACAAAGAAAGTGAGGATGAAGCCTCATCCACGAATGAACAAATATGGTCTCACAAGCATAAATACCAAGATGAAAACTCTCTTACCAAGTTTTTTTTTATGTCTTTTACCATTGTAAGTCTAGCTGAGACTAGACCAACAGGCGTATATTATCATATGTTATTGTTCTGTACCCTTTCTCCATTAAGGGGGATTGTTAAAAATTAATGGAGAAAGTTAAGTTAGGATAGGATTGAGATTCTAATTCTAGATCTCAGATTCTAATATTCAGGGAGTGGTTCAAACGACCCGACTGTGAGAAAGCCTATATGTACTAGGTTGTTCTCTTGATTGTATGTATCAGATTGTGTGAGTGTGTTTGTACACTCTCCAGGTTCTCACCTGGAGAGTCATTTCATTAATTTTATCATTTTTAAATATAGGTCAATATATTAAAATATTTTACTGATAACCCACACTGAATTTTCTTATTAATAATAATATTTTTTATTGTCACATATTAATTTTAGATTAAAAATTTCATCAATTACACATTTCCATATTTTTATTTTATTTCTATTATATAAAATCTTAAAATATTTCCTTCTAACATTTTCATTCTATGTATAAATATATATGAAATTAATATGACATAAATTAATTAGAATACATCTTCAAATAACAATTCTAAATACCGTGTTCATATATTTTTGAAAAGTATAAAGTTTAAACAACTTACCCACACTTTTTTAAGTTTTAGTTACTTTATTCTTTTTTTAAGTTGATATGAATTATTATATCATATATTTCTCCCACTTATTATGGCATGTGAATTTTGAGATATGATGTTTTATTATGCTTTTTATGCATACAAATTAAATAGGCATAATATTTTTATTTTTTATAATATCCAATATTGTTTTTCTATTTAGAGTTAATTTGTATTTCAAGAAGGACACTTGCCAACTCTAGATTGAACATAGAAAAAATCACACATAACCCTACTAGAATATTTCTCTTGTGTAGTAATTATAGTTTTAAATAGAAAAACTATGTATAAATATATATGAAATTGATATGACATAAATTAATTAGAATACATCTTCAAATAACAATTTTAAATAGCGTTTTCAAATATTTTTGAAAAACATAAAGTTTAAACAACTTACCTACACTTTTTTAAGTTTTAGTTTTTTTTTTTTTTTTTGGATGAATTATTATATCATATCTTTCTCCCACTTATTTTTACTTCTAAGAAAGTTATATTATGGCATGTGAATTTTGAGATATGATGTTTTATTATGCTTTTTATGCATACTAATTAAATAGGCATAATATTTTTATTTTTTATAATATCCAACATTGTTTTTCTATTTAGAGTTCATTTATATTTCAAGAAAGACACTTGTCAACTCTAGATTGAGCATAGAAAAAATCACACATAACCCTAATAGAATATTTATCTTGTGCAGTAATTATAGTTTTAAATAGAAAAACTATGTATAAATATATATGAAATTGATATGACATAAATTAATTAGAATATATCTTCAAATAACAATTTTAAATAACGTGTTCAAATATTTTTGAAAAGTATAAAGTTTAAAAAACTTACCCACAATTTTTTAAGTTTTAGTTACTTTATTTTTTTAAGTTGATATGAATTATTATATCATATCTTTCTCCCACTTATTTTTACTTCTAAGAAAATTATATTATGGCATGTGAATTTTGAGATATGATGTTTTATTATGCTTTTTATGCATACTAATTAAATAGGCATAATATTTTTATTTTTTATAATATCCAACATTGTCTTTCTATTTAGAGTTAATTTATATTTCAAGAGGGACACTTGTCAACTCTAGATTGAGCAAAGAAAAAATCAGACGTAACCCTAATAGAATATTTCTCTATTTTGAAATTCTTCTTGTAGAATTTTCATTTAATTATCATTTTTCAATAGGTAAATGGTAAGGATTTAACCTTACAAATAATTCAGAGAATAAATTTTATAGTCATCTAAAATAAAGAGTTCAGTTATTTATCTCAAAGGCAATTATGAGTCTATTTTGAAATTATACTTGTAGAATTTTAATTTAAATATCATTAGCTAATAAGTGAATGGTAAGGATTTAGCCTTACAAATAATTGAATAATTTTAATAGTCACCTAAAATAAGGAGTTTAGTTATTTATTTCAAAGGTAGTTATGAGCTATTGACCTTTCAATTTAATAAAGAAAATGTTATGAAAATAAGTTAAAATAAAAAATATATAAAATATTTTGACTATAAAATGAGTTATGGATTTTTAGAAATGGGATATTGATATGTCACACTATTGATCGATGGTATTATAACAAAACCATGATATAATAGAGATTAATATTCGTGATTAATAAGTAATAAAATTCATTTATAATTAAGAATAATTATAATAATCATCAGAAATAAAGATATAATTTAGTTAATGTTTATGATTTTTGAATTTTAGCAATGTGAAGTATGTATATGGAAGTGTTTTTTATGTGTTTACCAATGATTTAATTTATTTAGGAATGCTAGCTTGTATTAAAATTGAAATTCTCAATTGGTTGGAATAATACAAGTATATCATGACCTACTATTTAGAAAAGGGAAATTTTATTTTTCTTGAAGTAAGTAATTTCATAAATATTATTTTAAAATTACGAGTTTTTATTTTTTCCTAGTATGCTACACAGAAACTAGACCATTTTTTTAAGAATAGGAAAAAATTTAGCAATTGAAAACCAAAACCACGAGTTTGAGTTTACATTTTGGCCGATTCTACCACTAGGAAACAAAACCATTTACTTTAGAACTTGTTGTAGCCGCGAAAAAAGCACCCAAAATTTTGGGTATATTCAAAATTTTGGATTCACACTCTACTATCCCAATCCATTAAGTATTTTATCATGTTTTCAAGTTGGTTACTCTTTGTGCAGTCCTTGCTATCAAACCCTGTTGATGTGCCCATTCACACTTCAAATATTGAATCCACCAATAATGTCTTGTTTCAAATGATGACCTTATGATTAATTTAGGGTTCTCAAGGTTTTTCGCTTCATTGATGTGCTAATAATATCCCATGAATTCAAAACTTATCTTTCCATAGTACTCATGGCCAATTTATGGAGACACTATGCATTGGGAGACAAAACTTCAATCTAGATTTCATTATGTTGAGCATAATAGGGTTTGGAAGAAACCCTGAATTGGAAAAAGAGTGATTCCCTTCTTATTTTAACCTACTTTGCATGCCTCTAGAGATGCATTCTCATTGGCATCGCATGACATCATGGTGAGAGTCATTGTAGAACATATTCCCCTAGGTTCTTGGTTGATCCTATACCTCAACATGTTTTGTAACTTAACTAGTCACAATGAGACTCACCTTCATGTTTCAATCTCACCCTTATGCCCCATGTGTGAAATCCCATTAGCATCACATCACACTAGCTTTGTATCATTGAAAGAATGCCTTGACATGTTAACACCATATTGGCTGTTAGGTTAATGCATGTCTTTGGAACTAAATAAAATTGTATAAAAAGACTGAAAGGCAAAGCATGACATTTTTGAAAGAGAATTGAACACACATTAATGCACCTTAGGATTTGGTTTCTACTGAGCTGTGAAGAAATGTTATTATATATATCATGTAATTAACACACATTATATTGTGCTATGTAAGAAATTGAGAAAACACCTTCTCTTTTGTACCAAAGCATTGTCAAAGTGTCACAACTCTTATATGCACAAATACTATATCTTAATGACAAATATGTGAAGCAACATTTCCATAATTGACACTAATGTCTGTCATTGGAGATTTGTTAGGGATGTTATGAGCAAAGTCATTTAAGAATATCTCCAAGCATGTACAAAGGAGTGCAACCCTTTGGCGGTTACACGATGGAGACATGACCTTTTATCCTTTATGGTAGTCTCGTGTTGGAGACCTTACCTTTATTCAAATCCATCTTAAAGAACATATGGTGCCATCGTAATGAATATTCCACACTCAAATTGTGTGCAAGGAACAAATGGCATCATCAAGGGCTTAATGTTGGAATAATATGAGGTTACATAGAGGTTTAATGAAATATTCCTTATATAAGTAAGGATAGATCATGTAGGGCCTATCTAATACAAATAGAGGATTTATGTGGTCCTTTCACAAAGAGTGACACTATACACCATTTGACCTTGTAAATGAAAGTTTCATATAAAGAGTTGTTTGAATGATTGTATGTTCACATCACATTGGCAAACCAATGCATCATGGATCATGTTCGTATAATAATTCTATGAAAGGACATTGAATTGATACACATTCACTCCATCCAAGCGATATATGTACACACATTTATCACGAGTTCCAAAGGTCTAGATGCAAAGCCTCTTTTTCCACACTATAATTTTAAGAAAAATAACCACTATGACAATATTGCCTTTCTTATAGTGCTAGAAACTTGGTTGAAGTGTACGCTAATGCAACCAACACATCTGGCACAACTGGGAAAAGGATCATCACTTGTATTTTTTGAGAGGACATGTTAGATTCATGTCAAATGATAGAGAACCTGACTTTATCTATTTGAATCATCCAATACCACGTGTTGCATCAATATTTGTCTATAATAGAAGGAGTTAAAGGGGCATGAAGGGTTGCGTTGTAATTGTTCATAGTACATTAAATGCAAAAATGAAGCGGTGCGATGATTTCATATTAAAACAAAAAATATTTCAAGTAATCAAGTGCGCTTTGTATTCCGAGAGAATGATATGTTAATAATTTTAAAGATAGAGGAAATTCTTTTCCTCAACACACAAAGTTCACACAGAGTTGTGGAAATGACTTTAACCAAGACAACATAGTTGTTGAAGTTTACACAGATTTGCAAAGAGGTCTTAAATAATAGGATTGAGTGGCGGAAATTTAATCATATGAATATTATTTTAAATACAAAGTGGCGGATATTAAAACATGTTGACTTGCGCAAATATAATGGGGAAAATAAACTTCAAACAATTTTACTCACGGTGAAACCGAGTAAAACAGAGTGTTCCAGTAAAAATCATACATGAAATATTCACAACGAAATCACGATTAAAAATACTTTATATTATAATTCAAAAAGAAAACATACACATTCATATGGAGGTTACGTCTCCTTCATGAGTAAAACAATTGTTCTTACTAATATTTACATTCACTAGGGGTTGCGTAGTAACACACAGTAAAAACCTCTAACTATTGTTTTTAGGTGGCCACCAAAATTTCCTCCACGATTTTCTCCTCCTTCTCTTTCCAGACTTACACCCCCCACATTGCATTCCACTGCTACTTACATGGAAAATCAAAACATATATATCTAAGACATTTAATTCATGAAATAAAAATTTTAATACATAGGGATGGGTGGACATCATTTTCTGAACATTGCAGAGATTACGTGAAGTAAATAACACTTGTGAAATAAATGTTTTCCCATACACTTTTAATAACTATGCAATAACTTTCTATTTGACTTTAATTATTTAATTTGTTGCGGAATGGGTAAAATGTACTCTGCTCTAAACTTGTCCTTCTCTGCAAACTCAATCCGCATCCTGCAAAAAATTCAATGAGGTATGGTTGCTCTCAGAAAATTAAAGGTGGTGGTTGTGATTAATTTTAAAACACTCCCCCTTAATCGCAATTTCCGCCGTTGACCATTCCCAAACAATCTCTTAGATAAAAGAAAATTTCACGTGCTAATGGCTTTGTAAAGATATCTGCATATTGTTCCTCTGACCTGCAATGTTGCAACACAATCTCACCATTGTTAACTAATTGTCTTATGAAATGATTTTTAGCATCAATGTGCTTGGTCCTCTTGTGAAAGACATAATTCTTTGATAGTGTAATTGTTGAACTGTTATCACAGAAAATAATTGTTTCTTCATCTTGTTCATGACATAGATACCGCAACATCCTTCTCATCCAAACTTCTTGACACACTGCTTTTTTTGCAGCGACATATTCAGCTTCTTCTGTTAACAATGACACTATTGGCTGCTTCTTGGAAGCCCATGAAATGGCTCCCAAACACAAATGAAAAACATATCCTGACATGCTCTTTCTGTCATTAACACTTCCTTTCCAATCATTTTCAGTGTAACCAACCAACCTAAAGTCATCCGTTGAAGATAAAATTATAGAGGAAGAAGCTCACACAGCGGTGGAAGAAGCAGCCCTTCAAGTGCAATTGGAAGGGGAAAAAATCAAAATCCAAGTAAAGGCCCAAGCGAAAATCAAGCACAAGGTCAAAGGTATGATAAATATCAAGTTCAATGTCATTATTGTAAGAAGTATGGTCATTATTCTCAACGAATGACTTTAGGCTGGTTTGTTCCTTCCATCGCATCGACGCATTGCTCCTCGGTGATCCCAGTTCCCTTGTCCCCGGACCCTCTTCACTGCCAATATGCGAAGCCCCGATCGAATCCGAGCCATTGATATCGATCTCGATCCAACGACCCTCCATCAATCGCACTTGCTTCTCCCATCGGCCATCAGAACATCACAATTCAAAATTCCTCCTTCCTGGACCCTCTTCTCCACCGATTACCGATCCACTGATTCAATTACAGCCGTCCATTTTTCCTTATCCAATAGCTGGCATTGATCCTCCTTTTCTTCCATCCTGCCAGCCTTATATATCCTCCCTTTTGATTTGAGCTGTCCATTCCTCTCAGATCAACGGTCACCGCTAGTCTTCTGCTCTATCTGCAAGCACTCTCAGCGTTCAAATTAACACTATGAGTGCCCCCGCAGTTGATCCATTTGACTACGTAAGATCTTTATCCAACGGTCCATATTCACTGCGGAGGCACCTGGCCTGCAAACCCATCCGTAACCTCCATCCCCTCGTGGTTGATCTCCACCGTCGATCTAATCCAGATCCGACGGCCATTGCTCAATCTCCTATATCATCCTGCTGGTCCCACCCGACCGCGTAAAGGATTTTCAACGTGTTTTCTTTCAATCTCCACCGTTGATCCTCACAATCCAACGGCCTGCATTCATTCTCGCGCCCATTTCACCCAACCACTCCATCATGCATTTTCAATGTGAAATAGGCGGTTTTAAAGAGACACGCGTCACCCATCCACCTGTATCACGTTCGCCCATCCCTTTACCACTTACCACCCAACTCTCATGCGAATACCACCCTGGTTTCCCACGAAACCTCCATTTGAACCCTGTTTTACCTCTGCCATGGTTTACCCCCCATCGCTGCATTCGCACTTCCTCCGCAATGCTCCTCCACCCTCGCCCGAGCCTTCTGAAGTAGTTTAAGCCCCTTGTGCAGGTTTTATTTAACAGGTTTTAGTGGTGTTTGCAGGTTTAATAGCGGTTATAAGATAGAAAGCAGTCCCGCAACAAATCTAGTGACAGAGGCCAAGGGTGATCATCCTCAAAGGCCCGGTTGAATGCAAAAGGGACATAAAGGGTAAGATTCTAGGTTATAATCAATAGGTCATGAATATTGATTACATAGCAAGACCCTCCAGCATAAGCCACCTGTACACAACAACCAGATGAAGACCAAACAATGAAGATCAAAAAGGACATTAAATATAAAGGATTTAAGCAATAAGTTTGAAGATCAAAGGCTTAATCCACAGTTAAAGCATAAACAAAATAGGACGATCAAATATAAATCAGTCATCCATGACAAATCACAAGACAGAAGGCCTCGTGCACGTTAGAACAAAGCAGTTAATTCAGTCAGAATGTCTGACCACCACGATGATCTGCATTTTACCTACAAAGGACAAAACTGGGAGTTAGTACAGACAGAGACATTTCCACTATCAAAGTAGTTATTCTGAAAGTATGGGAAAGCCCCAAAGGCCACTATTTAACTTAACTTGTCCCAGAAGCCTAAAGAGAACTACTTCAATCAGAAGACATCTCCAAAAGAACACACGTTGGAGTTATTACCAGCCTGCCAGATATGCCTCAAAGACAGAAAAAACTACCAAAATGGTCTGAGAAATTAATGTGATATTTATTAAACAGAGTGGAGCATTCAAAAGGACCCATAATCTATCTTAAATGATCCATTTATACCATTTACTCCACTTCTCTTCCTCATTCACCTATAAGTACTCATTGAAGATTCATTTTAAAGGGTTGGAAAATTGTTAATTGTTGAACTGTTATTAAGTAAGAGTTGTTGAGTAGTTGTAATATAGTAGGCTGAGAAGAGACGTATTGGACTGTATAAAGCCATTGGACTCAAAGTATGTGACTGGTTTTTCACATCAAATACACAAACAGATTCAGAGGATCATGGTCTATATTATTGGTGATGTTTTCTTACTATAATTGTTACTCTCCTTATGTTCACTTTGTTCATATTCTCCGATAAAGAACAAAAAATATAGATTAGGATTTACTTTTAAAAGTACCCTAATTCTAACTGATAAGCTTTATCTTTATGTTTTCTTCTTAATGTGTGTTTGAGAATGAATCAATAGAGTATAACCATTCAAGAAAATGGCTGTGAGCTCCATTTTCATGGAAGAGGGATTCTGAGATGGTTTTTCTTGAAGATCTTTTCACCGTATATGCAGAGTCCTAATCATAAAGCTTAGAAGATGTTCCTTCGTCTTGTTTTGTCTTAAACAACTGTTTTGAAGATTTCCCTTAAGAGTATGTCATAAGTTAGGCTTTTTTTACCTCCATGGAATTTTTTCGTCACAAACAGTGTTGGAAGAAGAGCCTTCAAGAAATACATTTCCTATGAAAACATATCTTTCTTGAAGCCTCCATGTGTCTTTTTCCCTTTGAAGATATCTTCACTGTTGTTTCCATAAAAAAAGCCTCACTATTTGGTGAAAAAAAATGCTTCAAAAGGCCTCTGTAATCCCCATTTTCACTCATTTTCCATCATTTCCATTAAGCCTCTTTCTCCCCCTTTAGAACCTCCATATCCCTCTAAAATCCTCCAAAATCATTTTAAGCCTCTAAAAATCGCTTTTCTAGGCTTAATACCCCCTTTTTCCCTTTACCGAAAGCCAAAACATTCCTTGAAAATCACTCATTTTGGCTTAAAAAACCCCATTTACATTTGAGGCCTTAAGCCCCTTTCAGCTAATTCCCTAACCACTTCCCCACATATGACCCGTGCCCAAGACCAGGTGCTAATCGCAATCACAAGTTTTGTTGTGAGCGCTTTCTTTTGTTAATGGTAAATCTCCGATGCGATTGTCTTTTGTTCTATAAACCCGCGAATGCAATATTAGCCATTGATATATATACGTCTAATGGACAGCGCTGATAGCACACCCCGCCCATCACTTCTCTCCATTTTTCCCTATGATTACACATGAACCGTTGATCTCCCCTCTAGATCTAATGACCAGCACTTAATCACTGCGCGCTCGACCCTCCATTTTCCCTCCCCACCTGCGCAATATCCGATTGGATCCGAACCGTCCAATCGTTTAGATTCGACGGCTCTCGTTCATCCCGCCCTTTCACTTAACCCTTTGCCTTCTCACTCCTTCTTTTAATCTTGACCGTCCATACCTCAGATCCTACAGTCGGGATCTAACCCGCCTTTGACCTCACCCCGCTTAATCGCTAGTGCAGCTTCCCATATCGCGCTCGCTCCTCCACCATAAAATCTCTTCACTCCACATCCAAATGCCAAGAAACATATCACGTAAATTTCTCGTCCGGGCTTTAACGTTTTAAAATCACGAGATATAAGAGATTTTTGGAGGACATGTGTGATGCAGCGATATATATATATATATATTTTTGGAGAATTCTTCAAACCGCTTCAGAGCCGCGTGACACCGGTGGTTTTTCCCACTAATACCACCTTTCCCCTTTTCTCCCAAAATCTCTATCATTTAATCCTGACCGTTGATCTGATCTAGATCAACGGCCCACCTTTCATTGCATCTCCACCATATTTCTTTCATCGGGCCTTCCTAAGAACTCCGTCAGAGGATCCCCACCGTTGATCTCCTCCTGAGATCCAACGGTCCACATTTGATTCTCCCTCTACCTCTGGGTCCCACCATTAAAGGCCCCTGAATTCATTCATTTTTCCCCTTTTTCTTTGTAATTCACCCAGAATTAAACCTTAATGTCTGAACACTAAAACTTATTTCTTCCGTCTAACCTTCCTCCTTGGTAAATCCTAACCATTGATCTCCGATGGTTGATCTAATCAGACGGTCTGTGACCCTCTTTACGCAAAACATTCACCGGATTAGTTCTTCACCATTCCACAATGATTTTCACTTGTTTTCCACCCGCATCCACCATTTCCGCCACCATTTCACAAGCCTCCACAGCAACCTTCCACCACTCCCCTAGGTTTTATAACAAGTTTATTGTATTGTGCAGGGTATATAGATGGTGAAACGCATTCCGTCTCCACAGTCACAGCCACTATGACTGAGAAAGCAGAGAGACAATCACAACAGCGAAAAAGTGTATCGGAGGTGGAATTAAGGGATTTAAGCCTTTTATTGAAGACTTAATGCTCTAATCCCGTTTTCAAAGGATAAAGGCACAGTTTGAAGACTAAAGCGCACAAATAAGTCATATCAGTGTTTCAGCGTCAGCAGAATGTATTTTCTCCATAAAGGACACCTGCCTACAGCATTCTTAATGCCTCCTTGAACCCTTAAAGGTTATTACACTAACAGAAGCTTCTAAACTGTCAGAACAACAATTATGGAAGTATGGAGACCTGCATAATTTCTATCCATGTTACTTATTCCATAAGATAAACAGAGTACCATCAGTCAGAGTTCTTCAGAAGAACATACCTGAAGTTATTAACAAAGACTTCTAGACCATACTCTAGAGTACACACAGTTAATGAAGAGCCATTTTGCAGAATGCACACTCGACCTTATTCTCCTTTGTCATAATTAAACAATTAAGTTTACATCTACTCCTGCTACCACTCATTCTCCTATAAGAACCCCTGAAAAACATATTGTAAAAGTTGTTGTTGTTAGTTGTAGGGATTCATTCGACTGTTAAAATAGTTATTGGGGGGAGTAGCTAAGTAGTTTGTAATTTAGTAGGCTGGGAGGAGAAAGTTTGGACTGTAACAGCCATTGAGCTCAGAGTATGTGACTAGTTTTGCATATCAATCGAACAAGAAAATTTCATAGGATCATGGTCTATATTACGGGTGATGTTTTTCTTATTGCAATTGTCTTATTTCATATTTGATCATATTTTCCATTATTCTCTGATAAGAATTAGTAAATCTGGCTTAAGATATACCCCTGCATGGTACCCTAATGCTTTCCTACTCTTCTTATCTTTGATGTTTTATGCTGATTGTGTATCTAGGAGAAAATTCATATAATTTAACCAGTCAAAGATGTTGGTCTAGCCCATGCTTACTGATGTTCGAATTTGGAGCTTGCTGCTTAGATGTTCTTGTTGGGTTTACGCTGGAAGAATTGGGATACCGGGGATTTAGAGCTAGCCCTATTCACTGGGGTCCTTTTCCAACAGATTGGCCTTTGTAAGATCCCTTTGAGCTGGTGTCGAAAGCATTGAAGGTTAAAAGCCCTTCTCTGATCTTAGGCCTTGCTCTGTGTTAAATCTTAACTGTTTTTCCCTTGAGAGTATGTTGAAGGCTGGCCTGGAATTAAATGACCTCTGACCTGATCTTAATCTACCCTTAGTGTATTTATTGAGAGTTTCCTCTGAGTGTGTCAAAACAAGTCTGAATTTAAATGATATATGACCTGATCTCCATACTGCAATTGGATTTCTTTCTTTCTTCCACCTTCACTCCTTAATGTTCCATTCCACCATCTATCTAAAATATCCTTTAGTATAGATGACTTTCCCTATGGAAAACCTTGGTTAGTTGTTATGCAAGTAATCCCCTTTCATGACTCCATAGCCCAATGGATTGACACTTTCTTGACCTATCTTCTTTTGCTGAAACATCCTACTGCTTTGTTCCTTTCATTCTCTAACCTTCTCAGTTAATGATATCCAACCCAGCAACCAAACCAATTTAAAACCCCCCTGTGCTTCATATCTAGCCTAATACCTCATTTTGAGCCTTCAAAGCTATATCATTCTTTGCATTTATAGAGAGATCCCTCTCTGGATCCAGGAGGGCTAGATCCTAGGATCCCAAAGTGGTTTTGATGTTGTCTTGTCTTTTGGTCTTGCCAATCTGGCCAAAACACAGGAACCCCAAGAGAAAGCAAGATAGGTTAAAATTCCTTACTTAATCTTAGGATACTTTTTATGTTTATCTTAAATGTTTTTCCCTTGAGAGTATGCCGAAAGCAGGATAGGTTAAAATTCCTTACCCGATCTTAGGATGCCCTTTGTTTTCTTATATTTTTGCTTCTTTCACCACACTTCTTAATTTTCCATACCACAAACTCAACTTAAAAGATCTTCTGATATAGATGACTTGCCTTATGAAAACCTTTGAATAGTTGTTGTGCAAGTAAACCCTTTTATGACTCCATAACCCAATGGATTGGCACTTTTTCTTGACCTATCTTCCCATGCTGAAACATCCTTCTACTTATTTCCTCCTTCAATTCACATGACCTTCTCAGTTAATGATTCCCAACCAACAAAAAAACAAATCCCTTGTGCTTCATAACTAGCATAATATTATATCATAAGCCTTAAAGTATATCATTCTAAACACATATAGAGAGATCCCTCTCTGAATCCAGGAGGGCTAGATCCTAGGATTCCAAAGTGGTTCTGATGTTTCCTTGTCATTTGGTATGCCAATCTGCCAAATCACAGGACCCCAACATAATGGCGACTCAACTGCGGACGAGTTTGAGTAAATTGCATTGTATACATCCTTAAGAGCTCATAAGACCCACAACATCCTTAGATTGGTTGTTAATTTCTGATGGTGGACAGCAGCCTGTCTTAAAACATTTGAAATCATCCACTTGGCGACTCCACAACTCCTAAAAGACCAAAAGACTCCATTGATGATCAATAGGCCTGCTGATTATCTCTGGTTTCACAAAGACTCCACTGGGACAACCCACACTACCATTAAAACATCGTGCACACCCATGATTAGGAAACGGATTAAGTTTTCTTTGTTAAAGACTAGTTTGCCTCTAAAGATTGTCATATATGGCTAAATTTTATTTTCTGTGGGTCTAAATCTTAACATAATGGTGACTCCACTGGGGACTTTCTGAGTGAATTACATCTTATACATCCTCAAGACCTCAGAAGACCCACAAACTCCTTAGGTTGGTATTCAATTGCTGATGGTGGACAACAACTCATCTCAAAACATTTGAAATCATCCACCTGGCGACTCCACAAATCCTAAAAGAATGAAAGACTCCACTGGTGATTAGTAGGCCTGCTGATTACCCCTGGTTTCACAAAGACTCCATTGGGAAACCCATTCTATCATAACATCACTCATACTTAGTCAAGGAAACTTTGAGAATTAAGTTTTCTTTGTTAAAGAACAGTTTTCCCCTAAATATTTTCATATCTGGCTAACTTTCCTTTTCTTTCGGTCTAAAATCAACATAGTGGCCACTCCACATCCCAACATAGCAAAGACCAAATCACTTCACTAATAGAAGACTCTGAACAATTTGCAAAAATGCAGTCAAGTTTCATAGAAGAGAAAATATAAAATTTTTTATCAGAGTTTCAAACTGATGACCTTTCAAAGGTTGTTCTTCTCATTTCAAGGAAACAAAATAGGAACCCTGAGGTCCTGAAAATTTTCCTAGACTTGGTGGTTGAAAGATATGAAACTGACATTGAAATGCTGAATTCACAAGAACAATCATATCAATTCAGAGACCCTAGAGAATTTTTGGAAAGTCTCCCTCCCCCAAAGCAAGAAGAAATTTCACTGCCTTTTCATGTGCAGGAAAAGGATGATTGTGCTTTTAAGAGCCACACTAAATATGCAATGATTAACGCTATCAAGGATGTAGATATCCTACCAGTCATTGAAGGCCTAAAAGAAGAAAGTTTCCATCATGTTTTTGTTGATCCTGTGGCAGAGTATATGGAGGCCCTGATTGGCTCAAGTTCCCAAGCATTGCTCCTTTGCAAGAGTAGATACATTAGGAGTGGTCACCACTGGTGGTGGCCTCAGTTTTGAAGACCCACATTCAAAGTACCCTATGGTTATCTATGACACGCAATCATATTTTCTACCCTTTTTTGTTACTGCTTAACTGGCTGCACTGGCACTATTGTATCATATAAAATAGCAGAGATTTCCAAGATAGATTAGCGTAGGTAGGAATGTCAATAAAGCTCAGACTGTGAGCATTTAGTTAGTTTTTTGTTTTTTGCTTTGAAAAAAAAGAAGAAAAAATACAAAAACAATAGAAAAGAGAAAAAGATGGCAGATTAAAAGAAGAAAGGTACAACCCCATACCAAAAAGAAAGAGAGTTTGAAAGTGTGCAGGCCTAAATGCCACTACTTGAAAGAACACTGTTATTTAGTCATACAACCTAATCATGAATAGATAAATTTCAATTTACTGCTGATAGGTTAGTGAAGAAGATTTTCCAAACCGTTTAATCTTGGCTTATCAGTAAATTAGATTAGGATAGAAAAGATGGTTCTAACAAGCTCAAAACCTGAGCCAAAGATACAAAGAAGACTGGTTCTAACATGCTGAAAACTTGAACTAGGTAAAGAAGAAGAAGACAACTCAAAGAGATCAAAATCAGAGCTGAAAGAAAGAAGGAAGGACTCTCATTGTTTTCAGATCTTAAACCTTCCAAGTTTTTTTTTACTTTCTGCAAATAAAGGTCTATGTGCAGTTTGTTTTTGATGTCATAGCCATCATAGCAAATCAGACAACTTAATCATAGTTTGGCTGTGTTTTCAATTTCTGTTTTAGAATATAGAAAATGAAATCTGTCAGACAGCTTAATCTAATAGATAGTAGTTAGGTAGAGAAGCTAATGAGTTCAACTGTTTAATTTTACCTCGTAGAAGTTAGAAGGGTAGATTTAGATTAGTTTTTCCAGTTTTCAAAAGAATAAAATATTGATGTCAAGAGGTTTGCAAATCCAAGTGCACCTCATGAAGAAAAAATGTTAGGAAAGTAGGTTGTGTAGGTAGAAGTTTGGGAGAAAATCATTTTGTTGTCAATCTGCAGATCATCTTCTCAAGCAACATGATCATCAAAGAAGAAAGAGGTTGTCAAAGTGCAGCAAAGCATTAATACACTGGCTACTTTCCAGGGATTATCTCTGAGGTTCTTGACACCTCCAAAGAATGCCATTCCCAAGTGGAGCCACTGTTAGCCATCTGTAAATTTTTCATATACTATGATGGCTAAAACAGGTCTATTAGTCTTCAAGAAACAAATTTGGAGCAAATCTATGACTTCTTGAAGACTTGCTGTGTCTATTTGTCCAAAGGATCCATCTCATTGATGTCTTCACAAAATCCCTATTGTTATCATGAAGAAAATTGTTTTAAACCCCTTCATTTCACCCATTTTTCCCATTTTTACTCTTTATTTTCCTCAAAATTCCCCTTTAAAGCATTAAAATCCTTTTATTAAGGTTTTATCGTTTTTTTCCCTCTATCGAAAACTCCAAAAAACCTTAAAAACCTTCATTTTCTGTCCAAATACTACATTTTAAAAATATCAGGCCTAAGCCCCTTTTACTTAAAGCCCCAGCCCCTTTCCCGCCACACAACCGGCTTTGCAATCGAGCGCTAAAGCCCATCGACAGTCGGACTTCTGCGATTCTAAGTTCCTACTTACTTTTTTATTTTTTCGCCGATAGCTGATTCTCTGATAAGATCTGGACCATCCGTTCCCAAGATCCGAAGGCTCTCGCATTTCCTTTTTTTCGCTTTCCATCGCATCGGCGCATCGCATCAGGCTTCGCCTTTTCCCTTCCGCCTTCCTTTCTACACCGATGATCACCCCCCGTTGACGGAATCTCCACCGTTGATATTTCCCAGATCTAACGGTTCTCTCTCCGTCGCACACCGCTCCATCGCATCAGCGCATCGCTCCTCGACGATCCCAATTCCCTTGTCCCCGGACCCTCTTTGTTGCAGATATGTGAAGCTCCAATCAAATCCTAGCCGTTGATCTCGATCTCAATCCAACGGCCCTCCATCCATCGCACTTGCTTCTCCCATCAACCATCGGCACATCGCAATTCCAAATTCCTCCTTCCCGGACCCTCTTCTCCACTGATTTAATCGCAGCCTTTCATTTTTCCCGACCCAAAGGCTAGCATTAATCCCCTTTTTATTCCACCCCACCAGCCTTATATATCCTCCCATTTGATCTGAGCTTTCCATTCCTCCCAGATCAACGGTCACCGCTAGTCTTCCGCTCAACCCATAGGCACTCTCAGTGCTTGAATTAACACTATGAGTGCCCCCGCAGTTGACCCATTTGACTACGGAAGATCTTCATCCAACAGTCCATATTCACTGCGGAGGCACCTAGCCCGTAAACTCGTCTGCACCCTCCATCCGCCACTGTTGATCTCCACCGTCGATCTATTCCAGATCCGACGGCCATCGCTCAATCTCCTATATCATCCTGCCGATCCCACCCGACCGCGCAAAGGCTTTTCATCGTGTTTTCTTTCAATATCCACCGTTGATCCTCATGATCTAATGGCCCGCATTTATTCTCACGTCCATTTCACCCAACCCTCCATCATGTGTTTTCAACGCGAAATAAGTGGTTTTAAAGAGACATGTGTCACCCATCCACCTGTATCGCATTTGCCCATCCCTTTACCGCTTACCACCCAAATCTCATGAGAATGCCACCATGGTTTCTTGCGAAACCTCCATTTGAACCCTATTTCACCTCTGCCATGGTTTACTCCCCATCGCTGCATTCGCACTTCCTCCACAACTCTTCTCCACCCTCGGCCAAGCCTTCTGAAGCAGTTTAAGCCCCCGTGCAATTTTTATTTAACAGGTTTTAGTGTTGTTTGCAGGTTTAATGGCGGTTCTAAAATAAAAAGCCGTCCTGCAGCAAATCTAGTGACAGAGGCCGAGGGTGACGATTCTGGAAGGCCCAGTTGAATGCAAAAGGGGCATAAAGGGTAAAATTCCAGGTTATAATCAATAGGTCATGAATATTGATTACATACCAAGACTCTCCAGTGCAAGCCACCTGTACACAACAACCAGATGAAGACCAAACAGTGAAGATTATAAAGGAGATTAAAGATAAAGGATCTAAGGAATAGGTATGAAGATCAAAGGCTTAATCCACAATTAAAAGATAAACACAGCAGGAAGATCAAATATAAATTAGTTAGCCAGGACAAATCACAAGACATAAGGCCTCGTGCATGTCAGAACAAAGTAGTTAATCCAGTCAGAATGTCTGACAGCCACCATGATCTACATTTTACCTACCAAGGACAAAATTGGCAGTTACTACATACAGAGACATTTTCACTGTCAGAGTAGTTATTGTGAAAGTATGGAAAAGCCTCAAAGCCCACTCTTTCAATTTACTTGTCCCAGAATCCTAAAAAGAACTACTGCAGTCAGAAGACATCTCCAAAAGAACGCACATTGGAGTTATTACCAACCTGCCAGATATGCCTCAAAGATAGAAAAAACTACCAAAATGGTTCGAGCAGTTAATGTGATATTTATTAAACAGAGTGGAGCATTCGAAAGGACCCCTACTCTGTCTAAAATGATCCATTGAGACCATTTACTCCACTTTTCTTCCTCATTCACCTATAAGTACTCATTGAAGATTCATTGCAAAGGGTTGGAAAATTGTTAATTGTTGAACTGTTATTAAGTAAGAGTTGCTAAGTAGTTGTAATATAGTAGGCTGAGAAGAGAAGTATTAGACTATAGAAAGTCATTGGACTCAAAGTATGTGACTCGTTTTGCACATCAAATACACAAGCAGATTCAGAGGATCGTGGTCTATATTATTGGTGATGTTTTCTTACTATAATTGTTACTCTCCTTATGTTTTTCACTTTGTTCATATTCTCTGATAAATAATAACAAATATAGATTAGGATTTACTTCTAAAAGTACCCTAATTCTGACTGATAAGCTTTATCTTTATGTTTTCTTCTAAATGTGTGTTTGAGAATGAATCAATAGAGTATAAACATTTAAGAAATGTTGGTGAACCCATGTCTTGCTGAGTGGAACTTGAGATGTTTTTCTTAAATGATCTTTTCACTGCATGCTAAGTAGAGCCCTAATCAAGGAAGTTTATGGTTAGCCCTGTCCCTTGTTTTGTCTTAAACAACTGTTTTGAAGATTTCCCTTAAGAGTATGTCGAAAACAAGATAGGTTAAAATTCCTTACTTGATCTTATGATACTTTTTATGTTTATCTTAAATGTTTTTCCCTTAAGAGTATGCTGAAAGCAAGATAGGTTAAAAGTCCTTACCTGATCTTAGGCTGTCTTTTGTTTTCTTATATTTTTGCATCTTTCACCACACTCCTTAATGTTCCATACCACAATTTCAACTTAAAATATCTTCTGATATAGATGACTTGCCCTATGAAAACCCTTGAATAGTTGTTGTGCAAGTAAACCCTTTTATGACTCCATAGCCCAATGGATTGACACTTTTTCTTGACCTATCTTCCCATGCTGAACATCCTTCTACTTATTTCCTCCTTCACTTCACATGACCTTCTCAGTTAATGATCCCCAACCAACAAACAAACAAATCCCTTGTGCTTCATAACTAGCCTAATATTATATCATAAGCCTTAAAGTATATCATTCTAAACACATATAGAGAGATCCCTCTCTGAATCCAAGAGGGCTAGATCCTAGGATTCCAAAGTGGTTCTGATGTTGCCTTGTCATTTGGTATGCCAATCTTCCAAATCACAGGACCCCAACAGATCCTTTGTCTCTTCTATTGCCACAACTATGGCATCAAATCATGCTAGCAGACTTATAAGAATTTTCTTAAATATTCCTCTTTCCTCAAGTGCTTCACCATGAGACCTGATTTGGGTAACCAACCCAATTACATGTGTAAAAAATGAGTCTACATTCTCAGACTCTTTCATACATATTGTTTCAAAATCTCTTCTCAACATTTGTAGTTTTGTTGTCTTCACCTTTTCCATGCCTTGGTAGGCTATCTGGAGGGCATCCCATGCTTTTTTGGACTTAAGTGTTGCTGCGATCCTTGGGAAGATACTTTCATGAACTTATTGAAAGATGTATAAGAGGGCTTTGGAGTCCTTCTTCCTACTGTCTCTCAACACAACCTTTTCTTCTTGTTTCAACGCATTGTATGCTATTGCATCTTGTGGTTCTTGGAATCCATTCTCCACCAATTCCAAAATATCTTGTGTAGAAAAGAGAGTCTTCATTGTTATAGCCCAATAGTCATAATTTTTGCCATTAAATTGAGGTATTTGTGGATTAGTGAAACTTGTGCTTGTTTCTACCATTTTCAATGTGTAAACAAACATTCTTACTATGTAAAAATTTTCTCACTATAAAAGGTTTCTCACTGCTGGAGAATACCCTCCACAAAAGTTTAGAACTCCTTTTAACTCCTCAGTAAAAACACTTCCTTTTAATTTGATTTTAAACCTACTTTGATACCATGTTAATCATTTTAAAGACAAAGGAAATTATTTTCTTCAACACACAGAGTTGCGGAAATGAATTTAGCCAAGATAGTACAATTGTTGAAGTGTACACGTTGCTGAGAGGTCTTATGTGATAGGATTGAGTTGTGGAAATTTAATCATATGAATCCTATTTTCAATAGAAAGTGGTGGAGATTAAAACATGTTGACTTGCGCAACGATAATGGAGAAAATAAACTTCAAACAATTTTACTCACAGTGAAACAGAGTAAAGCATAGTGTTGCAGTAAAACTCATATGTGAAATATTCACAACCAAATCGCACAATACTTTATATTATAATTCAAAAACACAACATACACATTCATATGGAGGATGGGGTTCCTTCACCAGTAAAACAATTGTTCTTATTAATATTTACATTCGCTAGGGGTTATTTTCATGCACCCACCAAAATTTGCTCCACGATTTTTTCCTCCTTGTCTTTCAATCTGCCAAATTACATTCCACTGCTACTTACATGTAAAATGAAAATATATATATCTAAGACATTTAATTCATGACAGAAAAAAATTAATACATAAAGATGGGTGGACATCATTGTCTGAACATTGCAGAGTTTACATCAAGTAAATAACACTGGCTCAATAAATATTTTCCTATACCCAATTAATAAATATGCATTACATTTATATTTGACTTTAATTATTTAATCTGTTTCGAAATGGGTAAAATGTTCTCTGGGCTTGCGCTTATAAACTCAATCCACAACCTGAGATATTTCTTCAAAAAATTAAACACGCTGATTATGATTAATTTTCCAACATGATAGTGAAGAATATGGTTTGAGGTATTGCTTTCAGGTGTGATATGATATACTCGACCCATAGAGTCAAAATATATGCGGAGGACCACCATCATGAAACGCCACACTATGTAATAAGGTCATGCATCCATAGAGTGAGCAGACCATTGTTGGTGCATTATATTACATGGTAAGGTGCGCTGACTCCATTAAAGGCAACAACACAACGTTATAAGAGCCATAGATCTATAGGGTAGTGTTTTGATTTTATGGAGTCATTGTTTCACATGTGTTTATTTATGACCATTTGCGTCAAGGGAATCCTTCGAGAGAGTTCCAAATTTTGCGTTGCAAGAAAAATAGTATTAAATTTCAATCCGGAGCTGAACAACTTAGCAAAATAAAAATTCTTAGGCTCCATCCACATCATACTGAGAGCACCAATATGCAATGGGTGGACACATTGAACTTGCAGGAACTGGTGTACAAGTAAGGAAAAGTTGACACTCTCAAGGGCATCGTCACCATTATCTTCAAAAACTGCCCATCGAAATCGTATCCCCATCAGCTACGAAAGCCACAATGGTGTCACTATCACTCAATAGATTGTTGTTCGTGGTAGAAAAAAATGCTTAAATAGTCATCACGAACTGACAAGGACCCCAGCCATGCACTCCAAAATGCGACCCTCGGTTTCAACCATCTCTCACGAGTCACCGAGTCGCAACGTTAAGAAGCAACTGAAGGTGCGATCATGTGACCTCCATGGGGTGCAATTCTTGAACACGAGCAGTCGCATGGTTACATGATTGCGATCCAGCATATCTCGTGACCACTAAGAGTCTATGAATTTGTGACCTCCCCTTCGCCGGCATTGGTGAAATGTGACCTGCACTAACTCGTTCGCACTCTAACCTACATCCTCAGGTGGCGTGTGACTTCCATTCAAGGCCGCATTTGTGGCCCACAGTGAATACAACCTACCCAATTCCCATCGCATTTTGTCTCTCATTCAAGCATGATCGAATGGGTTATCTCTTTTGGTTGCATATTCTTATGCTCTTTGTCATCCCATTAAACAACACTAAAGTCCCAGAAGGATGGTGCAAAGAAAGGGCAGGATAATGGAAATAAAAATATACCTAATGAAGCTAGCGTGAAACAAAATTGTAAGCAACACATTAATGTGCATGGTAGTGGTTTCGAGTACGCGGATGGAGTCAAGTCCCATGAAAACATGAAATGAATAGCCAAGAATGATTCATTCATTTTCTCTAGAATCAAACTTATCTAAATTTTATTATTTTTCTTATGTAGCATTTTCTTCCAAACGCATTAAATTGTTTGAGTTAAGCGGGCATAACGTACCATGATTCATAATGATTCTTTTTTTTTTCACTCTCACTTCTGCTCTATTTAAGATATAAAGTACTATATCAATTTATTCCCCTTAAAAGTGTCTCGAATGTTTTCCATTCCTCGTAGATATCCAGAATATAATATTTAGATCAATATCATTCTCAAGTGGATATTTAAATATTTTAAAGTTTTCAAATGGTTCAAATTTCTCTAAAGTAATCCATGTTATTGTTGTATAATCATGAGTTAGTAGCATAAAATATGTCTCATTTCTTAATTCTTATGTTTTTCTATAATAATAAAAATTATATAAACAAGCTCCAATGGTTTTGTTGATGAATTGTAATATAGATATCACATTAAAATATGTAACATATAAATAGTAGCTAGAAATTAAGATCTATTTTACTATATAAATTAAAATAAAAATTTCATATTCATATTTGAATTTAATTGATGAGTATTTAAAAAAATACTTACAATAGGCTTTCAGGATTACAAGATTCTTAACTATGCATATTCACACTCACTTTACCATGGATATTATTAATCTGTAAATAAGTTTTTTTAAAGTACCATGGGTCAATACCTTGGATTATCAATACCTCATGCCCAAAACACATAACAAAAACCTATCATAACTCAATTGTCAAAGTAGTTGTGAGGAAAACCATCACTAGTTGCTATCCACAAATGCAGGTTGACGATTCACTATTGAATCAAGTTGACACAGATCACTATTATTCAAGGAAAATAATGCCACCTCTAATAACCGAGTTGGTGGTTCATAATGGGGCATGCTTTCATTCTTACTACATGCCTCTAGGTTTTGGGTCATTAACATGTATGTATCCAAGGAAAACTGGCTCTTTATTTAAGTCCAAGGACTACAAGCTCATATTGAAGAGGAAGAAGTTTTAGGAAATACTTCAAATCCACCATTAATCATTTCATAATCAAAATATTTTAATTTAATTTAATTTTATAGCATTTTTTATTTAAATCTAAAATCAAAGAGATTATAATTACTTTTTAGAAATATTTAAACCTTGTATCCTCATTACTACTAAAATTTTTCCATGGATATTCTATAGAGATTAAATTAATGATTCAATAGAATTAAAATGGAGAATATTTTTTTATACATAGATGTGAAATTTATATAATATAAAAAATATAATCTATATAATATAAATAATATTATTAGGAACCAAATAGATCAATTTGAACTACTAATTTACTCAGCAATAAGAAGAATAAAATTTCTCTAGTTGAAAAAAATTCAAGTTTTGCACTTGAAAAAGAAGTTTGAATCTTGAGAGATTTGATCACGCTCTGTGCTTTAACTACAGATCTACTAAGCATATATGAGGATGAACTCTCTTGATATGCAAAACTTTTCTAGACTGTAAAACTTGGAAAAAGGTGTGCACCTCAAGAGATTTAATCCCCCTTAAGATGAATATATATTGGTTCTATATATACATAGAGAACATGTAATTTGTCATTGTTTAAAGTGCATTTTTTAATGAACAAATAGATACAATACCTTGAAAGTCCACCTAATCACTTGGTTTGAGTAGATTAAAGTACTTAAATTTACAATTCTAACAAGTCTTTGTTAAATTTTATTTACTAAAAAAATATCTACTCAAAATAATGACATAAGTTGATATTTATATATATAACATTTCAAATTCTGATTTATGACCCATATTTAATATTTTTATTATTATTAATATTTTTAAAATACTATATATCTTTTTTTTATCAAGAATTAAATGAATTACACATTTTCCTATTATTAGAAAGTAATTAAACTATTTGATTTCTAATCACTTTTTTCTTGAAGACATTGAAACATTTCAATAAGGTGAACATACACACATACTTTCTATCTATATATACATATGTCTGAATTGAATGATATTAGTTAATATAGATATTCAAAGAGTTTATTTATCTGTTATATTGAAATATTTATAAGGTAAATATAAATTTATTTATTTCTAACTTTTAATTATTTTATCTATATAAAATTGATACATAATTTTGGTATTTAATATATAAATGGGAACAAACTAGTCACAGTTGGCGCACATCATGACTCATACATGAAATTAAAGATCTGATTCCAAGCATAAGTTATATGATGCCTTTTCATATTCAAAGTATAGATAACGCAGCATAAGTCCTGCTAGCTAATTGGGGGTGCAACCATCAACGTAAGTATCTTGAAAAGACTTGGGACAGATCACTACAAGAGGAAGGCCTTGAAACGTTGCAAGATATAGTGGACAAAGACAATACCCAAATTCAAATTCCCCAGTCAAGGTTTCAAGGGTGCCAAGGAATGTGCGGAGTGGTAGTCAGCCACACAAGCCACACGGTGGAATGGTGACAACACAGATCAGAGATTGTGGGTGGCTCATCCCATGCCACATTAAACCAGTATTCATTGCGGGAAGAAGAAATATGGTTATGTCAGATAAGTCTTGGGATGATTGCTACAACTAGAGGGAGAAAAGGCTGGGCAGAAGGCGGGTTTACCATTTCATTTTAGTCACTGCACGAAGGATTGTGGATGAGCCAAGAGGGGAGTTCTGGCAGAAAAAGGTTTCTTCAGCCATTACGCAACAGTTTACCTGGTATGTTTCTTTCTCCCACTTAGTTTTGAGCATGGTAGTCCTGTGTGTTACTGAGATGGGAGGGAGATATATCTTGTATGAAATGAAGCTCTATCAAGTTATTGAACCAGAGGGGAATCAAATCTGTCATGGCTATGTTCGGTTATTCATTTCGGAGGGTGTTCTGTCTTCGCGATCGCCCATGGTTATTTCTGTGATAGGTAGGGTTCCTACGGTATTTACCAAGTCCCATTGGTTTTTTCAATTTAGTATTCATCAATTTATCTCCATGAATGAGTCTTTCTTAGCATTCCCTAAGGATTCCCTCAGAGTACATGACCTTGTCAGTTGTGTTATACTATTTTTTATAGTAGTATTCTTTGTTCTCCGAGCATGAGAAATGCAGGGGAGTTGTCGGGCGATGGCGCTTGGAGAAGCATGACATGGCCCCACCTTGAATTGCATCACGAAACCATCTATCCCAACTCCTCCTATCAACATATTTGTTTATATAGCTCTGCATGTAAAATTTAGGAACTTGCATGCATGATTTATAATGATTATATGGATGTTAAGGGCTTTGATAATATCCTCAACCTGGGTTCTGACCAGTAATTGATTTCTGCTAGATGTCATTGTTATTTGGTTGGGGCCATGGGTAAGTTGTTAATATCTTGGGCTTCGGTTTGCTGCCTATCAAGGGTGTCAACTCAATGATCTTGCATACGATAGATAATGTTTTTCTGGAAATAAAGGGTTTTGTCGACCAGTTCCCCACTTCTAGTATATGTCATTTCTATTTGGCTAGCGCCAGGGGCATTTTACTAAATATTTTGGGATATGTTTGAATGTTCGTTGAGGGTGTTAGCTCAATGATCTTACATTGTAAATCCTCGAGCTGGGTTCTTACGGAGAATACATCTTTTTGTAAAATTAAGAATATAGAGGCATGCAGACAGTGCTCTGTCATGTGGCCTAATGAGTATGCTAAATGCATGAATCTGTATTATCAATCTCTTTGTTTGTCGTTGGATGTGAAGAGGAACTCTTGTGGACATACGAGAATATGGGAAAGAAAGGAGGTGAAAAGTAATAAGGCAGAGGTGGTGGGATGGAAACATCCGACCCTCAATAGACAGGAGAGGATTTTACTTTGTCCTACTAAAAACAATGATTTTTCTCGGTTTTGATGTACAGGTCCTCCTAGATTCTTTCACTCTCAAGTCTCTACGCATCGGGCGAGAACCCCAGTGTGGATTTGGGTGAAGGTACAACTATTGGGAGACCCACTAAAAATGAAAATGTAGGTAGGTAAAGTAAATGATGGAAAAAGAGGTCGAGATAGAAATACAGGAAAGGACAAAGGCAAGGAGAAAGTGGGACTAAGTAAATAAGGAAGAAAACCTGGTAAGGAAATCATGGAAAACCTATTACATGCCTATGTTGTGGGGACACCAGGGCAAGTAAAAGGCTTGATTTTAGGTTGTGAGTGAGACCTCAAAACCAAAGTTGAGACATTCCAGATAAGGAAATGGAACCTATGGTGACCGATCCCGAGAACACAAGAGTAAAAAAATAAATCCAAGAGAATGGATTGAGTAAAAAAGAAACATGTTGTTGAGGATGGATTGCAAATGTATGATCTGTCACTCTTCTTAGAGTGAGAATGCACAGCGTTTAAGCCCAAGCCGTAAGTAATTAATCCATCTCAACCTACAACACTTACCGTATCTCTAGAGACCTGTATGTATAAGTGTTTTTGTATTGCATTAGAGGTAATGTAGGCATGTATTGTGTTGCATTGAACTGAGTAGGAGAGGAAGGAAATGCCTAATTGAAATTGAAATTGGAGTATATGTGCATCCTTACTAGCCCTCTGGGTGACATAACTACAACAACCCATGATGTTGTTTCTCATGATGTAGTTGGTTAGTTTCTTATCTTCGTTGGGTGACCAAAGACCTTTCTTTAGCTTTTGTTTTCTGTTTCAAGTTGGGGAAGCACTTTCTCCTTTCCCTTGTGCAATGCACCTCATTTTGGCCTTGCCAACTTCTCTTCTCTGTGAGTGGGTTGGGTGAGTGCCCATCTCAGAGCTCAGGTTGCAATCTATCCAAATGATAACACAAATGAGGAAGAAAAATAAAGTGATCACGAGATTATTTTCATCATGTAGGTATACAATTATTTACTAATTATATAGGTATCTTGCTTTTAATTACAGTTTGAGTTGGTCTAATAGTTTAGAGCATGCGATATGTTTTTTCCTAAAAGGTTATAAGATCAAATTAGGTTGGAATATGTGTATCTAAGGTTGGAATTTGAATTTTTCTTTATTTTCTATACAGGTTTTTTTGACATTTTTGGTCTTCATTTTCTAAATTATGCTTAAAATTTTTCCGTTCAAAAGTGATATCATAATAAATTAACCTTTCACCAATAAAAAATTCACTAAAAAATTTCCCTTAAATAACATAATTATGTTAAAAATTGACACATATAATCATAAGGAACAAAACAAAATGACCATGACACACAAATGACAGGATTATTGAAAAAGAAACTTCTGACGACGAGAAAATTTATGTAAAACAACCTCCTCGTGCCATTTCTTTGTCGCAATTTCTAGAATTTAAGTTATTGGTGTTGCAGAAAACGACCGCGCTATGAGCACTGAAATCTGCACCAATCTCTTTTCATCTAGGTTTAGTGCAACATGATTTTTTATGTTGCTGCCATTGCAATTTTATTATTAAAAATTAGTTTAGATGATATTTTGATTGAAAGTGATAAAAGAATGAATCCCATTTATATTTATATATGATCCCCTATCATAAAAGGTTCTTACAATAATTTCACATCAATTGACCAAAATTGACAACTCACTTGAACCTTTCCCGAACATGCTTTGTCCTTACTACTTTATATTAGTAAATATTATCGTTCTTTATACAATAAATTAGTATAGATTAAATAAAAAAAAATCTCAAGAACTCACAATATGCAGATGTACATTATGACAATATTATAATTCGTGCTTTATTAATGAGTTTCATTAATGAATTTGAGGGGTTGAAGGGGAAAGTGAATCTAGGTGTTGGTAAGGTGTATTTGAAGTTGATTGCTTATAGATTTTTGAGGTGTTGTGGGGTGTTGTGGATGCAAATTATTAGGAAATTTTTATTTTTATTCTTTCCAATAATTTATGACCCAAAAGGGTAGTTTCTTTCACATTCATTTCTTGGGAATTAGGTTGATCCATGGCAAAACAAACTAGTAGTGACAAGAATTGAAAATTTAAAAGAAGTTGAGTAGAGGATTTCTCTTCTCAACATTACGAATAAGTCACATACGATTACATTAGAGACATCAACATCAAATGACTTCAATGAAACTAAACTAAAACTTGACTAAGTGTAACTGAATTTGGACACTTGGATTGACGGTTTCGACACCTAGCAAGTGGCTGAAATTAGATTCTACAAAATTCCCCCTTAATTACGACCACATAACAAACTGATTAATATACCTGTTGGTCTCTGTCTCAACGAGGCTTACAATTTAAAAAAAAATGGCTTCAACTAGATTTAGTTTTCTTCTTCTTTTCTTCGAGATTATGTAGCCTCTAAATTGTTTCAACATTTTATTCTTGTTGTATTCTTCAAACCTTAGCTTATTCATTTGCTGGTGTAGGTATTCTATTGTTCCAGACTATCTAAGCATGTTCTGGACTACTTCAAGAAATGACTTATATGTGGGCTGCTGCCACATATTGTCTTATGTAGTTCACTTTTTATCATCAATCTATTGCAACATAAGATGGGAATAATATTTTATCTCTTAAAAAATTCAATACTTGAAAATTTCATTGACATGTTCATCATGCATGTTGTCTTCAACATTCATATCTACAACTTGTATGCTGACCTCATCTAGACATGGTGTTGCAATCCATGATTCAAGAAACTTTAACTCTTCTTCATAATCGTTTTGTTTTCTTTCACATTGGAAATTAATGGTAAGCATAAAAACATATCCAAAACCACATTGGTTTTGTTCCTTCTTCTCTGTAATGAGAGATTTCTTGAATGTTGTGCTTCCTTCTATGCTTTTTCTTTTGTCTCTATTTTCTCTTTGTGGGCTTCCTTCTCTACATCTGCTTCTATCTTTGTTTATGTCTCTGTCTTTATCAATCTCTCTCCATCTCTTCTT
The DNA here is from genome assembly GCA_034641835.2 of Pinus albicaulis. Lineage (NCBI taxonomy): Eukaryota > Viridiplantae > Streptophyta > Pinopsida > Pinales > Pinaceae > Pinus > Pinus albicaulis. The sequence goes on along the minus strand of JAXQQM020066912.1, from coordinate 545,279 downwards.
CACTAACATGTGCTACTACAAACAGGTTGTCTTCCACTGAATCAAGTGGGCTTTTACTAGTGAATAATATCATTTCTATATGATGTTTTTGTTGCATCATCTACAACCAATCATCATTAGCCATTTTTTTTTATAGAAGTTTACATCAACAATATTAATGACTAGATTTACCATATCAGTTTTACTCTCATCAACAAGCTCAGTTGCTGGATTCACCAAATCTTCATCAGCAAGCTCTGTTGATGGAATCCCTAAATTATCATCAACAAGCTCTGTTTTTGGAATTACCAAACCATCATCAGCAAGATGTGTTGCTCGATTCACCAAATTTCGTCAGCAAGCTCTGCTATTGGATTCATGAAATATTCGTCCACTTGTGGTTGTGCACTGTGGGGTTCACGAGCATCTTCATGGTCCTTCTCTACTTCTTCTGCAATTTCTTCATAGACATCATCCACTTGTGGCTTAGTATTTTCATCTTGTTGTAGATCTGATGCTATAACACCTCTCAAAGGGTATCCCATGCCTCCTTGGTTGTCTTGGCATTTGAAATCAGGGGGAGAATGTTGTCATCCACATATTATTTTCTGCATTTTAATGCAAAGGCGTATTTTTGCCTCTTCACCTCTGGATCTAAAAAGATCTCAAACATCTCTTGTTTTCGCTTTACCCATTGTTGAGTGTTGGCTCAGTGCGAGTCAAAAAGTAACATAAATTGTAGACATTGCAACTAAATGAAAAATAAATGACGATGCTGGTTGGATTTCACAAACATACAAGTCTACAAATGCTTAACAAATACCTTGCTTCAAAAAAATTATTTATAGAGGTGACAATTTTACAAATATTTCACAAAAAATATCACAATACCTAGAATCAATTTAAGCAATGCCCCCAATTTTTTTTTATCTCACTCCGAGAGACAACACCAGGAGGGACTGCATCCGTAGATCACTCTTTTGCAATGAGCTCACATCGGCAGCAGATCCGTGAACTTATAACATGATGTTGGGTTTTTTTAAAATCTCGACCTTCTTCTAAAGAACCAACTCTCTCTCTCTCTCCTTCTTCACATGATCGACACTAGTATCTGGATCAAACTAGCACTGATCGGCATGGGTATTTACCTCAAACCAGCATTGATGGCTGATCGGCATGACTGTTCCTTCAAAAAGAACACTGATTAAAAAAAACTTAAATTAAAAAAAACTTCACTCAACTATGATGGGCTTCTCCTCTGTTGGTTCTTTGTTCTTCTTTTTCCTTTGGATATCTGCACCTCAAAAATATTCCGTTAGATCTTTGCACCTCAAAAATTTTCAAATATTGCGCTCATGCTCACATTGTTTCTCTAGAGTCTTATACAACATATCTTTGATCTTCGATCTTTGTTGCTCTCGCAGGAAGCATCCTCAAACTTCTACAAACTAATTTTGATCTCTCAAAGAGTCTTATGCAAGCGAGCCTCTTCTCTTTGCTGCTCCAACTTCGCTCCCTTGTTTTTCTCTACAAGAGACTTATGAAAACTAGCTTTGATACCATGACAAGAATTGAAAAATTAAAAGAAGTGGAACAGAGAATTGATCTTCTCAATATTACGAATTATTTAAATGAGATTACATTGAAGGCATCAATATTTAATGACTTCAATGAAACTGAGCTAAAACTGGACTAACTGTGATTGAACTTGGACACTTAGATAGACGGTTTCGACACCTAGCAGGTGGTTAGAATTAGATTCTCCTACAAGTAAGTGAATCTGTGTCCAATCTTGGTTCTAGGTTCTCCACTATCCCCTAAAACTCTATTATCTGTATTCATTCAGAAAATAATGTACATAACTTCTAATCAAAATAACGATGAATATTATCGCATTTTTGTGAGATCATTCGTCTATATTATTGGGTTAATAAGATATCGTATTGCAAGGTGTGAGATCTTTCATCAAGATTTTCATTATTATGTTTTATAGACAACGTACTAATTATTATGTGTAAAATTAAAATAGAGGATTTTTTCTCAAAAGATAGTTGCGGAGATTAAAACACGGTTAATTGGGCAACTAAAATGAAGCTAAAATTCAACTAGGTTTAAGCATAGTAGAACAAAGTAAAACAATGTAACTCAACAAAAAAAATAAAAAAAATTGGTTTATAATTTCTAAAACATGAAATACATAAATATGGATGCAAAGGCCTTTTCACCAAAAAACGCACCACAAAATGTTCCATGATTTTCTCCTTTTGTCTTCTCAGAGTTACATCAACCACAATACAAAAGACTTCCACATAGTTGTTATATCAAAACAAACATTTCTAATACATTAATACATGAAAAGACAAAATATTAAGACACATCATCAACTATTATACAAAAATGATTTTGTGAACTTGCAAATGTTGGGTACAGTAAATGAATTAATGTCTCACTATACATTTCGCCAACTTTCATTAAATGATCATTTGAATTTAATTATTCGATGTGTTGGGGAATGGGGTTTTTGTATTCTTGCCCACAACTTCATTTAAGCTAAGTTCTTTACCCTGCAAAACAAATCCGCAACCTGCAGTAACAATGTACTTTAAGTATCGCTAATGTGAGTTTAATAACTAAGGTGGTTGAGATTAATTTTTTAACATATTAGAGAGCTGATCAAATTTTCAGATTTCTATTAGAGTCGTGTTTCTGACAAGAATTGAAGATCTGAAACGTGAACTAGAGTAGAGAAATTTCTCTTCACAATATTACGAATAGATAAATAGGAATACATTGGAAACATCAACAATAAATGACTGAAGTAAACTGAAGTAAAACTAAACTGTCTATGACACCTAGCAGACAAGAAATTAATTGAACTGAACCTAACAGACAGTGAGATTAATATCTCGACATCCCCTCCTAATCTCAACTGTTACAAGTGGAGGCACTAACAATGCCTAATTTCTCTCTTTGAAATTCAAATACATTCTTTCCCAACGGCTTTGTGAAAATATCTACAAGTTGATCTTTGGAACCACAAAAAGAAAGTGTGATGTCCCCATCATTGACAAGTTCACGAATGAAATGAAAACGTGTGTCAATGTGCTTGCTCTTTTTGTGAAAAACATGTTTTTTTGATAAAGAAATTGCTGAATTGTTATCACAGTAAATTGGAGTTGGCTCTTTTTGAATATCTGAAATGTCTTTCAATAATCTTCTCAACCACACTGCTTGACAAACTACTGAATTTTTTGCTACATATTCTGCCTCTGCAGAAGATATTGAAACGATTGACTGTTTCTTGGATGCCCATGAAATCAAATTTGCTCCAAGATGAAAAACATACCTGGATGTACTTTTGTGATTATCTAAACTCCTTGCATAATCACTGTCTGTATAACCTGAAAGTTAACAGTTTTCAGAATGTGTATAAAACAAACCATATTCTATGGTCCCTGCAATATACCTTAAGATCCTTTTTGCAACCTGCCAATGAGTAAGCTTTGGAGACTACATAAACCTGGAGACAAAACTTGCTGCAAACATAATATCTGGTCTAGTTGCAGTTAGATACAACAAACTACCAACTAGGCTTTTATACAATGTGGGATCAACAGATGGTGCTACATCTTCTTTGCTGAGTTTGGTACCTTGAGAAATTGGTGTATCAGCTGGTTTGCAATTGGTCATTCTAAACTTCTGAATGATATCAGTGGCATATTTTTGTTGACCAACAAAAATGCCATTATCAGATTAGTGAATTTCAATTCCTAGGAAATATTTCATGACTCCTAGATCTGTCATATCAAACTCTGTTTGCATCGCTGCTTTAAAATCTTCTAGCATCATATTTCCTGCATAAAGAATATCATCTACATAAAGGCATACAATAAGCACTTTACCTTCATGAGATTTGGTATACAAAGTGGGTTCATGGCTGCTTCTGGAAGAACCACTTTTGATGAGATAGGTGTCGATTCGACTGTACCAAGATCTTGGAGCTTGTTTCAAACCATATAAAGCTTTCTTCAATCTATATACTTTATGCTCTTGTCCTTTTACTTCAACACCTGGAGGCTGCTCTACATAAACTTCTTCCTGTAATACACCATTTAGAAAGGCAGATTTTACATCAAGCTGATAGACTTTCCATTTGTGTTGAGATGCTGTGGAAAAAATGGTTCTGACAGTGTCTAACCTTGCTACTGGAGCAAACGTTTCACCATAGTCGACACCAAACTATTCTGAGAATCCTTTGGCAACCAGCCTTGCCTTATGTTTCTCAACATTCCCTTTTTCATTTAGCTTGGTCTTGTATACCCATTTTACACCAATTTTTGTTTTGTCTCTTAGGAGATCAGCTAATTCCCAAGTCTCATTCTTCTCTATGGCAGCAATTTCTTGGTTCATTGATTCGACCCAATGCTTTTCTTTGACTGCTTCTTCAAAATAAGTTGGCTTAGTTGAAATGAATGCAAACATATTCTGTTGTTCAGATTCATGCTCTTGTTCATATATCTCTCTGATACTTCTTGTTTTCTATCCCTCTTCTGAAGATGTTTGATCACTGGTTGAATTAGTGCTTGATGATGTTACACTTTCAGAATGTTCTGGCTGTTCTTGAAGCTGCAATCTTGGAGTCTGTGGTAGATAAAAAGGCTAATTTGAAGTTTCATCTACATGGTCAAACCAAGATTTATTTTCGAAAAATTTCACATCTCTACTTATAATGAACTTTTTGGAAATGGGGTTATAAAGTATGTAGGCTTTCAACTACTCACTATAACCTAAAAATATGCATTTCTCACTTCTATCATCAAGCTTTTTTCTGAGTTTTTCAGGAACATGAGAAAAAGCTACTGATCCAAAAATTCTAAAGTGTGACACATTTACCTTGTTTCCATCCCATGCTTCTTGAGGTATTTTGTCTTGTAAGCTAGATGTTGGAGATCTGTTAAAAACATACACTGATGTCGACACTGCTTCAGCCCAATAGTTATTTGTTAACTTCTTCTCCCGTAGCATGCATCTCGCCATTTTCATGATCGACTGATTCTTTCTTTCTGCTACTCCATTTTGTTGTGGATTGTATCTGGTTGTGTACTGCATTAGGATACCTTGCTGTCGACAAAATGTTTTGAATTCATTTGAAGTGTATTCTCCTCCTCTGTCTGATCTGAGTAATTTCAAGAGTTTTCCACTCTATTTTTCTGCTTCTGCCTTGAACTCCAGAAATTTAGAGAATGTATCTGATTTGTTTTTAAAAAAATACACCCATAGCTTCCTGCTAAAATCATCAATAAAAGTCAGAAAGTAGAAACTACCACCAATGGACAATGTCTGCATTGGACCACAGATGTCGGTATGGACAAGTTGCAAAGGCTCTTTCGCCCTTGAGGTCGATGAGGGAAAACTATCTCTTTTATGCGTGGACAAGACACAAACTTCACAATTACAGACTGTTTCATTGATAGTAGGTAGACCAATGACTATAGATTTCTTTTGAAGCAGACTGAGACTCTTGACTGGAATGTGACCATACCTAGAATGCCATAGATGAGTTTAATCTATTTTTGATATATTGTGGACTAAAGATTGGTTGGTATTTTGGCTTCTAAGGGTCAATGGAAACATCCTACTCTTGGTCTTTTCAACTTTTTCTATCAACCTTTTATGAGGATCTTTGTCATATTTATAGCAGGTGTTCTTTTGAAACAATACATCATAGTCATGTTCCATTAACTGTCCTACACTAAGGAGGTTATGTTTGAGCTGTGGAACATCATAAACATCAGGGATGTATTTTCTTTGATTCTGATTAGTAAGAATAGGAACAGTACCTTTTACTTCAGCTTTAATAATTGTACGATCTCCAAGAGTTATCTCTGATGTTATGGAAGCATCTAGAGAAGAACGAAGTCTCTTATTGCCTGTCATGTGATTGCTGCATCCACTGTCGAGCAACCAAAGGTCTTCACTTTGTTTGTCTTCTAAGAGATGGCATGAAAGAAACATGGTCTCTGAGGATTCTCCTTCACTGTTGGAGAAATTGATATAGCCTCTGTGCTGATCTGACTGTTTCTTTCTACAGTAGTGTTCGTAGTGGCCAAACTTTTTACAGTAGTAGCATTAAACACTCGATCTGTTCCATGACCTTCCTTTATGATTTCGGTTTTGAGGAGGTCTCCATTGCTCTGTTGCATGATGATGATGATCAGATCTGCCATTGCCTCGACCTCTGCCTCTGCCTCTGTCAAATGAGAGGTGTTCTCTGAAGGCTTGTTTCGTGGAATCTTCTGTCAGATTGAGTGTTGTTTCATGTGCCAAAAGTGATCCAGTCAACTGTTCTACTGAGAAAGTTTTAAAATCTTTGGAATCCAAAATGGCTGTGACAATCATGTCATATTTCTTTGGTAGACTCCGAAGAACTTTTTCAACAACTTTATGATCTGTAATGGTTTCCCCAATGAGTTTGATTTGATTCACTATTCCCATGACTTTAGTCATGAACTGATCCACATTCTCAGTGTCAACCATCTTTAGGGTTTCAAACTGAGTTCTCAATGTTTGCAGTTTAACGGTCTTTACTGTATCATTTCCTTGATACGCAGCTTGCAAAATATCCCAACATTCTTTTGTTGTTGTTGCACCAGTGATTTTGTCAAAAATAGAGTCATCGACTGAATTTTGTATCTAGCATTTGGCTCTGTGCTCCTTCTTTCTGAGTTCAATAGCTGCAGTTCTCTGATTATTGGTCATGGCCGCCAATGCTTCTTGGGTCGGCTCTACATAGGCAGTCAGAAGCGTGTCCCAACAATCTTGTGCTTGTAAAAAAGTCTTCCTTCTCAAATTCCAAAATTCATAATTTTTGCCAATCAAATTTGGTGTGTGTGGCAAAGAACTTGAAGAGGCCATTATTTCTTCGAATGCACCTTTTGTAAACCTTCTCTAAAATTTTTAAATCTCAAAAAAATTCCCTTAAAAAAAATCCTTAAGAACCTTCTTTGAAATTTTCTCTTCAAAAAAAAATATTTCACCTTCACCAAATGCTCTTTTAAAAACCTTTAATCCAATTTGAAGTTTTTTTAATAAAAAAAAAAAAAACTTAAAAAAAAAACTTTTTTATAAAAAGGCTTTTACCTCTTTAAGTCACTACCACAACACGTTTCATGGCTTTCACTTGTTTTAAAATGGACATATAGAAAATATGAATCGATTTCCCTTTGAATCGAGTTTTAAAATCCACGTTGACCTTCGTACCTTTTGAAAAAACGATTTTTTAAAATATCTTTAATACGAGCGCTTCGTACCTTAGCATGCATGCGTCATTTTACCTTAACGCAGATGCGTAAAATTGTTTTTACTGGGCAGACTGGCGCGTTCCCGATTTTTACAAGAGTCAATTCTTTTTTTTTTCTCTTTGGATGGATTATGGAATATAGTATATAGTATTTTGAGCGGTTAAATTTATATGATTGAAATATTTAGGAGTAGAGTGTTTAATTATCAATGAATTTATTTTCATATTTAAAATCTTATTTTTAAATTAATAAATTTGTATAATCAATATCATGCCGCTGAAGCATCATAAGTTGTCCACTTATAAGTTATAGCTATCGAATCTCACTTGCAACTTGAGCAGTTTAGTGAGCATTCAAAATTTATGTCCATTGCCATCTGCAACTTACTAGTAGATACCAACTTACCAACAACGCCAGACCCTGCAGCATCTGGGATTAGTAGCTGGAAAATAAAATGAAAATAATTGGACATAATGACGTTTTACAAAAATGGTTGAAGGTAAAAAATACTTTCCTCTCAGTGAAGCACGTTAGAAAAAACAGGAACTAGATAATTTTAAACATCAAATGTGGGTAATGTGGGTAAAATGCTCTATTTTGCACTTCAAATTCCATCCCTGTACATCTCTCTAAATATCAACTATTATAGAAGTCTCCAAACGAGAAACAATGTCCAAACTATAAGCAAATAAAATAATGTCCTAAATGTTAACAATAAAGTACACATCTCTTCTCCTAACAAACCAAAAAATCCTTCCCAGCTTCAGACATATCAATGACCGGATGGTTCGGGCATGTGTCAACATATTCTGAGTTAGGTGCACGTCCTAACAAACCAAAGAACCTTATATTTAGTATATGTCTTGACCTTTCTCCTCCGTTTCTTTCCCAACTGCAGACATTACAGGATGTGATTATTCGGGCCGGACACAGATATTCTTATCTAAGCTCAGACATTCTTAGTTAGGTAGTCTTTCGTTCATTGCATTCGTCTTATACTCCATTTCTTTTTGGATTAAATCGATAACATCTAATTTTAACGTGACTGTATTAGACAATCACGCGACACAAACCAAGCATTTTGAGGAACCACACGATTGAAAATTTTACTCATAATTATTATGGCCAACAACAGTAACGCCCGAGCACATAAAATGTCAGCTGAGGCTTCCATGCACGTCAGCGAAGCTCATACCCGCTGGAACATGGCAACCAAAAACACATAACTACTCGTCACACATACGTCCATTTCTTATCGGCAGATGCGACATTTTTAATTAGTACATTATATTCAAATTATTCCGTTAAAAATTTGTTAAAATGCTGGTTTATATGTTTAAAATTATAATTTTATATAACGTTGGTTTAAAATGGTGTTTTTTTATTTTATGTGGATTTTTTTGCCCAAAAAATAAAAGATTATATAAATTTTAAAACGAAAATTTATAATTCTAAATGTTCACCAGCAAAACTTAAGCCACTTCCAAAGAAATAATATGGATCATAAAAATCTGAATAAAAATTTATTGCTATGCACGGAAGGATATTACTGATATAGTATCGTTTTGAACGAGGTCGTTGGCAGGTCTCAAGGTAAAAATCCGATCTTACTTTTCTAAAGCACGGTATAGATGCATCTTTAGTTTCATGGTCGTGATGATGAATCAGGTAAATGTGGACAAATTAATATTTATGATCTGAATATTTAGAAAGTTAATTTTAAAGAAACAATATAGATCACAAAAGTTTTAGATAAAAAATTATAGCCCTACATCAAAGGGATATTGGTGATAAAGTTCATGATGTGATAATTTAGAAAGCCAATTCTAAAGAAACAATATGGATCCCAAAAATCTTAGATCAAAATTATAGCTCTACAAATAAGGGATATTGCTGGTAAAGTTCCAATCTTGTTTCTAGCTCTTAAAGAAAAATTTGGATCTTAAGTTTCTAAAGCGTTGTAGGGATCCATCTTTAGTTTCGTGGTCCTCATGATGAACCACATTAGAGGTTTTGAAAAGTCAACCAACTAATACTCATGATGGGATTATTCCAAAAGATCAAAAAAGTATGAAATCAAAAATTATAACCCTACACTAAAGGGATATTGTTGATCAAGTTCATGAGTTTAAACAAATTGGATCTTACTTTTCTAAAACATTGTAGGGATGCATCTTTAGTTTCTTGGCTCTAATGATCAACCACATTAGAAGCTTCGAAACCTCCACCAACTAATAATGATGATGTAATTATTCTGAAAGTCCATTCCAAAGAAACATTTTTTACATGTTTGGTCAAAAAAATATTGCAAAATAACGATACTTTTTTTTTTCACAAGAGAAAAAACGTTGTTTTGTTTATATTATATGTAGAAAAACAGTCCATGGGTTATTACATTCACATATTTGAAGAATGGAACCCAATTATCCCAATTATCCATCATTGCAAAATAACAATACTTATTAACATTGATTCATCTTAATTACGATTTTAGCATGAGTTGAGAGATAAAATCCCTCCATCTGAAAATGTATTCTAGGGTGCAAAATTAAAAAATAAAGTGTATTCATATATAGTGGTTCTCTCTCTATATACACTATATACACGGTCTAATTTTCCATTGTTTAAATTGTATTTTTTTTTTTTGTTAATTTGGTGATACCTTCTATTTTCTATTTATATGTAAAGACAGGTTACAGTATAATAAGCATTCTTGGCCTCAACCTGCCCGCAGGAAACCAGGTCTGTTGGCCATCTAATACCATTAAAAGTTTGCCAAAAGTGAAATTGTCTTCTTCTTCTATACATCGCATGAGCTAATTGTCCTACTATTTCATTATGCTCAAGCTTATCATATAAAATAAGTTCAAAAACTTTCCAAAAACCATAGCATCAGCAGAAATTAAGAGAATTCAGTCATCCGAAGAGGAGCCACCAGCTCGGCCACAGTCTGGAGACCTGCATATCAACCTACATGTGTTGTACATAGCTTCCATGCATTCCATCCTGTCATCCAATTCCCCAATTGCTCGTATCCTTTGCAATTAATAGCCAGTAGATGTAGGTTGGTGTCAATATTCTATGGGAGGGTCTTCGAGGAATGACCTTACTTTTGGTTGTACTTTTATACTGGAGGTTGAGTGCAATTAACTGTTTTTGGGTTTATTATTTGTTTCTATTTACCCAATATTTGTAATTTGGTTTTGTTGAATAATAGTGAAGCATCCACGAGGTCATGATTCCACTAGTTTAATATATCAGCAGCAGCTTCATTGTCTTCAGGATTTATCTGCAAATCTCTTTCCCATCCACGAATTTGGTTTCTGGTGGGAGATGCATTGCCTACTATGTAGTTCAACACTAGCTTCTCTAAATGTTCTTTGTTAGTTTTTCTTCCTCTTTTCACTGGCACCTGTTCATTCTGGATCTTTTGTTTTCCTTTCACTATGTCTGAACGGAGACAGCGTTTCCCCATACTGGCTTTGGTCCTATCCAGTAGAACATACAGAGAAATAATAACAGGTAGAAAATCCAGAGTACTGATAAAACCCCTGCTTTTATTACCATGCATTCCGAAAGTCCAACCCGAAACATGAAAAAAGCAAACCTCAGAGACAAGGCAATTGAGTTGCAACTGAGCGTTATGTTTATGAGCGTGAGTACCAGGTTCAGGTTGCGGTCGTGGACAACACATTTTGGATGGTAGAGCCTCAATCTTGTCGGCCAACAATAAACTGGGCATGCACCTACAGGGGTTTTGCCAGCCCTTTGTATCCTCGGGCCTCAAAGTTATAACAGACTCCAGACCAGTATAAATTGAACCAACAGCATCATTTTGCAAACCCACCCTACTAAGGATCAAAGGTGTAACACGATTCATACAGACTCTGTTACTTAACCTAGGGCCCAATGGCCAACACCACAGACACCACAGAACTACAATTTCCCGCATAGTATGACTGTTCATAGTAATGGTCTTACTTCTACAGACTTTAAAAATTAGACAGGGATCTCTAAAACAAGGGCGGACAGGGATTTTCGGTGGTGCTAAAGACCAAAGCAAACTATTTAAAATCCAAGCAAGGCGGGTAGTGTCTAACCAGTTCCGATTATGCAAGAGCGGATTCATTGAAGTGGGGACAGGAACAAATACATACCTATCCTCTGATGTGTTCTCCCTCCTCAGCTCCCAAGCTTTTGCCCGCCGTAAACTCTGTAAGATTTGCATGAGTTTTTTGGGCGAGGGGGGTATATACATTACCTGAATCTTTCCTTCCTTCCGGAGCGCTGACAAGCCAGCAATGCAAGTTGTATTCATCATGACGCTAACACATGCCACCACCCACACTGCTAATCGAATTTGGCGGTGCATCATTATAATTCTTAATTGTCCGTAGGGCGGTGTGCCATGAGATTGCCACCGGTTGTCCTATTTCCTTGATTCTCACCCCGATCGGGGGAGTGCAGATCCTTATCTATTATCACTTGGAGGGGATATAACTCAACCTCCCAAATTGCATCGATGGGCCGAGCATCGATAGCTCTATCATTGTTCTTGCATCCCCAGTTTGCAAGGTAATCTGCAGCAGCATTTCCTTTCCTCCTGATATGCGCTGGCACCATGTAATGAATCCTCTTTAGCAAGTGACTTATTTCTTGAATGAGGCCTGCTATCCTCCAGCTTTGGGCTATTTTCTCCCACGGTGTTCCTTGTTGCAATTTCCTCAGAATACTTGTTACTAAGGCGGAGTCTCCTTCAATTATAAGTTTATGATAGTTTTCCCGGATTGCTATGCTAATACCTTGTTGAACTGCAGTTAGTTCCGCTTCATTATTCGTTGCATGTCCCAAGTCTAATGCATAAAACCGGCATACGTTCCCCTGCGAATTGCGAAAGATTCCCCCTGCTCCTGCCTGGCCCGGGTTGCCTTTGGAGGCTCCGTCAAAATTTAGTTTAATAAACCCTGGTTGAGGTGGTGCCCAATGATCCTCAGTAGTCTCTCTCGGTGGTCTGAACTTCCATAAGTGCCTATAAAGCATTTGGGGTGTTAGATTGAGATACTCAAGGATTTGTTCTTCAACACCTGTCACTTTCCAATCTTCATCTGTCCAGCTTTCACTGAGGATGGTTTCTCTAATGTTCTCAATGGTTCGTTGCCAGGTTTGTTGCATTGGAAGCTGTATGTCTTTAAAAATTCTGCTATTCCGTTCTTTCCAGGTATTCCATATAAGGAATCCAAAGGATAAGTTCCAAGCTCTATTAACCACTTGACTTTGAAACTTACCCTTTTGCCATTTTCTGATTGTCTCAACTATACTGGCGTTGTCTTTATCGGTTTTCCTGAAGAGGTTTGCCAAGTTTTGCCACTGCTGTTGCACAAAAGGACAGGAAATGAGGATGTGATCTGTCGTTTCTTGCTCTTCTTGACATAGGGAGCATCGAGAGGGACCTACCATTCCCCGTTTTTGAAGGTTCTCCCAAGTTAAAATCCTGTTGTGACTGACTAACCATATGAAGTACTCTACCATTGGCCATTGTTTTAATGCCCAGATCTTTTTCCACAGAGAATTGCCTGCCTGAGGACCTTGTTGCGATTGAATCTTATAGCCTTCTTTTATTGAGAATAGTCCTTTTGTTCCATATCCCCATCGAAGTATATCTGGTCCCCCTGCTGTCCTAATTTTTCGTGTTTTAAGTTCCTTAGCAAAGTTGCCCCATTGCTGAGTTTCTGGAGCTGTTGGCCAGGTAGTTTTGTCTTTCCATTTCCTCCACTGGTCTTGATTGTTGTGTTGCCAATAATGCTGTAGTAGTCGTTGGTTTGGACTACTTGTGAACAAGAAAATTTCCCCCAAGTCCAGCCTACTGAATAGTTTTTCCCTCTGCTGCCATGAGTCTTCCCAGAAGAGCGCTGTGCCGCCATCCTTAACCTCCCAAAAGCTGTGTGATCTTATTAGATGTCTGTTGAGTGATGGTAGGTTCCAGATTGGGGATCCTTTTGGCGTGATGTCTATCTTTAAATGGCCTGATATGTTTTGGGGCATTCCGTATTTGATTGTCCAAATAGTCTTCCAAAGATCTGTGCCTCCCTGCACCCACCTCCACCATAGCTTTGCTCCCATCACGTTATTTAGGATAGCTGGATCCCTTAGTTCCAAACCGCCTGATGCTTTTGCTTTTAGTAATTTTTCCCAAGAAAGGAGCACCCATTTCCGATTAGCTTGAGCTCCCTGCCATAAGAATTTTTTGAATTGCCCTACCAATTTTAAACAAATTCCTTTTGGGCATGCTCTTGCAGACAGTTGGTAGATCGGTATAGCTTGCAAGACTGTCTTTAGGAGGATAAGTCTTCCTGGCGCATTTAGTGACCTGAAAGCCCAATTCTGGATCCTAGTGTTTACTCTTTGTAAGGTGTCCTGCCAGTCTGCTATTCTGCTAGGTCCCGGATACAGATTCATGCCTAAATATTTCATTGGAAATGATCCAATTTGGAATCCCAGTGTTCTGGCAAGAAAGGTCTGACTTTGTAAAAGACAGTTAAAAAAGTAGACATTCGACTTACCATTATTCACTTCCGTCCCTGAAGCTGCCATAAACATATTTAAAATTTTTTGAATTGCTTTGCATTCTTTTAAAGTTGCCTGACCAAACAATAAAACATCATCAACAAACTGTTGATGAGTCAATGATAAGTTCGGTCCCCATAATTTTAGACCTTGTAACTTTCTTTCTGCTAGATGCGCTTTGAGGAGTCTGCCTAGGCCTTCCGCTGCTATTATAAATAAGAATGGCGTTGCAGCATGGCGTTGTGGAAGAACTTGGTGTTGCGGTCTCCTTCCTTGAGCCATTGTATCCTCGATTTTTGCTTCCACAAGATCTCTTCTTGTTTGCGTCTCTCCTCCAATTGACTGAGCGTGGCACCTTCTTCAATCACAAGTTCTGGTGTTCGGCCCTATAGAATTATCTGTTGCTCGATTGCCTTCATCTTTGCTGATAAGTGAAGTTGTTCCTGGTGTATATTCCCAAATTCCTCTTTGTTCCATTTCTTTATTTCCTCTTTTAATTTTTTCAGGCGAAGTTGAAAGGAATGCATTTTATTTCTCCCTCTTATTTGGATTGTGCCCCACCAGTTTTTAATTTTGTCGATGAAGCCCGGGTCTCTTAACCAGAATTGTTCAAAACGGAAAGGTCGGTTGTGGGGGCTTGCCTTGATATCCACTTCTAAACGAATTGGCCAATGATCCGACCCCAAGGTTGGAAGAATGGCTGCTTCAAAATATTTGTCCTGACTTATAAATGCTTCTAAGGTGAGGAAGCGATCCAGTCGAGATGCTATCTGGAATCTTTGTCCTCTCCTGTTATTCCATGTAAACTTCCCATTGATCGTTGGGATATCAACTAGTCTTAGGTCTGTTATTAGATCTCTGAAGAGTATCATATCAGGATCTTCCATGTATTTATATTTTTAAAACAATGGGAAAACCTATTAAACTGAGTGGTCAAACTACAATAGGGACAATTATCATGTTTGCTATACGTTAATGGAGGATTTATCATTGTTATTTGAGGAAAACCATTCCCACCTAGAAATACTAGTGGTGGTCCTGAGAGCGGACTTCCTCTAATGTCATATGCCATTGGGTCCTTAACACATTTTCTTATATCTGAGAAAAACGAGCCTTATTAATAATTGTATTTGTATATATATATATATATATTTATTTATTTATTTATTTAATTAAACTGAGCGTGGCACCTTCTTCAATCACCAGTTCTGGTGTTCTGCCTTGTAGGATTATCTGTTGCTGAATTTCTTTCATCTTTGCTGATAGTTGTAGTTGTTCCTGATGTATATTCCCAAATTCCTCTTTGTTCCACTTTTTTTATTTCAATTATTTCCACGTATTGATTTTATAAAAGATATTCATGATGTTGCCATCTTGTGTGAGTAGTATAACATTGGGGATCTTTAACCTTTATGAAAGATATTAGCTCCACATGAGAGAAAACAATTTCTATCATATTGTAGAATTTGTCACTTTCTTTCATGCGGGACAGAAGGTTTCCATGTTTCATATGGCTAGATCTCTTTATTTTATATTTTAATGGGATAACTACTCATCATCTAACAATTTCATTCACTTTTTGATATATATATATTTTTTATAAATACTAGCCTTTGAATAGTTTGGAGCTAGCCCAATATTGGATAGAAGAATAGTAACCCCAAAAAATGTAATCAAGATTTATTAATTTTATAAGATTTAAAATATTATAATTTTTATATAAGAAAACTTATAATTATTTTAATATATTATGAAATAGGTATACTTGTCACTAAATTTTATAATTATTGATTTGTATGTAGTATTTTTTAATTAAAACAAAATAAATGGAGAAAAATAATTAAGAGAGTTATTTGTTTTTTAAATTAATTGAATTTCTTTAAATTAAAAAAAATATATATATATTTTTATATCAAAATTTTCAATTAAATATGTTTATATATTTATTTAGCATATTTATAGATATATTTATTTTAGAATAAGACTTTTAGAATATTAATTAATTATTAGTGATTATGAGGTGGATGGTAGAGATTTAACCTCCACTAAATATGTTGGAATATTCCTAGTCATAGATAAAGAGTTAAGATTTATGTCCAAGTTACATATGTTTTTCGCATGAATAATTTGTTTACTAGGGACATAGATTGATAGAAATCCCCTAACCTGTCCTCCAAAGCCCTTGTTGTAGGTCCTCTTGAAACGTTCAATGATATTGAATCTGAGAAACATATTCATATCACGTTCTTTTCCTTCTGATCTAACTTTGCCTACTCTTTTGTTGACATTGTTGTTGGTTTAGTACATATATCTACCAAATTCCATTAATCTTTGTCCACCAATACATCCTTCATTTTAAGTATCCACAACTCAAAGCTATGGCCATTGAGTTTCTTGATCTCTATCTTTCCATTGTTAGCCATCACCTTTCACCACAAGAATCGATCCCATAGATCTTCCACTATAGCATGGTATACCACACACCCAAGAAAAACCCCTCATCCGCAAAGGCATCCCCTTGAAGTTGAAATGGATCTTAAACCAATTGTACGTTTCTACCATGTACAAAAATTACTTTCAAATGAATTCTTAAAAAACATAAAATATAGAATAACAAGAACAATAAATATACGTAGAAATATTTCTACTAGAACCCAAAACTTGGAAAACCATATTGATTTTTCATTATATTCCTTTCAATGTTACAATAAATTATATGCATGTTGAAGAATTCATAAACCCCATTCCATTAACCATGGATTAGAACATAATCAAAGTTTTCTTGAACAAATCTACAAAATACCATGGGAAAAAACATCATGCCCAAAACCATGTACAAAACCATGGGGAGGTCTACGCACCATCCTTAGGTCCGCGCAACTAAAAAAATCTAGGGCGTTTTTATGGACCCCATGAAGGGGTCTACTATCCCCTACAAACCCCTAGGCAAGGGGGTTGTCACCTCCCTTGTGCCACCCCACTGTGCCCCACACAACATAACATTACATGAGACTAGTCGTGGAAAGGATTTAACACATACCCAACATAAGTTGAAGATAAGAGTATTGGAGGTATTGGTGATTTCAAATTATTTGCCAAATCTACAATAAAATTAAGTTTAATTTCTTTTTAAAATCATTTTCTAAAAAATAAAAAATTGAATATCTTCAAAAATTAAATTTGATTTTATTGTAAATGATATTTAAAGATATTGTTGTGCTTCTACTGTGATTATAGACAAAGACGCTTATTGCACTCTCCCACACATTCACTTGAAGTCGGAATATAATAAAAAGAAAATTTTGTTGCTAACTGTGCACAGTGCTTTTCTTTTCATTTTCATCTAGGATAATATGACTTGCGAGACGGTAATTATTTTCTAGAAAATGCGAGAAACAAAATTTATACTTAAGTTTCTAAATAAATATAACTTTTCTAAGATTTATATTTATGAATTATAAGTTGATTAACATAAATAGAAATTTTCTAAGTTTTATATTTATGAATTATAAGTAGATTAACATAATCATAAAATTGAAAAGGATTGATATAATTAATAAATATTCTTAAAAAGCATAAAATTGAAAATGATGGACACAATTAATAAATATTCTTAATTGCCAAAGGTAAAAAATATATTAGTGTAAATAGAGTATAAAATAAAGAAAAAAATAAATTAGTAAATAAATAATAAATAAGTTAGTGTGTATTGTTAATTGGATTTATTTTAGGTAATTGGAAATAATGATTAATATTTTCCCTTCTCGAATTTAATTTTCTCAAATGACATGATCAAATTTGATGTAGTGGCTTGGAACCCAAAGTTATTTCAATGTGGAGAAAAATAATGCGATGATGATGATGGTTAACGTCCACTGAGACCAATCTTTGGTCTCTTGGACCTAAAGAAACAAATTATTTAGTTTGTTTTAAAATTGTACTCCTATGTTCAAAGAGCTTGGAGAGAAGCGTCTCGTGCTCACTATAATTTTGACATGTTAAAAGGCTAGGAAGGTCGATATTGCAGCAAAGATTAGGAAACTAAGATCTAATGTGGGTGTATGCAGGGCACTATAAAAGGAAGTGATTTTCATCCTCAATGTTCATATTCTCACAGAGATGGCAGATTCTTTCCACCCATGGTGTTTTAGGAACTTTCCAACTACTTGTTTCACTATGGAGCTCATGAGAGTTCGTTCTTATCTTGGCTATATTTTTTTCTTTTCTTTGAGATAGTTAAAATAGAGAGATACTTTTGATCTTCTAGAGTAGGGTTGATGACCTCCTTATAATATCTTAATTTTCTTTTAGCCATTAAATCTTTCTCACGCCACATTTCCTCTTTAAACTTAGAAGTAACAATATTTCTAATGTTATTAATATTATGTAATGCAAAATTTTCGTTGATCTCGAAATGGTTTAACCAGGTTTTGATATATTTATACCGACCTCATTTGAGCCTTAGGTGGTTTTGGTTGGAATTTAGAGCTAGCTTAGGAAGTCTATGTTCTTCCATGTTATTGATTTTGTGCTTGTACAACAACAGCCTAGTCATAGCTAGGTTCTCGATAGCGGAAAGACCTACTTTTATAAGGAGAATATGATAAGGTGTAATGCTTTTAATTTTGAGGTTATACCTTATAAAACGCTTCTAGATTTGCTCAATATTTCTCCACAATTCTGTAGAGATGCTGCAACCACAAACTTCACATCCATACAAGATAACAGGAGTGCCACTAAAGTTGCAAAGAGGAACTTCTTTTTATCCCACATCCCAAGGTTTGTTGTGATTAAGATGTGCATTCATCACTATCTTTAATTATATGATTGTATTATTATTTCATAAATATAAGTAGATGAAAAAAATCCACATGATTAAAACTAATTGATATAGTTCATAGACATCATTAGAAAATGGTTGACAACAACCATTTTTATAGTTGTGATAGTTATTATCATGTTATCAATGTGTTTTATTATTATTAGTATTATTCAATTTTAAGGTCACAACCAAGTCATATAAGAGGAAATACATGCTCTGAACCCCTAAGACTACTTAAATTATATGTACATTAATTTATTTAAGAGACATATTAGTTGTAAATAGTAAAAAATTATGATTATTTGATCAGGTGATCATATCCAAGTGAAGAAAATGCTAACAATTGGAAATGCTCAGAAATGGTTGCAGTGTGAATGACCGGGAAGGTCTCGTCGGTGTGATTTTGGGGCCATGAACATGATTCAAAACCAATGTCGCATGTGAAAGTTATGAAGGTTTGAAGTCTCCAGTAAACTCCATTTTTCAATTGACCAAAGTTGACTTTTGAATTGGAAAAAAAATTTTAAAAAAGAATATTCCAAGGAATATTCCATAAGGATGAATGATCGTTGAAAAGTGGAAATTTTGGATTGGTCAATGGTTTGATGTGTTTTTCTTCTAGCCAATTAATGGGTGCCATGTGGCAAGCTCGGAGGCCACCACATGGCCCTAGGCCGAAGAGAAATTGGCGTTACAATTGTTTTTTAAGCACTGCAGGAATCGGACGATGGTCTCATGGCTACCAGCGTAATGGCTCAGCCATCTAGCCTACTTAGTAGTTCTTGACTACAATGGGTCATAACCTATATTTGAAGTTCAATTAAACTATCGTTGTGCGACAAAGGGGGCCAGCCCCCATACTCCACTTGATCGAGACTTATAGCTCTGGTGGAAGACATAACCGCAGGGAATTTATGGTTAAAAAAACTGCGTCATGTGCTGAGGTTGAATGCCGATAGTAAATGTTACGGTTTGGCGGACAGATAACCCACGGCTTACCTGGCGGTTAATCCGCGGAGGCCACATGTGAACACTGCCTAACCAACATTTATTGCCACTTCTAACGTTTCCACCAGTTCTGGCGCCTATACCTTAAATTCGGAGTTTTGCCATTTTTGTTCGGGCTAACTATAGTTACTCCACATTTAGTGGAGGAATTGGGGGGACACTGGGTAGAAAATTGTTTTGACATAACTTTCTCAATTTTCGACCAAACAAGATGAAATTTTAGTCAATTTTGGCTATCTTCGACCTTATGGAGTGTTTGGGACAGGTTGGAGAGAAAATATAGGTGTTCTTCAGCCATTTTTGCTTCATATAAGAGGAAAGAGCCACTAGGGCCATCAGGGAGATGGAGTTGTATTGGGTTGTACTTCACTATTTGAGGTGAAACAAAATCCATTTTTAGCTTATTTATGTCTTCTGAAGTCAAATTCACAACTTTTCTTGCTTGTTTAGGCATATTTTTCACTGTATAACCATTTTGAGCAAATTAATAGAGCAAGGACATACCATTGGGTAGCGTTGGACCGACAAATGTAGCCCAAGAGGGGTGAACTGCCTCATCAGTTTTTTGGGTTATTCTATGGTGAATTTTTCTTGCTGTGTATTTCTGTTGTGATGTATTAAATAGTAAATTTAAATAAAAAAACGTCACACATAAAACTCAGAAACATTACCCAAAATACTTTGTTTAACTTGCAAACCATGGAGAACACTTTTCACATTAAATTAAATGGAAATGGATACTTTTCATAGCAGTAAAAATAGTTTCATTTTCAAATCAGTCGGTATCAGAGCTAGAGTTTTACTCTGCATTTGTTCTTGTGCAAAGATATAGTTGATTGTTTGCAAGTTTTGATGCTTACTAGGCTTAAACTTAAGAGAGGTGAAGGACACTTGGTTAATGCACAGAGTAATCCTCAACCAAGAAGGGCCACAGAGCCACGTTGAAGAGCCATAGCAGAAGCCTCAAGAATATCTTCTAGAGAAGGAGAATCTCCTAAAGACATTGATCCCAAAGAAGAGGAATGAGTGTTTCGAAAGGCTTTCTTGGACATGACAGAGATGGTGAGGATACTCTACCAAGAAAGGAATGATAGGCCTGTTGGAGAAGGGTCTAAACACCAGAAAGAAGGAGAGCGTTATTCAGGAGGAAAGAAAAGTGATGACAAGTCAAAGAAAGGACATGGAGGTAATGGTGATCCACCATCCCCATCTTCATCCTCTTTCTCTACATCGTCATCCTCTACTTCGGTGAATCAATCTCACAAGTCTAAAACCACCGGTAAAAGTCCATTTTTAAAGCTTGATGTTAAATTTGAGTTGCCTATATTTAATGGTGAGGTCAATGTAGAGAAACTTGACAATTGGATAAGACAGTTGGAGGTTTAGTTGAGGATACAAAACCTTCATGATGATGACACCAAGATATAGTTAGCCTCTTTGAGAATGGATGGAGCAGCATTGGTATGGTGGGAAGAAAATACCAAGGATGAAATTAAAAAACATGGTAAGATTACTTTATCACGGGCTAAATTTATTACTGTAATTAAAAATAAATTTTATCCATTAGCTCATTTACAAAATGCTATCATGAATTGGAAAAACTTTAGACAACTTAAGGGACAAAATGTGCAAGACTACACCCAAGAGTTTCGGAGAAGAGCACTCTTATTAGGGGTAGACTTACAAATTCAAGATACTTTGCTGAAATATATAGGTGGTTTGCACAGCTACAGTAGACATACTATCCTTATGTTCAATCCTACTAGTCTAGACAAAGTTTGTGTACAAGCTACGCATTTAGAATTTAGAGGGAAAAACACTTTTTATGAGGGTAGAAACAAGCCTTTTAAGGGGAAAATCAGAGATAAAACCTCTAAGGAAAAAGGCAAAAAGAATGCATCTTTCAAATAGGAGGGTGAGAAAGTGATATGTAAACACTGCTTAAGAGAAGGCCATGAAGAGAAAAATTGTTGGAAACTTCATCCTGAAAAAAGAACTTAGTTTAACAAAAACAAAGGAAAGAAGAAAACTGCAGCTACTACAACTACACCACAAGACTTAGGTGATGATTCAGGTGACAAAATAAAATTTGCAGCCATGGGTTTGAAGAGTATGAAGGGAAAGGAAACTGAAACTAAGCCAAGCACTAGTACTTCAAACTGTCATGTACAAACTCCAAATGAGGAAGAAAGAATTGAGTTGTTTCATGTGAGGATAATTTCCAAGCACACAAAGATAGACACACTATTTGGTAGTGGGTCTCAAGTAAACCTCATCTCAAAAGGCTTATTCAAGAAGCTGAAACTTGAAACCATTCCACATCCAAAGCCATATCCACTTGGATGGATTTGCAAGGATGCTAATTTACAAGGTTCAAGGAAGTTCATGTTGCAATTCGCCATAACAACTCATTATGTTGACTTGGTTGAATTAGATGTGGTACCACTTGACATTACAGGTGTGGTGTTGGGTAGTCCGTACTTATATGACAGAAAAGCGATCTTCCATCGCCATGAGAATAAGTATCACCTTTTCAATGATGGCAATGAGTTTATTGTGAGATCACATCTGAAGAAGCTAGAATCTTCTTTAGTGAATGCAGGGTAATTGAAAAGGCTTGTCAATGCAAGTCAAAATTTGACTTTGTTGATGATTAATAAAAAAGATTTTGTACATAATCCTTTTCATGTTATTTATGATGTAAATGATGAAATGTTTCAATCTGAAAGCAGGTTGTCTTTGGAAGAAGATGACAAGATGTTGCAAAAGGTGTCTTTGGTGTCGTTCGGTTCAGAGAAAAAAGTGTCGGTGCAAAGTGTTGCAAGAATCCAAGAAAGGGAAAAGCATGCAAGCAAAAAGGACACAAAGTTTAGCATGGATAAATGCTGGTTTCAGAATGGCAGGTTGATATGTTGAGAAAACTTGGTAAGGAATCAACACAAGTACATGGCTCATTTGGCAAAAATTTTCCATAAGGACATTTGGCAAGGTTAATCTTATTTAAAGTTTCCTTGGAAGGTAGACCATCGTAGGAACAATATGATTTCTACAAATTTTAGTTTCTTTTCTAATTATTTCAAAAAAATTCATCATGACACAGTTAAGGTTAGCAACAGTTGGTCAACAGATTCAAGGAAGAATTTATCTTTTTATGAGAAGCTCAATTTGATGAAGTCAGGGAGATTTCAGTGGTTCAAGGTTGGAAGAGTGGAGAATCAGTCTCCTCATCCTAAAATTTTTTAATTCAGAGAGCTTTTGGGGTCCAAAAGCCTCCCATTGGGGAGGTGTGATCATGTCCAAGTGAAGAAAATGCTAAAAAATGGAAATGGTCAGAAATGGTTGCAGTGTGAAGGACTGGAAAGGTCTCATCGTTGAGATTCTAGCGCCATGAATGGGACTCAAAACTGATGTCGTATGTGAAGGTTATGAAGGTTTGAAGTCTACAGTAAACTCCATTTTTTAGTTGACCAAAGTTGACTTTATAATTTGAAAAAGTAAATTAAAAAAGGAATATTCCCTAGAATATTCCACAGAGATGAATGATCTGCTAACAAATGGAAACTGTGGATTGGTCAATGGTTTGACATGTTTTTTTTTTTGGCCAATTAACGGGTGCCACATGGTAAGCCTGGAGGCCGCCACGTGTCCCTAGGCCGAAGAGAAATTGGCGTTACAATTTTTTTTTAAGCGCTGCAGGAATCGAACGGTTGTCTCGTGGCTACCAGTGCAATGGCCCGACCATCCAACGTACTTAGTAGTTCTTAACTACTATGGGGCATAACCTATATTTGAAGTTTAATTAAACTATGGTTGGGCGGCAAAGGGGGCCAGCCCCTAGGGGCCAACCCCCATACTCCACTTGACCAAGACTTATAACTCTGGTGGAAGACGTAACCGCGGGGAGTTCACAGTTGAACAAATCACGTCATGTGCTGAGGTTGAATGGCGATAGTAAATGTTACGGTTTCGCAGATAGATAACCCACGACTTATCCGGTGGTTAATCTGCAGAGGCCACATGTGAACATGGTCTAACCAACATTGATTGCCACTTCTAACGGTTCCGCCAGTTCTAGCACCTACCTGTTAATTCATAGTTTGGCCATTTTTGGTCAGGCTAACTGCAGTTACTCCACATTTAGTGGAGGAATTTGGGGGACAGTGGGCAAAAAATTGTTTTTTCCATAACTTTCTCAATTTTCGACCAAACAAGATGAAATTTTAGTCAATTTTGGATTTCTTCGACCTTCTAGAGTGTTTGGGATAGGTTGCAAATCAAACAGAGGTGTTATTTAGCCATTTTTTCTTCAGAGAAGAGGAAAGATCCACTAGGGCCATCAGGGAGATGGAGCTATATTGGGTTGTACTTCACTGTTTGAGGTGAAACAAAATCCATTTTTAGCTTATTTCTATCTTATGAAGTCAAATTCACAGCTTTGTTTCCTGTTTAGGCGTATTTTTCACTGTGTAACAATTTTGAGCAAATTAATAGAGAAAGGACAGACCATTGGGGAGCCTTGGACCGACAGATGTAGCCCAAGAGTGGTGAACTGCCTCATCAGTTTTTTGTGTTATTCTATGGTGAATTTTTCTTGCTGTTTATTTCTGTTGTGATGTATTAAACAATAAATTTAAATAAAAAAACATCACACATAAAACTCAAAAACATTGCCCAAAATACTTTGTTTAACTTGCCAATCATGGAGAACACTTTTCACATTAAATTAAATGGAAATGGATACTTTTCATAGCAGTAAAAATAGTTTCATTTTCAAATCAGTTGCTATCAGAGCTAGAGTTTTACTCTGCATTTGTTCTTGTGCAAAAATATAGTTGATTGTTTTCAAGTTTTGATGCTTACTAGGCTTAAACTCAAGAGAGGTGAAGGACACTTGGTTAGTGCACAAAGTAGTCCTCAACCAAGAAGTGCCAGAGAGCCACCTCGAAGAGCCATTGAAGATGCCTCAAGAATGCCTTCTAGAGAAGGAGAAGCTCCTGAAGACATTGATCCCAAAGAAGAGGAATGGGTGTTTCGAAAGGCTTTCTTGGACATGACGGAGATGGTGAAGATACTCTACCAAGAGAGGAATGATAGGCTAGTTGGAGAAGGGTCTAAACACTAGAAAGAAGGAGAGGGTTCTTCAGGAGGAAAGAAAAGTGATGACAAGTCAAAGAAAGGACATGGAGGTAATGGTGATCCACCATCCCCATCTTCATCCTCTTTCTCTACATCGTCATCCTTTACTTTGGTGAATCAATCTCACAAGTCTAAAACCACTCGTAAAAGTCCATTTTTAAAGCTTGATGTTAAATTTGAGTTGCCTATCTTTAATGGTGAGGTGAATGTAGAGAAACTTGACAATTGGATAAGACAATTGGAAGTTTACTTAAGGATACAGAACCTTCACGATGATGACACCAAGATACAATTAACCTCTTTGAGAATGGATGGAGTAGCATTGGTATGGTGGGAAGCCAATACCAAGGATGAAATTAAAAAACATGGTAAGATCACTTTATCATGGGCTGAATTTATTACTACAATTAAAAAGAAATTTTATCCATTAGCTCATTTACAAAAGGCTATCATGAATTGGAAAAACTTCAGACAACTTAAGGGACAAAATGTACAAGACTACACCCAAGAGTTTCGGAGAAGAGTACTCTTATTAGGGGTAGACTTACAAATTCAAGATACTTTGCTGAAATATATAGGTGGTTTTCACAGCTACCTTAGACATACTATCCTTATGTTCAATCCTACTAGTCTAGATGAAGTTTCTGTACAAGCTACGCATTTAGAGGTTAGAGGGAAAAACACTTTTGATGAGGGTAGAAACAAGCCTTTTAAGGGGAAAAACAAAGATAAAACCTCTAAGGGAAAAGGAAAAAAGAATGCATCTGTCAAACACGAGGGTGAGAAAGTGATATCTAAACACTGCTCAAGAGAAGGCCATGAAGAGAAAAACTGTTGGAAACTTCATCCTGAAAAAAGAACTTAGCTTAACAAAAACAAAGGGAAGAAGAAAACTGCAGCTACTACAACTACACCTTAAGACTTAGGTGGTGATTGAGGTGACGAAACCAAAATTGCAGCCATGGGTTTGAAGAGTATGAAGGGAAAGGAAACTGAAACTAAGCCAAGCACTAGTACTTCAAACTGTCATGTGCAAACTCCAAATGAGGAAGAAAGATTTGAACTATTTCATGTGAGGATAATTTCCAAGCACACAAAGATAGACACACTATTTTCCAGTGGGTCTCAAGTAAACCTCATCTCAAAATACTTAGTCAAGAAGCTTAAACTTGAAACCATTCAACATCCAAAGCCATATCCACTTGGATGGATTTGCAAGGTTGCTAATTTACAAGGTTCAAGGAAGTGCATGTTGCGCTTCGCCATAACAACTCATTATGTTGACTTGGTTGAATTAGATGTGGTACCGCTTGACATTACAGGTGTGGTGTTGGGTAGTCCGTACTTATATGACAGAAAAGCGATCTTCCATCGCCATGAGAATAAGTATCACCAATTCAATGATCCTTCAAGGAGCCTTCGAGCTCTTTATTGAATCTGATTAAATCCTCTCGGGGCCAATTTGCAGCATATTTGGTGGCCCATAGTTGAGCCCAGGGCGTGTGAGTGCTGGAAATCCACTTCCACCAAATACGAGTGCCCATGATAATATTGTTGTGCTCAGGGTCTCTCAGCCCGAGGCCGCCTTGGACTTTTGGATTGCAGACGTCCTTCAATTTTTTTAGTGCCCATTTTTTATTGTCCTTGTTACCACCCTAGAGAAAGGATCTCTGGAGATTGCAAATGGATTTGAGGACCCACTTAGGAGCAACAAGAGCATAGAAGAGATATAAGGGCATAGATTGTAACACAGATTTGATGAGGACAAGGCGTCCTGCGATGTTGAGTGTGTGAAAGGTCGAGGAGGTGAGTCTCGCTTCCATATTGTCCAGCAGCTCTTTCTAGGAGGTGTGCTTGATGGAAGAATCCTCTGAGGTGTGCTTATTGGCAGAATCTGTGAGAAGAGCGTCCAGATATTTGGAAGGGAGAGTGGCAATAGTGAGCCCAAGGATCCTCGCGAGTAATGAGCAATGATGTGCTTGTTGAAGAAGAAAATTTGGGATAATTAGTCAATATATGCTAACCGTCTTTGATTTTGATTATATATTATAGGTGGAGAAAACCCATTTTGGAAAATAAAGATTATTACATAATTTTGAAATATAAAAAATTATTGATGGAATGTCTCTCAACCATTCTTTTAGTTATGTGTTTTTATTATTGAAACGTGTATCAACCATCTTTATTTAATTATGTCGTTGTACTGGTTATTATCAATATGTACTGCAGTTAGTTGTTTGTTAGTGGTTGTAGTTTTAATAAATTTTGTTTGGAGTATTCATCCATTCATTGATCGTGTTCAATTAGTCCGATATGATCGAATTATATTCACCCACGGAATGTGAGTTGCTTAGGATGTCAGTCTCTCATCTGCTGTGGACAAAGTCTGAAAATAAGTGGCTCGCTAAGTCTGCGGGGTTGGTATTAGCCCACTATCGGATTTTGGATTTTGGCAGGGTAGTCAACAGAAAATCGTCATATACAGTGCTGCTCATTTATTGCACATTGGCAAGTTGGTTATTTGTTTCCTATATATTCGATTGGTCCTAGGAAGTTTGGAAAAGCATTAACATAGATCCAGTCCTTTTCTTCAGATTGTGTTAATTTGTTTGTAAAATTCTGTCTGTCTACAATGGCTCTATCACAAACATTTCTGCAGCCCAAGCTCAATTCAGGCTTTTTGTCTAAGAGCTATTTGGATAATAAATCAGAAGTACTCCTCCCAGTCAATAGGACTATCATGTGCTCCGCAGTAGTAAATCATCGGGGAGGTAATAAATCGAGAACTCTTCATCGATTTTGCTGCCCAGAGATGAACTCAGACACTTCATTTTCATTGAACAAAAGAAGAGACGTATTACGGGAGGCAGCAGTTGCTGAGAAGAATATGGAGAGCCCCGATACAACTCCTGCATGCACGGGTCTTGGAATTGTAGATTTTCTGAGGGACAAGAACTTGCTCATCACAGGTGCCACTCGTTTTCTGGCAAAAGGTATGTGACACCTTCTTGAAGTTATTAATTTTCTCATTTATATACTTTAAGCTTGCTGAGTACTTGATCACCGCGGTTGTTTTATTTATATGTGCAGTGTTGATTGAAAAAATACTGAGGATGCAACCAGACGTGGGAGAGCTGTATCTGATAATCAGGGCTGACGACTCCACTAGTTCTGCGTTAAAGAGATTGATGAATGAAGTAAGATAAGTATCGTATTAAGTTTAACTGAGATTAGTGGTTTCGAAATCTATTTATTGGGTTGAGCAATCTATTTTGACAAGATTGATAATGCAGACTTATGTGATGCTGAGTTCACGTGTAATGATTTGTGAAAATTAGGTTCTGAATACCGAGTTATTCAACGGGTTGCGTGAAATTCATGGCAATGAATTCATGGAATTCATGCTTAAAAGAGTGGTCCCTGTGGCTGGAGACATGACGAAACAAAATCTTGGAATTGAAAAAGATATGGTCCATGTGCTGGCAAAGGAAGTGGACATTATCGTCAGCTCCGCAGCGACCACAACATTTGATGAAAGGTTTTGTATTTTACCCACAAGCATAAGCATATATTTAATTAGTATATTTTTTATTATATATGTTCGATAGAATTTTTTTTTTTTTTAATAAATGGATTTGAGTCATGTTTATATAGGTTGAAATATATTTTAAATAATAAAAATTATTAATTTTAAGGCTATTATTATAGTATATTTTCATTTAATTTTGGTGAAAGTGAGTTTTAAAAAAAAAAATATCCTTGTACCTTTTTATTAGGTTCAAAAGGGTATTCCATAACCTAGGTGGTTGGTGCTTGATTTTAATCCATCATATATTATTTAGGTAGGTTATATTATTAATGGATGATATTATTTGGGTATGTGGTATCTATAGTATTGATAATCTATAGTGTGTAATCATGATATTGTAACAAGGTATGTTTACAGGGTTTGTTTGTTTGTAATAAAGTATGTTTACACATTATTATTTGTAAGGTTTGTTTGTTTGTATTCTTTTTATTTAATTGTAGTGACTTCAATGGAAAGAGTATTCACCTGAAAAGATAGACATTCAATTTTCAAAGCTCTAATGATAAATAGAGTGTAGAGTGTTCACTGAAAAAAACACATAATTAAAATCCTCACACAATTAAATTAAATTGAAAAATTCTCTCTTCCCACACAATTAAATTGAGAATTCTCTCACCCCAAATTTGTGTTATCTTTAAAATAAAAAAATACAATTAAATTAAGAGTATTCTTTGTTACAGATATGATGTCGCCTTGGAAACCAACACAAAAGCAATCGCTCGCCTTCTGGAATTTGGCAAATGCTGCGAGAAATCCCAACTTTTCTTGCACATCTCTACCGGTAACCCATCGATTTCATTCTCGGTTTATAACGTTAGTAACTCATCGATCTCATCATCCATTGTGCTTACCTGTAATGCTTCATTTCATTACAGCTTATGTGAACGGGCAGTTACAAGGTCGATTAGTGGAGGAGCCTTTTCAGATGGGGTACACTATAGCCGGGGAGAAATCAGCCTCTGTTCCAATTCTGGACGTCCAAGCTGAATTTCATTTAGCAAAGAAAGCTCTGGAAGATTTTGAAAATGAATTTTCAAATCTCCAAGACTGCAAGTTGAAGAAAGCGAAAGTCGCTCAAAGGATGAAAGATTTGGGAATGGAAAGGTAACCTTATAAATATAAATATGGTTTGTGTTCATTAGAATTAAATTAAATGGAGAATTATTAGAATTAAATTAAATGGTTCAATTTGAAAGTTCAAGTTTACTATGTCTAGAGTGATGACAATGTTGTTTTACAGGGCAAGATCATACGGATGGCAGGATACATACGCGTTCAGCAAGGCAATGGGCGAGATGATAATAGCTAATGGGAGGGATGCTTTACCATTAGTTATTGTTCGTCCCACTGTTATTGAAAGCACAAGCAGTCAACCTTTTCCTGGATGGATTGAAGGCCATCGGTAAGTGGTTTAATCATTTGTGGATTGAATCTAAGCGAATATTAATGTTATATATCACACCAGCTACTTAGTCTACTATTCATGAAATTGCAGAATGATTGATCCAGTTATCACGCACCATGGCAAAGGTCAGCTATCTTGCTTGTTGGGCGATCCAGACACTGTGATAGATCTGGTCAGTATCCATAACACATCAATGTGCAGAACCGTTAATTCCTAACCCTTTGAGATTCTCTTTTTTTCATTGATGTGTTATTGTTCGTTGAATTCAAATTACAGATACCCGCAGACATGGTTGTAAATGCAACTTTAGCAGCCATGGCAAAGCACGCGGGAAAGGCAGGCCTAAAGGTTTATCATGTTGCTTCTTCGGTGGCAAATCCATTAACATTACGAGAAGTTTTTAAAATAGTATTTGAACATTTTAAATGCAATCCATACATTGATCACAATGGAAAGCCAGTCAGATTGCTGAAGGAAATGACGTGGATTAATACTATGGAGAACTACTGGCAGGCTTTGGATACAGCATTTGATTCTCCTACCCGTGTAAGTTGTCATATTATTTTTTCGTATTGATCCACTGAGCAGTACTGTGTTTACTGAACATAATTCTAGTGCACATTTTTTAAATATCTCGAAATATTAGATGTTTAAGAAAATCACGGTTTTCTCATCAAAAACTCAAGGTGTTCTTGCAGATAAATGGGTTATCAACAGAACAAATCGTGCAGCAGTTGAAATACATGGCCAAAATTCACGAGCCATACTCATTCTGTAAAGCAAGGTGAGTTGTTTGCAAAAAGAACAAAGATTTCATGCGGAAAATTATTATAATTAATTAACAGCTAATTATTTCTGTGGATACGTACATAAACTATTGTTTGTATATATTTGCAGATTCGATATCTCAAATTCTGAAAAGTTGTGTCAGGAGCTCTCTCCAGAGGAAAGAGAGAGTTTCGGATTTGATGTTAAGGATATCGAGTGGAAAAATTACATTGGAAATATTCATATTCCTGGACTCAGGAAACATGTCTGGAAAGGACGCGGTACAGGAAAAAAGATTATAAATATCTAGCGCCTGCATTGACTAATTAGTGTCCAGGGTTTGAGGTTCATTCTCTTCCGTGATCATAGAAAGTGGAGCAGACTCTGGACAATACATTTGTTTTTGGCTGTTGTGTAGCAATAGTGCAGTTACAGGGTATGATTAAGGTCTTCAGTGTGATGTTTCAGTTATGTTACAGGGTATGATTAATTTCTTCAGTGTCGTGTTTCAGTTATGTTAGAGGATATTTGTCTTGTTCAGAATTTGACGCAACGTTGGGTTAAAATAAAAAATCCGACACGACGTTGTATTAAAATAAAATTTGAGGGAGATTTCTATGGAGTATAACATTGGCGAGTAATCTTTTTTCATCTCGGTTCGGATTTGGGTAGTGATTGAGTGTATATGCATTTAATGTTGCATTTATATCAATTTTTTTTAATTGATTAATTTAATTAAAAGAAAAATAAATATATAATTATATTGTAGATAATTTTGAATATTTGATTTTTCTATATTATCATAAATATATTATAATATTTTAAAGAAGTTAAATTTCAATCATTTATTTAATAATTATGTTTTATGGAATTAAAATTTTAGAAAACCATTTTCAAAATAAGGAAGTCTATTAATATCACATTATTATTATTAATTAAAAAAATAAATATGAGTCAAACATTACATTTAAAAAAACATATTCCAAAATTCTGAACCATAGAGATTTATTACACTTCACTATTAAAAATTTTAACATCTAAATATGTTTTGTTAGGATAAAATAGGTTAATATTATGGTAAAATTTAAATATGTTTTGTTAGGATAAAATAGGTCAATATTATGGTTATTAATACCAAATGTCCAAAAAACTCATAATTCATTCTATACAATATGTGTTCAAATGATAACTTGTTTAAAACTAAAAAAAAGCCTAATTATTTTTAAGTGTATAATTATTTTAAAGAATATTCTACATTATTTCCATAAATTTATTAAATAATTTTCAACCAAATATTTTTAATAAATTTTTTTTTTTTTATATTTTTAAATTTTAATATACCATTTTTAATTTTAGTAAATTTTAATTATCATTTTATAAATATTATGTAACCAATAAATATATATATATATATATATATATATATATATATATATATATATATATATATATATATATAATTTCATTATGTTTTTATAATTTTTTAAATTTATGTTAAAAAAATTATTATTTCTATTTAATTAAATATATAAATATAATTTAAAATATAAGACTTAATATTTAAAATAAAATTCATTTTAAATTAATTAATATTTTATTTATTATTTTAAAAATTATTATTAGCATTTAACGAGAAGTATATAAGGTTTCAATCTCTTAAAAGTACATGTTTTAACATCTCTTTTTCCACATTTGGAATTCTTGTATTCTTCACTAAATGTTATGTTCCCATGGATGCATTAGATTGTGATTAGGTGAGTTTTTACTAGAAATATTTTTTAAAGTTATATTATAATAATTTAATGTTATATATTATAATAATTTAGAGTTTTAGATAGGAGAGTGCAACATTTACTTCTGAACCATTTTATTAAACTTAAATCAAATCATAATTAATAATTTGTTTTATTATTTTATAAAGAAAAAGAATTATACATTTGCATATGGGAGGACCACGGGTCATATATCAGCGAATATGAACTCCACCTTCTTGACTCTGATCCCAAAGACTTCTGATCCTAAGAAGTTTATAGATTTCAGACCGATTGCATTATGCAATCTTCTGTACAAGATCACATCAAAGATCATTGCAAACAGGATAAAGGACAAGTTATCACGTCATATATGTAGGGAACAATATGGATTTCTCAAAGGATGCTCCATACATGATGCGGTGGCCATTGCTCAAGAGGTGATGCATTCTATGCATACTGGAAAGAGGGAAGTGGCGCTTATGAAAATATATTTATACAAAGAATATGACATAGTCGCTTGGTCCTACATTAGGATGGTCTTGTGTAAGATTGGATTACCGATCCCATCTATTCGGTGGATCATGGCATGCATATCTACTGTGTCCTTTGCAGTCATTATTAATGGTTATCTGACCAGTTTCTTTAGGGCCCATCGGAGTTTAAGACAGGGCTGCACCCTCTCCCCTCTCATCTTTATCCTCATAATGGATGGTTTTAGCCGGCTGATGCAGATGGCACACAGTTCACACTATATATTGGGATTGTCCTTCTCCAAAAAGGTATGCATCACACACTCACTCTTCGTCGATGACCTCCTTATATTTTGTCAAATTATAAGGAATCACTGCTTTTACATACATTATATTCTGATTCGTTTTGGTAAGGCAACGAGCCTATGCATTAATAGGAAGAAATCTTTCATTATATATGAACATGGGGATGCTCAGGAAGTCTTCTTTATTGCAAATTTTATGGGTTTTCAAGTTAAACAAGCATAAGAAGGCCTAACATATTTAGGCTTCCGTATTAAATCATGTGGATATAGCATTAAGGATTGGGAATGGTTAGTTGAAAGAATCAGGGCTAGAATTTTTAAATGGGCTTATAGGTGGTTTTCGTTAGGTGGTAGGTTAGTCATGATCCAATTGGTGCTGACCCAATACATGGTTTATTGGGGTCATCTTTTTTATCTGCCGAAACAGGTTATTCTCCATATCAATCCAATTTTGGCTTGGTTTCTCTGGGGGGGTACTGATAAGAAGACTCGTATCCATCTGATGAAATTTGAAGCCCTGTGTAGAGCAAAAAATATGGGAAGATGGGGTATCCTCAACACTCACATGTTCAATTAAGCTCTATTGACCTAGTCACTATGGTGATCTATCTCTGGGATAGGGATTTGGAATGACATAGTATATGATAAATACTTAAACAAAAAATCACTTATGCTCATTTATAATAGATCTCTTATTCTGCCTCGGTGCCTTCTGGGTATATGGTTGAGCTTCAACAAAATAATGCACCCCTTTGCTGATAAGGATACTTGGCAATTTGGCAATGGATGAAACATCATTTTTGGGAAAGATAGGATTTGCGGAATGGGCCCATATTTTCAACTCAACAAGTGGGTGATTCATAAACTGGCACAACATGGTATATTCTATCTCCATCAGGTCATCCATTACTAGTCCTCGGAGACCCCTATCCTTAAAGATCTTGCACAATTGGATCTACAATATGAGGATGAAGTTTCCTGGGATGCATATGTACAGAACATCAAAGCAGCGAGGCTTGTATATAATATGGAGGGCAATAAAATATGTTGGGGAGGCATTC
The DNA here is from genome assembly GCA_034641835.2 of Pinus albicaulis. Classification (NCBI taxonomy): domain Eukaryota; kingdom Viridiplantae; phylum Streptophyta; class Pinopsida; order Pinales; family Pinaceae; genus Pinus; species Pinus albicaulis. The sequence continues at coordinate 511,117 of JAXQQM020066912.1, read as the reverse complement.
AAAAGGACGGGGCTGTAATGGTAAAGGAAATTTACACCTTCATTATCACGAGAGAGAAGGATGCTACACTACCAATTGATACATATGATTTCTGGCCATTCTGGCAGAGAACCATCCCCACCAAGATTTTAATATTTGATTGGTTATTATGGAAGAACTGAATTCTTACCTAGGATTTGATTACACGCAGGGGTTATCAGGGACCAGGCCGATGTGCACTTTGTAAGCACGATTCAGAGTCAGTTAGATACCTCTTCTTCTTATGCCCACGTGTTGTACAAATTTGGAACTTATTTAAACCTCCTCATACAATCCCCACATGGTGCCCATCTGATTTCATGGAAGCTGGAAAAATATGGGACAGAAGGAGAGGCAGGTTCCAATCTTTACCTTTCTACATAACATGGGAAATTTGGATGGCCCGCAACAGGATTATTTTTTAGAAGGATGTTTTTTATATTCAGGAAATATACAATGCTATTATGAAGTGGACTTGTCATCGGATGAAGGGTATCGATACTCTGAGGGATTTCTCTACTAGGCTTAGGCCCCATGCCATTGATTTGCCTGCTATTTTCTTTGAAGGAGCATGCAAGGAGGGAAATATGGGATGTGAGGTGTGGATAAAAATGTCCAATGATGAATGGATACAGATATGCTAGAATGCTGGTAACGACACTAACATATTGATGGAGCTCTTGGCTCTATGGAGTGGGATGCTGGCTAGATTTAACTTGGGGCTACAAAAGCAAATTTTAATGGAGATTCTAAGGTCGTTATTAGTGTGATATGTGGGTCCTTCTCCATTGCCACCCCTGCTATACAAGGATGGATGCTGCGGAAAAAATGACTATGGGCTTTAATGAAATGTCCTCCTACTTATCATATTTACAGAGAATTCAATACTATGGCGGATGGTCTGTCCAAAAAAGGCCTTTCTATGGCTTTAGACATTATGAAGGTGGCGCATTACAGGGGTGGAATTGAGATATGGGACACTGACATCCCTATTCCATAATCTAGCCATATGTCATTATGGGATGGTAAATGGGTCTTGTTTATTTTTTGATTTCCTTTTCTTTTTTTCTGTCTTTCTATCAAGTGAGCGTGTTATCCTATATTTTCCTCATTGGGTGACAACAGGCGAGCGTGCACTCTACATCACTCTGCAGTTCACAAGAGAGCGGGTTTAGTTTTATCTATTGATGGGTGAATACAAGCAAGCGTGCCACCTCTTGCTAGCTGAAGAACACATGCGAGGGTGTATTCATTAGTCCTAGACTGATATCTGATGTCTATATACAAATTCCTTTGCTGCTTGAAATCTATTTTTTTGAATGTACACATAGTAGAATTGGTTTCTCAATCCACTATATCTTTCCTAGCCTTTGGGAATGACTTGAAACAGGCATAAGTTAAAATATTTGCACTCAGCTGAAATATGGGATACTAAGATTTATGGTTTTTTGTGTTCCTTCACTGAGAAATGATGAGAAAATACTCAAGAAATCTATTTGTTGCATGATGATCATAGTGGCCTTTTGGGACCCTATGAGGCTATCAGATTTCTAAATCATGGAACCTAATCATGTATAGGTTCATAATGTCATGTTGTGATATTGCTGGGGGAAGGAAATCCTTTTGGACTTCTCTTCTCGCCTCCATATAGCTATGTTTAAGAATATGTACTGCTATTTCCTTCATTAATAGATAGTGATTTTTTTTTTCTTTTGAAAAAAAAAGAAAGAAAGAGAGTTCTTAGACATAAATTGAAGTTCCACCAAGTGATAAGGAAATGTAGTCACAATGTTCTCCTCTGTCCATGGTAAAATCAAAGGTCTCAGTGTTTAAATTTAACTTTTCTTTTAACCGTTTGCTCAAATGAATTAGATTCAAAGAAACCATGGTTGAATTTAAATCTAGGTATTGTATATCACATTAAATTTATATTTAAATGGGTTAAACTCTTCATATTCAAATTGATTTAAATATTAAATTTAATTACATTTAAATTCAATTAAATCAAGAAAATTATATTTATTTAATAGATCAAATAATTTGAATTTGTTTTATAGATTCAATTCTATTAACTTTACATTACCCACGAATTTAATCAAATCTAAATTTTTCTCCGAACATTAGATTTTCTTTCGACATACGCAAAATTTACAGTGGATCCATATTTAACGACTTAGTGATAGAAAAATTATCGAAAGATTACTTTCCTACAAAATATTTTTAGTTGGTATGAAGAGGAGATGTCACGTTCATCGACATGACTATAAAAAAATAATTATTTTCTTTGCTCGTACCCAATACTTGTGTTAATGTCTAAGCTTATATGTTATAAGTTGTCTTTGTTGCATCGATTCCATAAAGGTTTAATGGTCTTGGTATGTCGCTTGCATGGTTATTATTCTGGACTATGACCCTCGTCCTCTTATACATGTCACTTAAGACAGACCTTAAGTCGAAGGTGTAATTAATTTACGTATGCGATATGAAATCTTTGCCATTGATGAGGTTTTATGAAGTTTGCCATGGTTTTTCGGGAAAATTTGCCATCTGGCAAGCGACTCTGCTCCACCATGGCCAGAGATTTTTACTCCTATTTATCTCTGGGACAGCTGTGCCGCCTGTCTCGATATCCACAGATTTGGCAGGGAATAATTTGGAGTTTACAGCTGAACGAGGGTTATTGCAGTCTTGGTGCTCTTAGTGGCACTCTAGCTACGCTCGACTCTCATGGTTTTCTCCGTTGCAAAACTAATATATGGTAAGTTCATCTGACTGCTTAAACCCTTGAGAATCAATCCATTTTGCAATGCTAGAGATTTATTTCATTCCTGTTGACATGCGTTTTATTTTTATTAGCTTCTGGTAGGGGTTTCATTCCGTGTTTAGAGTTGGCAGAAGAGCAATGTGCCATCTCTAACACAAGGAATTCTTTCCCCACACGACCAGTATGTGACTGGTTTGAGGGTACGTGTTCTATTCCATACATTTTTTTTTTATTTTCTTTTGGTTCATAACTTAGTGCTCCTGGCCATGGCTAAATCCCATTTCTTTTCATTCAGGGTTTAACGCATGGTTTTCAATTTTTCGTATTGCTAACAGGTAATTTTCAATAGGGTTTTGACCCACTTACCTTTTCCAAAGTATTACATCGACTATCTATCATTCGGTCAGTTATGGTTTTATTTCTAATTCATGGCTGTGTGCTATTGGAAGGTTGGTGGCTTAGGCCAAACCCTTAACCAGTTTTTTCAACTCGTTTGTCTGCCACGGCTTACAGAGAAACTTCTGTTTACAGGTACTCTGAGGTGATACCAACCAATGATAGCCGTGCCATCAATGCAACTTAGATAGGCTGCGCCTAAGTTTTATTGTGTTTTCTGAAAGAATTTTCCCTCGGGAAATTAGTTTCTATGCTCTTCGGAATCTAACTGTGTACCGCACTATATATTTAAGTCGAATATTTGTTCTGGGTGGAAGAATCGACTTCTGGCTTCTAGTCTTTTTGGGGTCGAGACCCTGGTGACTGTTAATTGATGCATATTATGGTTATGGTGCTTCTTGTTTTGGTTTCTTTCTTTATTAAAAAAAATAGCAAAATCCTCCTCGAGGCTTATGCTCGCCTTTCTTTCTGGTGCAAGGTTTGATTGTTGCCAAATCCATGTTTTTCTTCTTTTCTACATGCATTATTTTTCCTCTGCAAAATATATAAATATTTCCTCTAGTGTTTGACATCTGGTTTGGGCAACTGAATGAGAATTCTAATACAGTTCTGTTCGAATAAGTGTTCACTGCACAGGTTATTCGCCTAATTTCATTTCATGTTCTGTTCAAGTTTTTTTTTTTTTTTTTTCGCTCGGAAGAAATTTCCGTCGGGTTTACTCTTCCACTAATATCTTCTTGCATCATGTATTATGCGTAAAAAAATTGTTTATTTTATGTTAGTTATCAGTATTTTTCACCTGTTGTTGATGACTAAATTATAGCTGAGTTTTCTAGAAGCTGATCTCCATATGTCAATTTGTCATATAGAAAACCCCCATAAAATTTTTGCCTTCCTACCTTTCAGTCCACCCATGATGAGATGAAACCTCATTATCAAATCCTACTTAACCTTAACCATACTAGTCTGACCATCAGTTCTAAAGAAACAATCCAAATCTGTTCAAACAACCTCCCCTAAGTTAGGAAGTGGCGATTTAAGACATTTCACCCTTGGCAAACTATCCAAGAGCCAAAAAACCTTCATCTGCTATAGACCAGTCATAACAGACCTCCCACTCTGCTAATAAAGTTGGTCACAGCCCTAAGTCGCGCCACTAATACACCCTTAAGTCTCAGCAATACATAGACTATAATCTCAAGCTGATTTTAGGTGTTTTACAGTGTTTGATAGATCTTTCAAGGACAGGAAACATACCAGCATCTCAGAAGACAATTTTGAGCTCCACAAGAGAAGATAGCTGCTTCTCAATGTGATCTTGAGCCTGGGATGCAGCTACAGAACAAATATTTTTTCATCAAACTCTTGCGACCACATTCGAAGCCTGAAAGAACAGTGAAAGAAAAACAACACTTTCAAGAGGTTGTTGATATGACATGACTAAGAACCTCCTTCATTTATAAGTAGAGGGTTTGAAGACCAAAGAAACCTCCTTCATCTATAAGCAGAGGGTTTGAAGACCAAAGAAACCTCCTTCATCTATAAGCAGAGGGTTTTGAAAGCGTCTCCTTCATCTACAAGCAGAGGGCAAGGGGCCATGACTTCTTCACCAAAGCTAGAATGCCAAGCAACAAAGGAGGAAAACCAAGAAAAGCTCAAAACTGCCCAAAAGAGGCGCCCAACACCAAAAGTGAAGAAATACACATTAGGACTTGGAATTTTGGCCCGAGCTTCTAGACATGTTTCTAAAAAACCTTGAGGGACTCGCTCACCAAAATTGAGCGATTTTTGACACGATCTTGTTTTTTGACATTTTTGGGTTTTTATTTAAAACTCATGGGCTTCGCCATTTCAGTTCGAGAGATCGTCATAGGATGAGAATGGTATCATTGGATGCCATAATTTTAGGGGCACATACTCAGTGATTTTCAGAACATTTGAAGATCATTTTCTCCCCCAAAATGGCGAAAAACACTCACTTTTTCAACATGCTGCCCCGTTTATCAGCAAGGTTTATTTTCTAGGTTTTTACACACAGGTGCAGTTTTGGAGGACTTTTGGGCATCGGATTGGAGAAATTTCAGTTGTTTCAGAAAGTAGACACTCAGAGTTTTCCAACGAGCTATCATGAGCCTCGTTTTGACGTCGGGAAGGCTGTCAAATGTTTCCGAAAAGTCAGCGGACCTTTTGGTGATGTAAATTTTGAATATTTTTGTAATTTTTGAACCTCAAAAAATTACTTTTTCCAAATGTGCGTTTAGCTATTTTTGCATATGAAGAATGATGCAAAGTCAATTATTTTTCCTCTTTTATCATTTTTTAGATATTTTATAAGATATTTTGTGCCTTGGGCTTTGCAAAGCCTCAAGGACAATTTTAGATATTTATTTTGAACCAATGGCTAGCTAGTTGCCTTGGTTGGTTTTCCTCCATCTTGGCCTATATATTCCAAGAGGATTCATTGTAATAGAAGGATGAACTTGAGAGAAGAAGTAATATATTGGTCATATGAGCTTTGAAGAACATACTTGTGTTATGATTTTGGACTGCCTCTTGGATGCTTTTGATGAATGATGAAGGATTGTTGATGGATTCCATGACATGGTAGAATGGTATAGTGTTTCTTGCTTTGTTGTCCTCTAGTTTTCATTCATGATACATGCTTCTTGCTGCTATAGATCAGTAGAGATTAATTTTGAGATATGCCCATGGAGGCACCTCAAAATTCCTGAATCTTCATAGCTTTATGTTTTCTTCTTCCTTAGTTATACTAAAGAATTCTTAACTGCTCTTTAGTAACTTAAGGATATTGTTGCTAGTTTTATTCATAAGTTATATGCATGTTAAGTAGGATGTATGGTGTGCCCTGCTTACCTATGACTTTTCATGGTTCTGTCCATGAAACTATCTCTTTGAATGATTAGTTTATCATCTTGTTGAACCAAGGAGGCCTAGTCCTGATCTAGCCCTTTGCCTAAAACTATGAAAGCTTGTTTGTCAAAGTGCCCAATAACTTAGAGACCGTGTTTAGGCATTCCGACATAGTATTTTGAGTTGTTAGTCCGTCTTATGTGTTTTCCCCAAAGTCTGATAGCCATTTCCCAAAGTTAGAGGGTCTTATACTTCTATGCATGGCTTGAATGTTTGATTTCTATGTATTAATTAGCTCATAGTTACATTTAGCATGATTAATGGCTTGCTATAACATGTTTATGTCTGCTATCAACTAGTTACACTTGTAATCCCTTGTCTTTCACAAACTTGATGTTCATTTACTCCATTTTTCCCAAAGATCCTTTCTACCTTGAATCAAATAGGCCCTACAGCGGCCTTATATCATCATCTGATAGCTTCCTTGACCTTTTTGACCCCATAGCCCAGTTGATCTAACTTCTTGTTACCCATTTTTATATCTTTGATCAGTTTTATCCCTCACAAACTAAAAAAACCAAAAATCTAAAAAACTCACTTCATAACTAGCCTAATATCAGAACACCATAAGCAAACACACCGATATCTTTTACATATAATAGAGAGAGCCCTCTCTGAGTCCAGGAAGGCTAGGTCCTTGGGCTCCAAAGCTTGGTTTGATGTTACATAGTCATTTGGCTCACCAATCGGCCAAATCATGGGACCCTAACATAATGGCGATCACGGTGGGACCTTCCGAGTTGGTGACAGTCTAAGTGCACCTTAGATTTCTCGAAGTCTCAATCAAACTTAGAAAACTTAAGCGTTGCTTGAAGAGTAGAAGCTAGCTCTTTCATCATCTTAGCAAAATGATGATTTATTTATAAGAATCTCTTCCAAACCTCACAGGCAAGCAGTCCTTAGATCCATTTAGAGTAAACTCTTTTTTATCGTCACCCTAGCAAAGTGTCGAAACAATTTTAGAATACTTTAGATAAACCATAGGCTGCACATAAAACACAGAAAAACCCCAAAAATTTTCCCAGATTGGCTTTACCTTATTTACTAGTGGTGGACCATAGCTAAGCTTTTCATAAACAACCAAGTTCCACCTGGCGACTCCACTAGCCTCCAGTAGGCCTAAAAACTCCATAAAAGACCGAAAAATTCATAAACCATACTTTTCTGCCCACTCATCCTTCCAAAACTCAAGCTTAGGGTGGAAACTCTCTAATCAATGGCAATCTAAGTATATATTAGCAATTCAGAAAACCTCACCTAAACATAGGAGATAAGCAGAAGCCTTCTTGCCAAGAGAACCATTAGCTTGTCCATGTAGCCTAGCAAACTGTAGAAACCAAGTGAATCACTCTTATTTTCAAGTTTCCATCTCAAAGTTTGCTATAAAACTTTTTCCCAAAAGCATATTTGATAGTATTGGTGGTGGACCATAGTTTTTCATAAAAATCCACCTGGCGACTCCACTAGTTCACCCTTTTGGTCTTGACCATCCTTCACATTAGTATAACCTTAGAGAGGTAATACATCCAAAACATTCACCAATACCATCCTCTCTAAACTCTAGACCCGAAATCTGGCTCCACGAAGAATCAACACCAGATCCCATCCAAACCACTACTGTTCAAACAACTTCAGTCCATCCCACAAGCCCTCATCTTATACATCATCCATTAGCTCCCGTCATGGCAGCCTGGTACGCACCTTTGGTGTTGCCACCGCCTTTGGCTCCTCTCCCAAATAAATATCAAGACAAAATCCCACACTTTACCGGAGAAGACACTACCATAGCTCAACAGCATATAAGTAGGATTAGCGATGCTTATGAATACCTGGAAGTACAAGACGAGACCGTCAAAATGAGAATATTTTCCCAAAGCCTAGGTGGGGAACCCAAAACATGGTTCAAAAGCTTGACTCCAAATAGTATCAACAACATCCCAGAACTACATCAAGTCTTCAGAAACAGGTGGGAAGTCCGAAAGAACCCTATTCAAATCCTGTCAGAATATAACAATCTAAAACGGAAAATGGAGAAACTATCCAGGCATACTGCACTAGGTTCAACAGTGTGTATAACTCCCTCCCACCTCACTTCAAACCCCCACTTGGTTTAGCCTTAGTGAAATTCCTCAAGGGTTTTGATCCAGACATGACATATCATCTGAGAGACAAGGATCCCACTACCCTAGAAGAAATGCAACAAATAGCCATAAAAACAGAAGCCAACTTAGCAGAAAAAAGAGCTAGGACTAGATCAGAAAGAAAAGTCCCATATAGGGATGAGGTCTCCACTTCATCCCCTTTCCTAGATCCTAGAATAGATGACTTGGTTAAAACCATGGCCAAAATGTGGGAGAAGATAAATGAAAAAGTGCCTCCTAGGGACAACCAACCAAACCCTCAAAACCGGAACTAAGGCTATAGAAAAAATCAGTCTCAAAATAAACCAAGAGGAAATGATCAGCAGATCAGACCATCCTTCAGTGAAAATTATGTTGATGAAAAGGATAAGGATACTAAACCCATTGATGAAAAACATTGGAACCTCATAGGTTCTGATAACGAGAGTAAGGTTTACCTCACAGCAGAAAAGCAAGAGTTATGCTCTCCGAGTCAGGACGAAACCAACTATGAAGATCTCGAAGATCCTGCCATAGATTTTCAGAATGCCATTATAGAGGCTCATAGGCAATATAAACTTAGAAGCAGAAAAAATCAAGACCACTCCAAGAAGGGTAGCCCTGACATTGCTGAAACCTCTAACACCATCCTTAAAAAAGCCATGGATAGAAACCAAATTTTGGCCAAGAAAATTGACCAAAACAAAGATAAAACTATTCAAACAAGTCTTAGCTCAGATACTCCTAGTACCTCTACAAAAACCCCCGAGGTAACAGTGTCAAACAAAGTCCCGAATCAGAGTCAACAAATTAAGAACATAGAAAAGGTCGTGTCCGAAAGAGATGAAAAAAATCTGCCCAAACTACAAATTCCTTTTAGTTTCGAAGGAGAAGTTTCCGAAATAAAAATTACCATACCCCTTACTGAGCTAATAACTATAGATAGGTATAGATCTCAAATTTTCAAAGTTTTTGACATAGGGAGCGAGGCAGATACTTTAAATCTAACTGATGACCAACCCGAGCTCTTATTTGGCCCGAAAATCGAAGATCAATACCAAGAAGGATCTGTTTCTCCTTTCTATGTGAGCCTGAACATACGGGACAAGATATTACATAATGCCATGTTAGATTCTGGTACTTCCCATAACCTCATGCCTAAAGCAGTCATGGAAAACCTGGGACTAGAAGTAACTCAACCCAACAAAATACCTTCTCCTTTGACTAAACAGGAAATAGATCAAATAATAAACATGCAGACAACCTCTGAAACTTCATATAACCAAAACTTCACTGATTTTTCTCCTGTAAACCCTGCATATCATAAATCAGAAAATAGATTTGTAAATCAAGTTGAAGAAAAGCAATATGGCAGTCCAATGTACATAGCTGGTGAAATTACATATGTTAATGATTCTCAAATGTTTGATCAATATGTTGACTTATATGATTTCCAAACAGAAGCTGACTTTGCAGAAGACTCAGTTTTTGTTTTACGGGAGGAAGCTCAGTTTCATAAACTTGAAAAAAGTAAGCAGCCATTACAGGTCATCTATAACACTAATGAGGAGCCTTTTCCTGAAATGACTGAGGAAATCATTTTGGACATGGAGCCTTCCTTAACTCCAGATTTGCAGCGACCAAGTTCCATTGAGTTACAAATTGCAGATGAAGAAGTAGAGGTTGATAAACACATGAGAGTGGTCACACTATCCTTTCAAGATAATTTACTGTCAAAGTGTATCCCTGCTCATCAACCTGATGGCCTTCACACAGTTTTCAGTCCACTTAATCATAACACATCAGCTTGGAAAGAAAACAACACTGCAATATATGATGAACCTGTCATTTCAAGTGATCATGAGCAAGAGGAAGAGTTGCTTTACCAGGGGGGTCCCAAATATAGCCAAGTGGAAGAAAGAGTAGTCCTGAATGAAGCCTATGTATCAAATCCTCTAGATCAGGTATTATTCCAAGATCTATTTTTTGTTTTCCTTGAGAAATCTGTAGGGGTAGTGGGTTCTATCATAAACAAGTTGCTACCAAGAATGAGAAAAAACTTAAGCTCTACTGTCCAGAAACAAACCAAATGGGAGTGGCCTTTTCATTATTTTTGCATCATGAAAGAACTAAACCAGAATCACCCATGTGAGCATCTACTTGACTGGTTGCATTGGAAAACAGAGTTCACCAAAAAAATGTATGTTGTGTATAGCTTAGGCTAGGAGAGATAGATAGCTGTGGAAAATAAGCTCAGCGTTGTGAGCACCTTTTTAGTTGTAGTTTGTTTGAAGAAAAAGTGAAAAAACAGTAAACAGTAGAAAAAGAGGGCAGTTAAAAAAAAGAAAAAGGCCCCGTAATCCAAAAAATACTCCTTTAGAAAGCGCGCAAGTCTAAATGCCGCTACCAGTACTTCAATGTCTTGTTCAGCTATCTAGCCTAATCATAGCTGAACATGTTTAAATTTAATTGCTAATAAGTTAGTGAGTGAAAAAGATGGTCAACATTGTGTAAGCTTGACTTATCAAAGACAGTAGATTAGGAGAAGATACTGGTTCCACACGCCCAAAATAGAACCAAAGAGGGAAGCAGGGATGAAAAACAAATTGTGCATCTTAGCCCTGTTTTTCCTAGTTTCCATTTTATGCAAAATAATATTTGTGTGCAACTTGTATTTTATGCCGCAAATGCATGACAAATCAGACTGTCTAATCCTGATTTGATCATCTTTTAAATTTCGTGTTTTTGATTAGAGAACAAAATCCTGTCAAACAGAAAAAGAAGAAAATACAAAAACAGTAAAAAGTAGGAAAAGAGGGCAGTTTCTAAAAAAAAGCAATGGTAAAGCCCCGTACCCAAAAATAGTCATGCTGAAAGCGAGCAAGTCTAAATGCCGCTACTAGTACTCAAATGTCTTGTTCAGTTATCTAGCCTAATCATAGTTGAACATGTTTAAATTTAATTGCTGATAAGTTAGTGAGTGAAAAAGATGGTCAACATTGTGTAAGCTTGACTTATCAAAGAGAGTAGATTAGGAGAAGATACTGGTTCCACACGCCCAAAACAGAACCAAAGAGGGAAGCAGGGATGAAAAACAAATTGTACATCTTAGCCTTGTTTTTCCTAGTTTCCATTTCTGCAAAATAATATTTGTGTGCAGCTTGTCTTTTATGCCGCAAATGCATGACAAATCAGACTGTCTAATCCTGATTTGATCATCTTTTAAATTTCATGTTTTAGATTAGAGAACAAAATCCTGTCAAACAGCTTAATTTTAACAGTTGATCTAGCATAGGTAGAGTAATGAAGGAGTTCATCAGTTTAATCTGAACTCCCGGCAGATATAAGTGTAGAATTAGATAGGTTCATTTTGCAAAAAGAAAAATATATATTCAAAAGGCTGCTAGTTCAAATGCGCCAAAAGGAAGAAAAAATGTTAGGAAAGATAGTGGGGTAGGTAGAAATATCATTGATGCTAATCATGTTGTCACTTTTCAGAAGCAGCATCAAAAAAGGATGAAATTTTCCCAAATGGGTAAGGCACTGGTCTTCATAAGCCAAAGATCTGAGATTCTGGACACCTCCTGAAAAGGAGCCGCCCTCCCCAAATGGAGCCACTGTTAGTCATCAATATTTTTCACCTGTTGTTGATGACTAAATTCTAGCTGAGTTTTCTAGATGTTGATCTCCATATGTCAATTTGTCATCTAGAAAACCCCCATAAACTTTTTGCCTTCCTACCTTTCAGTCCGCCCATGATGAGATGAAACCTCATTATCAAATCCTACTTAACCTCAACCATACTAGTTGGACCATCAGTTCTAAAGAAACAATCCAAATCTGTTCAAAAAACCTCCCCTAAGTTAGGAAGTGGCACTTTAAGACATTTCACCCTTGGCAAACTATCCAAGAGCCAAAAAACCTCCATCTGCTATAGACCAGTCATAACAGACCTCCCACTCTGCTAATAAAGTGGTCACAGCCCTAAGTCACGCCACTGATACACCCTTAAGTCTCAGCAATACATAGACCATAATCTCAAGCTGATTTTAGGTGTTTTACAGTGTTTGATGGATCTTTCAAGGACAGGAAACATACCAGCATCTCAGAAGACAATTTTGAGCTCCACATGAGAAGACAGTTGCTTCTCAATGTGATCTTGAGCCTGGGATGCAGCTACAGAACAAAGAGTTTTTCATCAAAATCTTGCGACCACATTCAAAGCCTGAAAGAACAGTGAAAGAAAAACAACATTGTCAAGAGGCTGTTGATATGACATGACTAAGAACCTCCTTCATTTATAAGCAGAGGGTTTGAAGACCAAAGAAACCTCCTTCATCTATAAGCAGAGGGTTTGAAGACCAAAGAAACCTCCTTCATCTATAAGCAGAGGGTTTTGAAAGCGCCTCCTTCATCTACAAGCAGAGGGCAAGGGGCCATGACTTCTTCACCAAAGCTAGAATGCCAAGCAACAAAGGAGGAAAACAAAGAAAAGCTCAAAACTGCCCAAAAGAGGCGCCCAGCACCGAAAGTGAAGAAATACACATTAGGACTTGGAATTTCGGCCCGAGCTTCTAGACATGTTTCTAAAAAACCTTGAGGGACTCGCTCACCAAAATTGAGCGATTTTTGACACGATCTTGTTTTTTGACATTTTTGGGTTTTTAGTCAAAACTCATGGGCTTCTCCATTTCAGTTCGGGAGATCGTCATAGGATGAGAATGGTATCATTGGATGCCATAATTTTAAGGGCACATACTCAGCGATTTTCAGAACATTTGAAGATCATTTTCTCCCCCAAAATGGCGAAAAACACTCACGTTTTCAACATGCTGCCCAGTTTATCAGCAAGGTTTATTTTCTGGGTTTTTACACACAGGTGAAGTTTTGGAGGACTTTTAGGCATTGGATTGGAAATATTTCAGTTGTTTCAAAAAGTAGACACTCAGATATTTCCAACGAGCTATCATGAGCCTCGTTTTGACATCGGGAAGGCTATCAAATGTTTCCGGAAAGTCAGCGGACCTTTTGGTGATGTAAATTTTGAATATTTTTGTAATTTTTGAACCTCAAAAAATTACTTTTTCCAAATGTGCGTTTAGCTATTTTTGCACATGAAAAATGATGCAAATTCAATTATTTTTCCTCTTTTAGCATTTTTTAGATATTTTATAAGATATTTTGTGCCTTGGGCTTTGCAAAGCCTCAAGGACAAGTTTAGATATTTATTTTGAACCAATGGCTAGCTAGTTGCCTTGGTTGGTTCTCCTCCTTCTTGGCCTATATATTCCAAGAGTATTAATTGTAATAAAAGGCTGAACTTGAGAGAAGAAGTAATATATTGGTCATATGAGCTTTGAAGAACATACTTGTGTTATGATTTTGGACTGCCTCTTGGATGCTTTTGATGAATGATGAAGGATTGTTGATGGATTCCATGACATGGTAGAATGGTATAATGTTTCTTGCTTTGTTGTTGTCTTCTAGTTTTCATTCATGATACATGCTTCTTGCTGCTATAGATCAGTAGAGATTAAGTTTGAGATATGCCCATGGAGGCACCTCAAATTTCTTGAATCTTCATAGCGTTGTGTTTTCTTCTTCCTTAGTTATACTAAAGAATTCTTAACTGCTCTTTAGTAACTTAAGGATATTGTTGCTAGTTTTATTCATAAGTTCTATGCATGTTGAGTAGGATGTATGGTGTGCCCTGCTTACCTATGACTGTCCATAGTTCTTTCCATGAAACTATCTCTTTGACTGATTAGTTTATCATCTTGTTGAACCAAGGAGGCCTAGTCCCGATCTAGCCCTTTGCCTAAAACTATGAAAGCTTGTTTGTCAAAGTGCCCAATAACTTAGAGACTGTGTTTAGACATTCCGGCATAGTATTTTGAGTTGTTAGTCTGTCTTATTTGTTTTCCCCAAAGTCTGATAGCCATTTCCCAAAGTTAGAGGGTCTTATACTTCTATGCATGGCTTGAATGTTTGATTTCTATGTATTAATTAGCTCATAGTTACATTTAGCATGATTAATGGCTTGCTATAACATGTTTATGTCTGCTATCAACTAGTTACACTTGTAATCCCTTGTCTTTCACAAACTTGATGTTCATTTACTCCATTTTTCCCAAAGATCCTTTCTACCTTGAATCAAATAGGCCCTACAGCGGCCTTATATCATCATCTGATAGCTTCCTTGACCTTTTTGACCCCATAGCCCAGTTGATCTAACTTCTTGTTACCCATTTTTATATCTTTGATCAGTTTTATCCCTCACAAACTAAAAAAACCAAAAATCTAAAAAACTCACTTCATAACTAGCCTAATATCAGAACACCATAAGCAAACACACCGATATCTTTTACATATAATAGAGAGAGCCCTCTCTGAGTCCAGGAAGGCTAGGTCCTTGGGCTCCAAATCTTGGTTTGATGTTACATCATCATTTGGCTCACCAATCGGCCAAATCACGGGACCCTAATAGTTTAATTTTGTCAACTAAAGTTTTGAAATGATTTTATGAAGTTGCTTTGCTGCATACTACAATCTCAACTCGACAAGACTGAGTTATTATTGTAACTTTCTTTCTCTGCAACTTTCCTTTAACTGTAGACAAGGGATTTATCATGCTATGGTTTGCTACTGTACTTAAGGGTTTCACGCCCTATTTTGTTTTAAATATTTACTGTATAACTATCGCCTTTTGTCTTTATTATTTTTAATATGTTACACACTTGCATGCACTGGTGACTGGACCACCATAGCTAAATAGTCCATGTTTAACAGGGTCTGGCCACAGACAACATACGCTGGTTCTGGGTTTAATCTCAGGACTAGGGTCGACAGTCTATCGTTACCAGGAACCCTTACATTTAGTGGCTGGACTCTTAAAAACTCTAATAATATTTGTCTAATTCACATTTTAAACCATCACCTGAAATATTATTTCCCTGGTAGGCCACACACTGTTCTTTGGCTATTTTGTACGGTAGTAAGTTTAAACATGCAGATTGTAATTATTCAGTATGTATTTACTCCTCCTTAAATTATAAACCCTACAGGTTTATGGCTGAATTATCTACAGTTATACGTCCTTTCTGGCAGATAGGGTATGTCTTCCATTTCTCGACTTACTTGCATCCAAAATAAATCAATAGAGATCAATTTAGCATGAATTACATAGTTAATACGGTTCTAATTACTTCCAGAGAGAATTATTATTCCCCTACTAAACTCGAACCCTGCCTTGAATAAAAAGAGAATGTAAATATCCAAATGTACATCTCTTAAAATAAATTCAAGCAACACAGTAGTCATCCAATAAATTCATTTGTATTCATTCTTTCAAAATTTAGTTCTCAGACTGCTAGGATTCCTTAATAGTACTTATCTGAAAATTCTCTGACTCAAGCTGTGGTCCTCCCAACCTTTCAAGGGAGACTATTACGTCCTCCTCTTGCCCCCTAGCTCCAGAATCTGGACGGTGCCACGGGTGAACAGTGGAATTCTTTCTGTTGTGACCTCTCGAAGGCCAATCCAGTCACATTCAGATGTTCTGGCTTTACAAAGGTGGCAGAATGCTATTTTCAACTGGTACCAAACCAGCTCTAGAAAATAGTTCCCCTATACCAAATTTTACAGAACCCCTGCCCCTCTCCCGGGATTTACTTTTATCTCTGGAGGGTAGGTAACTGTTTTTCCAACTCTCCCCAACCACCTCCTATTCTTAGAAGCTTTTTACCAATCAACTTAAGATATTTTCTTTCCATTCGTTTGTTCCTCTCCTTAACTCAATTTCAAAAGTTAAAAAAAAAAACTTTTGTTTCATAACAATACAATTCAGTTTTCTTTCTCCTGCGAGAATTAAATTCATGGTAAATAAACAAATTGTCTTTTAATTTGTTAATGCTAATTAACCTTAATGAGGCTGTCACATATTCCCCCACAGGAAGTAATACTGTCCTCGGTGTTTTCGGCCCATATCTGTAAAGAGCTCGAGGTATGCTTCCTGCATAAATTTTTCATCCTCCCAAGTAGCTTCGTCTAGTCCAAAGTGCTTCCACTGCACTTTCACCTGGATAACTACTCTTTTGTGGAGTTCAATTTCCCTTCGATCAAGTATGCATAGCATCTCTACCAGAAATTCTCCGTCCGGTTCTACCTGAATGTTCTGCCAATGAATTACATGTTTTTCATCATGTACATATCGCTTTAACAAGGATACATGGAACACATTGTGTACTTTGATATGGCTAAACAAAGCTAGTCTATAGGCTACCGATCCCACCCTTTCCAAAATTTTGAAAGGTCCACAGTAACGGGGAGCCAATTTAGCGCAAGAGGTCCACCTCAAGGTACTTATTTTTGGATTAATTCTTACGTATACGTGGTCGCCTACCCTGAATTCACGATAGGATCTTTTCTTGTCTGCAAAGACCTTTTGTCTGTCTTGCGCAACCTTCAAATTCTGTCTGATTCCTTTTACTTTAGCTTCCATTTTAGCCAAAATTTCAAGTCCTAATAATAATTTCTCTTCGGGGCTGCTCTGGTTGAGGGTGTGCAGCATTGCCTGCCATAGAAGGCTTCAAAAGGACTCATCTTTAGAGATTGCTGATACCCATTGTTATATGCAAAATCCACAAGGTGTAGATAATTTTCCCACTTGGTTGGCTACTGCATTACGTACATGCGTAGCATATCTTCCAGTATTTGATTAACCCCTTCTGTCTGCCCATCAGTCTGAGGATGATAAGAAGTACTAAAGTGTATTTGCGTTCCTAGACTAGAAAACAAAGTTTTCCAAAATGTTGATGTGAACTTAACGTCTCGGTCGGAAATCACGGTCTTAGGTATGCCACACAACCTAAAGATTTCCTTCATGAATATATCTGCAATCTGTACCGTCTTGTAGGTAAATTGCACAGGGATGAAATGGGTTGCCTTGCTTAGTCTATCCACTACAACCATAATAGAATCATTTTGATTCTTTGTTCGAGGTAAGCCCATGATGAATTCTAAGGAGATGACCTCCCACTTCCACTTAGGAATGGGTATGGGCTGCAATAGCCCTGCTAGATGTTGATGCTCCACTTTAACTTGCTGACATTCCAAACACTTGCTTAGATATTCGGCAATATCTTTACGCAGTCCTGGCCAGTAAAGTATCTTTCTTACTGCATTGAGCATCTTTTGATATCTTGGGTGGCGAGCATAATTGCTACGGTGGAATTCATTCAGGATCAACTCCTTAAGACTTGCGCGATTAGGAACATAGACTCTTCCGTGGAGGGTCAAATTCTGCACTTTTTCCTTTCCATACTTTGTGGGCTTGCCTTGCTTCTCATCATTCTTCATTTGTTGCCACAAGAATTTATATTCCAAGTCTTTCAGCGCTTCTCTTTTTAACTTCTCTATCATCTGGATTTCTAACTGATTGAAATATAGGGCAGAAATATTGTGCAGTTTTCTGCTCAACATGTCTGCAACTCTATTTTCCTTCCCCTTAACATGTTTTAAGTCTATATCGAATTCACTCAAAAAGGCATTCCACCTTGCCTGCCTCGAATTCAAATATGCTTGCTTAAAATAATTGGTCAAGATGCTATGGTCTGTTTTAAGTACAAATATTTTACCCAACAAATAGTGTCTCCACATTCAGAGAGCGTGAACTACTGCTGTAAGCTCTAAGTCATAAGCAAAATATTTCTGCTCATGCTCTTTCAGCTTCCTAGACTCATAAGCTATCACTTTACCTTCTTGAGTTAATACTGCTCTAACTCCTTCTTTTCTGGCGTCCGTACAGACCTCGTAGTCTTTTTCTGGGTCAGCTACCTTCAGTATTGGGGCTGAAGTTAAGAGTTGTTTTAGCTTTTTAAAACTGTCCTGGCATTCTTTTGTCCATTTAAAGGGCTTTCCCTTCTTCTGCAAGGATGTAATAGGGAAAGAAATTCTAGAAAACCCTTCTATGAATTGCCTATAATAACCAGCCAGGCCCATAAATGATCTAATGTCCGCCACATTCTAAGGTACTTGCCATTCCATAATAGTCTTAATATTTTCAGGATCAACAACTATCCCTTCAGCTGACATAATATGTCCCAAGTATTGGATTTCTGTTTTAAAGAAATCACATTTGCTAAACTTAGTGTAAAGCTGATGCTTCCTCAGTACCTCCAGAACTATCCTCAAATGTTCTTTATATTGCGCCTCACTTTTCGAGTATATCAATATATCATCTATGAAAATGAGTACAAAATTATCCAAGTACTGATGAAAGATACCATTCATGAATCTCATGAATGTTGCTGGTGCATTTGTCAATCCAAAGGGCAGCACCACAAATTCATAATGTCCATATCGAGTGCGGAATGCTATTTTGCAAATATCCTCTTCCTTAATCCGAATCTGATGATATCCAGATCTTAAATCTATCTTGTATAACACCTTAGCTCCTCTCACCTAATCAAATAGATCATCGATTCTTGGTAAGCGGTATTTATTTTTAACAGTCAGCTTATTAAGCTGCCTGTTGTCTATGCACATGCGTAATGTCCCATCCTTTTTCTTAACGAAAATAACTAGTGCTCCCAACGGGGACACACTCGGGTGGATGTAGCCTTTGTCTAATAATTGTTGTAATTGTATCTTCAGCTCTGTTAATTCGGGTACGCTCATTCTGTAAGGGGCTCTTGATACTGGAGAGGCTCGTGGCAGCAATTCTATGGTAAAATCAATATCCCTCTTGGGTGGTAAACCAAGAATTTTTTCTGGAAATACATCCAGAAATTCCTGTACCACAGGAATATCATCAATGATTGGAGCCTTCTCCTTGGAATCTGCATATCCCACTTGTATAGCATACAACTGACATCCCTTTCTAATACACTTACTCATCTAGGATGCTGCTGTTGGTCGTAATTGTATAGGATTTTTAATTCCTTGGATGTCTTTCCGCGTACCATCTTGCATTCTGAAGGAGATAATATTTTCTTTGCAATCCACTAATGTCCAGTGCTATTCCAACCAGTCCATACCCAATAGGACATCATAAGACCCCAGCAGTAAGACATTTAGGTCCACCTCTAGCTGTTGTTCCGCCACTTCCAGCACACAGTTAGGGACTTTAGTCATTACCTTTCATTTCAACCCGGTAGCTAACTATACTAGCCAATAATTCTTAAATTTTCGAGTCTTTAGCTTACATATATCCACTAACTTGGGGCTTACATAACTCAAACTTGCTCCAGGATCTACCAAAATTGAAACAGGTTTAGTTAGTAAATACCTTCAAGTTCGATCATTGTGGGCTGATAATCGGCTTTCCGATCCTCCAAGGCTGCATTGATGTGAGGAATGTTACGTGCCACATCCCCTACTGTGGATGCCTCCTGCAGATTTGCTACAATTTCACTTTTATTTCGTTGGGGACAGTTTTTATTGTAATGTGCTTCCCCACAACCCCAACACTGTAGGGGAGGCCTGGAAATCTGCCCTTGGTCTGGCTTGCTGAATGCTTCGGTAGGTTTCTTCTCAACTGGCCATCTAGTTCTTTGATGGTTCTTTCCAAACTATTTGTTGATAGAGTTTCGTGCTGAGCACTTAAGGTTACTGCCTTTACTGCTTTTAAAAGTAGGGTGATTTTTCTGATTTTTCTTTGGTGGCCAACTTTTTCCTCCCTCACCCTTGACCTTATTCTGCTGATAGCACACTCATGCTTTACAGATGGCCTCATCCATAGTTTGAGGATTAAAAAACTCTATTCTTTCTCACACATGAGCAGGTAAACTGCTTAAGAACCTCTGCACGTTGGCTTTCTCCTCCCGGAGATAAGGTACGTAATGTAACAAAGAGGTGAATTTTGTAACATAGTCATCCATGGTCATCTGTCCTAACCGAAGATCATGGAATTACTTAGCCTTGTCATCGTAAAATATTTCTCTCAGGTACTTGTCCCTAAATTACTACTGAAACAATTCCCATGTGATATCCCGCTCATCAATACTGCATACATTTTTCACGTCCTCCCACCACATGGTGGTTTTTTCTCGTAACTGATATATAGCCAATATGGGCTTCATATTGTTGCTATATTCATATACCTGGAAATACTTGTTTATATTGATTAACCAGGCTTCAGCTGCCTCCTCTGCTTCACCATCGAACATTGGTGGCTTAATTTTGCGAAATTCCCCTTGCAGTTCCACTTTCTGTCTTTTAAGATCCTGCTGATCGGACAGATTACCCGACTCTGCCTCATTATAATTCCTGTTTTTTGCTCTTCTGGGAGAGACTCTTTTCTGCCTTTCCTGTAGTGTTGTTTCTGGTTTGCTGGTCCTCTGGTTCCATCGATAATTCTCTTTCTACACTGGGGTGTCGCATCTCCTGGTTTTGTTTATCAGATAAACTCTTAATAATATTTTCCTGGTCTTGCAACAACCTCCTGTTTTTTCTCCGGACTCTAATCATCTCCTCTTGCAACTGATGTACTGTATTTAGCAGAAAAGTAGTTTATTGATGTTGTTCTTCTATCAGTCTACTCGCCTTTTGGTGTTGCTCCACAGTTACTTGAACCCACATTTCTGGGTTCATAACTGTTAGGCCCTGAGTCTCTTCCAGTTGTGATTGAGATGATGTTCCTTCTCTCATTTCTCTCGCTTCTTCTTAGTGCACTAACACATACACAGCTTCATTGTTAGCAGACCCTTAGGATGCCAGTGTAGTAACTTGGCTTCGATACCACTTGCCACGTTCATTGACATGACTATAAAAAAAAAATTTATTTTCTTTGCTCGTACCCAATACTTGTGTTAACATCTAAGCTTATCTGTTACTAAGTAATAATGTTACTATATGAAATAATTGAAATATAAACACAATTCGGTACCAAACTCAATATTTATAAGCTGTCTTTGTTGCATCGATTCTATAAAGGTTTAATGGTCTTGGTGCGTCGCTTGCGTGGTTATTAATCTGGACTATGACCCTCATCCTCTTATACGTGTCATTTAAGACAGACCTTAAGTCGAAGGTGTAGTTCATTTACGTATGCGATATGCAATCGTTACCATTGATGAGGTTTTATGAATTTCGCCATGGTTTTTTGGGAAAATCTGCCATGTGGCAAGCAACTCCGCTCCACCATGGCCAGAGATTTTTACTCCTATTTATCTCCAGGACAGTTGTTCCACCTGTCTCAATATCCATAGATTTGGTGGGGAATAATCTGGAGTTTACAGCTGAATGAGGGTTATTGCAGTCTCAGTGCTCTTAGTGGTGCGCTAGCTATGCTCGGCTCTCATGGTTTTATCCATCTCAAAACTAATATATGGTAAGTTCATCTGACTGCTTAAAACCTTGAGAATAAATCAATTTTTCAATGCTAGAGATTTATTTCAGTCCTGTTGACATGTGTTTTATTTTTATGAACTTCTCACAGGGGTTTCATTCCATGTTTGGAGCTGGCAGAAGAGCAATGTACCATCTCTAACACAAGTAATTCTTTCCCCACATGGCCAGTATGTGACTGGTTCGAGGGTACGTGTTCTATTCCATACATTTTGTTTTGTTTTTCTTTTGGTTCATAACTCAGTGCTCCCGGCCATGGCTAAATCCCATTTCTTTTCATTCAGGGTTTAACGTAGGGTTTTCAAGTTTTCATCTTGCTAACAGGTAATTTTAAATAGGGTTTCGACCCACTTACCTTTTCCAAAGTATTACATCGACTATCTATCATTCGGTCAGTTATGGCTTTATTTCTAATTCATGGCTATGTGCTATTGGTAGGTTGGTGGCTTACGCCAAACCCTTACCTAGTTTTTTCAACTCGTTTTTCTACCACGGCTTACAGAGAAACTTTTGTTTACAGGTACTCCGAGGTGATACCAACCAATGATAGCCATGCCATCAACGCAACTTAGATAGGGTGCTCCTAGGGTTTATTGTGTTTTCAAAAAGAATTTTCCCTCGGGAAATTAGTTCTATGCTCTTTGGAATCTAACTGTGTACCGCACTATATATTTAAGTCGAATATTTGTTCTGGGTGGAAGAATCTGCTTTTGGCTTCTAGTCTTTTTGGGGCCGAGACCCTGGTGACTGTTAACTTATGCATCTTATGGTTATGGTGCTTCTTTTTTTGGTTTCTTTCTTTATTAAAAAATAGCAAAATCCTCTTCCAGGCTTATGCTCGCCTTTCTTTCTGGTGCGAGTTTTGATTGTTGCCAAATCCGTGTTTTTCTTCTTTTCTACATGCATTATTTAGCCTCTGCAGAATATATAAATATTTCCTGTAGTGTTTGACATCTGGTTCAGGCAACTGAATGAGCATTCTAATACAGTGCTATTCGAATAAGTGCTCACTACACAGGTTATTTTCCTAATTTCATTTGATGTTCTCTTCAAGTTTTTTTTTTCGCTCGGAAGAAATTTCTGTCGGGTTTCCTCTTTTGCTAATATCTTCTTGCATCATGTATCATGCGTAAAAAATTTGTTTAGTTTCCGTTTTTCAACTAAATTTTTGAAATGATTTTATGAAGTTGCTTTGCTGCATACTACAATCTCAACTCGACAAGACTGAGTTATTATCGTAACTTTCTTTCTCTGCAACTTTCCTTTAACTGTAGACAAGGGTTTTATCGTGCTATGGTTTGCTACTATACTTAAGGGTTTCACGCCCTATTTTATTTTAAATATTTACTGTATAAGTATAGCCTTTTGTCTTTATTCTTTTTAATATGTTACACACTTGCATGCACTGGTGACCGGACCACCATAGCTAAATAGTCCGTGTTTAACAGGGTCTGGCCGCGGACAACGTACCCCGGTTATGGGTTTAATCTCAGGACTAGGGTCGACAGTCTGTCGATACCAGGAACCCTTACATTTAGTGGATAGACTCTTAAAACTCTAATAATATTTGTCTAATTCACATTTTAAACCATCACCTGAAACATTCTTTCCCTGGTAGGCCACACACTGTTCTTTGGCTATTTTGTACAGTAGTAAGTTTAAACATGCAGATTGTAATTATTCAGTATGTATTTACTCCTCCTTAACTTATAAACGCTACAGGTTTATAGCTGAATTATCTACAGTTATACGACCTTTCTGGCAGACAGGGTATGTCTTCCATTTCTCGACTTACTTGCATCCAAAATAAATCAATAGAGATCAATTTAGCATGAATTACGTAGTTAATACAGTTCTAACTACTTCCAGAGAGAATTATTATTCCCCTACTAAACTCGAACCCTGCCTTGAATAAAAAGAGAATGTAAATATCCAAATGTACATCTCTTAAAAGAAATTCAAGAAACACAATAGTCATCCAATAAATTCATTGGTATTCATTCTTTCAAAATTCAGTTCTCAGACTGTTAGGATTCCTTAATAGTACTTATCTGAAAATTCTCTGACTCAAGCTGTGGTCCTCCCAACCTTTCAAGGGAGGCTATTACGTCCTCCTCTTGCTCCCTAGCTCCAGAATCAGGACAGTTCCATGGGTGAACAATGGAATTATTTCTGCTGTCACCTGTGGAAGGCCAATCCAGTCACATTCAGATGTTCTAGCTTTACAAGGGTGGCAGAATGCTATTTTCAACTGGTACCAAACCAGCTCTAGAAAATAGTTCCCCTATACCAAATTTTACAGAACCCCTGCCCCTCTCCTGGGATTTACTTTTATCCCTGGAGGGTAGGTAACTGTTTTTCCAACTGTCCCCAACCACCTCCTATTCTTAGAAACTTTTTACCAATCAGCTTAAGAGATTTTCTTTCCATTCATTTGTTCCTCTCCTTAACTCAATTTCAAAAGTAAAAAAAAATTACTTTTGTTTCATAACAATACAATTTAGTTTTCTTTCTCTTGCCAGAATTAAAATCATGGTAAATAAACAAATTGTCTTTTAATTTGTTAATGCTAATTAAGCTTAATGAGGCTGTCACAGGAGATAATTATTTTGGTTTTTAAAAGTTATGTTATAATAAAGTTTTGGGAGGTAGGTTAATTGGTCATGCTTGTTAAAGTGAAATATAACTTTATAGCTTTCAATGTGTGGAGATTTCCAGTTGGTATGGAGAGGAGATAATTATTTTGGTTTTTTAAAGTTATGTTATAATAATATTTTGGGAGGTGGGTCAATTGGGCATGTTTGTGAAAGTGAAATATAACTTTATCAGTTTTCAATGTGCGAGGATTTTCACTTGCTACGAAGAGCAGAGAATTTTTTTTTTTTTTTTAATGTTATGTTATAATAAATTTTTGGGAGGAGAGAATTTGTTTTTTTTAAGTTATGTTATAATAAATTTTTTACAGGAGAGAATTTTTTTACAAGTTAGGTTATAATAAATTTTTGGGAGGTAGGTCAATCGGCTATGCGAAAGTGAAATATTATATTAAATTTAAATTTTCTAATTTATTTGCGTGTAGGGAAGAGGTATATGTAAGTAATTAAAGGTTATAGTTGTAGAGATTGCAATTACTCCCTATAACCCAATTATTAAAAGAGTCTAATTCCCAATTTTTTAAAATAAAAGTAAATAATGTTATAATAATTTAAAATTTTATTGAATTTAGATAGGAAAAGATAGCATTTAATTCCAAAACATTTTATTTAATCATTTAAACCCAATAATAATAATTAATTGTAATTTTTTTTATCAACTCATAAATGACAAAGAATTATAATTTTGATTTTGAAAACCTATTAAACTTTGTTACCCCATCTTGTAGTTATTTAGTTTGTCAGGTCTTAGGTCTTACGATAAATAAGACCTATTATACTTTGTTACTTTATCTTATTGTTATTTATTTTGTTACATCTGCTAAATTTTTTATTTGAAATTTTTAATTATAATTAAAATATTTTAATAAAGATAAAAAATAATGTTAAGAGAATTTTGGTTTAGAAAATAAAGAAAAATAACAGAAGATAATTTTTTTTTTGAATTTCATAATCTTTTCTATAAAGTAACAGGAAAATGAGGATACTATAGCCTTAGCAAATAAAAAATAAAGCCTAATAAAACATAAAGATATGTTAATTCCTACTTATACTTTGTAAGTATTTAACCTATGGTGTGACATTAATATTTATAATTTTCGACATCACTAAAAAAAAATAAGCTAAATCAATGAAGGAACTTTGAAAAGTACTATAAGGAGAAAAGAAAATTGACTAAAAATAAAAATAACAAAAGTATTTTTACATAAAAGGAATAAAGTGGTAATACTCATAAATATGAATTCAAGATAGTTTGGATACTTAATTATTGTATTTTTAGATGATGAAAAGTTTTTATCTTAAGCTTAATATCAAGTGACATTGATACTATTTTTATAGTTAAAACATTTGAGCATGAAATATTAATGGGTTGAAAACATATAAGGGATTATTTTTTGAACAACATGGAAAAAGCGATATTATTAGATATGGTTTGGGTGCATGACTTGATACATAAGAAGGGATATCTCTCTTACTATTCAACATCATAAGATAAAATCTCTTAATAAATACATCTTATAGGAAAATAGTCAAGATGATAATTGTATGCATAATACATCGGACAATATATTTAGGATTTAAGGAATAAAAATAATATCCTATTACTAAGAGGATGTAATGGTATGATTAATATTATACAAGAAAATTTCGTGAGGAGTAATTATAATCCTTCAATGTTTGGATAGATAAAGAAATTATGGGATAGATAAATAAATTATCCTTGGGTGAAAATAGGTAGTAAATTTTGACCAGTTAAATAACAATTAATATTATTTTGATTATAAACCTTTAATCCAAACTCTAAATGTTTCCATTCATAAATGTCACATTCAAGAGAATTCCAAAGGCACATACTTTTTAACAAAAGTAAAATTAATTATTTCTTAATTATCTCTTAGATGATTAAATAGAGAAATAAATCTCTTATATTATAAGCACAAAATATAAAAAATCAATCATAATTTTAAGAAAACAATTTGTCCTCCAATACCAAGTCATTTATTTAGGCATTTTGTAAAAAAAAAATAGAACAACCAATTGTTGGTATGATATCAAATGTAAAATTACTATGAATGACATTAAATATGCATATAAATACTTCTTACTTCTTAATACTTTATAAGGTGGATTTCTACAAATCCTTATTTAAGAGGAAAATATTTTTATATTAATAAAAAGCAAGAACATCTTTTACACATATTTAAATTTGATCCTAACAACTCCTAAAAAGGAATGTTCACGTATAAGTGTAAAGAAATAATGTTATTACTTTTGAGGAGTGGAATTGTGCCTCAGAGGTTTTTATAATAGATTGGAAAAGGAAAAATCTTTCCACAATTGAAAAATATTATAAAAATATATATAAAAACATTATTACCAATTATAAAATCATTAATATTTTATTTGAAAAAATTAATTATATTATTATAATTTATTAATATTATTCTTTATCTTTAATTCTTTTGACAAGCTCACCATTCATAATTAGATTAAAATTATTGCATAAAGTAATTTAAAAATATATCATACACTCTCTTCTATAAATTTGATATCCTATAATTAAATTACATAATTTCTGATATATAACACACTGATTATTATTTTTTTCAAACAACGACAATTATGGCATTTCTATGTGCCAAGAAAATAACCCGACACCGAGTTTATATTTTACTGAATCGAATTATATTCGTAGAAGTGGATAAAC
The DNA here is from genome assembly GCA_034641835.2 of Pinus albicaulis. Classification (NCBI taxonomy): domain Eukaryota; kingdom Viridiplantae; phylum Streptophyta; class Pinopsida; order Pinales; family Pinaceae; genus Pinus; species Pinus albicaulis. The sequence continues at coordinate 484,180 of JAXQQM020066912.1, read as the reverse complement.
ATGAAGCTAATGTTAATTTGACGTTCTATATGTGCCAAGAAAGTTTTAATTAGAAATTTAAAAGTTCAAATAACTTCAAGGTTGATATCATGCAAAATTACATTTCAATTTCAATATGATTTCATGAAAAAATTAAAATTAAATTTGAAGGTAGTTTGAGAGTCATAGCATTTTCAGATCTTGAAAGGAGTGTCCGGAAGAAAGTCGCCAAAACGAGAAGACGCCATATTATGACATCCAGATGTTGAAAGGAGAGTGAATAGCAATGTCAGTGAAATTATGATTTTAAATGTGGTTGTGAAAAAAAATGTTAAATTTAAGGTGAATTCTGATTTCAAACTTGATTTCTTAAAACACATTTACATTTAAATTTAAATTTGACACATTAGCGAATTTGAATTTGAATTTTTGATTTCAAACTTGATTTCTTAAAACATATTTACATTTAAATTTAAATTTGACGTATTAGCGAATTTGAATTTGAATTTGAATTTGAATTTATATTTATATTTATATTGAATACAAAATCAAATTTAAATTTGACCGTTTTTAACGCGTGGTATTGTTGCGCGAACTCTGATACATCAAGCGATACAAATATCGGATTTTACATCGGGGATTGCACTATAGGGAGATTTTAAACTATTCTCATATTATTTTCGTGATCGTTTGCATTTTAATCTATTGTATGTGCGTCCCCTTCTCTTTTCTCTGCTCCCACACGGCTTTTTAGGCGATGTGGGGTTTTGTTTGTGTCGTGTGCGATGTGTCTTCTATGCTTCTCCATTGTATGATCCGTAAGTTATGCAAAATAACCGAAATGGCGTTCATGAGGATAGCAATTGGCGTCTCAGATCATTTCTTCTCCTTTTAATATTTTTCCATAACTTTCTGCCTCAAAGATACCACCTCACAACACTCGATAAAGGAGGTCGAGCGTACAAGAGAAGGTTTATGGTAGCTAACATTAGGTTTTTGTTTAAGTTTTCAATATCTTTATATTTTGATTATATACTTTCTTTAATTTCTCGATCTTTTCCCTCTTTTTTTCTCTACCATGTTCTACTATGCCTTATAATATAAATATATTTCTTTTTTAAGAAAGAAAAAAAAAACATTGGATTATATAATGTTCTATACATAAAGATATCATTCGAATACATATCAGAAGACTATCATTTTCTATTTAACCTCTTTTTTCTTTTTTCTTTTCTTTTCTTTCCCTTTTCTGCCTTGTTCTTCAGCATAAAAAAATATCCCGGATATGTCTCTTTCACTGTTCAAAATGTTCAGTACTTGAAAGAAAAAACAAAAAACAAGTGACCTCTTTGTAAACATTGCTAGCTAATTCAAAGTTCCACTTTGTGCTATTTCTATGAAACCACATCCCAAACACCTATTCCAGCTTATCTGAGATAGTTCAAAAAACAAAGAGGATATTCTGTTGTGTTGTGAGCCCGAAATATTAGTAACGCCTCCCAGAAAAAAACGGAATTGGAAAACCAGCCTGCCCCATAGGATATATTTACGAAACAACCCGCAAGACAATGTAGGAGCTAATAAAACTTTACTTGTCCTTTAGCACCATCCCCATCCAACCTCGTAAGCTCATAATGCATGATCCTGAAAACTCCAACCAAGCCTTTTTTTTTATAATCTATCCGCGTGTGTGTTCTTTTCACGATAGATATGACTAAACCGTATGGAAGTAAAAGATCTTCTTATTGCTTTTATACGCTCCATCCAAGTACTTATATTTCCAGGATTAAGTTGTGTATCCTTATTTAAGTAATCTATCAGAACCTTTGAGTCTCCATAGACCCAAATTGACTCAATGCAGAGTTGTGAAGCAAACCAAAGTAAGCCCCACAATGCCAGTACTTCTTCTCTCGTATTCGATCCAATACCCCCATGCCAATATATCTTGTAATGACAGGTTGGTGATATCATGAAGCAAGCACCACAACCACATCTGGATAGTTGTGATGCTTCGTCAAAGAAACCCGTCGGATATGTTATCTCCATAGGTCTCAAACGGATTAAGAGATCCACCGGTGGTTTTCAATCTTTTTAAATCTGTTTTCATCCTATCTCATTACTGAATACTATTACCATCTATTTTCTCCGGCTTACTGCATACCTCTTCAAATACCCACCTAGTCTGCCCCACCCATACAGACCAGTGGAAACAAGCCAGCATATTCATGAGAGTAGTATTCCTTTCCTGCCACCACTATATGAAAACACCCGTATTTTCCAAAGTGGGGAGGCTCAGCTTGAAATAAGCACAAATATGTTTTAAAACTTGCCTGGCAAAAGCACAGTGGTAGAAAAGAGTTATATTGATTTCTCGTTCCTTCATGCACAACCTACAAATAACTCGACCAATCCTACCTTTCCTATTTAAATTTTCCCAAGGAAGGTTTTCATTCATCAAGACAAGCCATAAAAAGAGCTTCATCTTTAGTTGTGCATGATTATTCCATATATGTCTAAAAATTTGTTGATCCAAGTGCTGACTTTCCTACAAAAGTAGTCTTTTATAAATGTCCTCTACCACCGGCATACCATCCTTGGTCACGACTTCCCATGTCACCCTGTCCCCCCTTCTGTCCATAATAAAACCTCGACTCCTTAGGTCTTCTAAATATTCTTCTCATTCACCCTTCAAATGGTTTGGTAGGTTTAAATTTTCCAACGACAACCAACTCGGGATCCCATCATGCACCACCTTTATTAATTGGGAGAGATAGAACAATCCTTTTCCATTTAGATGTCGAATTAAATGGGTACTCATAGCAATAGTTGTATAGGTTCCATTAATGCCAGGATGCTTAATGTGTATTTTCTCCCCATCCCCAAATTTCCAGCGTAAGAAATTTGAGAACCTCGGCCATGTCTGTCAAAAACCACTCCAGATACGAGAACCCCCTTTTTTATCACGCCATCGCAACAGGAACAATTCCTCCATACCATTTTTTCCCAAGTATTTATATTTGAGTATCTCACTCCAGATCCCATTCATCATTAGTCCTCGCCAAATTGACTTCATAAGTAGTGCTTGACCAAATTTGTGTATATATTTAATTCCCCAACACCCCTTGCCTTTTGGTTGCATAATTAGATCCCAACGTGCCAAGTAATAGCAACCTTTTTATTTCTTACCGCACCATAGCAATTTTATAATTTTTCTTCTGATATCATTTACAATCTGGCATGGTATTATATAAACATGGGCCTAGTATACCAAATACTGCTATAACACTACCTGGACAAGCACTAGTCTTCCGCCTACAGATAACCATTTCATGGTCCAACCCCGAATTCTCTTTTCAATTTTATCAACCATCCATTTCCAGTCTTTAATACCATAGTTATTTGGCTTCATATGAAAGCCCAAATACTTATAGTCAGAGTCCAAAGGTGGAGTTTTAAATTTAAACCAATTGCCAATATGATATTCCATATCCAACCCATCCTCCCCATAGTAAATGTAGGATTTGTCACAATTAGCCTCCATACCGGATGTCGAATAGAACCTAGAGAAGATATCATGTAAAGCATACCAAAATTTCCTTATGATTAGTTCAAAAAGCAAGACATCATCCAGAAAGAAATTGTCACGTCTCCCAAACCCATTTTTATTTTTTTTTCCATTTTCATAACAGGTCTATATACACCCCGATTGGAGAAAGACAATTGAACCTGTGATGAGTGCTACCCATATAGCGTAACTCACATACTCTCCACTTTATGCATCGATAGCAGTTATGGTTTTTATACTGAAACACTTACAAGTGGAGACTATTATCCGGGGTTTAGATTCTTTTCAGTACTTATAAACAGCCATGGAATACAAGAATTTCTCTGAGAATTTTTTTGTGCTTGACCTCCCCTTATAGACTTGTATACTTATATATCTATATATATTACTTTGTATTTCTCAGGTTTTTTTGGTGCAGAGTTGTGTCCGACTCTAGATGATCACTAGGCCCTTACTCAACTTCCCAGTTTGCAGGCCTGATAACATTTTCAATCTTTTAAAGTTTCAGCATCGAGGTATAGATGTATGCCTCCTCGCATACATCTATCTCTACGCAGTTAACCACCATTGCTCCAACTACTTTCCCAGTAGTTTCTATGGACGGTAACCAGATGCTCTGTTCATGGTATTTTTTTTTTACACATGCTTACAATTTCCCTGACACAAACTTTTATCACACAATAGATTTTAAAATAGGATTTTTCCCCCTTATTTTTCTATCATAACCATTCAACATGTGTGACACTATGGTACAGATTCAACTGTTCCATGGGAGAACTAGGAAATAGATCCTCTTGCTTTACTCAATTAGAGGTAGAGACTACTGAACTGGATAGTTCAGAATCCCTAGTGTTAGATCCTCGTACTTAGTTAGGATTCAACTTCTACTTCCTTATGTCTACGATTACATTTAATAGAATACTATAAAATCTAGATTTTACAATTCTTTCCATTGTAACACAGCTGAGGGTGGTTGTCCCCTACTGTCTGTTATTGATTATAGTGAAATCTGTGCCATCAGTATTGTTATGATAGAGTGAGATGTTTGGCACTTGCTGTTCATGGGTACTGTTTGGTTAACATTTTCTGTTTATACACATAGAAATTAAATATTTCTTTAAGAGATAGCAATCTATACCTATACATGGTTATCAGATTTGTTGTTCAATTGATCTATCATCTCTAACCTCATTACTACCAGATACTCATCCATACAACCCAACCATTTGTCTCTGATATCACTAGCTTTGGTTTGCCATTACCTGAACTACTTAACAATTAATCAATCTAACATTTTCATAATGCATCATAGCATGACAATTCATAAAAACCATAACATCACAATTCATAAACTGCGTGATGAACCATAACAGCAAAATTTCATAAACCATGGACATGTTTAATTCAACTTACAGAAATCTCCCAGTTTATGCATGCACACCATGATTATGACCAGTCCACCCAACCTTAGAGTTCGTTTATCTCCAGAACTCACCCCCGAGCTGAGATCCTCCCAGAACAGACTAACCTCAATCTGTTCTGGAGTAGCTTATTTAAGCTATGCTTTCCCCAAAGCCTGTTTCCAATTCTGCGTCCAGAATTTCAGGATGCTTTATTCTTGTTTAGCCTAGGCTTCCCATTTTGGGACTCTTTAAAGCTGCTTTAAGCTTTTCCTCAGCTTTTCCAGCTTTTTGTCACCTCTTCCCAACTACTCCTCTTCATTGGGGAAATTTAGATTTTTCCTCAAAAATCTAAATTAGAAATACTTTCTTTCAAGGATTTTTGAAAGATTTGGGGAAAGTCTTTTTCCTTTTCCATCACCTCATGGATTAGGCATGTGATCTCACTTTCTCATCTGGTCATAGTGCATACATCATATTTTATTTATTTTTCATAAATACATAGTTAACCACAAAAATTATCCATTGGGGTCCACTCCCCTTTGGATTTATGTTCAAATGTCTCATTTGAAAAGCATAGAACTTGGGGGTGTTACATATTCCCGCTTTGAAAGTAAACACCGTCCTCGGCGTTGACAACTATCTACATAATTATGAATGATGTTCCATCATCTTAGCTTCTCTGTTCCATGTAGCTTTTCAGCAGTAAAGTGCTCCACTGCACCTTTACTCTAGCTATTGTGCGTTTTCGCAATTCAATTCCTTCTCGCTTTCATTTTTGAAGCGACTCTGGAAGAAAATTCCTCTTTTGGTTCCACCTGGACCACATTCCAATCAACCAGGTGAGAAGCATCAGGTAAAAATTATAAATTGTTTTTTTCAACAAGGAGACATGAAACATATCAGGAAATTTAATAAGAAATGGTAGGGCTAATTTATAAGCCATTAGTTTCCCTCCTTTCCAACACCTTCCTCGGTGTTACCCTTTAACGTTGATTTTTTTTTTTTCAACTTTGACAAAGATTTCTTCTTCGTCCTTGATTTGTTTCCAGCAGAGTACTCTCTTGCTTCCACTCTATTTACTGATGCCTTCTGCAGTTGCTTTTTTTCCTACTTCTTTGCAAGAAGTCTATCTGGAAGATCTTTTTATTCTGTGTTCTCTGTCAACAATTCATACCAATGTAAGTAATGTCAGGTATATACAATTGATAATCCAAAACAACATTCTGCATTTCACTAACTTAAGAAATTCAGTTATTAATCAAACCGTTCAGGTTCATAATAGTTTAGTGCACTTTTAGTACACTACTTATCCTTTCTTGTTTTTCAGTGAGATTCTTTCCTCACTCAACTTGGTCCAGTTCCGCTTTTCTTGATTTTCTAGGTGATTTATCTTCACCTTTTTCCTCTTTGTTTCCAGAGTGCCCAATTTCCTGTTACACACTTGACTAAAAATTTTACAACTTTTCCGTTAGTACTCATAAATGAGAGAGAAAAAAATTGTATCATATGCATGGTTATGCTTACCCTTTCTCATTTTATTGCTGTACTTCTAGTATCTTTTCCTTGTTTCTTTTTGGTTAGCCAATCACTTTAATTAGTAATAACCGGACTCGTTAATAATGTCTATAATTCAATTCTTACTTCACACATGAATTGTATCCACTAGTTCAAAACTTACGTGAATAACTTTGGATCTCATGGTTTTCCCCCACACCCGAGTCCAAATACAGCTCATCTTCTTTTCTCTCAGTTTGTAGCTGTATGATTTCACACTATTTCCCTGTCTTTGAATTTAAGACTCAAGAAAATTAACTTTAATAAAATTTATACCAACAAAATTTTATAGTGTGAATACATGTTTTCTTTTATAGTGATAAATGTAATTTCTCTAAATCATCACATTCACAAGTTTTAGTACTTGATAATATCAAAAATAAATTTGACACAATTACCCCTTTTTCCAAGAATCACCAGAGTTTATGCATTTACTCTTAATTGTATGTTCATGCTGTACTAATTTCAATGATGATTCACCCATTATATCTATATGTGAATGTCACTAATCATTAAAATCAATCCAGGGTTGATATAGGTTTTCACTTCTACCCTAACTAGCTCACTTAGAAATTTGATTTATCCCTTCATTCATTCATTCATAACTCAATGTAATGGATTTGCAATAGTCCATACTTACTAAACCAACTATTTAACTGTGTTTATAATTCGTACTTAAGTTTACCACTTCATTATTTTCCATGAACTAAAATATGCTTATAACAAAATACTCTAGTCATGACTTGAATATTCTTGACTTGTAAATCATCTTGGAAATTTTTCCAATGAAAACTTAATCTACCACAACTAGTGTTTATTACTCCTTTAACCATAAGTAGCGTAATAATATTCCGGCCATATGGTAGAATATGTCCTTCCACTTCAGTTGCAACGTTTAAGGTGAATTCACTTTTTAGTATTCACTAGGGAATTTGTTTTTTTTTTTTTTTCTAACTGACATCCAGTATCATGCATGACGATAGTATATACATACAACTTAACATTATAATAAGATCCCCTATATTTATAATGTTACTTGTAGATTGATTTATGTCCCACGTGCCATTTCTTTCAATTTAATCTATCATTCCTCATGATAATGATTATTATTTTATATATATATTTTTAATAGTTAATTACGAATTTACAACTTATATTTAACATACCTCTATTAAATATAAATTGTCATTTTTCTATTTCCCACATTTCTTTTTATGTTCCAGTATAACCTTTCCGTCTCTTTTTTTTCTCACTATAATCTATTTTCATTCGAATTAATAACTTGTAACGGAATGGTAACTAGATACACCTCTTTGGAATTTATCCACTAGATTAAACTTTAATTTTAAACACCACCTCTTTAACTTAAAGTTTAAGGTCTAATTTACTTAAAATCCGCCTCCTCTAACGTTACTTTATTGAACCTTAATTTAACTCCACTCCTTTAATTTAAAGTTTAAAGTCTCCTTTAATTAAAACCCACAAAGTGAATACATTATCCTTTTAAACTCTCATGATGCAAAAGCCTGCAACTATTATGTCATTGCATATAATGTAAGAATGGATATATTATCCCTTTCATTTAACCATTCTTTAATTATAACTTTAGAGGGTTATATAAGGTTATACTATTTGTCACCTCCAAAATTTTTTCCTTTATTCTTGACCACGTATTATTTTTCTCCTAGAGATTTTCCCATTCTAGTTTAATGACAATTGACCAATAAGGGTGGATTTTCAACACCAAGTTCACACCCTTCCTTTATTAAATTCAACTAAATTGAAAATGGACAAATCAAAATAAAGTGTCACTTTATAAATCCAATAGATATATGTTTATATATCCATGGATATTCGACATTTTTCCCATAGAACTATAAAGTGCGAATTTATTAACCCAATATATACAAAGGCTTATTTATAGAATTTTATATCTATACATATAACGAAAAAGGTAGTTACTATTATACACATACAATTTCTAAAGTAGCTTTGTTTCCATTCATAAATATTTATAAATCCGTCCTATTCGAATTTATACATAGACTTCTCACGCCTACACCCTCGTTGACTGAGATTTTAGCGAGATTACTATCCACTTTCATTATATCATCCCCTTGCCTCTTACGTGTCTCGTCTTTAGTTGTTCAAGGGATCGATCATTCGTTTTTGTACATTCCGCATACCGAGGCGACACTGGTTCCCATTAAAGCATAGGCTTTCGGCCTCTTGGCGGTAGAGTATGAGGGCGAATCCGACTTTATTAATTTACAGGGAGATCGTGTCAGGAATGTTTACATCCTTACCTGCTATACGTATATGTGTTGTTAATTCCTGGATGAAATCAGCTCGCTTACACCAAGCGGATAGTCGACACGTCGCTAGTTCTGATCTACTGGGCGAGATACGAAATCGATTTGTCAGGCTTGCCATGTGATTTACTGCAGAGTAGTACGCTCGATCCTGTCTTTTCGTCTCCTCTCAACCATGGCTCACTTCCCGTTCCTACCGCCCAATCTTTCTTGATATACCGATCGTCCTTGTTAGGGTTTCGTCGAGTTACCGGTTGCCAGCATTCAGCACGCCGTGCCTGAGTTTGAACCGGTGGTTGGTTAGGGTTTCTGGCAAATGGAGATATAATTCCATTCAAATGTTACAATTTCCATCTTTCAGTTTTGTGAAAAGAGGTCTGCGCGCTCCCCTGCGCTTCGAAGTTCATATCGGAACGCCCGGCTTCTCCTCTGGTATTGGTAGATTGTTTATTCATGTTGATAGTTAGAATGAACAGAATTTCATTTGTCTGTATTTCCCGGGCCGGATTCATATATGAGTTCCTACTTATTTTGCTCAGTTTTGTTTTAATATTACTATGGCTCAATTTAATACCTACAGCGATTTCTTCTGATGACTACCTTGATTTGCATTGCGCAGAAGTTTGGGTCGTCAAGATGAGCTCCTGGAGGAGTTCTTATCAGGCAATGCGTCCTGCATCTGGAATCTTTGCTATATCGGGGTTTTAAATACCGACTATGGCATTTACTTTCCTAGGTTCAGTTTTATTCGATGTTCATCTTGAATCTAAGTTGCTAGCTCACGCTACCCCAGATTTCATGCTACAGGACCCGCTCACATCGTCGTGGAGCCATTATGGGTCGGAACGCAACTCAGGGTTTTGAAAGCCCTTAGGCAATACCCCGGGTAGCACTATTGTTTTCCCTTGGTCCGATTCAGGTTAGTGCAGCTCATTAACGTCGGATTTCAGGCTGTAACCTGAGCCTGATTTATAAATCGCTTCAGCCCGACAAGGGTTTTAGTTTCACAGGTGTTAAAATTTTAGATACCAACTCTGGTTCCAACCTGTGACTCCGTTTTGTATTCAAACAACCTCTAATTGGCGCTAATTGCTGTTACATTTTACAGTATTTGCGTGAACGAGAATACGATTTAAGAATGGGTCTTTAGGGTTGAAATCTGAGCATGCATATTCTCGCGCGGTCTTCAGATTTATTTCCCGGTTTCACTTATTTATGTGAGGTATTGCAAAAATCTCGGATCGAGTTATTTGTTTGCCCTCGCGGCATATATATGTATTATGGAAACGACTTGTTAGCTCTTGGCATTTTTCTATTCGAACTTTGGGATAATCCACATGCACTAATATAGTTATACACTGGCTTTCCAGGCCGACGGCTTAACGTAACTATTTTGTAGTTATATCCTCAGGTTGATCTATATCATTCATAACTATGTGATTCGTTTGTTGTTTTCTTTTCGCTATTGAAAGACTTAGTTGGGTCTGCTCCTGACCCGTTTAGTTGGGTCTGCTCCTGACCCGTATTAATATATATATATATATTCTAACCCTGTTATAATTTTCAAATGGGTGAATGCCAGAGAGTCATCCGTTCACCCACTACACGTACATCTAAAAGTTTTCTGTGTATATACATACTTGTGTTGTTATTTTTTTTTAGTTCGTGGCTCGTTACTCTGTATATATATACTTTACCTTGTGTATACTTAGATGTAGGCCGTAACATTTGCATAGATTTTTACATAGGATATGACAAGCCTAAGTCTTTCATAAGTATTGTACACGGTTCTGGAATTAAAGGCAGTTATAGCATGAAGACCTGTACTCTTGTAATCAGTATAAACTCATTCCCTTTGTAATACCATTTGTCACGTTATTTGTCACCCATTCGCTAACCATAAATCTCTTGTAATCTAGCATTGAGACCATTTGTCATGCTAAGTAACATGACAAATAATATATTAAGAAATCTTTACTATACATAAATTATCGGGGTAACTTTACATAAATCGCAATTATCATAGTATGTATGGTAATTATCATAGTGACATACCCCGATATGAATTACGTCACATAAATCGCGATTATCATAATGGGCTAATTCATAGCTATCATAATGGAGTTATTCCTTGGTTAGCTATGTGACGGTACTATAGCTAATTTCATAATTTCAATAGTCATTGTAACGTAAACTTAACTATACTTTAATCCATGACTATGATGCTTTGTCCAGAATTTGAGATGCATTACATAACATAATATACTCCATTAATGCTATGAATTGTATATTCCTTAGGTAGAATAGAATTTTCTTTTTAAAAGCTAAAAAAAAATGTCGACATTCCAAATCTGACCTCTTTTAATTTTCTGCTATGATATCCTATAACTCTAAGTCTACTAATGTAGCTTTCCAATTGCATATGAGCATAATTTTTCACAATTATACACATATATGGAGCAAGGTAATATTCAATTTTCCTGCATAACTTTGAATGTCAAAATTCATGGTATTTACTTCCAGCTGGTTATATTTATACTATGTACATTCTAGTACTTTTATAATGTTTCTCTAGTAAAATCATAAACATACAATAAATCATTTGTGCCTACAATAAATAAAACCAGAATTAATCATCTGTAGAGGGTAAGTACTTCAGACTTACCGACCTTGGTTTAGAGATTCTGTTAAATGTAGTACCCAAAATCAAACATACAGATTCTCTTAAAATATATATTTTTTTTTTGTAGCTAATTCATGAACAGAAATTTTTTGACTCTTATCTCTAGAAGTTCCCTTTTTCTATGTATCTAGGGAATAAATATAAATTCATTTTTCTCTTGTTTTTCATCACAGTAAGGAATACTTAGTTTAGCAGTTTTTTTTTCTTAGAATGGAAATCATCCTTCTATACTCCTTGTAGTCTTTGCTCGACATCTGCATGTTCCTAGTAGTACCATTTTCCCCTTTCCTCTCCATTAACTTCAGCATTGATCTTTTCTACGGTATTTAGATGATTTCAGTATCTTAACTTTATGAACGCTGAAATTTTTTACATAACGATGATAGTAGAACAATAGCAGAATATGTCATTATAAACTTTTTTCATACTCTATTATTTTACATAGAAATGCTATTTTTCTGAGAGATATCGGTTTCCAGTTTTAAACCTATTATAGGTTTAACCATTCTGGTGTATGAGCCTCCTCATAGTACTCCCATATCTATGTTTCTACTTACTCACCATCTGTTACATGTATACCTGAAAGTATATCCAAAATATTTGTATACTCGAAGAAATATTTTTAATATTCATAAAATTTATAACAGTTAACCATTTCTTTGTGAGCACATATCTTGCCCAATTTTTGAACTTTGCTCCAATACCATTTGTCACGTCTCCCAAACTTTTATTTTTTTTTTTTTCCGCTTAAAGAAAATAGACACAGTACAATTTAATGGAGAACACTTGAACCCGTAATAGAGTGCTACTTACAGAGACAGAACTCTGATACTTCACTTATGCGCGATAGCCAAAGTATGTATTTTATACCTCCAAAGCATTTTATATGAGACCATATCCTGTTTATATTTTTTCGTACTTATAAATGTACCATGAAAATACAAGAATTTCTCTCCTAGTAATTTTTTTTTTTTGTGCTTGACCTCTCTATAGACTTGTACTCATATATATCTATATGTACATTGTATTTTCTCGTGTTTTTGTTAAATAGTTGTGTCCGACTTCAGATGGGATCACTAGGCCTTTACCTAGACACCACATCTCTCAGCTTTGCAAATTACACAATTTTCAATCTTTTAAAGCTTCGTATTTAGGAGTGTCATGTCTCCTCGCATACATCTATCCTTACGCAGTTAACCACCATTGCTCCAACTACTTTCCCAATAGTTTCTATGGATGGTAAACAGAGGCTATGTTCATGGTATTTTTACCCATGCTTATAATCTTTCTTGACACAAACTTTTATCACACAAGAGATTTAAAATAGGCTTTTTCCTTTATCTTTCTTGCCAGTCTTATCTAACATGTGTGACACTATGATACAGATTCCACTGTTCCATGGGAAAACTAGGGAACAGATCCTCTTTCTTTACTCAATTAGAGGTAGAGACTACTGAATTGGATAGTTCAAAATCCCTAGTGTTAGATCCTTGTACTCAGTTAGGATTCAACTTCTACTTCCTTATGTCTACAATTACATTTACTAGAATACTGTAAATTCTAGATTTTACAATTCTTTCCATTGTAACATAAACTTAGGTCACATCTCCCAACGTTCTGTTATTGATTATAGTGAAATCTGTGCCATCAGTATTGTTATGATAGAGTTAGCTGTTTGGCACTTGTTGTTTATGGGTACTGTTTGGTTAACATTTTCTGTTTATACACACATAAATTAAATATTTCTTTAAGAGATAGCAAGCTATACCTGTACATGGTTATCAGATTTGCTGTTCAATTGATCTATCATCTCTAACCTCATTACTACCAGATACTCATCCATACAACCCAACCATTTGTCTCTGATATCACTAGCTTTGGTTTTCCATTACCTGAACTACTTAACAATTAATCAATCTAACATTTGCATAATGCATCATAGCATGACAATTCATAAAAACCATAACACCACAGTTCATAAACTGCATGATGAACCATAACAGCAAAATTTCATAAACCATGGACATGTTTAATTCAACTTACAGAAATCTTCCAGTTTATGCATGCACACCACGATTATGACCAGTCCACCCAACCTTAAAGTTCGTTTATCTCCAGAACTCACCCCCGAGCTGAGATCCTCCCAGAACAGACTAACCTCAATCTATTCTGGAGTAGCTTATTTAAGCTATGCTTTCCCCAAAGCCTCTTTCCAATTTCGTGCCTGCACTCTTTCAGTGCATGTTTATTCGTTTAGCTCTAGCTTCCTATTTCGGGACTCTTTAAAGTCGCTTTAAGCTTTTCCTCACTTTTTCAGCCTTTTTCTCACCCTTCAGCAAACTACTCCTCTTCGATCTAGGAAATTCTCTAGATTTTTCTCAAAATTAAATTAGAAATAATTTCTTTCAAGGATTTTTGAAAGATTTGGGGAAAGTCTTTTTCCTTTTCCATCACCTCATGGATTAGGCATGTGATCTCACTTTCTCATCTGGTCATAGTGCATACACCATATTTTATTTATTTTTCATAAATACATAGTTAACCACAAAAATTATCCATTGGGGTCCACTCCCCTTTGGATTTATGTTCAAATGTCTCATTTGAAAAGCATAGAACTTGGGGGTGTTACAGAAATTATGACTAATCTCTCTCTTATTAGATAGTCGAATACCTCTAATGCAACCAGATCTCACCGCTTGATTAATCTTAGTGCTAAAATTATCCATAACTAAAATGAAGAGGAAAGGGGAAGTGTACAACCTTGCCTTAAACCTCTACCAAGATTGAAAAAACTCGTGGCCACTCCATTTATAATGATTTCCATGGATGTTCTAGTAACACACCCCATGATCTAGTTTACAGCCTCTCTGTCAAGTCCAGTCTTGAACAATATCATTCTCAAGAAACCCCAATTAGTCCTGTCTTAAGCCTTACTAAGGTAGATTTTCATGACCATAGCCTACATATTATTTGTATGAATAGAATGTATAACCTCCTATAATGATGCCACCAGATCATGAATGCCCGTGTTTTTTAGAAAGCCTGATTGTTCCACAGAAATGTGAATGGATAGAACTTTCTTCATACTTTCCGCTATAGTCTTCGACACAATCTTATATAGAGTGTTTCATAAATAAACTAAGTGATACTCATCAAACGTTCTGGCCCCATCAGTATTAGGAATCAACACTAGAAAAGTTGAGTTAATGGCCCCTTTTACCTTGCCTATTCTTTTGGTATCTTCCACCATTTCCATGAATAGATCAATGCAAAAATCACTAAAGTGAATGAAAAGGTCTGGGGTCCAACCATCTGTCCCCAGACTCTTATCTACCTCAAATGATTTTAAAACCCTTAGGATTTCCTCCTTACACACTAGATTTTTGAAATCCCTACACACACGCTCATCAAACATAATAGGAATATCCCTTAATGCCCATAACTGATCACTATGATCCACCGTTGGACGGTCTGCATAAAGGGTACTGAAATGTCTAACCGTCGTACTGTGGATGTCCTCCGTGGAAATATAGGTAGTGTCATTTTCAGTAATCTGCCAAATTGAATTTTGATTCTTTCTCCCCGATGTAAAGGCGTGGAAAAACTTTTTATTGCTATCCCCTTCCTTTAGCCATAAGGCCTAACTTTTCAATCTCCATGATTTTTCCTCCACAAGTAGGATATTTATCTTCTCTCTTTCAATAACCTTCAATCTGTCCTAAATATTTTATTTTGTGTTATCGTTATCTAGTTCCTTCAGCAATCGCAAAGTCTCCACTTCACAGTCCATTAGCTTTGCCTTTGAAAATTTCTTCTTTTCCCACTCCCAAGATTTGACAGTGGCCTTTAGACCCCGAAGGGTGTCCCCTAGGTATTCCATCATAGGAATCCTTGCCCTCCACTTGTGTGTATCCAAATAATTTTCCACCATCTCAGTGAAACTAGGGTCTTGTAACCATACCCGGTTGAATTTAAAAGAGGGTACTCCTTTAAAATTTTCAAAACTCCATTCCAAAATGATTGGCCTATGATCAGAGATCATAATATCACCAATATGAGCTTTCCCGCCACCCATCCTGGCCAATAGACTTTGTTTTATCTGAAATCTATAATTCTGTTTACAGATAGCCTCCCAACCCTGCCTCCTATTATGCCATGTAGGGCCTTTGTCATTCATGTGTAGGTCGCATAGATAATGTGTGCAGAAAGTCTTCTTTAGTGCCTCTGCCAAAGGATTCGCTCTGCTATGTAACCCTATAATCTCCTCCGCATGAAGCGATACATTAAAATCCCCATTAATGATTAAATTATCTAGCATTATAATACCACAACTTTCCATTCTATGCCAAAAGGAGGCCTTGTCCTGATAAGATGCATACAGATTAATAAGGTGCATTATGTGTTTAAAACAATGAAAATGACCTGAAAGAATAATACCACCAAAGAAACTGAAAGATTTCAAGGATGCATAACATCGATTCCACATCATGACTTCCCCTCCAAATCATCCCACAACATCCCTTGTCGCCATATGCCACTCTGGGAACATGGCATGGAAACAAAGGATAGATTTATTAGGAGTTTGCATAGATTTCTGAATGAAAATAACGACAACCTTTTTCTTCATAAAATTTTTTTGCACAGAAAGATATTTTTCCGTCCCCCCCAACCCCTATAAATTTAGATAAACTAGCCTTATCATGGGGAAATTGCCGAAGGCTTCAAAGCTATAAGTACCCTGTCTATAGCCAAAGAGACTGTAATGTCACAGAAATTCCCCTCCAAGTAACCTGAACTAGAGGCGATGGCCAACGACTTCTTTTTCACCTTCGGATGACCCTTTCCCCATAGAATCATAAAATTTGAAATATAAGCGAGACTAATATGCAGAGTGGGGGAGTCTTACACACTCGTATCTACAAGAAGTGGAGTAAGGCCCACGTCTAGATTGAGAAGTAACAATTAAATGTCACTTCCCACCGAATTCTTCAGCCACCTTTCGGGGGGAAAAGTCGATGCATGGTCCAGAGGCTCATCAGAATTCCCCTACGATATTTCAGGAGATAGTGGGGAAGTTGGGTCCGAAGGAACAAAGGAAAAGGCCGCATTCTGTCCAGGAAGGGTAGGAGACAAAAATGAATCAGAAGTCAGAGGCAGCTGATCCCAGGGAGGTGTGTCAATATAGCCCACCGGTTGGACAGCCGAGAGAGAAGGAATAACAAGTAGTGTCCTAATGGTAGAAGCATTGGATGCCAAAACAAGACTCCCCCCGACCCTAATCTCACAAATCCCAACATTTAAACAAACAAAGTCCTCCCCCAAACAAGTAAAAGAGCCGAGCCGACCCAGTAATATGACATCCATCCATATAAGTGTATAATCACCAAGAAATAAAGAAGGGGGTAAAACAAACTTACCCGACAGACCGTTACCAGGTTGTGGCTGAGAGATAAAGTTTCTTTCATCCGAGAAGTGCCGCCTGATTTAATTAGATTCTGGATTCCGAGAAACGTAACCCTTCCACCAGCAAGAGTACGAGCGCATCAAGTGGTTGGTGGCATAGTATATGTGGTAGAAAAAAGGTAAATTCACTAGAAGACCACCCCGAAAAGAAATCTCCACCAAGATCCACGCTACCCGCTTATCAACAAGGCCTTTACATTTCGGGTTAAGAAAATGACAGGCATCAATGCTATTTCCAATGGCTTGCAACATCGCCATTGTCCAGAATTGTATGGGTAATACGGGAAATTTCACCCAGACCAACTAAGATCGTCGGGCATTTTCAGTCGGGTGAAAGTCCATGGTTCAATGGAAAAGAGGCAGGAAAGACTGCCCGGAAACCCAGGTGCGCTGTAGGATCAATCGCACGCCCTCATCCTTGAGAAAATAGAAACAAGTCTGCCCATTTTGTAACTGGTTTATCCGAGGCTCATATCAAATAACCCTAACCCACGTTGCCATAATCCACTGGTGAATATTGATTGAACTACAATTACCAAACTTCCACTTACCCACAATTTCCCGCGACGGTAAACTATCAGCTCATTCCCACATCACATCACACGCAAAATCCAGAAGCCTCTACTCAGTATCCAACTTAAATGCCTTAGCCTGTCTATGTTTTGAGGGGAATGTCTGCGTTCCAGTTTTCTCCGGCTCATTTGGAACTGTGGTCGCCTGGTTTCCTCTAATAACTTCAGGTGCTAGCTTATCACCCCTCTGCATAGTGCCAGTCCGAAATAGCGAGCACGAAGGGAAATTTTGATTAACCCAAGAACCAAAGTGGTCTAAGGCACCCCCGCGAGCTTCTGCCAACTCTAACTCATGCAAGAAGTCCGCATCGAAAATATCCTCCTCGGGAGTAGACTCGACGCCACCCATCATCAAAATAAAAGGAGAAACACTCACCAAGTACAAGAAAAAATAACATCTGTACCAGCCAATACCCATCGATAATAAAAAGAGAACCTAAAATCATAAAAACCAACTCACAAAGGTAGCATACAGCTGGGAAAAAAATGATCCTAAGGTCTGTCAGGTGGATCAAAAAGGAAAATTGGAAGCCGTTTCGATCAGAGAACCGTACCCCCAACAACTATGTAGTCCGGAAGCCACTACCTACCACTCCAACCAAAGGACTATCCCGCGAAAAATTTGAAAAAAATGACCTCGTCGGAAACATCTCCAGAAAAAACCAGAAAAGACCGGTAAAATAGCTAAGGAGCTCGGAGCCTCAATTGAAAAGCACTCCTGAAGCCTTTGCAAAACAAAAGCATACCTAGCGTCCAATATTCCACCATCTCGCATATAAATGTAACTTACACCTTTGACATGGTCTATAGATAATCTAGGGTTGAAAATATCCTTCT
Source organism: Pinus albicaulis (assembly GCA_034641835.2). Lineage (NCBI taxonomy): Eukaryota > Viridiplantae > Streptophyta > Pinopsida > Pinales > Pinaceae > Pinus > Pinus albicaulis. The sequence goes on along the minus strand of JAXQQM020066912.1, from coordinate 465,812 downwards.
TTCACCTAGTCAGGTTTAACAGGTAGCTAGAAACAACACGGGTAGAAGTAAAAATGTATAGCCCTAATAGAGACGAACATGAGTGATATTCCTTGTAAGAGAATAACAAAACATGAAAGGAAGATGAGAGTTATACTATGTCAAACCACCAACAACTAGAAATCCGAGATACCGTCCTATATCAGTCATGCCATCATCCTGACAATATTCATATCCCTCCTTCTCAAAAACTGTCTTTTCCTTTCGATCCAGCCAAAAAAACATTGTTAGTAATCCCCAAGACCTATCATCTCAGTTGGCCTCACTAAAACCTGGTGCCTGTAGACACCCCTGAGTTCATAAATGTCATTTGAACATCTTCCCATACCAACTTCCACGCCTACCTCCTTCCTTAGCAAGTTGTTCTATCGAGACTCATGACGTACTAGAAACCTGCCTCATGGCTTCTCGAACCTTGACTCTGTTACTTGGTTAATATCTCTCTAATATTTTCCTTTCCACCCCAATGATCTTTTTCTCACTTTTCTCTTTTCTTATATATAAGTTTATTTTGAAAATTTTATGTAGATTTACATATGTAGGTTTTTTGGAAATCTTATGTAACTTTATTTGAAAAGAATGCAATCTAAAAAAGGATTCATTATACAAATCCACACAAAATAAAAACAAAACAAAATAAACATATTATAAAATAACATGAAAAGCTTTAAAAATCAATACGTTATTTTGCAATTATTATTTACACAATTTTAAAAAAGGCTTGTTTTTTATAAAATGGTCTATATAATAACTTAACGCAACGTTAAAAGTGATCTCTTTTTATTTATTTGGAGACTTCATTATCTAAGATATTTACTTCCCTAATAAGTAGAATAATAATGTTAAAAGTAAACTATTTAAACTGATTTCTTTTTATTTATTTGGAGACTTCATTATCTAAGATATTTACATCCCTAATAAGTACAATACTAATATTAAAAGTAAACTATTTAAATTATTTTTTAAATAACAATTTGAAATTTAATTTGAGAGTGTTTTCTTTTTACAATATGTGATAAAAGTTTACAACTTCAAAATATGACATTACTAGAGGATTTATCGATTAGTTATTTAACTTTTTTAGCATTTGTGAATTGGCATATAATAAGTATAGTATTCATACTTACTTTTTATTTTATATTTCATGATGATTTTCAAACCTTTCTATAAAATTAGCTGCAATTCCATTTAGAATAACTCTATATTTAACAATTTAGTTAAAAAAAAATTCAAACAACATACTTTATGTAGCTCCTTGTTTTTAGTTTAGCCATTATTTTATAAAACTGTTAAGCTACATTCTAAATGGATAACTAATGGGGTATTAGTTAATGATAATTTATTACATAACCTTTTGTTTGAAGAGATTAATTTAATGATAATTTCCTTGAGTTAAAGAAAAAGTAACTGTTTGGTAAATATTCCAAGAACCCAGGGAAAAGGGGTTGAGCCAGTTCTGGCAGTTACCTTTCCAAAAGGATTTATAGAAAAATCCTAAGTGGGGAAGAGGTTCTATGCAGAAGGAGTTAAGGGTTAGGAAACAGGTGGTTGCTCTGAGCTGTCCAGAGCTGGTGTGTGAACTAGTGGAACTCAGAAATTGCCCAGAGAAGTGAAGACTGGATTGTGATTCCAAGGTGTAACTTCTTTTCTCAGGAAAATATCTCAGCCCTCATGCGGAGAAAAGGGGGAGACGAGGACATAATAGCCTCACTCAAGGTTGGGAGGACATATAGTTACTAGGAAGCAAACCTCTAAAATAGGTATTTTAGTGTCCTGAGTTTTCTGTTTAATGCTAGATTAATAATGCATAGATTGATAGTGTATTTAACTATATAAATAAATGCTAGATAATAGTATATTTTACTTGCATAAATTAATCCTACGAAACTGGTGCATTTAAATTATAGTAAAAACATGATTAACACTGTGTATGTATTACAAAAAATATTGCTAAGTGACCATGTATGTTCATTATAAAGAGGAAATATTAGAATCATGATGTATTTTAATTTCAGCAAGGAATGCTAGATTTTTTCTCTGCATTTACATTTGGAATAATTACTTGTTAATAATAGTGATGCAATGCATGCTAAAACAGAAAAGCTACAATTAAATTATCAAATAGGATTAGACTGTATATTTTATTCTCTGTCATGAAGATTGAGGTAAAGCCTCTATGTATAACTATAGTAGAACTATCATAAAATAGTAAGTAAAAAACAAACTGGTGGTTACCATCTACGATGAAAATGAAAACCCGCTCAAAACCAAATGCTTAGCACATCTCATGAAGCATAAAGTAAACACGAAAATTAACAAGCAGAAAACCATAAGTATCAATGTATATATTATACTGGCAGAACTATGAGGGCATCGACCATAGGTTTAGAACCAGGATCCACGAGGAGGGTCAAGGATTCTGGTCCCATCTGCCAACAAACCAGAGTGCAAGAGAATGCACAATAGGAAGATAAATATCATGCGCATTCAACTAAGAAGATTAAGATGATTGTGCAAAAAGGCCAACAGTGCAAAAGAACTTAAGGAGAGGAGTATCACCGAACTATGCCACATATTTTGATAACCTTTAACGATATTGGGTGAGGATTTAAAACAACATAATTTATCCACAGAGAAAAATGGACCAAACCCTCATATAATCCAATGTGAAATTCGGAATAACAAAACTAATACACCAGTTGTATAAATAAGTGAAACAAAATTCTGTCATGTGTAAATCTTAACAGTCTAGAGTTTTACATAGATCATCGAAAACTATAATCTTGAGAAGAGGGCAAGCCCATATAGAAAATCTCCACTAGAAATTCTAGAACAGAACTGCTATACTATGGTGGGGCCAAAACTTCCTTGCAAAGGAAAACCCCTGTCCTGCAAATGGCAAAGGGGAACAACATTTGGTTACTTCCCGGAGGCTCAAGAGTCAGGGTAATGGAGGAGGAATGGGAAACAAGACATACATGTGCCTGGAGGAGAGAATGGGGTGACATAACCCCGATATCTCCAAACATCTCCGGACCCTCGAACTTGTCTGTACATAAAGACACAATGATATAGCCAATAAAAATTAAACCCTAAACAGAGGGTAGAGATATGAAATTACATTACAAGCATAACACGATGAACAATAGCTTCACTTACCCACAGAGCCGAGGTGGTCGAACACCTGAGCTAGAGCTAACATGGAAACTGCCCTGCATAATAAAACTCATTCTCGAGAGGTCGAGAGGGTCTGAGCAAGAGGGCAGAGAACTAGGTGGAGGCCTGCAACGAATACCTGTGGAACAAAAATCCCATGCAAGAGAAACTCAAAATTTACACACAAGAAATTTATTTAAGAGGAAACAAAAAGGGTTCTCAAACTAAAGAAAAATTCTGAACCTTATCTTCATTACAGTGGAGAGTGAATAGAAATTTTCTTGTGAGTGACATCTTAACCATGGAGGAGACACTTAGTGATAGTCTGGTGAAACAAGCAAGTTGCAGAGCCAAGTTCTGCCCACTACGGTGGGAGAAATGACTTTCTCAAGGGAGTTTGGGGGTGGGTAGTTACCCTAACCCTCCTCCTCAATCTTTTGCACTGTATATTTCATCAGAGAGGATCAAACGATCCAACAATATCCAGAGCATGAAGCATGGACAGATGCAGGTCATTGTGATTACCGAGATATATGGCAATAAAGTTCAACACTTAAGGTCCATTAATTCATTACAACCTTAGTTCCATATTAAAAACAAAGAAATAAACCCAGTATGGGGGTGGTTCCTCAAGTGTCAATGCTCAAGAATTTTGTAAAACAAATAATTAGTGAGAAGGTCCTTGGTGAGGATTCCAAACCCATAACTAAATATGATTAGTCTAATGTTTGCACTATATAAATGAATTTTTGTATCTACTTTTAGAAAAATATGATACGGGAATAAATGTAAATTTTATATGTGTGGCCTTTTAACCATGTTGCTTTTACATGTATATTCATATGGTAAATAAATTTATATTTTTTTTTATCTTGTGTAATTCAATGTAATAAGTGTGATAGTTGTTACAAGTGCTATCAGAGAGTTGTTACATGTTGTGGCCAGATGGGCCAAAAAAATAAGATGATAATTATTAATTTGATATTATCTCTCTTTCATAAAGTTTAAATGTTGGATTTATGCTAAGTATAGGAACAAATTTGCACGAAAGCTACAATGAGGAGGGGATCTAGTCAACGGAAACCCAGAAACATAGGAGAAACCCATCCTATGACCAACCCGGAGTTCAATCACGAAATTTTGGTGCAGTTAAGCATAAACCAACACCAAAAATCTAGTGGAATGTTGGCAGAACAACAACAACAAACAAACAGATTTCCTGAGACTGTGCAAAAACTCCAAATAGAGATGCTAATAGTTAGGGGTGACAATGCAAGATTGATGATAGAATAGGAAAAGATATTAAAAGGTCTATTAGACCGACATAATCACCCCAATTCAAAACCGAGTCCTGAGAGGAACACTCTGGAAGAAGCAGAACAACAACAAGCCTTGCATGATAATCTGGAAGGAAACATAATGCCACGAAGAAATAAGAGTCAAAATTACCACGAGGCTGAATCTGGAAATGTTCTTGAACAACAAGATTTGAAGAAACAAAAAGTGGAATTACAGGGATAATTTAAGAAGATTAAGCCCCCCACTTGCGATGGAGAAACTGAAGAGATGGCAGATGCTTGGATCATAAACATGAAAAAGTACTTTCAAGTGTACAAGTATAACAGTAAACTGAAAGCTCATTTAGCCATTTATCAACTACGGAATATAATATCAACATGTAACTTGGGATTAGTTCCAGAAATAATTGAAGGATAAGTATCTGACAAAAAGTTTCTATGATGAAAGTCCCGAGAGTTTCATGATTTGAAAATAGGAAAAATGTCCATGCATGAGTTTGTTACAAAGTTTGCTTCTTTATTATGATATATAGAGTATCTGTGTGATGAGAAGGCGAAAGTGCAATGATTCCTGAGTATTTTGTCCTTAAATATGAAAGACTATATTAAGTTCGTGAGCCCAAGGACTATGGATGACATGATAAGGAAAGCACATATGTGCTATCTGTTTGGTCAATTTAGTGTGTCCTAAATTGCTACATTAATTTCTCAATCCGGGATTCGTAAGCTGATGAAGTGTGGCACACTATATGTGCAAGATAACCTATCTCTTACTTTTTGTCGTTTTTGGATTTTTTATGAAATTCTAAAAGACAAGTATGGAGACAAATATTCAAGACAATGATGTTCTTCTAATGATTTTCCAAAATTCAAAAGAATTTTAAAACACACAATGAAAAAATTAATTCTTCAAAGAAAATGAAATTGCATCACTATTCTAGTCAAACAACAGTGAACTACTGATCATGAAACTCATTATCCTTGCTGTTGTCCAAATACAAAAGAAACTATGCTTAAAGAAATCCAAGAATTGCAACAAAGTAAATCTAAATCAAATTACATCAACTTATATTCTGACCCCTCGCCATTAGTCCAGCTATGGCTTTCGGAGGTAACCATAAACAATTTGGAGCAACTCGATATCTAGTTTGCGTGAAAGAAACGAAGATTTTCAAATTACAGACTATACTTCAATCCTCACCAATAGACCAAATGGTGGCTTTGAGGTAACTAAAATGACATGAGAAATTGAAATATTTCTAACTTCATGTAAAGTAAAAATAATACTTAAACCATATACCCATACTTCAATCCCTCACCATTAGTCCAAAATTATGGTTTTCGGAGGTAATCGAAATGACATGAGAAATTTAATATTTTCAATTTACAAAAGTAAACTAATATCAAACCACATGCTCATACTGAATCCCCAGCCATTAGTCCATTCATGGTTGGAGGTAATCAAATGACATGACACCATTATATCTAAATTAACTATTGAAGAAAATAAAGGACTTAAATAAGCAAACACATGGAATTAAACAAAAACTAAGAAAAGTAAATTAGCAGAAGGACAATATTGATTCCATGTCATTAGTCATTATAAAAAGATGTGCAAGTGCCCGGGCTGCCTATTGCAATCTGAAACAAGAACACTGATCAGTTTACCACAATATAAAACATGAAAGATTATGGACAGAAGTAAAATGTAAAGCATGAAAGATTATGAACAGAGATGAAGCATAAATACCATGAAAGATGCAATGTATAAACACGTGAATGAATTATGGCACAATGAACTTAAAGAAATAAAACAAGAAAATATACAGTAATGCAAACCTCAATACAGTAGTCTTTCATCACTTTTACAAATTTCCTTCAACACAATTACGTTGGAAACAAGTAGTCTTTACATATTAAAATGCAACATACTGGTGAGAAATGATATTACAAATATTGTGCTGGCACGCAATTACATTATACAGAAAGTGTCTGGAGGCTAACTATTATGCGTATGAAAACACGTTATTTATAACAAAGGTGATATAACTAATTCCCTAAAGTTTGTGCTGATAGAGACACGTGAACCATCACGTCCAGAGATCCAGCATCATGGTCGCGGTGAGGAGTAAATCTATGAAGAGTGGATGTTGGATTCGGCTTATGGAGCCGTGTACAGGTGTTGATGTGTCTCCTGTAAATTAGAAACGGTCATACAAATATTCACGTGATGAGAAACAGAGTCCTGTCACCGTGGGACTCTACGGTTGACTTCCACTTGGCCACCTTTGACCACAGCCTCCTTAGGTGAATTTACCTGAGCCAATAGGACACGATCCACGTCCACATCATTTCTGAATTGCCCATGTGGCTCGATTTGCCTGAAGACACCTGCAACATAGACTTTCACAAAATGGCTGCGGAAAGTTGCAGCAGCTGCGGAAAGTGGCAAGATTCCGCAGCTAAATGAGCAAAAATCTAAATCAAACAGCAGACACAAAACATAGTTAAAAACCATTTTAGATGCTCTTTTACAATTAATATGCAATGATATTGACGACTTAGAAGGTTTAGGTGAATGAAAAAGGTCTAGAAAGGTGTATAGGAAAGATGCAGATTTGAGACTCAACATACCCCCACTGTGAAGGTGTTGCATGTCCTCATGCAACCAAAATTTTGATAATACTTTTTCAATTCATATGCCTTGACACTTCAGCCAGTACATCCAATCCTCTCCTCCTCTTCCTTGGTGCTGCTAACATCCTGGGCTTTTTCATCAAGCATCTGAATTTGATATTAATCAGTGCTCTGCTTAACTTCTAGCATTTCTTCTCCAATTTCTTGTTCTTCTTCTCATTGTAGTCCTTATGGTATATTACCAAAGGAATTATCTGTCCAATTTTTTCGTTCCTTCAACGTTTACTTTTCATTTTTAATGTGTCTATTTAAAAGCTCTAGCTCAAAGACTTCTTGTTTCAGTGATTGGACTAGATCATCTTGTGCTGTGTGAGGCTGAGTGGACGAAGTACTGGGACCCATAGCTGCTCTTTCTAAAGATTCTATATAATCATATACTTCTTGTTGCTTTGGGTCTATCTCAGGTGTCGTTTTTATTGGGTTGTCCCCAAAATGTCGTGGAGAAGAGTTGTCTTCAAAATCTGGCTGAGAAGGGCTCATATCAACGTCTGGATGGGAATGGGATGGACTATGTTCAATGTCTGACTAAGAATGAAATGAACTAGGTTCACTTTCTGACTGAGAGTGAGATGGACTATGGCCAGCTGGGGATTGTTCAGATGTTTCTTCTCCCAAATCAATAAAATGGGGTCCTTTCGTTTGCGTTTTCCTCAACTTCCCCTTAAGCCTGGAACTTCTTCTTATACGCTGTGGACCACTGTATTTTTGCTTTTTTTTTCCTTTCCCTCTCTTCTTGGCCATAGATGACTGTTCTTGAAGGTGAACTAGTCTCTCAAATAACACTTGATGATCTTCTTCGGAAGAAGGGGTTTGATGCACAGCCTTAATACTTTTTCTCTCTTTTGATGTTATTGGCTTTTTACCCTTGGTTTCTTTCTTCTTCCTTCTTGACAATCTCTCCTCCCTACTAGTTCTTTCAACTGTAGTAGTAGGAGTACTTTGAATTTCATCATTTGTTCTCTTTCTCCTACTCCTTCTTGATGTACTACCTTCAGGAATTTCTTGAGATTCCTCAAAGAAATTTCTAATCAAACATTGTTCCCATGTGTCCTTCTTCTCTTTTAACTTTTTTTCAATCAAAATTTTCACAAGACCATGGTGATATAGATGTGGTTCTACATCCCCTAAATGCTTCTGAACAGTCACAGACATCTTCTTCAAACTATTTAATAAAAAGTATGGCAGATTGAGGGTCTGGTTATCTATAAAATTCATTAGCAATCGGGTATGGTACATATACATTGACCCAAAACGGCCCTCACAGTTGATAAATTTTTGAACAACTAGCAGCAAAGTAGCCCATTACTCTTTCAAAGCATGAATAGGAATTCCTCTTTTAAAAATAGTTATGTCTATACCTAGGTTATGTAGAATCACTATCCAGGCTTCATCACTAATGCTTTTGTTCTTAAACCAACGTTCACCCTCTTGAAGAAGTTTTGTGGCAGATGCTATAGATGCATCATTCACCGTAAACTTAAGGTCTCCAATCTCTACCTCCAGGCCATTGAAAGACCTTGCAAAAGCTTTTGTCACCTCTTTATGGTAGCCTCTAAACTTTTGGATAAACCGCAACCACTTTGCCTTCTTCAATATATCCCTGACTTGCGGGTATCCTTCCATGAATTTAGATCCCTCTGGTTCTGCTCTAAAAAATTTACCCATCCTTCTTTCTGCTCTTTAAAAACTTGCCTGCGTGAGGAGGGTTCAATGGAAGTAGGACGGCTGAATGAACGGAAATTAGGACAATGACTGTAGGTAGATATTTGAGAGTGGGTATACAGACTGTAGCATAACAAAGAACGAAATGGGGTGAAGTGGAACAGAGAAGGGTTACGTGAGCACGACGGAAATGCGGCTGTGAGATTAATAGAACAGTAGGAGGAGTATAACACATCCGGAAGTGTTTTTAAAATTTGGTGGCTGCAGAATAAATGTAAGCACGTTTATACAACAGCTACGGATTTTATGCAGCTAAAAGAAGTCGTAGTCAAATCAACTACGTTTCATTGTCACAGGGGGAATATCGGAGTATGAGTGAAGATCGGAGGTTTAATTATGGGACCGTTTGAGAATGAATGCAAGGATTGTGGGAGGATTGTACAAAGATCATGGAGTGGTTACGGAGTTTGTCAATACAATCATTGCACATAATGGAGCTTATGGTTTATAAAATATAAAAATGTGTTTTAAATGCCATTTGAAATAAATTTTTACTCATACCTTGGAATTCTTGCCATTTTTCCTTGGTCTTCAATTAGTTGCTCCTCATTGATATCTTGAATTCCCCATGTCTTCATAATTGGTCCTCATACCTGCATTTGATTTCATGATTATGGAAATAACATCTGGCTTTACATTCTTTTGAAAAATAGAGTGGTAGCTGCGGAATCTGCTTCTAGCTGCGGAAACTGGTGTCAGCTGCGGAAATAGATGTCAGCTGCGGAAACTAACACAACTATTATTTGGGTGAATGGAAATGAACGGATGACAATTGACTAAATGGAAATGGTCATGAAAGAGAATTTTATTGGTAAAATGGAATGAAATAGATAAAATGAAGTGAAATGGAATGAAGTGGAGTGAAATGAAGTGGAATGGAATGGAGTGGGTGGTCACAAAACTTATGAAATGAAAGAGAGATTTTCTTTTTGGAAAATATAGGGTGTCAGGTGTTCCTGATTTTCACCCTATATTTTCTGTATAAGACTGCCAATCAGTGATTGGTTTTCAGGCTTATACAATTTTTTTATTTTTTATTTATTTATTTTTTATTTTTTATTTTATTTTTTATAACTGAAAAGAAGAAAAGCTAGGCTGGTGGAGAACAAGAATTCTTCTGTACCAGCTTGATTGCAGAATTTTCTTGAAACATTTTGAAAAATTCCTCTTTTGAGAGTGGCTTATGATAAACTTTCAATCTGTGGCCATTCACAATAAGAGGATTTTGAAACTCATCAATGGTCTTGATTCTTACCGCTCCATTGCTAAAGATCTTGTCAATCCCATATGGCCCAAGCCAATGAGTCTGAAATATTCCTTGAAAATCTTTAAACTTGGAATCAAATAACAATGCCCAATCTCCTTCTTGAAAATTCTTCTCTTTGATGTACTTGTCATGCCATTTAGCTCTTTGATATTGAACTAGATCAATTCTTAAAATTGCTTCTTGTTTGATCTCATCTAGCTCGTTCAACTGCTCCATTCTATGCTTTTGGGCTTCTGATAAGTCCATCCCCAACTGAAGTGCTATCTTGAAGGTCTTGACTTGGAACTCAATGGGGAGTAGGACTTCCTTCCCATAAACAAGTTCATAGGGAGAATGTCCTGTTGTATTTCTCCATGTAGTTCTGTAGGCCCACAAGGCTTCAGGAAGCCTTTCTGCCCAATCTCTTCTATGTAGATGAACATTTTTGGTGATGATACTTTCGAGAACTTTGTTGGTAGACTCCACTTGACCATTTGCTTGCGGATGGTAAGGAGTAGATCTTCTATGCTTGATTTTGTATTCTTCCATCAGCTTCTCCACCAGGTTGGATGTGAATTGGCTTCCTTGATCTGTCATAATTTCTCTTGGAACACCAAAGCGAGTAAAAATATCCTCATAAAGAAAATGAACAACTGAATTTTCAGTAGCAGATACTAATGCTTTGGCTTCTACCCATTTAGTAACATAATCAGTACAAGCCAATATATACTTCTTTTGCTCAGATGGTGGATTAATAGGTCCAATGAAATCTAAAGCCCATTTTTCAAAGGGTTCAATGAGTACCTGTGTTTGCAATGGAATTTCATTTGAAAGGGTAGGTTTCCCTACTCTTTGGCAGCTGTCACACCTTTTGACATATTGTTTTGAATCTTTGAAGAGGGAAGGCCAATAATATCCTAAAGAGAGGATTTTATAGGCCGTCCTTTTGTCTGCAAAGTGTCCGCCGCATGGTTCATCATGACATGCCTTAAGAATATCAGGCATTTCATCTTCCCTGACACATCTTCTGATCACAAGATTTGGCCCTGTTTTAAACAATTCGTTAGAAATCCATGAATATTTTGAACTCTCTTGAATAATTTTTCGTTTTTCACTTGGAAATAAATGTGAAGGTAGTTTCCCTGTAACCAAATAGTTAGCAATATATGCATACCAAGGGGTCTTAATAGTTACTGCAAACAAGTATTCATCAGGAAACTTATCCTCTACAGGAGAATCTTCTTTAGTATTCGGAATCCTAGACAAGAAATCAGCTACTGTATTTTGTTTTCCTGGTCTATCCAACACAGTAATATTGAATTCTTGCAAAAGTAAAAGCCATCTTGTCACTCTGCCATTAGTAACAGGTTTGTTCATTAAATATCTAATTGCAAAATGGTCAGTATGAATAAAAGTTTCATAGCCTGTTATGTAATGTCTAAACTTATTAATTGCATGAACAACAGCTAAAAACTCTTTTTCAGTCACAGTATAGTTCAACTCTGTGGGAGTCAAATTTTTACTGGTATAATAAATGACATAAGGAACTAAATATTTTTGACCCAACACAGCTCCTAGAGCTGTATCTGAAGCATCCGTAGAAATATGGAAAGGGAGTTTCCAATTTGGTCCTCTCAAGATAGGTGCTTCGGATATTCTTGTTTTCAAAGTTTCAAAAGCTGATTGACAATCAGGATCCCATTTAAATTCACAGTCTTTTGTAAGCAATTTGAAGAGTGGAGATGAAATTTTAGTGAAGTTTCTATAAATATTCTATAGTAACCAGTAAATCCTAGAAAACTTCTAACATCTCTTTGACAATTTGGAATAGGCAACTTGGAGATGACTTCAACTTTTGATCTATCAACCTTAATCCCATCTCCTGAAATATGATGTCCTAAAACAATACCTTCAATAAACATCATAAAGAATTTTTCATGGCTTAATGAAAGGTTTGTTTCTTTACATCTTATAAGAACTTTTTCCAAATTTTCTAATGCCTCTTCAAATGAATTACCATAAACTGTAAAATCATCCATATAAACTTCTACACAATCATGGATTAGATCAGAAAAAATTTCTAGTACTGCTCTTTGGAATGTTGCTGGTGCATTACATAACCCAAAAGGAAGCACTCGGTAGGCAAAAGTTCCCCATGGACAAGTAAATGTGGTCTTATCTTGATCTTCAGGTGCTACCTGAATTTGATTATACCCACTAAAACCATCCAAAAATGAAAAGTACTTTTTACCTGCTAATGTATCTAATACCTGATCAATAAAAGGCAAAGGAAAGTGATCCTTCAAAGTTTCTTTATTCAATTCCCTGTAATCAATGCATACCCTCCATTTACCATTCTTTTTAGGTACTATAACCAAAGGAGAAACCCATCGGCTATCTGAAATTGGATAAATGAAGTTTACATTGAGTATTTTTTGGAGCTCTTCTTTCACTATCTCCCTAAGATTTGGATTTATCCTTCTTTGAGGTTGTCTGATTGGTCTACTGTTTTCCTCAATATAGATATGATGGATGCAAGTCTTAGGATCAATACCTTTCATGTCAGTATACTCCCATGCAAATGCAGTAGAATGTTTTTACAAGATTTTGGTTAGTTCTTCCTGTTGTGACTTTTCCAAATTTTTGTTGATATTCAATGTTTTTTCTGGAAAAATCTCAATGGTAGAACTACCAAACTCTTCTATAGAGTAAAGAGACATTTGTCTTGATGATAAATATTCTATGTCAGATTCCAACTGAAATTGTGTGGGGTCATATTCTGAAGATGTCTCAAAATTTTCTAATGTGTTCAGAATTTGACTATCCTCACTGATTTCAGAAATGGTAAAGACAGGTTGTATAGTGTCCTCATCATCAACCAATTCATTGTCTCCTACTTCTGTGATTGCTTTTGCTGGAGGATACAAATTGAATTTCTTTGTCGAATTACCATTAGAAATGTACATATCCCCAGATCTACAACTAATGAAGGCATCAGCTGTGGCTAGCCAAGGTCTTCCTAAGATAAGTGGGTGCCCTCCTAGATTACTCTTGGGATTCAAAATCATAAAATCTACTAGATATTCCCAAGAATCTAAGGAGACTGAAATATTTTTTCTAATACACCATCTGGTTTAATAATTGATCGATCTGCAAGTTGCAGTAAAGTAGGTGTAAAAATAAGGTTAGGAAGTTTTAGCTGTTCCATAGTCTGTCTACTCATAATGTTGATAGCAGCCCCTAAGTCAATCAATGTGTTTGGAATTTCTATCCCATTTGTATGTGTCTTGACAATTGGACTTCCTGGATCTACATACTTCTGCATGGTAATTTTTCCCATCATAATATCTGCAATTTTTCCTACCAGGTGGATTCTTCTTATGTCTTTTAGTTTCCTTCCTGGTATTTTGAAACTCAACTCCTTTATTGTTTTTGCTAGAAAATCATAGTTAGGCAACAAGATTTGTTTTTCCACCCCCTTGTCAATTTGTGATCTTATCAATTTGTGATCTTTCGGGAAAGGTGTAGTGAAGATACCGGAGTTGCTCAGCTATAGGAGTTGTGGGTGTTAACTTTTCTTTTTCTTTTTGAATGTTTGAATTTTGAGCAGGATGCTTCCTCAGAACCCTCATTGACTTTAAGAGAGTCCTCCTCAGAGGTATCTTGCTCTTGAATATCTATAGAAGGTTTTTCTAAAACTCTACCAGATCTGAGTTGTACATCATTGAGAGGAACAATCATATAGGTAGGAAATTGTTTTCCTTCTACCATGTAAGTATTCTAAGGATTTTTATTTTTAGGATTTGGCAATGGATGAGCTGGAAGTTGATTTGTCTTTTGTTGGTATGGGAGCATGAGTTGAGGATTTGGATTTTGTTGAGAAGGTTGTTGTTGTGGAAATGGCAATGAAAGTTGTGGATTTGGGTTTGGAAGTTGTGGAGCTTGTTGATTTTGAAAAGGTGGAGGATATTGATAAAATTGAGCAAATCTCCCATAAGGATTTTACATACCTTGTACCCATGGCTGATATGGATTTTAATTTTGGGGCCAAGGTTGTTGCCAAGGATTCCAATTTGGTGGGGTTTGAAGATTCATAGGGTTGTTAAACCCTTGAGTTTGTTGTCCCTGCCAAGGTATTCTTGCAACAAAACAGAGAGATTCTACTAAATTTGGGTCTTCTTGAAAGACAGCTTTGAGTCCAGGAATTGAAGGACAATCTTTGATCTCATGATTCTTTGAGAAAATTATACATGTTTCTACAACTTTTGCATCCAAGGGACATTCCCTTAAAGCATGTTTCCTCCTACATTTCGGACAAAAGATGGCTAGAGCATCTGTTTCTGCTTTCTTCTTGTTTTGGATTTTAAGGGTGTCTAGTTGTTCACTAAGGCTCCCTAAGATATCAGTTTTGAACTCATCAAGCATATTACCAATCTCTGCCCTACTTACTGATCCAGTTGCAGATTTGTTAGCCCTAATAAGAGAAGGATCCCTAGGCCCTTTTTCTGTTTTAGATTTTCCTCTTGAGAGATGGACACATAGTTCTGTTATGTCACGAAGTGGAAGTTGAGAAATGTCTCCTTTCCCCATCATGTTTAAAATATCTATCCATTCATCTCTAATGGCTTTTAATATGAGAGCTTTCAAGGTTTCATCATCTAAGTTGCTCATCTTTTCTCTTTTCAAGTTGTATTGAAATCTTTCAAGTAAGTCTTCCAAATTTTCATCTTCTTTTTGCATCATTTTGAATACCTCATCCTTGTGATTGGTGGGCATATAATAGTCCAAGTATCTATCCAAAAATGTTTGTTTCATATCATTCCAAGTCCTAATAGATTGAGTGGCTAATCCCATGAACCATTTCAAAGCAGCTCCCTTCAATGTTGAAGGAAACAGTTTGAGTTTTTGAGAGTCTTCCATATAGTCATAGGTTCGGCACACGACTTCAAACTCAAATAGAAATGTTTTAGGATCCTCACTTCGCAATCCATAAAATTTGGGGAGGACAGATGGTGAGATATTTTTCATTGTTGTATAAGTTTCCTCATCAACTATAGGGAATCCAAACAAGTTGTATCCTTCCCTATTTCTTCCATTATTACCTTCACCATTGTTGTCTCCATTGTTTCCTCCTCCTCTACCTCTACCTCTACCTCCAAATCCATCTATTATTTCCTATGCCATGATAGTTTCTTTAGAGTCCTTAAATTCCTCTGGTTCTTCTATCAAGGGAGGAAGAGACGGAGTCTCTTCCTTTTCTAAATGAGATTTAGTAGGTGGTATAGGAGAATCCTCTAATTCAGCTGCTTCTTGAATACCAAAAATCTTAAGGCTAGGGGTAGATGGTGGTGAATCTTGTATATGCCTTGAAGAAGATGGAGTTGTAAAAATCGAACTCTTGGCTTTAGCTATAAACCTTCCCCTAGAATCTCTTGCTCTATGCATGTCATTTTTTATTTTATTTTTTTAAAAGTTGGGCTAATAATTCTCTTTCTGATCTTCCAGGTCACACTAGGTGCAAGAAGAGAGCATACTTAGGAAATTACTGAACCAATAACTCTCTTTTCTGATCCTCCAGGTCACACTAGGTGCAAGAGGAGAGCATACTTCAAGAAGTTATCAAGTTTTCCCTTCTTTTATTATTTTGTTTATTTTTTTAAGAAATTGGCTACCTAGTTACACTTCCCTGGCAACGACGCCAAAATGTTTGGTCAATTTAGTGTGTCATAAATTGCTACATTAATTTATCAATCCGGGATTCATAAGCTGATGAAGTGTGGCGCACTATATGTGCAAGATAACCTATCTCTTACTTTTTGTCGTTTTTGGATTTTTTATGAAATTCTAAAAGACAAGTATGGAGACAAATATTCAAGACAATGATGTTCTTCTAATGATTTTCCAAAATTCAAAAGAATTTTAAAACACACAATGAAAAAATTATTTTTTCAAAGAAAATGAAATTGCATCACTATTCTAGTCAAACAACAGTGAACTACTGATCATGAAACTCATTATCCTTGCTGTTGTACAAATACAAAATAAAATATGCTTAAAGAAATCCAAGAATTGCAACAAAGTAAATCTAAATCAAATTACATCAACTTATATTCTGATCCCTCGCCATTAGTCCAGCTATGGCTTTCGAAGATAACCATAAACAACTTGAGCAACCTGATATCTAGTTTGCAGAAAAAGAAACTAATATCAAACTACACACTCATACTTCAATCCCTCACCATTAGTCCAGCTATTGCATTCGGAGGTAACTAAAAATGACATGAGCAATTTAATATTTCTAACTTGCATAAAGTAAAATAATATCAAACTACACACTCATACTTCAATCCCTCACCATTAGTCCAGCTATGGCTTTCGGAGGTAACTGAAAATGACATGAGCAATTTAATATTTCTAACTTGCAGAAAGTAAACTAATATCAAACTACACACTCATACTTCAATTCCTCACCATTAGTCCAGCTATGGTTTTCGGAGGTAACTGAAAATGACATGAGCAATTTAATATATCTAAATCTAACTATTGAAGCAAATGTGCAAGACTAAAATAAACAAACAGTGCTGGAATTAAACAAAAGCTAAGAAAAGTAAATTAGCAGAAGGAAAATATTGATTCCATGTCATTAGTCATAATAAAAAGATGTGCAAGTTCCCGGGCTGCCTATTGTAATCTGAAACGAGAACACTGATCAGTTAACCACAACATAAAACATGAAAGATTATGGACAGAAGTAAAATGTAAAGCATGAAATATTATGAACAGAGATGAAGCATAAATACCATCAAAGATGCAATGTATAAACACGTGAATGACTTATGGCACAATGAAATTAAAGAAATAAAACAAGAAACTATACAGTAATGTACAAAACCTCAGCGTGTGCAGGGGCCCTCTGCACCAGCCTCGGGCAACAGCCTTCAAATACGAATTACGCTTGGAAACAGAGTCTTCTTATATATTAAAATGCAGTCATAACAGAGAAATGATATTACAGCACAGTGGCAACGCAATTACATTACAGAGCTATCTGGAGGCTAACTATTATGCGTATGAAAACACGTTATTTATAACAAAGGTGATATAACTAATTCCCTAAAGTTTGTGTTGATAGAGACACGTGAACCATCATGTCCAGAGATCCAACATCATGGCCGCGGTGAGGAGTAAGTCTATGAAGAGTGGATGTTGGATTCGGCTTACGGAGCCATGTACAGGTATTGATGTGTCTCCCGTAAATTAGAAACGATCATACAAATCTTGACGTGATGAGAAACAAAGTCCTGTCACCGTGGGACTCTACGGTTGACTTCCACTTGGCCACCTTTGACCACAGCCTCCTTAGGTGAATTTGCCCAAGCCAATAGGACACGATCCATGTCCACATCATTTCTGACTTGCCCATGTGGCTCGAATTGCTTGAAGACACTTGCAACATAGACTTTCACAAAATGGCTGTGGAAAGTTGCAGCAGCTGCGGAAAGTGGCAAGATTCCGCAACTAAATGAGCAAAAATCTAAATCAAACGGCAAACACAAAACATAGTTAAAAACCATTTTAGATGCTCTTTTACAATTAATATGAAATGATATTGACGACTTAGAAGGTTCAGGTGAATGAAAAAGGTCTAGAAAGGTGTATAGGAAAGATGCAGATTTGAGACTCAACACTATCACCAGTCCAAAGTTAAGGGAGAAGTTGAGAAAAGTTGGCCACCTCGAAAAGGGCAGAAAATTTTTAGTAATGAAAAAAATAATTGACTCGGAAACTACTGAAGTGCTCCAAGGAACCCACTGAGTAAACAAAATGGAAGGAGTCAATTAAAGACCAAGTGGGCTGGTGAAGAGTGACATACAAAAGCCTCTAACAGACCTCGCATTGGGCAATTTCAAAAACCTTTGTTTCAATGCTAGGGTTGCGGGGAGGCACATTATTTTAAAAAATATCCTCATCGAGGAAGAAATGAGGTAGAAGCAAATTTGTAAGATGCATCGACTTTGGGGGACGTGGCGTGAAACATACCCAGGATCAACGCAACTCTAGAAGATTGGCAAGTAGACTACCAACCAACCATGATAGAGTTAGAAGGTATGATACAAACCCAATCTGTTTCTATTTTAGTTGATCTCGAGGTGAACTTGAGCTATATAAACCCTTGTATAGTCTAAATTTGTAAATTATAGAACTAGAAATTCAAAGATCCCTGGTTAGTTCAATTGGCTACAGGGGAAAAAAGACGGGTAAATGCCAAAGTGTCAGATTGTGAGTTGAGAGTTGGGAATCAACACATTTTTTTCGAACTCAAAATTTTTCCTTCGGGATCTTACGATGTATTTCTAGAGATGGATTGGTTGGAGAAGCACTAGTCACTGGTGGAATGTAAGGAAAAAGTTATCTACTTTAAATCAAAGGATGGAAAAAGGCAAGAACTGCAAGGTATTAAGAAGAAATTACATTTGTGGCCTATTACAATATATCATTTGAGTAAATTCATAAGGAAGGGATGCCAACTCTATGCCATACAAGTGGGATTCACCAACTCTAAAGATAAGACTCTTTTTCTAGAAAATATTCCCATTGTGCAAGATTTCCAAGATGTTTTTCGTGAGAAATCCCGGGGTTTCCACCAAAAAGGGACATCAAATTTACTATAGAGCTAATACCTGGAGCAACACCTGTATCCCAAAATCCTTATAGAATGGGTGTGCCATAATTAACCGAGTTAAATATGCAACTACAAGAATTAATTGATAAAGGCTACATTCAGCCAAGTGTGTCCTCGTGGGGAGCACCAATGATGTTCGTGAGAAAGAAATATGGCACTATGCACATGTGCATGGACTATCAGAAACTAAACAAATGGACCGTTAAAAATAAATATCCTTTACAACACATAGATGACATGTTTGACCAAGTCAAAGGATCTATAGTGTTCTCCAAAATTGACTTAAGATCAGGACACCACCAGATCAGAATTAAGGATGAAGATATAAGAAAAATAGCCTTCCGCACCCAGTATGGCCATTATGAATTTGTGGTGTTACCTTTTGGGTTAACCAACACACTAGCCACCTTTATGAGCTTAATGCATGGAATATTTCACCCATACTTGGATAAATTCTTTCTGATTTTTATTGATGACATATTAATCTACTCCAAGAGTATGGAAGAACACAAGGAAAATTTGCACATTGTATTGACGATGTTAAAAGAACATCAGCTCTATGCTATGTTTAATAAGTGTGATTTCTTTAAAGAGAAGATCCAATATTTGGGGAATGTAATTTCTGCTGAAAGGATTGCGGTGGCCCCAGAAAAGATAAAAAAATATCATTGAATGGAGGGTACCAAGGAACATGGATGACATATGCTCATTTATGGGTCTTGCTGGTTATTATCGATGATTTACCAATGGACTCTCCAAAATAGCCTTTCCCATCACTACCTTGCAGTGAAAGGGATGAGTATTTAAATGGAATCAGGAATGTCAGAATGTTTTTGAGTTATTAAAGGAATTTTTAACTGTTGTTCGCGTTCTGGGAGTAGCAGACCCGAGTAAATAATTTGAGGTCTACACGGATGCTTGTAAAGAGGGGGTAGGAGCAGTTTTGACTCAAGAAGGGAGAGCCATAGCTTACAAGTCTAGGAAGTTGAAGGAGCATGAGCAGAGGTATTCATCCTATGATTTGGAAGTAACTACAATGGTATATGCATTACGAATATGGAGACATTACTTGTTGGCGAAAATGTTCATGCTAAGAACATACCATACCAGTCTAACTATCTTTTTTAAACAAGCTGATGGAATTCTTTCCTAAGTGAGCTCAATTTTGACAGTCATCACGTGAAGGGTAAAGAAAATTGAGTGGAAGATGCACTAAGCAGGAAACTGCATGGAATTTACGAACTCTACTTCAACCGAAATGAATTCAAGTTCCAGGACCAGATTTTGGAAGAATATAGTGAGGATCCTAAATACCAATTCCTATGGCATTAGGCAAAAGTAGACAAAGAGCAAGGGAGGCAGTCTGATTTTGAACTTAATGATAAGTATTTTATGATTTTGCAGAAGAGGATATATATACCAAACCAAAACAATATGAAAAGGGATATCCTTGATGAGTATCATCGGAGTTCCTATGCCGAACATCCAGGATACCAGAAAATGTTAACTGCTATTAGAAAGGATTATACCTGGCCTGGAATGCGGAAAGACATTGTGGAATATTTGAACAAAAGTCTAGAATATCAGCAGATCAAGGTTGAACATCAACATCCCACATGATTGTTTCAGCCTATTCCAGTACAAGAATGGAAGTGGGAGGACATATTCCTCGACTTCGTCATTGGACTACCAAAAAATTGAAGGCATAGTGATTCAATTGTGGTGGTAGCTCATACACTGTGAAAACTGGCAAATTTCATTCCTATCCAGTCTACCTATAAGACAGTACAAATTGCTAACATCTTTATGAGATAAATTTTCAGATTGCATGGTATGCCTCGAGTAGTGATTTCAGATCGTGATGTGAAATTCACTTCGGTATTCTAGAAGATGCTATTTAGTGGCATGGGGACACAAATACAATTTAGTACTACTTATCATGCACAAACTAATGGGAAAATGGAAAGGGTGAATCAAATTCTGAAGGATATGCTACTCATGTATGTAATGAAACAACCAGCAAAGTGGGAAGAGTATCTACATCTGGTTGAATTTTCTTACAACAATGGATATCAGGAATCCCTGAAGATGAGCCCCATTGAGGCATTGTATTGGACATAATTCCAGAATCTTATGAACTGGAGTAGTCTAGAAAATAAAATGGTGCTTGGACCAAACATGTTGGAGGAGATGGAGTGTGAAGAGAAGAAAATCGAGCAGAAGTTGAAGGTTGCTCAGGATTGGAAAAAAGTATATGCTAACAAAAAAAGAACTTTTCAGGAATTTGTGATTAGGATCACGTGTATGTGAGAATAAAACTGAAGAAAATCACACTACGGTGGAACACATGTGCCAAGTTGTCCTGCAAATATTGTGGGCCATTCGATATATTGGAAAGGATAGGACCAGTGGCCTATCGATTGGCCCTACCCAGACATAAACTAGTACACAACGTCGTTCATGTGTCATTGTTGAAGCGTTACGTACACGATCCCAATATACATGTAAGTCAATAACACAATGCAATCAATACAAAAATTAGTTTTATGATTTGAAATAATTGAAGACCTTGTTGAATGCAGGTAAAACTGGACGACAAGTTCCTGGTAATACCGCAACATATTCTATATCAGAAAGAAATAACGCTCCAAAAGAAATTCATCACCCAAGTTAAAGTGTAGTGGAAGCACTTTGGCCTGGAGGAGGGTACTTGGGAGGAAACGAATGTTATTAAGGAGGCGTATCCATAGTTTTTCTCAGAGAATAGGTAACAACGAGGATGGTGTTTATTTTAGTGGGGGAAGATGTAACCCACTATTTTTAACTTACCCGTTATTTTATAGAACTATTAAGGTACATTATAAATGGATAACTAATGGGGTATTCATTAATGATACTTTATTCAATAAACTTTTGTTTGAAGAGATTAATTTAATGATAACTTCCTTGAGTTAAAGAAAAAATAATTGTTTGGTAAATATTCAAGGAACCCGGGTAAAAGAGGTTGAGACAGTTCTAGCAGTTACCTTTCCAAAAGGATTTAGCGGAAAATCCTAAGTGGGAAAGGTGTTCTGCTTAGAAGGCGGTAAGGGTTAAGAAACAGGTGGTTGCTCTGAGCTATCCAAAGCTGGTGCGTGAACCAGTGGAACTCAAAAATCCCCCAGAGAAGTGAAGACTGTATTGTGATTCCAACGTCTAACTTCTTATCTTAGGAAAATACCTCTGCCCTTGTGTAGAGGAAGGGGGGAGCCGAGGATGTAATAGCCTCACTCAAGGTTGGGAGGACTGACAGTTACTGGGAAATGAACCTATAAAATAAGTATTTTAGTGTCTTGAGTTTACTGTAATGCTAGATTAATAGTGCATAGATTAACAATGTATTTAACTATAGAAATAAATGCTAGATAACAGTATATTTAACTTGCGAAAATGAATCCTAGAAAACTGGTGCATTTAAATTAAATTAAAGAGCGCATGATTAAAATTGTGTATATGTTACAGAAAAGAATGCTAAGTGACCATGTATGTACATCATAAAGATGAAATGTTAGAATCACGATGTATTTCAATTTCAACAAGGAATGCTAGATTTTTTCTTTGCATTTACATTTGAAATAATTAGCTGGTAATAACAGTGATGAAATCCATGCTAAAACAAAGAAGCTAAAATTAGATTATCAAATAGGATTAGACTGTATCTTTTATTCTCTCTCATGAATATTGATATAAAGCCTCTATGTATAGCTATAGCAGAACTTCGAGAAAAAATTAAGTCAAAAACAAATTGGTGGTTACCATCTACGATGAAAATGAAAACATGTTCAAAACCAAATGCTTAGAACATCTCAAGGAATAGAAAGTAAACCCAAAAATTAACAAGTAGAAAACCTTAAGTATCAATATATATTATACCAGAAAAAGTGTGAGAGCATCGACCATTCGTTTAGAACCAGGACCCAGGAGGAGGGTCGAGGATCCGGTCCCATCTGCTAGCATCGAGAGTGCAAGAGAACACATAGTAGGAAGACAAATATCATGTGCGTTCAACTAAGAAGAATATGCTGACTATGACAAAAGGTTGATTGTGGGAAAGAACTTAAAGAGAGGATTATCACCGAACTATGCGACATATTTTGATAACCATTAACAATGTTGGGTGAGGATTTAAAACAACATAATTTTTCCACAGATAAAATTGGACCAAACCCTCATATAAACCAATATGAAATCTGGAATAACACAACTAATACACCAGTCGTATAAATAAGCGAAACGAAGTTCTGTCATCCGTAAATATTAACAGTCCAGAGTTTTACATAGATCATGGGTAAATATAATCCTGAAAATATGGAAAGCCTAGATAGAAAATCTCCACTAAAAACTCTAGAACAGAACTTGTATACTACGGTGGGGCTGAAATGTCCTTGCAAATAAAAACCCCTTTCCTGCAAATGGAAAAGGGGAATAAAATTTGGTTACTTATCAGAGGCTCGAGGGTCATGGTAACCAAGGAGGAATGGGGAACAAGACATACCTATGCCTACGGGAGAGAATAGGACGACGAAATCTTGGAAACTCCAATCTTCTCCACACCCTTGACCTTGTCCCTACATAAAGAGACAGTGTTATAACCAGTAAAAATTAAACCCTAACCATATGGTAGAGATATGATATTACATTACAAGCATAACATGATGAAAATTAGCTTCACTTACTCGTAGAGCTGAGGTGGTCGAGCGTCTAAGCTGGCGCTAACACGGAAGCCACCCTACATAATAAAACTCATTCTAGAGAGGTTGAGAGAGTCTGAGCAAGAGGGAAGAGAACTAGGTGGAGGTTTGCAATGAAGACCAATGCAACAAAAATCCCACGCCATAGAAACTCAAGCTTTTCACCCAATCAATTGATTTAAGAGGAAAAAAAAAGGGTTATCAAACTAAAGCGAAATTTTGAACCTTACCTTCATTGTAGCCGAGAGTGAATAGGAATTTACCTGTCAGCGGAATACTAAGCATGGAGGTGCCTCTTGCTAATATCCTATTGACAAAATCAAGTTGCAGAGTTGAGTTCTAACCACTGCGGAGGGAAAAATTACTCGCTAGAAGGAGGTTGGGTGTGGGTAGTTACCCTAACCCTCCTCCTCAGCCTTTTGCACCATTTATTTCATCAAAGAGGATCATACATCCACCAATAGCCAGAGCATGAAGCGGGAAAAATTCGAGGTCATCATGACTACTGAGATATATGGCAATAAATTTCTACACTTAAGATCCTTTATTTCATTACACCCTCAGTACCATATTACAAACAAAGTGATAAACCCAGTACAGGGGGTGGTTCCTCAGATATCAATGCTCAAGAATTCCATAAAACAAATAATTAGTGAGAATATCCTTGGTCAGGATTCCAGACCCATAACTAAATATGATTAGTCCAATGTTGGCATAGTATAAATGAGTCTTTATATCTACTTTCCAAAAAATATGATACGTGAATAAATGTAAGGTTTATATGTGTGGGTTTCTAACCATGTTTCTTTTACAAGTATATTCATATGGTAAATATTTTTATATTTTTTTATCTTGTGTAATTCAATGTAATAAGTGTGATAGTTTTTAGAAGTGGTATCAGATCGTGGTTACACGTTGGGGCCAGATGGGTCAAACAAAATAACAGCATGTTTATTCATTTGATATTATCTCTCTTTCATAAAGTTTAAATTTTGGATTTGTGCTAAGTATAGGAACAAATTTGTACCAAAGCTACAATGAGGAGAGGATCTAGTCAACAAACACCCACAAACAGAAGATAAACCCATCCTATGACCAACTTGGAGGTCAATCCCAAAATGTGGCTGTAGTTAAGCATAGACCAGCAGCAACAAACCAGCAGAATGTTGGCAGACCAACAACAACAGACAAACATATTGCTTGAGACTGTGCAACAACTCTAAGCAGAGATGCTCAAATTTTGGGGTGACAATGAAAAATTGATGATAGATCAAGAAAATATATTAAAAACATTATCAGACTGGCAGAATCACCCCACTTCAAAATCGTGTCCCCAGAGGACTCTGGAAGAAGGAGAACCATAGGAAGCCCTGCATGATAATCCATAAGGCAAAAAAATTCCATGAAGTAATAAGAGTCGAACTTACCATGAGGCTGAATCTGGAAATGTTCTACAACAAAAAGAGTTGAAGAAACAAAAAGTGGAATTAGAGGGTGAATTCAGGGAGATTAAGATCCCCACCTTTGATGGAGAAGCTAAAGAGATGGAAGAAGATTCGATCATAAAAATGAACAAGTACTTTCAAGTGTATGAGTATAATCATAAATGGAAAGCTCTTTTAGCCACTAATAAACTGTGGGAGAAAGAAACATTGTGGTGGGAAGAGGTTAAGAATGTGCGTGGAATAGAATATTAACATGTAACTTGGGATGAGTTCCAACAATAATTCAAGGATAAGTATCTGATGGAATGTTTCTACGATGAAATGCCCTAAGAGTTTCATTATATGAAACTAGGACAAATGTCCATGGATGAGTTTGTTACAAATTTTACTTCTTTATTACTATATGTACCATATATGCGTGATGAGAATGCGAAAGTGCAGCGATTCCTGAGTATTTTTCCCTTACATATGAAATAAATTATTGAGTTTTTGAACCCAAGGACTATGAATGAAGTGACAAGAAAAGCACGTATGTGTTGTCAACAGTCTAAAGTTAAGGGAGAAGTTGGGAAAAAATTTCCACCTTGGAAAGTCCAGAAAAGTTTCAATAATAACAAAAATAACAAATTCGGAAACTATCGAAGCGCTGCAAGGAACCCATTGAGTAAAAAAAAATGGAAGGAGTCAATCGAAAACCAAGTGGACTGGTGAAGAGTGACATACAGAAGCCTCTAGCAGACCTAACATTGGGAAATCTGAAAAACCTCCGTTGCAATACTTGGGTTGCGGGAAGGCGCATTATTTTGAAAATTGTCCTCATTGAGGAAGAAATGAGGTAGCAACAAATTTGCAAGAGGTATCGACTGTGGGGGACGTTGTGTGAAACATACCCAGAATCAAAGCAACTCTACAATATTGGTAAGCATACTACCAACTAACCATGATAGAGTTATAAGGTATGATACAAACCCAATTTATTTCTATTTTGGTGGATCCTGGGGCCAAATTGAGCTATATACACCCTCGTATAGTAGAAAGTTGTAAATTACAAAACCATAAATTTAAATATCCTAGGTTAGTTTAGCAGGCTACATAGGAAAAAGGATGAGTAAATGCCAAAGTGCTAGATTGTGAGTTAAAAGTTGGTCATCAACACATTTGTGTGGAACTCAACATTTTACCCCTAGGATCTTACAATGTATTACTATGGATGGATAGGTTGGAGAAGCACTGGTCACTTGTGGACTGTAAGGAAAAAGTTATCTACTTTAAATCAAAGGATGGAACAACACAAGAACTGCGAGGTATTATGAATCCATTATAGTTGCAGCCAATTACAACATCTCAGTTGAATAAATGCATAAGGAAGGGATGCCAACTCTATGCCATACAATTTGGATTCACCAATTCCAAATATAAGACTCTTTTGTTGGTAAATATTCCCATCGTGAAAGAGTTCTAGGATGTTTTTCTTGAAGAAATCCCAGGGTTACCACCAAAAAGGGGCATAGACTTTACTATAGAGCTAATACCCAGAGCAACACCTATATGCCGAAATCGTTACAGAATGAGTGTGCCAGAATTAACCGAGTTAAAGATGCAGCTACAAGAATTAATGGATAAAGGCTACATTCAACCAAGTGTGTCCTCTTGGGGAGTACTAGTGATGTTCGTGAGAAATAAAGGTGGCATTATGTGCATGTGCATGGAATATCGACAACTCAACAAATTGACTGTTAAAAATAAATATCCTTTACTGTGCATAGATGACTAGTTTGACCAAGTCAATGGAGATATAGTGTTCTCCATAATTGATTTAAGATTAGGATACCACCATATTAGAATTAAAGAAGAAGATATAAGAAAAACAACCTTTCGTACTCGCTATGGCCATTATGAATTTGTGTTGTTACCTTTTGTGTTAACCAACGCACCAGCGACCTCTATGAGCTTAATGCATGTAATATTTCCCACATACCTGGATAAATTCATTCTAATTTTTATTGATGCCATATTAATATACTTAAAGAGTATGGAAGAACACAAGGAACATCTGTGCATTGTGATGAATATGTTAAAAGAATATCATCTCTATGTTAAGCTTAGTAAGTGTGATTTCTTTAAAGAACATATCCGATATTTGGTGCATGTAATTTCTACTGAGGGGATTGCGGTGGACCCGAAAAAGATAAAAAATATTATGGAATGGAGGGTACCAAGGAAAGTGGTAGAAATACACTCATTTAAGGGTCTGGCTGGTTATTATCGATGATATATCAATGGATTCTCCAAAATATCATTTCCCATCACCTCCTTGCAGTGAAAGGGATGAGTCTTTAAATGGACTCAGGAATGTCATAACAGTTTTGAGTTAATTAAGGAAATGTTAACTACTGCTCCTATCCTGGGAGTAGCAGACCTGAGTAAAGAATTTGAGGTCTACACGGATGCTTGTAAAAATGGGGTAGGAGAAGTTTTGAGTCAAGAAGGGAGAGTCATAGCTTATGAGTCCAAGAAGCTGAAGGAGCATGCGCAGAGTTATTTAACCTATGATTTGGAACTAACTGCAGTGGTACATGCATTAAAAATATGGAGACATTACCTGTTGGGGAAAAGGTTTGTGCTGAGAATAGACCATAGCAGTCTAACTAGCTATTTGAAACAAGCTGACTTGAATGAATGCCAATCTAGATGGAATGCTTTCCTAAGTGAGCTCAATTTTGACTTTCAGCATGTGAAGGTTAAAGAAAACCGAGTGGCAGATGCACTAAGCAGGAAACTACATGGAATCTACGAGCTCTACTTCCACCGAATTGAATTCAAGTTCGAAGACTAGATTTTGGAAGCATCTATCAAGGATCCTGAATACCAGCTCCTATGGCAGCAGAAAAAAGAAGACAAAAGAAAGGGAGGAAGTCGAATTTTGAACTCAATGATAAGCAGTTTCTGAATTTCTGAAAGAGGATATATATACTAAACTAAAAAAATATGAAAAATTTTATCCTTGATGAGCATCACCAGAGTTCCTATTCCAGACATCCAGGATACCAAAAAATGTTAATTTCCATGAGAAAGAATTACACCTGGCGTGGAATGCAAAAAGACATTGCGGAATATTTGACCATATGTCTAGAATGTCAGCAGATCAAGGTTGGACATCAGGATCCTGGAGGATTTCTTTAACCTATTCATGTAATAGAATGGAAGTTGAAGGTCATATCCATTGACTTCGTCACTGGACTACCAAGAAATAGAAGGCATAATGATTCAATTATGGTGGTAGTTCATAGACTCAGCAAAGTGGCATATTTTATTCTCGTCTAGTCTACCTATAAGACGATATAAATTGTCGACAGATTTATGAGAGAAATTTTCAGATTGCATGGTATCCCTCAAGAAGTGATTTGAAATTGCGATGTCAAATTCACTTCGACATTCTGGAAGATGATATTTAGTGGCCTGGGGACACAAATACAATTTAGTACAAATTATCATTCACAAACTAATAAGAAAAGGGAAAGGATGAATCAGATTCTGGAGGCTATTCTATGCATGTATGTAATGCAATAACCATCAATGTGGGAAGAGTATCTACATCTGGTTGAATTTTCTAACAACAATGGATATCAAGAATCCCTTAAGATGAGCCCCTTCGAGGCACTGTATGGGAGGAAATGCCTGACTCCTATGAACTAGAGTAGTCTAGAAAATAAAATGATGGTTGGACTAGACATGTTGGAGGAGATGGAGCATCAGGTGAAGAATACCAGGTAGAGCTTGAAGGTTGCTAAGTATCGACAAAAATCATATGTTGACAAAAAAGGAAATTTTTCGGGAATTTGTGGTTGGGGATCACATGTATGTGAGAATAAAACTAAAGAAAAGCACATTGCAGTGGAACACGTGTGCCAATTTTGCCCCCAAAAATTGTGGGCCATTCGATATATTGGAAAGGATAGGACCATTGGCCTATCGATTTTCCCTACCCAGTCATATACTAGCACACAATCTTTCATGTTTCATTACTGAAGAATTATGTACACGATTTATAACATACAACGATAACTTCACATGGAAATGCCAGGAGTTAATTTTTTTA
Organism: Pinus albicaulis; assembly: GCA_034641835.2. Classification (NCBI taxonomy): domain Eukaryota; kingdom Viridiplantae; phylum Streptophyta; class Pinopsida; order Pinales; family Pinaceae; genus Pinus; species Pinus albicaulis. The sequence continues at coordinate 436,697 of JAXQQM020066912.1, read as the reverse complement.
ATACAATTTACCCATGGGTAACTATCCAAATCACTATTAAATATTCCTTACTCGTCATTACATAGAATGTTCACCAATTCATGGTGTAACCTTAGTATAAGAATAGTAAGTTACTTAACCATCAACAACCTTTATTGTTGTACATTAAAATATAACTGTATGATGTAACCTTGCATTCATTTCGTTATTCATGTAGTCATCACTTACTTGACATTATGAAAATCACCACAAGAAAGGAATCAACATCATCAATTTGACACAATAATCAATCGCATCATTGAACACCCATATACCCTGGAAACCCCGTAGGGTGAAAACAAACAAACGTTTAATTTTATTATTAAATGCTCATGAGGGTGTTCAACCCTCACTCAATGGCTTATAAGGGAGACCATCACTTAACCATCGTTATAAATCTTACAAAGAAATATACAAATATCTATCTTAAAGCCATTACAATAAATATGAAAGCATTTACCCACTAATCTTCATATCTTCATATCTTGGTGGCATGGATGTACCTACAATGGACCATCGTACATTGGATCATCCTGCAGTTCACACTCATCTGCATGAACCATAATAATTTAACTGCCACCATGTTAAGCATAATATTTCCTTTGTACAAGTCACCCTCATTCCCTACTAATGTTTCCTTCAACATACATTGATGTCAAAATTCATAAAATATTAGTCAAACATTTCATAAATCTATGCTAGAGAAGCTTCTCAATCTACTCATGTATATTCATGACATTAAAGTAAAATATCTTGACTTGCTTCCTTTAACAACACATACTGAATATGTGCTAGTTATCTGTCATCACATTAACTAATTTTTGCCTCGCATAAGCACACATTCCTTCAAGACAATAGTTACATCTCCCCAGCGTTTCTTTAAAAGAACTGATACATCAGTTATGATATTTGTGCATGCAATTTACATAAATTTAATAAAAATAACTAATCCTTAAGCTATTAATTTTGGTGCATGAAAGGGAAGATAACATAACAAATTTTTTTCCCATGCATGCAAATGCATAGAGATTCCAAAGGAGTCTTCCCAAAGGAATTCTTAACACAACAGAGCACATAGCTTCCAAAAGAGTCTTCCCAAAGGAATGCTTAACACAAGAGAGCATGCAAATGAATGTTCTCTTTTCTGTAACACTAATGTAATAAAGCATACAAATACATGTCTTCTTTTTCAAAGATTACACTAACAATCTTTTCCAATGTAGTCTAACACAACATGTTATCTTTTCCCACAATATGTAAATTTTTTCCAACGAAAGATAACAGAAATATTGCATGCATATGAATGATCTTATTCCAATTGAAACTAACATAATAGTTATGGTAGCACAAAGTACTCACAAATAATTCTTCGTAAAGAAACATTATAACTCAATATTTCTTCTATCCATGCAAAGAACACATCTCTATAATGACTATAATGTTCACACGCAAGAGCTTATCATAATAGCTCTTCTTTAATGTATGCACAACAAATTTCCTTCTTTAGAATTCTACCATCATTTAGTTATTATTTTCATGTAAACAAATACTTACTTCTTCTTCAAAAGAAGCTAATATAACCTATTTTCTTTGTCTTTCTACATTTAGTTTCCCATGCTTCTCTTCAACCTTATTTTATGCATAAAACTAGGAAACAATAAAAGGTTAGCTTAACCTTGTATACACCTAAATCAAGAAGTATTAATCTAGACATGCAACCTTTTCAAGAAATCTATAACTCATATTCCTTTTTCTAGGAATTTAGCACCAAACATGTTCCTTCCAAGGCATCAAGAAAATAGATATTAGTATTTTCTTCATGAAAAATCTAAATAAAATTAAGCATGTATTATGCAAAGACATATTTAACTTTTTCAAGAAATAGTATGGTTAATGTAACATACCCCGATAACCTCGCAGGAAAAATGCATGGAGTTAGGACTTTTTTTCAACATTTACGAATGTGTAACCTTATAAATTTCTTTATATATTTCTGCATTAACCATTTAAATACCCATTATCATCACTTAGAGAAATATTTAGCAAAAAATCATAGTGAGTTACACAACCATTAATTGTTCTTGTTGTAGCATATTAACTTAAATTTCCTGCTATAACTATGCATCGATCCCATGATCATTTTAATTCAATTAGTAGATCACCTAATTGATAATATCAATGTCATATCATGAAAGAAATTAACATCATCAAAACGACACAATGAACAATCACATAAATAGACACCGATATACCCTGGAAACCCCGTAGGGTGAAAACCAGCAAACGTTTAATTTTATTATTAAACGCTCGTGAGGGTTGTCACCCCTCACTCAATGGTTATAAGTGATTCCATCCCTTGACCATTTTCATAAAATTTACATATAAAAATAATCTTAAACGAAACATAACTAGCTATAAGCTATTACAATCATCATGATACCATTTACCCATGAATCATCAATCTGTGTCTTTATAGTCAGACTGCTTCCTTCAGGGGATCATTGTACAATTGGAACTACTAAACCTGCATGGAATAACAACTCTTTATCTTCCACAATGTTAAACTTTAAATTTCCTTTCCTCAAGTCATCCTTCTTTCCTGCCATTGCTGTTGTCAGCACACTTGATATCATGATTAGATAAAATATTAATAAACCAATAATCAATCTCTATTTGTGACACTTCAACAATTATTTGTATGTATGTATAAAACATAACCACATTGACATTAGTTTCCTTATTTAACATCATTTCACATGCATTAGTAACAAATAAATCACTATCAAGCATCATCTTTCCACCAAACACTAAGAAAATCTTGCATGCACTTTCATATTATTTCCAAAAGAAAGCTAACATACTATATAATAATACTGTGCATGCAAATGCATAACAAGATTTTCAAGATAACTATCTCAACAAGCAATTTCTCTTTTTTCCTACTCATATGTTTTATTTTCAATATGGATTAATGCAATAGATGTTATACTTATGCGTGTGAATACATGTTCTTTTCCAAAAACATATTTTCCACCCAAGATCTATTCATAATGGTTACTATGTATAACAATGCCAACTCTATTTCAAACAAAGTTAACATACAAGTTATAGTTTTGTGCATGCAATAACATATCTTGTTCTTCCCGCATGTAAAACATATATTTCTTTCCAAAAGAAACTAAATAAATATTTCATGGAAAAATAAAAACATTTCTTTTCCAAGGGTCAAATGCATACCACCTATTCTTTCATGCATGCAAAGTGACATTTTCCTCTATTCCAAAAGATATAACCAATAAATATGCATAATATTCTCCCAAGATAAAGCTAATACCATAGCTAATACCTTTAGGTTTGTAAAATACATATTATTTTTCCCAAAAGAGGCCTAACACAATAAATATTATGTGATTTCATATTAGTTTTCCCTAGAAACCTAATACTCAAAACTATATTTTTCCCATGCATACAAGCATATATGTTTCTCTAAATAATCTTACATAATAAAGCATGTGATTACCATTTTTCCTCTCCAAGAATCTAATCCAATAATGCATACAAGGATATAATTTTCTCTTCTATTCATTTTGAAGAGTTTTAACACAACAATTATTTCCTTGCATACAAGTATGTAATGTTCCAAATGGGAAAAAATAGGCTCAGTAGGGAATATCTTAAGATATTCCACTATGGAATCACAGCAATATGGAATTACACCAATAGATCTAAACCAGAGATAGACTGACAGGGCATTTACTATATGCATCACCTTCACAAGGAAGGGTGAAATCCAGAGGCTTCCTGCCCCGTTCCAGACTCTGTCTATAGAAGAATGGTGAAACACAACAAGTGTGGGAATGACACGCTCCTCTTAGATTTTTCTGATCTTAGGAACCTTAGATCTATAGATCTAAACAATGGATCCAAAAGAGAAGTAAAAACCAACCAAGGAAGAAGCGGGAAATTCCACTCTCAGGAAAATCTGCAATAGGCTCAAGGAGGACATTCTATAGGCAAGCCAGTGTGAAAATAATGCAGAACACGGCTAGGTTCCCTTATTTTAGGCTGTTTCAGACCTCAAGAAAATTTTCAGCAAAAATAAATGAGTTTAGAGGTTTTAACAGATCTCCCACAATCAACACTAGCTGAAAATCAGCTAAAGGAGAGAGTTGGTAAACAGAGAAACCGTCCTTCAGGAATTGCGTGGTTTCCACTGGAAGACACTGGAAATCAGCCATTAGACTCATGTTATAGTATGGCATCAAGAAATAAGATCTATAATCAAGTTCCTTTGTAGAAGCATTGGATTTACTTGAAGCAAGAGCAAGAATCCTTCAAAAATAATAGCAGAAACAATTGGAAAAGCTGCAGGAAGACTTGACATCATTTTATATGAGGAGCTTCAGCTGCTGTAGGTTAATATTCAGATCTAAAACTGATATATGGCTGAAACATCAGATCCATACCAGATCTGGAACTACTCAGCCTTCTAAACAAGATCCCCCTGGGGTTTTATCAAAATAATGCATAAATAAGTGTAGATCTAGCTTTTAATACACTGAAATTTTTATTGCAATTAAATTCAATCATTATATAATCAGGGTCCATATGCAAACAAAGAGATTTTCAAAGAATATGGTTACTCATCTCTTGATGCATGCTTGAAATACTCTCTTCCTCTTCCTTGGCTCCATTCTCCATGTATTCTCCCATTTTCCTCTTCTATTTCTCTCATGCGATTATAATAAAAAATAGAATTAATTAAAATGGAATAGATTTTATAAATCATAAAAGTATTCCAAATTTTTCCTAAATCATAAAAGAATTCCATCTTTTCTAATTCATAAAAGCATTCCAGCTTTTCTAAATCCTAAAAGTATTCCAGCTTTTTTTTCTAAATCATAAAAGAATTCCATATTTTCTAAATCATAAAAGCATTCTAGTTTTTCTAACTCACAAAAGCAATCCATAAATCTCTCATGCTTTTATTTTTAAATCTATATTTGTTTTTTCCTTATGAGAAAAATATTACTTATCCATACTTTTTCCAAATCTATTACTCATTATCTCTAAAACTCATAAAATATACCAACTTGGAAATATAACTTATTTCCATGGAAGAATATAAATTATTATAAATAAAATAATTAAGAAATAATTCTTCCAATATTCTTATAATCAACAATTACAAGAATATTCTTCATTTAATATCAATATAATAATGAATAATATTTAATTATATAATAACCCTCATTTTATGAGAGTTTTTATGGTGGCTTATGCGAGGGATATTACAAACTCCCCCCCTTAAAGAGAACATCGTCCTCGATGTTCTTCTCTTGTTGGAACATTAACCTTTAATTTTCATTTCCAATTATTTAGAAAATGTAAAATAATACTTAAGTCATAATACTTTCACAAAAAATCAAGGAGCACTTAGCCCTTTAATCATCAAAATGATAAGAAAAACTCTATCAAGTGCACATTGCATTTTATTTAGGAGTTACACTAGTATTTCTCTCCCACTAGTGTTTTTGAAAATTACTGTCTTTCTCTCCCACAATAATTTCAATCTAATTCAAACTCATGGTATTTATATCCAACCATTTCCTTTGCAAATTACTGTCTTTCTCTCGAATAGTAATTTCATTCAAATTAAAACTCATGTCATTAATCTCCAGCCATGTTCCTCTAATATGTCAGGAATTTAAAGTTCAATAAATCATTATTTTATCTAACATGAGTTATTTCAGTCGCCTATATATTTCAATTAATTTCCTCTATGCATACATATAGATCAGCCATTTATGACATGTTCATTTGCTCATAAAAACACAACCTATTTCATCTAAATTTTTGCTAAGATAATTTAATATATCATGCATGCAAAAATATAGCACATGCAACAACTTTGAGACATGAAATTTACAGTCTATTGTAACATCCAACATCTTTAGATAATTTGAAAACTTGTAACATAACATAGACAAAATTTCATCTAACCTTAGTTAATTTTTGGGAATTATTGAGAAACTCGGCATATTACACCCCACCGTGAACTATCTCCAATAGTTACCCACCGAGCTAAGATTTACTTGCCACTAGAATCAATAACCTCATTGATTCCTAGGTGATTTCTTCCCAGCAGATTTTTAGCAGCGTCCTGCTTTAAGGTCTGCCAACCTTTTTGCCTAGGCCTTTTTGTCTTATATTTTTCGAAAAAGATACTCTTCTTTTTCTTTAAAGCATGCCTTTCTCTCCCGCTATGATTTATTTTACCCCACTTAGTATTTATCTCCAACCAAGTCATTAACATAATCTTTCTCTCCCATTATGTTAATATTTCCTCTTTATTATTTTCTCCTAGGGATTTTTAGGAGACTTTTAGGGAAGTTCCATGTTGAAATTAACCACCAATAGCTTTCCATAAGCTGGCAAGAAGTCTTCTAAAACTCTAGAGTTATTTCCTGAACACCCCAACCCAAGTATTCATTAACTCTACAATAAAATAAAATATTACCTCATTACATCAATCCCATCATAGCTTCCATAGCTATTGAATCCAATAAAAATTCAATGTCTAAAAATAGTCAATGTCTACAAATCCACTGTAATTTACATAATTTTCCATTTTCATATTATCATTAAGGCAAAGGAACATTTATGTACACCATGCATCTATACTTGACCCACAACATGGGGTCCAAAATTTGTCAAAGCACATTGACAACAATTCATCACATGTAATATAGGTGGTATACATTCAAAATTTCCACATAATAATAATAATCATGTAGCTTAGAAAAAAAACATTAACATATGTTGCATACCATAGCATGATACTTTATTTAAGGTCTCACCTTAACAGCCATCAATATTGTAGAGAACTAACAGTCCCATTGAAAACTAGGACACAAAATGTGATTTTTTTTTTATTTTTTTTCGCTTACCATTAGCTTGCAACCATATAAGCGACAACCATTGAGGAATTTTGGGAAAATAATTTGCAATCATGAAATCTACAACCACTATAGATTTTTTTTGAAATAGTGTGCAAGCATGCAATCTACAACCAATTCGACATTCCATCAAACAATTTTCAAGCATGCAATCTACATCCATTGAGGAATTTTAACAACAATTTGCAAGCATACAATCTACTACCATTGAGGGACTAGTTAGCAGAGATGAAATAAATTTCCATAAATATGTTTATACTATCATAGAGATAGTAAAACTAGAATTTCTAGAACATCATGAATCATATTAATATCATCAATGGTAAAATTTCTGCTAATAACAAAACCAACAATCCCTACAACAACGTCTAATCAGGAAATTTGATCAAATTATGGATCCATTTCTAAACATAACCTTTTCTTGGAATCACCATGGGGGTTACATGATCTCAATGTATGAAAACCCCTTGATATTAAAGATTAATCACATCCAAAACTTCCACGGATGAAATTATTTAAAATAACAAAACCATGGATCTCAATTACCACTTTTTGTCGAACACATGGAATGCAAAATTTCCTCTACAACTTTAAATGAAGAAAGAGAACCCACAATTATGCTACTATGATTTTTTCATTGAATTTAAGTTCACTATGTGAGTTCTATTTCACTCGTTGCTTATTTTTAACATCTAAAGAGTTTCGTTCAAATATATATATATATTGTTTTCTACATTCCATTGTCCTCTTCAGGGTCAAACCCAACTTCTATATTATTTAGTTATCACACCAACCATACGTGTATTCATTATTTATAGGTAGTGCATGATAAATTTAGCCATGTTTTTCCATTCTTTTTTCTTATGCACAATAATCATTTTTCTCATATTATGCATGCAAAGGTTGGTAATTAATCTGCAATATAAATAGTGAGTGCTCAAGATGGTTCATAGGTACAATAGAAGTTTTATTGTATTTTATCCACATCAATATTCAAATTTCATGAGCACAACTTTTAAAGAAACATTATAACTGTCTACTCTTTCATGCAGTCATTAATCATGCAACATGCATCTCATGTTAATTGTAGTATACTACAAGTTTAACTAAAATCATACCTAAGATGATGCCCACTAGCATCATACCTCTACTTCCTTTTTGCATAACGATTCCCAAAAGGCGCTAGTGTTGCAACCTTTTGCTCTGATACCATTTGTAACATACCCCGATAACCTCGCAGGAAAAATGCATGGAGTTAGGACTTTTTTTCAACATTTACGAATGTGTAACCTTATAAATTTCTTTATATATTTCTGCATTAACCATTTAAATACCTATTATCATCACTTAGAGAAATATTTAGCAAAAATTATAGTGAGTTACACAACCATTAATTGTTCTTGTTGTAGCATATTAACTTAAATTTCCTGCTATAACTATGCATCGATCCCATGATCATTTTAATTCAATTAGTAGATCACCTAATTGATAATATCAATGTCATATCATGAAAGAAATTAAAACATCATCAAAACGACACAATGAACAATCACATAAATAGACACCGATATACCCTGGAAACCTCGTAGGGTGAAAACCAGCAAACGTTTAATTTTATTATTAAACGCTCGTGAGGGTTGTCACCCCTCACTCAATGGTTATAAGGGAGTCCATCCCTTGACCATTGTCATAAAATTTACATATAAAAATAATATTAAACAAAACATAACTAGCTATAAGCTATTACAATCATCATGATACCATTTACCCACGAATCATCAATCTCTGTGTTTATAGTCAGACTGCTTCCTTCACGGGATCATTGTACAATTGGAACTACTAAACCTACATGGACTAACAACTCTTTATCTTCCATAATGTTAAACTTGAAATTTCCTTTTTCAAGTCATCCTTCTTTCCTGCCATTGATGTCATCAGCACACTTGATATCATGATTAGTTAAAATATTAATAAACCAATAATCAATCTCTATTTGTGACACTTCAACAATTATTTGTATGCATGTATGAAACATAACCACATTGACATTATTTTCCTTATTTAACATCATTTCACATGCATTAGTAACAAATAAATCACTATCAAGCATCATCTTTCCACCAAACACTAAGAAAATCTTGCATGCACTTTCATATTATTTCCAAAAGAAAGCTAACATACTATATAATAATACTGTGCATGTAAATGCATAACAAGATTTTCAAGATAACTATCCCAACAAGCAATTTCTCTTTTCACCTACTTGTGTGTTTTCTTTTCAATATGGATTAATGCAATAGATGTTATACTTATGCATGTGAATACATGTTCTTTTCCAAAAACATATTTTCCACCCAAGATCGATTCATAATGGTTATTATGTATAACAATGCCAACTCTATTTCAAACAAAGTTAACATACAAGTTATAGTTTTGTTCATGCAATAACATATCTTGTTCTTCCTACATATAAAACATATATTTCTTTCCAAAAGAAACCAAATAAATATTTCATGGAAAAATAAACACATTTCTTTTCCAAGGGTCAAACGCATACCACTTATCATTTCATGCATGCAAAGTGACATTTCCCTCTCAATAACTATGCATAATATTCTCCCAAGATAAAGCTAATACCATAGCTAATCCCTTTAGGTTGGAAAAATACATATTATTTTTCCCAAAAGAGGGCTAACACAATAAATATTATGTGATTTCATCTTTGTTTTCTCTAGAAATCTAATACTCAAAACTATATTTTTCCCATGCATAAAAGCATATATGTTTCTCTAAATAATATTACATAATAAAGCATGTGATTACCCTTTTTCCTCTCCAAGAATATAATCCAATAATGCATACAAGGATATATTTTTCTCTTCTATTCATTTTGAAGAGTTTTAACACAATAATTATTTCCTTGCATACAAGTATGTAATGTTCCAAATGGGAAAAAAATAGGCTCAGTAGGGAATATCTTAAGATATTCCACTATGGAATCACAACAATATGGAATTACACCAATAGATCTAAACCAGAGATAGACTGGCAGGGCATTTACTAGATGCATCACCTTCACAAGGAAGGGTGAAATCCAGAGGCTTCCTGGCCCGTTCCAGACTCTGTCTATAGAAGAATGGTGAAACACAAAAAGTGTGGGAATGACACACTCCTCTTAGATTTTTCTGATCTTAGGAACCTTAGATCTATATATCTAAACAATGGATCCAAAAGATAAGTAAAAACCAACCAAGGGAGAAGCGGGAAATTCCACTCTCAGGAAAATCTGCAATAGGCTCAAGGAGGACATTGTATAGGCAAGCCAGTGTGAAAATAACACAGAACAGGGATGGGTTCCCTTATTTTAGGTTGTGTTGGACCTCAAGCAAAGTTTGAGCAAAAATAAATGAGTTTAGAGGTTTTAACAGATCTCCCACAATCAACACTAGCTGAAAATCAGCTAAAGGAGAGAGTTGGTAAATAGAGAAACCGTCCTTCAGGAACTGCGCGGTTTTTGCTGGAAGACACTGGAAATCAGCTGTTAGACTCATGTTATAGTATGGCATAAAGAAATCAGATCTATAATCAAGTTCCTTTGTAGAAGCATTGGATTTACTTGAAGCCAGAGCAAGAATTCTTCAAAAATAATAGCAGAAACAATTGGAAAAGCTGTAAAAAGACTTGACAGCATTTTATATGAGGAGCTTCAGCTGCCGTAGGTTAATATTCAGATATAAAACTGATATATGGCTGAAACATCAGATCCATACTAGATCTAGAACTACTCAGCCTTCTAAACAAGATCCCCCTGGGGTTTTATCAAAATAATGCATAAATAAGTGTAGATCTAGCTTTTAATACACTGAAATTTTTATTGAAAATAAATTCAATCATTATATAATCATGGTCCATATGCAAACAAAGATATTTTCAAAGGATATGGTTACTCATCTCTTGATGCATGCTTGAAATACTCTCTTCCTCTTCCTTGACTCCATTCTCCATGTATTCTCCCATTCCCGTCTTCTATTTCTCTCATAGGCTTATAATAAAATAGAATTAATTAAAATGGAATAGATTTTATAAATCATAAAAGTATTCCAACTTTTTTCTAAATCATAAAATAATTCCATCTTTTCTAATTCATAAAAGCATTCCAGCTTTTCTAAATCCTAAAAGTATTCCAGCTTTTTTCTAAATCATAAAAGAATTCCATATTTTCTAAATCATAAAAGCATTCTAGTTTTTCTCACTCACAAAAGCAATCCATAAATCTCTCATGCTTTTATTTTTAAATCTATATTTGTTTTTTCCTTATGAGAAAAATATCACTTATCCATACTTTTTCCAAATCTATTACTCATTATCTCTAAAACTCTTAAAATATACCAACTTGGGAATATAATTTATTTCCATGGAAGAATATAAATTATTATAAATAAAATAATTAAGAAATAATTCTTCCAATATTCTTATAATCAACAATTACAAGAATATTCTTCATTTAATATCAATATAATAATTAATAATATTTAATTATTTAATAACCCTCATTTTATGAGATTTTTTATGGTGGCTTATGCGAGGGATATTACAGTTAATTTCTCATTCACCTAAATATCTCCAAGGTTAATCGAAGTAAGTTTACTTTCTTCACTTCCTTTAACATTTCATAACGTTCACTATTTCTGGATAATTACTTATATAATTGTATTCATTAGATATGTATCAATTAAAAGACATCTTTACATACCTTAACCTTTAGGATATGAAATAATAAAAATACATTAAGAAAAATACATATTTGTATACATTAACTTTTAGGACATGCAGTCATAAGAGTAGCCTTCAACATAACATACCTTTATGACTCACCAGAATTCAAAAAATAAATCTCTTAGAAACTATCATAGAATATTCCTTTACGGCTCACCATATTTCAAAAAGTAAATCTCTTAGAAACTATCAAAGAGAACACTTTTACAGCTCACCATAATTCAACGTAAATACAACTCTAATAAAATGTTATAATATCTGTGATAAAAGCATGCATCCAAATACTATGATAATACATACATGTCTCCATGTGAAATACGAAGGACTAGGGCTAATTGTATGATGCGAGATCATCAATGGAGAGAAAATCCGTATTCTAGAACTTAGCAAGTTAACCCCTATCATAGTGCTAGGATGTAGCCACCAGGGCTTATCCATCTGCGATACCATGGCTGGAATTCTCCATGCCAATTTCAACTAGGTCATAGTAGGTAGCATGGGCCAGCAGGACCACTTCTCCATGCGATGAGCCCAAGTGATAAAATCATGCATCCAAAGCCGTAAAGAAGAATAGAATATATGTAAAGATTAACATAAAAAAACACTCACTGCCTCTCCCTCGAGATTTTATTTTATATCGGATAAGACTTGGCAGTTGCAACCGCATGAAACACTAACGAATTCTTGAAAAACTAATTAAATTAAATTAATAATATTTTTTATCAACGAAAAAGGAGAACACGTTGGTCGATGGATGTTACATACTCACCCCCTTAAGAGAACGCCTTCCTTGGTGTTCAAACCATAGTAGGACTTAACTTACACTCATGATATAGTAATATAAACAATCGAAAGTGGGTCCTTCCCTTCCACAATGAAACATTTTATTTTTTTCTTAGATGCCATTAATTGAAACAAGAATGTTTTTATCCATAGTCATAAGCATGTGTAGCTCAAAATTCATAAAAATAACAAGAATTTTTAACTACTTGTCCATTATTCAAATTCATAAAAATATAGAAAAATACTATACCAACTTATCATTACTTACCAATTACTATTGGAAGTAATGATGGCTTTTACACAAGCTCCCCGAGAATGGTTGGAAAAACCATCAACACTCCATGGAAAGTAGTGTATAATGTATGACTAACAAATTAATTCACATTAGTCACACCATTTCCAATCAAATGAAATACTTTATACTATCATTCATTTATGCAATTTCAAGTGATATTTTAGTCATAGTACTCTTCGTAGTCTTCAGAGAGCACCAACCCTCTATTCATGATAAATCATAAAAATTATAAATGACTACACCATGTGCACATTGTCTTAGCTCCCACTAAAGACATCCACATAGTACTTCAGAAAGTACTAAGAGAGAACCTAGCTCTCTAATTGTACCAATGGTCAATCAATGAACCATGTGAATATCCTAGCCTCTGATAGACATTCAAACAAATTAGTAATAAAATAAATGAACTTATACAGTCAATAATTCATTTTCAAGTCCTAGGACCCTTTCCTCTCAATATCTACATAAGATATTTACATAATCAAATAAAAATTGATTTTAATATAACACAACTGATTACTTAACTTGTTCTGCTATGAGAACCACAATGGTAAACAAAATTCTCCTCCCAACCCATGGGAGTTGGTTTCCACAACTAAATAGAGTCATTTTCACATCCAGACAGTTGTCTGGAAAAAAACCATTCCAGGTTCTGTATGGAATTCCACTGGAAAACTAGCTCGAGAATTTCAATGACCACTCAAGATCTAGTATAGGATTCCCCTTGGAAACATGATGCCTATTCCTCTGACAGCGTCCCGTCTATGAGGAATTTTGGAACTCCTCCAATAGGTTCCAAAATCAATAGAGTTGCCTCAGGTTTTCACCTCTTCACCATCTTGGCCAACCCTTTTCCCCTAATGATATCATATATCTATAGGGAGAGGAAATCCAGGTAAGCAAGTGCCATCAACCCCTCCAGGCAAGCAACCTCCATTAGCCCAAGGCCTTCTATGCTTTCACAATTGTTGACAACTGTTTGTCATGTTAAATTTATCTTTTAGCATTCTTTCTCATAGTAAATTACATAAATAACCTTATGCACATTATACATAAAGAAAAAGAAACTTTTTGTACATCATACATCATACTTGGCCTTAGCACACCCTTAATGGGTCCAATGATATCTAGATTAACAGGAAACATGACTAACATACATGTGTTGTACATTATTATTTCCCAAATAACAAAATCATGCACATTAAAACATGATACCATGTGTTTATACAATATTATTTCCCAAATAAAACAATCATGCATATTATAACATTATACTTTAACATTTATTGTTGTAATTCGCATTGCAATGTTTGCAAGGTTTTACTTTCACAGGTTTTTTTTTGCCATTAAGCTACACATGCTTACTATAAGCAACAAGGCTAATCATAAATATGCATTTATTAAGCATGTATTATCTTACGCAATAATTTTAATTTCGTGCATACAATGTTGTGATGCATACAATTATATACAAATATTCATTAATGTGTATATATCAATAATGGTTAGGGTAACATTCCAAACATTTCTATTTCCCACAATGTTCTGTTACCAACAGACAAACACGTGAAGTAACTACTAGTTCACAACTTGCAATAATCTTTAATCAAAACCATTTCATGCATACAGGTTTTATTAGTTAGTCATACAACACTAACTATTTAATGCCACTAATAATATTAATGCATCATGACATGACTCATTCAAAAACTAGCCATTTGACAACTAGTCATTACAGTCAAGTCTCACTACTTTACCCATTGTGTATTTTTAACATCTGAAAGGGTTCATTCAGTTTCATTTTAAAACACTCTCATCCTCTTTAAGGAATTTTCCTGTATTTTTCATTCATGCATTAGTTTCACACACCATCACTATACATATTCATCTTTTTCGAGTAGTGCATGGTAGAATTAATTATGTTTATTAAATGTATGAATAATATGTCATATACCAAAATGTTAATAGTCAATTCCCACTTTCACTGTGAGGACTCACGTTGTTCATAAGTAGAACAAAGGTTTTATTGTCCTTTATCCTCAACAAGATTCCAATGTTATGAAAACCATTTTTCAACAACATTTATTACTTTTTACTCTTCAATGTAGTTATAAACATGAATCACACATCTCATGTAAAGTGTAGATTACTGCATATATCATTCAATATGTATATTGCTAGAATCATATATCAATCAATATGTAGATTTCTAGAATCATAGCTTAATTGATGTCCATTAATAGCATACCTCAATTTATTTTCACTTAACAAATCCCAAAGGCGTCAGTGCTGCAACCTTTAGCTCTGATACCACTTGTAACAGACACTGATAACTTCACATGGAAATGCCATGAGTTAAATTTTTTTATACAAGTTACCCACAGGTAACTATCCAAATCATTATTAAATATTCCTTACTTGTCATTACATAGAATGTTCACCAGTTCATAGTGTAACCTTAGTATAAGAATAGTAAGTTGCTTAACCATTAACAACCTTTATTGTTGCACATTATCATATAATTTTATGATGTAACCTTTCATTCATTTGGTTATTCATATAGTCATCACTTACTTGACATTATCAGCATCACCACAAGAAAAGAATCATGATCATAAATTTGACACAATAATCAATCACATCACTGAACACCCATATACCATGGAAACCCCATAGGGTGAAAACCAACAAATGTTTAATTCTATTATTAAATGCTCATGAGGGTGTTCAACCCTCACTCAATCACTTATAAGGGAGACCATCCCTTAACCATCGTTATAAATCTTATAAAGAAATAGAAAAATATCTATCTTAAAGCCATTACAATAAATATGATAGAATTTACCCACTAATCTTCATATCTTCATATCTTGGTGGCATGGACGTACCTACAATGGACCATCATACATTGGATCATCCTGCAACTCACACTCATCTGCATGAACCATAATCATTTACCTGCTACCATGTTAAGAATAATATTCCCTTTGTACAAGTCACCCTCATTCCTTGCTAATGTTGCCTTCAACATACATTGATGTCAAGATTCATAAAATATTAATCAACCATTTCATAAATCTATGCTAGAGAAGCTTCTCCATCTACTCATGTATATTCATGACATGAAAGTGAAATATCTTGAGTTTCTTCCTTTAATAGAACATACTGCATATGTGCTAGTTATAAGTCACCACATTAACTAATTTTTTCCTCGCATAAGCACACATTCCTGCAAGACAATAGCTACATCGCCCCAACGTTTCTTTAAAATAACTCATACATCAGTTACAATATTCATGCATGTGATTTATATAAATTTAACCAAAATAACTAATCCTTAATCTATTACTTTTGGTGCATGAAAGGAAAGCTAACATAACAAATGTTGTTCCCATGCATGCAAATGAATATAGATTCCAAAAGAGTCTTCCCAAAGGAATGCTTAACACAATGGAGGACATAGCTTCTAAAAGAGTCTTCCCAAAGGAATTATTAACATAAGAGAGCATGCAAACACATGTTTTTTTTTTCTGTAACACTAATGTAATAAAGCATACCAATACATGTCTTCTTTTTTAAAGATTACACTAACAATCTTTTCCAATGTAGTCTAACACAACATGCTATCTTTTCCCACAATATGTATATTCTTTCCAATGAAAGCTAATACAAATATTGCATGCATATGATTGATCTTATTCCAAATGAAACTAACATAATAATTATGATAGCACGAAATACTCACAAATAATTTTTCCTAAAGAAACATTATAACCAAATATTTCTTCTATCCATGCAAAGAACATATGTCTATAATGACTATTATGTTCACATGCAAGAGCTTATCATAATAGCTCTTCCTTAATGCATGCACAACAAATTACCTTCTTTAGAATTCTACCATCATTTAGTTTTTACTTTCATGTAAACAAATACTTACTTCTTCTTCAAAAGAAAGTAATATAACCTAGTTTCTTTTTCTTTCTACATGTAGTTTCTCATGCTTCCCTTTAACCTTATTTTATGCATAAAACTAGGAAACAATAAAAGGTTAGCTTAACCTCGTATACACCTAAATCAAGAATTATTCATCTAGACATGTAACCTTTTCAAGAAATATATAACTCATATTCCCTTTTCCAAGAATTTAGCACCAAACATGTTCCTACCAAGGAATCAAGAAAATAGATATTAGTATTTTCTTCACGAAAAAGCTAAATAAAATTCAGCATGTCCTATGCAAAGACATATTTAACTTTTTCAAAAAATAGTATGGTAAATCTCTCATTCACCTAAATATATCCAAGGTTAATCGAAGTAACTTCACTTTCTTCACTTCCTTTAACATGTCATAACGTTTACTATTTTAGGTTAATTTATTATATAATTGTATTCATTACATATGTACCAATAAAAATTCATCTTTGCATACCTTAACCTTTAGGATATGAAATATTAAGATATGCAATAATAAAAAGAAATTAATAAAATGACATCTTTGCATACATTAACCTTTAGGACATGCACTCATAAGAGTAGCCTTCAACACAACATACCTTTATGACTCACCAGAATTCAAAAAATAAATCTCTTAGAAGCTATCATAGAAAATTCCTTTACGGCCCACCATAATTCAAAAAGTAAATCTCTTAGAAACTATCAAATAGAATATGTTTATGGCTCACCATAATTCAATGTAAATATAGCCACTAAGAAAATATTAGAATATTTGCAATAAAATAATGCATCAAAATACTATGATAAAGGCATGCTTCCAAATACTATGAGAATACCTACACATCTCCATATGAAATACGAAGGACTAGGGCTAGCTGTATGATGCGAGATCATCAATGGAGAGAAAATACGTATGCTAGGACTTAGCAAGTTAACCCTTGCCATAGTGCCAGGATGTTACCACCAAGACTTATCCATCTACCATAGCATGGCCGGAATTCTCCATGCTAATTTCAACTAGATCATAGTAGGTAGCATGGGCCAGCATGACCACTTCTCCATGCGACGAGCCCAAGTGATAAAATCATGCATCTAAAGTCGTCAAGGAGAATAGAATATATGTCAATATTAACATAGCAGAACCCCCACTGCCTCTCCCTCGAGATTGTATTTTATATCAGATAACACTTGGCAGTTGCAACCGCATGAAACCCTAATGACTTCTTGAAAAACTAATTCCATTAAATTAATAATATTTTTTATCAAATAAAAAGGAAAACACATGGGTCTATGGATGTTACACGATCCAAAACATGTCATACATTGGCAGGGTATACATGGAAGTCAATAAAAAAAGACAATCAAAACAAAATTTAGTTTTTTCATTTGAACTAGTTGAAAAACTTGTTGCATGCAGGTATAACCTGACAACAAGTTCCTAGTAGAACTGCATCATATTCTAGATAAGAGAGAAATAACTCTATGGAAGCGAGGCATCCCCCAAGTTAAAGTGCAGTGGAAGAACTTTGGTCTGGAGGAGGCTACTTGGGAGGATGAGAATGTTATTCATGAGGCTTATCCAGACTTGTTCTCAAAGTACAGGTAACACCGAGGACGTTGTCTATTTCAATGGGGGAAGATGTAACCCACTGTTTTTAATTTGCCCATTATTTTATAAAACTGTTAAGCTACATTCTAAATGGGTAACTAATGGGGTATTTGTTAATGATACCTTATTACATAACCTTTTGTTTCAAGAGATTAATTTAATGATAATTTTCTTGAGTTAAAGAAAAAGTAAATTTTTGGTAAATATTCCAAGAACCCAGGGAAAAGAGGTTGAGACAGTTCTGGAAATTACCTTTCCAAAAGGATTTAAAGGAAAATCCTATGTGGGAAAGGGTTTTTGTATAGAAGGTGGTAAGGGTTAAGCAACAGGTGGTTGCTCTGAGATGTCTAGAGCTGGTCTGTGAACCAGTGGAACTCAAAAATTTCCTAGAGAAGTGAAGACTGGATTTTTATTCCAAGGGCTAACTCCTTGTCTCAAGAAAATACCTTAGCCCTCGTGTGAAGCAAGGAGGAATCCAAGGACGTAATAGCTTCGATCAAGGTTGGGAGGACTGATAATTACTAGGAAATGAACCTCTAAAATAAGTATTTCAGTGTCCTAAGTTTAATGTTTAATGCTATATTAATAGTGCATAGATTAAAAATATATTTAACTACATGAATAAATGATAGATAACAGTATATTTAGCTTGCAAAAATGAATCCTAGAAAACTAGTGCATTTAAATTACAGTAAAGAATGAAGGATTAACATTTTGTAAATGTTACAGAAAATAATTCTAAGTGACCATGTATGTACATTATTAATATGAACTGTTAGAATCATGATGTATTTCAATTTCAGCAAGGAATGCTAGATTTTTTCTCTAGATTTACATTTGGAATAATTATATGTTAATAACAGTGATGCAATGCATGCTAAAATAGAGGAGGTACAATTAGATTATCAAATAGGATTAGACTGGATATTTTATTCTCTGTCATGAATATTGATTTAAAGCCTCTATGTATAACTATAGCAGAACTTCGAGAAAATAATAAGTAAGAAACAAACTGGTGGCTACAATCTACAATGAAAATGAAAACCTATTCAAAACCAAATGCTTAGCACATCTCACGGATCAAAAAGTAAACCCAGAAATTAACAAGTAGAAAAATTTAACTATCAATGTATATATTATACCGACAGAAGTGTGACAACATCAACGATGGGTTTAGAACTAGGACCTAGGAGGAGGGTCGAGGATTCTAGTCACATATGCTAGCAGCCAAAGTGGAAGAGAACACACAGTAGGAAGAAAAATACCATGCATCTTCAACTAAGAAGAGTAAGCCGACTGTGCAAAAAGGCCGAATGTGAAAAATAACTTAAATATAGGAGTACCGTCGAACCATGCCACATATTTTGATAACCATTAACGATATTGGCTGAGGATTTAAAACAACATAATTTATTAACAAAGAAAATTGGACCAAACCCTCATATAAACCAAGATGAAATTCAAAATAACACAACTAATACACCAATTGTATAAATAAGAGAAACGAAGTTGTGCCGTGCATAAACATTAACAATACATAGTTTTACATAGATCATGGGTAACTATAATCATAAAAAGAGGGAAAGCCCAGATAAAAAATCTCCACTAAAGACTCTAGAATAGGACTACTATACTACAACGAGGCTTAAATGTATTTGCAAATAAAATCCCCTGTCCTGCAAATGGAAAAGGGGAATAATATTTGGTTACTACCCCGACATTGGGAAATCTCAAAAACCTTAGTTGCAATGTTAGGGTTGTGGGGCGGTGCATTATTTTAAAAAATATCCTCATCGAGGAAGAAATGAGGTAGCAAAAAATTTGCAAGAGGCATCGACTGTGGGGGATGTGGTGCAAAACATACCTAGAATCAATGCATTTCTGGAATATTGACAAGAAGACTACCACCTAACCATGCTATAGTTGGAAGGTATGATAAAAAGACAATTTATTTCTATTTTAGTTGATCCCAAGGCCATCTTGAGCTATATACACCCTCGTATAGTAGAAATATGTAAATTACAAAACCAGAAATTCAAAGATCCTAGGTTAGTTCAGTTGGCTGCAGAGGCAAATAGACCGGTAAATGCCAAAGTGCTAGATTGTGAGTTGAGAGTTGGGAATCAACATATTTCTATGGAACTTAAAATTTTATCCTTAGAATCTTATGATGTATTACTAGGGATGGATTGGTTGGGGAAGCACTGGTCACTGGTGGACTGTAAGGACAAAGTTATCTACTTTAAATCAAAGGATGGAACAAGACAAGAAATGCAAGGTATTAAGAATCCATTACAGTTGCGACCTATTACATCATCTCAGTTGAGTAAATGCATAAGGAATGGATGCCCACTCTATGCCATAAATGTGGGATTCACCAACTCTAAAGATAAGACTCTTTTGCTGAAAAATATTCCCATTGTGTAAGAGTTCCAAGAAGTTTTTCCTGAAAAAATCCTGGGGTTGCCACCAAAACGGGACACGGACTTTACAATAGAGCTAATACCCAGAGCAACATCCTTATAGAATGAGTGTGCTAGAATTAACCGAGTTAAAGATGTCGCTACATGAATTAATGGATAAAGGATACATTCGGGCAAGTGTGTCCCCATGGAGAGCACCAGTGTTGTTCATGAGAAAGAAAGATGGCATTATGCGCATGTGCATGGACTATTGACAACTCAAAAAATTTACTATTGAAAATAAATATCCTTTACCATGCATAGATGACCTGTTTGACCAAGTCAAAGGAGCTACAGTGTTCTCCAAAATTGGCTTAATATCAGGATACCGCCAGATCTGAATTAAAGATGAAGATATAAGAAAAACAACCTTTCGTACTCGGTATGACCATTATTAATTTTTCATGTTACCTTTTGGGTTAACCAACGTACCAACCACCTTTATGAGCTTAATGCATGGAATATTTCACCCATACTTGGATAAATTTGTTCTGATTTTTATTGATGAGATATTAATCTAATCCAAGAGTATGGAAGAACACAAGGAACATCTGCGCATTGTATTGAAGATGTTAAAATAGCATCAACTCTATGCTAAGTTTAGTAAGTGTGATTTATTTAAAGAACAAATCCAATATTTGGGGCATGTAATTTTTGCTGAGGGGATTGCGGTAGACTCAAAAAAGATAAAAAATATCACGGAATGGAGGGTACCAAGGAATGTGGTAGACATACACTCATTTATGGGTCTGGCTAGTTATTATCGAAAATTTATCAATGGATTCTCCAAAATAGCCTTTCCCATCACCTCCTCGGAGTGAAATGGATGATTCTTTAAATTGACTCAAGAATGTTAGAACAATTTTGAGCTATTGAAGGAATTGCTAAATACTGCTCCCATTCTGGGAGTAGTAGACCTGAGTAAAGAATTTGAGGTTTGCACAGATGCTTGTAAAGAGGGGTTAGGAGAATTTTTGACTCAAGAAGGGAGAGTCATAGCTTATGAGTTGAGGAAGCTGAAGGAGCATGAGAAGAGGTATTTAACCTATGATTTGGAACTAACTACGGTGGTACATGCATCACAAATATGGAGACATTACCTGTTGGGGAAAAGGTTCGTGCTGAGAATAGACCATAACAGTCTAATTAGATATTTTAGACAAGCTCATCTGAATGCACACCAAGCTAGATGGAATGCTTTCCTTAGTGAGTTCTATTTTGACATTCAACGTGTGAAGGGTAAAGAAAACTAAGTGGCAGATGCACTAAGTATGAAACTGCATGGAATCTACCAACTCTACTTCAACTAAATTGAATTCAAGTTCCAAGACCAGATTTTGGAAGCAGCTAGCAAGGATCCTAAACACCAATTCCTATGGCATCAGAAAAATTCAGACAAAGTGCAAGGGAGGCAGTCTGATTTTGAACTCAATGATAAGCAGGTTATGATTTTCCAGAAGAGGATCTATATACTAAACCAAAAAAATATGAAAAGAGCTATCCTTTATGAGTATCACTGGAGTTCCTATGTTGGACATCCAGAATACCAGAAAATGTTAACTGCTATTAGAAAGGATTATACATGGTCTGAAATGCAGAAAGAAATTGCGGAATATTTGACCAGATGTCTAGAATGTCAGCAGATCAATGTTGAACATCAACATCTCGCAAAATTTCTTCAACCTATTCTAGTACCAGAATGGAGGTGGGAGGTCATATCCCTTGACTTCATCACTGGAATACCAAGAAATAGAAGGAATAACGATTCAATTATGGTGGTAGTTCATAGATTCAGGAAAGTGGCAAATTTTGTTCCCATCTAGTCTACCTATAAGACGGTACAAATTGCTGACATATTTATGAGATAAAATTTTAGATTGCATGGTAATTACCTAGTAGTGATTTCATATTGCGATGTGAAATTCACTTCGGCATTCTGGAAGACGCTATTTAGTGGCCGAGGGACACAAATACAATTTAGTACTGCTTATCATCTGCAAATTGATGGGAAAACAGAAAGGGTGAAACATATTTTGGAGGATATGATACACATGTATGTAATGCAATAGCCAACAAAGTGGGAAGAGCATCTACATCTGGTTGAATTTTCTTACAATGATGGATATCATGAATCCCATAGGATGAGCCCCTTTGAGGCATTGTATGGGAGGCAATGCTAGACTCCTATGAACTGGAGTAGTCCAGAAAATAAAATTATCCTTGGAACACACATTTTGGAGGATATGGAGAGTGAAGCGAAGAAAATCAGGTAGAACCTGAAGGCTGCTTAGGATCGGCAAAAAGTATATGCTGACAAAAAGAGAAATTTCTAGGAATTTGTGGTTGGGGATCATGTGTATGTGAAAATAAAACCAAAGAAAAACACAATGCTGTGGAACATGTGTGCCATGTTGTCCCCCACATATTGTGGGTCATTTGAGATATTGGAAATTATAGGACCAGTGGCCTATCGATTGGCCCTATCCAGCCACATACTAGTACATAATGTATTTCATGTGTCATTACTAAAGCATTATGTACTCGATCCCAAACATGTCATACATTGGCAAGGTATACATGTAATTCAATAACTTTATGCAATCAAAAAAAAAATTATTTTTTTGATTTGAATCAATTGAAAACCTTGTTGCGTCCAGGTAGAACTAGATGACGAGTTCCTGGTAGAACCGCAACATATGCTAGATCATAGAGAAATAATTCTTTAGAAGCAAGTCATCCCCCAAGTTAAAGTGCAGTTGAAGCACTTTGGCCGGGAGGAGGCTACTTGGGAGGATGAGAATGTTATTCATGAGGCTTATCCAGAGTTATTCTCAAAGAATAGGTAATACTGAGGATGGTGTCTATTTCAGCGGGGAAAGATGTAACCCACTGTTTTTAATTTACCCATTATTTTATAAAATTGTTTAGCTACATTCTAAATGGATAACGAATGGGGTAATCGTTAATGATATTTTATTACATAACCTTTTGTTTGAAGAAATTAAGTTAATGATAATTTCCTTAAGTTAAAGAAAAATTAATTGTTTGGTAAATATTCCATTAACCTAGGGAAAAGAGGTTGAGACAGTTCTAGCACTTACCTTTCCAAAAGGATTTAGCGGAAAAGAATAAGTTTGAAAGGGGTTCTATGGAGAAGGAGGTAAGGGTTAAGTAACAGGTGGTTGTTTTGAGTTGTCCAAAGCTGGTGTGTTAACTAGTGGAACTCAAAAATTGGCCAGAGAAGTGAATACCGAATTGTGATTCCACGGTCTAACTTCTTGTCTCAGGAAACTACCTCAGCCCTCATTCCGAGCAAGGGGGGAGCCGAGGATGTAATAGCCTTACACCAGTTTTGGAGGACTGATAGTTACTAGGAAATGAACCTCTGAAATAGGTATTTTAGTGTCCTCAATTTACTCTTTAATGCTGGATTAATAGTGCATAAATTTACATTGTATTTAACTACAAAAATAAATTCTAGATAACGAAATATTTAACTTGCAGAAATGTATCCTAGAAAATTGGTGCATTTAAATGACAGTAAAGAACACATGATTAACGTTGTGTATATGTTACAAAAAATAATGCTAAGTGAGCATTTATGTACATTATAAATATGAAATGCTAGAATCATGATGTATTTAAATTTTAGCAAGGAATGCTAGTTTTTTTCTCTATATTTACATTTGGAATAATTACCTGTTAATAACAGTGATGCAATGCATGCTAAAACAGAGAAGCTACAATTATATTATCAAATAGGATTAGACCTGATCTTTTAATCTGTCATGAATATTGATGTAAAGCCTATGTGCATAACTATAGCATAACTTCGAGAAAACAGTAAGTAAAAAACAAACTGGTGGTTACCATCTACGATGAAAATGAAAACATGTTCAAAACAAATGCTTAGCACATCTCATGGAATAGAAAGTAAACCCGAAAATTAACAAGCATAAAACCTTAAGTATCAATGCATATATTATGCCGATAGAAGTGCAAGGGCATCGACCGTAGGTTTATAACCAAGACCCAAGAGGAGGGTTGAGCATTCCAGCCCCATCTTTTGGCCGCCAGAGTGCAAGAGAATTCACAATAGAAAGACAAATATCATGTGTGTTCAACCAAGAAGATTAAGTCGACTGTGCAAAAAGGCCAACTGTGCAAAAAAACTTAAAGAGAGGAGTATCACCGAACTATGCCACATATTTTGATAACTATTAACAATATTGGGTAAGGATTTAAACCAAAATAATTTATCCACAAAGAAAACTGGACCAAACCTTGATATAAAGAAATCTGAAATATGAAGTAACACAACTAATATACTAGTGTTATAAATAAGTGAAATAAAGTTTTGTCATGCGTAAATATTCACAGTCCAGAGCTTTACATAGATCATGGGTAACTATAATCCTGAAAAGAGGGCAAGCCAAGTTGGAAAATCTCCACTAAAAACTCTAGAAGATAACTTCTATAGTACGGTGGGGAAGAAAGAAAAGTAAAACCCTTCTCCTACAAATGGCAAAGGGGAATAACATTTTTGGTTACTACCCAGAGGCTCAAGGGTTGGGGTAACCGAGGAGGAATGGGGAACAACACTTACATGTGCCTGCAGGAGAGAATGGGATGACAGAACCCTGAAAGCTCTAGATGTTTGCCGACCCTCGAACGTGTGTCTACATAAATACACGATGTTATAATTAGTAAAAATTAAACCCTAACTATAGGGTAGAGATATGAAATTACATTACAACCGTAACATGATGAATAGTAGCTTCACATACCCGCAGAGCCGAAGTGGTTTGGTGTCTGAGCTGGAGCTAACATGGAAACCGCCCTGCATAATAAAACTCATTATGGAGAGGTCGAGACGGTGTGACAAAGAGGGAAGAGAACTAGGTGGAGGCCTACAATGAAGACCTCTGCAACAAAAATCCCATGCCAGAGAAACTGAAAATTTGCACCTAAGCAATCGATTTAAGAGGAAAGAAAAAGGGTTCTCAAACTAAAGCGAAATTCTGAACCTTACCTTCATTACAGCCGAGAGTGAATAACAAATTTCCTGTCAGCGTCATCTTAACAATGGAGGAGCCTCTTACTGATAGCCTAGTGAAACAATCAAGTTGTAGAGCCGAGTTCTACCCATTTCTACGGGAGAAATGAATCGCTGGAGGGAGGTTGCAGGTGGGTATTTACCCTAACCCTCCTCCTTAGTCTTTTGCACCGTTGATTTTATCAGAGAGGATTGGACGAATCCAACAATAGCTAGAGCATGAAGCATGTACAGGTGGAGGTCATCGTGATTACTGAGATATATGGCAATAAAGTTCCACACTTAAGATCCTTTAATTGATTACACTCTTAGTACCATATTACAAACAAAGTGATAAACCTAGTACTCGGGTGGTTCCTGAGATATCAATGCTCAACTGTAAAACAAATAATTAGTGAGAAGATCCTTGGTGAGGATTCAAGACTCGTAACTACATATGATTAGTCCAATGTTTGCACAATATAAATGAATATGTATATCTACTTTGAGAAAAATATGATACTAGAATAAATGTAAATTTTATATGTGTGGGTTTTTAACCATATTGCTTTAACAAGTATATTTATATCGTAAATCTTTATATATATATATATATATATATATATATATAATTCAATGTAATAAGTGTAATAGCTATTACATTTTATCTATAAAATATATCAATATAAGCTTTAATGTGTGGGAATTTTCAATATAAGCTTTAAAGTATGAGGATTTTAAGTTGGCATGACATTATTCTTAATTCATTAAAGAGGAGAATTATTTTATTTTTGAAATTTATGTTATAAAAACAATTTGGAAAGTAGATTAATTGGTCATGCTTCTCAAAATGAAATATTATATTATATTTAACTTTTCTAATTTATTAGATTATAATTGTAAAATTTAAAAGAAATCCTATACGGTGCAAATTCTCAACCAACCCATTACTCAATTTTTTAAAGGTAAAAAATAATTTAATAATAATATAAAATTATCATTAATTTAAATTTAAAAAAAACATAAGATTTGCTTATTAATCATTTATTAAATTATTTAAATCAGTTAATAATTAATTATAATTTATTTTATCAAGAAAAATTATGGTGGTTGTTTTTAAGAGTTATTATACTTTTTTGTTCCATCTTGCTATCTTGGTATTACTTAATGTTACTCCGTCCTTGTGTTACTTATTTTGTTAGATAACAATATAATAGATGCTACTTTTCCTTACAAATATTTATTATATCTACTAAATTTTGTATTTAAAATATTTTATTATAATTATAATATTTTAGTAAATAATAAAAATTAAAAATTAAAAAATTATTATTTAGAAAAATAAATAAAAATATTGGAAAATAAAAAAGAGTTTCAATTTCAGAATCTTTTATGTAAAATAGTAAGAAAATGAGGACACTAAAATCCTATAAAATAAAAAATAGACCATACATAAAAATATGTTGATTCCGACCAAAAATAAAAATGATCATAAAATGACATGCTTTATAAATATTTAATTTTAGATGGAATACAAATATTTGTAATCTAAAACATTACTTAAAAATTTTAAATTAAATTAAATAAATACTTTTACAAATAAGAGAAAGGAGAAAAAATAATTGGTATAATGCATAATAAACCAATCACAAGTGCGATTAAAACACATCCAAATCATAAGGATATTGCTGTCTTCTGTCCTCTCCGAAACGGTAAAATCCAGCATTCGAAAAGTTAAAATTATATTTTCCTTCCTTCCCTAAATTTAATCCAACATATAGAAAATCAACATCAAATTTAAATCTGGTTTTGTAAATAATACGAAATAAATTTTAAATTTGAATGCGTGATATTTAAATTTACTTTAGACTTAATTAAATATAATATTCTTTTACACACGATTAACACGGCAAATTTGATTTCAAATATTAATTTGAACCGTAAATTTAATTTAATTTAATATACTGGACCGATCAAATTTAAACTTGCCTAAGTGGTTGCGGTTAAAGTTAAAAGTTTAATTCCCACATTAAATTTTCTTGCCCGGTAGATCACCAAAATTCAAATTCGCTTTATGTTTACCCCTTCCATGAATTTGATCAAAATTTTCAAAAGAAATTATGAAATAGAAGCTAGTGGGCAATTTTAAAAAATATAAACGTAAGAATAAATAATTATAAATATAAATTATGTATAAATATGAATATTTATACATCTGTAATTCGAAAAATTTTGAATAGGTTGAGCATGTCAATTTAATGTTGACTTTATATTAAACATTAAGTTCATTTTAATATACATAATTTGTAATATTAAATTTCTCTAAAATATAAACATAAATATTATTAAGTAATATGAATATTTATACACCTTGAATTTTACTAAACTTACATTGGTTGAATATAGAAATTTAATGTTGAATTTATATTACTCATTAAATTAAATTAAATTTATAGCATATATATTCAAATTGAATGATATTCTTAGGTGTTAAATTTAAAATTATTTTAATCATTAAAATTGCTTATCATGAACATACTGATAAATTTAAGTTAGTTTCATGTCTAGCCTTGTGACAAATTTGATTTTATTTCATAATTTATTTTAAAACATATCTTCCAATGATATATAAACTCATGTGTTGGTTATTTTCTTTCTAATAAAAACATCATGATGTTAGTGTTTTATATGCATTTAAGATAATGAATTGTGAATTATGTGTATAATATATTTTTGGCATTATTAAAACCTTTGAGATATTTTATTTTATTAACAATTCTAGATATTTTACACTTTAGGTATGAATGCTAGTTTTTTGAACTATAGTATTATTAATATAAATGATTTTTTTAAACCATAGTATTATTATCTTTTTGAAATAAATTTTTTATAAAGATCAAAATCATCATTTAAAAATATATTCTATTCGATTTCCCCATAAAATTGATTTAAGGAAGATAGTTCAACAAATAAATGAAAGGAGAAAAATGAAGTGTATCTGGAAAACAAAAAATTATTTTCAATGAAAAAGATCAAAATAATAATAATATCAATTAAATAAAAAACAAATGCAACACACACAATCGTAAGATAGAGCTCACAAAAATTGTTATTTAGCTCAACGATTATATTACATATTTATTGTATAGGCACTCACCTAATCTTCTTAATTTTGGGGCAACAATCCTGAACTGGTGGAACTAAACTCTAATTATAAAACTCTTGTTCAACAAACCATAACCACTCCTATTTCTACATTATCCTATATTATTCTCACATCCTCCCTTAATGGAGAAATGGATTTTCTACAACACCTAATTTACTTCTAAAAGCTTCAAACTTGAGTTTGCCAAGTGGCTTGGTAAAGATATCAGCCATATTATCCTTGGTATTACAAAATACTATATCAATTTCATTTGATTCAATCTTTTCTTATATAAGGTGGTATTGCAGCTCAATGTGTTTTGATTTGGCATGATATATTGGATTGTGTCCTAATTTTATAGCACTTTTATTATCACAATTTATGCACGTTGAACCACTTTGCTCCTCTTTGAGATCTGCAAGAATTCTCTACAGCCAAACAGCTTCACAGGTGGCGTTGGTCAAAGCTTTGTACTCAAATTATGTTGATGATAAAGAAACAATTGGTTGTTTCTTACTACTCCATGACACAACCCTTGATCCTATATGAAATGCATAGCTAGAGATAGATCATCTGTCATCATGATTTCCTACCCAATCTGAACCAGAAAAACCTGTCAGTGCAACATCAGATTCATTAGTATACATAATACCTAAATTGATTGTTCCTTTTACGTATCAAAGAATTTTCTTTGCAGCGTTCTAGTGATTTCCTGAAGGCTTAGCCATAGACTGACCAAGGATACTGACTGAGTATGCAATGTCTGGTCTGGTAGTAGTGAGATAGTTCAGACTTCCCTCCAACTGATGATATAAAATTCCATTTGCCTCTTTAGTTCCATATTCTTTGTACAACTTTGCATTATGTTCTAAGGGAGTTGACATAGCTTTGCAATCGTTCATATTGAAATTTTTAAGAATTTCCTTTGTGTATTTACTTTGAGTCAATGTTTTACCAGGCTCTCTCCATACCTCAATTCCTAAATAGTAATGCAATTCAGGCACATCTTTCATTTCAAATTCCTAAGACAACTGAATTTTAATTTCTTCACTTAACTTGTAAGCACTGCCTATGATAATGAGATCATCCACATATAAAGATATTAAAGAAACATTTCCTTCTTCATCTTTCATAACATACAGGTTAGGATCATTTTTTATTTTCACAAACCCATTCTGATGAAAAACGGTATCAATATTTACATACCATGATCTCGATGCCTGTTTCAAACCATATTAGTCTTTTCTTAACCTGCAGACTAGATGCTCTTGTCCCTGTTTAACAAATCCTTCATGTTGAACTAGATAAACTTCTTCCTTTAAATCACCCTTCAGAAAAGCAGATTTGACGTCCAATTGATGTATATTCCAATTATGTTTTGTAGCTAAGGCAATCAATACTCTAATTGTATTCAATTTAGCTACTGGTGCAAAAGTATTTTCATAATAAATTCCCTCTTGTTGAGCATATCCTTTTGCAACTAATCTCGCTTTAAATTTATCAATGCTACCATATGCTTTAAACTTAGATTTATACAACCATTTTCTTCCAATTGGAACTTTTTTTTAGGGAGTTCATCTAATTCCCATGTTTGATTTTACATAAGAGAGTCATATTCATCATTCATAGCCTTTATCCATTGTTCATGATATTTAGCTTGTTCATAATCAACTGGTTCTACAACATTCATGATATTAGACATCGAGGCATAATCTCTATACCTTGCAGGACGCTGGGTTTTTCGGGTTGCCCTTCTTGGTTCTACAATACTTGTTGGAGTTCCATCCATGATTCTCCTGCTTTGAGGTGAATATTCCTCTCATGATGAATCACTGTTGCTGGATGTGCTCATGCTACTTTCATTCTGATCTTGAACCTGTGCTTATACTTGTTCCTGGTCCTGTTTAACCAAAGTATCAATTTTGACATGATCATCATTAGATATATGCCAAGTATCATTCATTGTATCACTTTTATCAGCATTCTCATGAAATACCACATCTCGACTTGCAAACAGTTTATGTGAACTAGGATCAAACAATTTATATGCTTTCTGATCTGTACAATACCCAATAAAAACACACATGATTGACTTTACATCAATATTTCTTCTGTTATCCTTTGGAATATGTGCAAAGGAAGTACATCCAAATACTCTTAAATGACTGACACCAAGTTTATGACCATAAATAATCACAAAAGGAGTTTGAAAAGCTAATTTCTTAGTGGGACTTTGATTCTTCAAATAAAAAACAGTATTAATGGCTTCTGCCCAGAAACTATTAGAAATGTTTTTACCATGAAGCATATTACGAGCACACTCCACCAGTGTTCTATTCCATCTCTCAGCAACACCATTTTCCTGAGGAGTATGAGGTATTATGAACTATTTTTGGATCCCAAGAAATTTACAATACCTATTAAATGCTCCTGATTTATATTCACCACCTTGATTTGATCTGAGAATTTTAATGTATTTGCCTTTTTTCTTTTCAATAAAGTTTTGAATTCTTTAAAATACTCAAAGACATCACTTTTTCTTCGTATGAAATAGACCCATGTATATCTAGATCTATCATCAACAAAAATAAGAAAGTAGGAAACACCACCAAGCGACCTAGTTTGCATAGGTCCACATACATCAGTGTGAATAATTAAAGCATATCATATTGTATTTTCTCTGTATGAACGGGAAACTCCTCTCTATGCTGCTTACCAAGTGCACAAGATTCACATGGTAAATATTCACACTTCATAACAGGAAGACCTTCAAGAATTGTTTTTCTTTGCAACAACAATAAATCACTGTAATTTAGGTGCCCATACCTGTGATGCCATAACTCTATTGTTGACGTTGCTATGGATGTCAATGCAACATGATGCTTCATCATCACATCCAATTTAAACAATCCACCAACCCTGGTACCGATGGAAACAACCTTGTAGCGATCCTAAATATCTTTCACAATACACCCCAATTTACCAAATTCCACTTTTAAATTATTATCAGTGATAGTTGAAACATATATAAAATTATTTTTAATACCAGGAACATACATCACATCATGAATCTGTCTCATTTTTCCATTAGGTAAGTACACACTTATTACGCCATAGACTTGGACTTTATGTGACCTGTTACCTCCTAGGTGAATGGGTGTGCCATCATTTTTCTCGTAATACTTATCATACCATTCTCTATTACAAGTCATCTGAGCTGATGCACCAAAATATATGAACCAAGCAGTCTCATCATCAGTTTCAGCAGACAATGCAGCATTAGAAAGAAACAATTTAATATTTTTAAATCCATTGGTAACTGAAGTGCATATTTTCATGAAATTTTCATTATGCTCTCTATGTCTTTGATTTGATTCATGATTCTTTCTTCTATAGCAATCCTTAGCTAGATGTCCAGGTTTTCCACAATAATCACATTCAATATTTCTCTTAACATAAGAATTAGGATGTGTCATACCTTTATGATTTGCTTGAAAACGACCTTTGTTCCTGTCCCATGGTCTCCTTCAGAATGATCTTTTACCTCTTGTGATCAATGCCAAATCAGAATTATTTGAACCTAGTTCAAAATTTTTCATTCTCTCTTCTTCTTGAAGAATAATTCTAGCCAATTAATCAAATGTAGGAGGCGTTTATCTAGATGAGAGTGCTAAAATAAATACTTTATAGTCTTGTACTAAACCCTTCAAAGCAACAGTTACTAAATCGCTACTAGACACTTTTTCACCAATGTTACCAAGCTTATCACTTAATTCTTTAATTCTAGAACCAAAGTTGTTGATGCTTTCATCGGCTTCCATTTTGATACATAGTAGCTTCATTTTTAAAAATAAAATGCAGTTTGCATTAGTAGTTTCATACAAACCTTTGAGAGTTTCCCACGTGTGCTTTGAATGTCTACGGTCCTGAATGTGAGGAATGATGTTGTCCTTTACAAACATGTGCAACAGCACTTTCGCTTTCATTTCTCGCTTATCCCAATTCGAAATCGCGGCGGCAGCAACAGGCTTGGGCTTTTCACCTTTGACAATCATCTAGAGGTTGTATGCCTCGAGAACGGTGACCAGATTAAACTTCCAATTGACGTATTTTTTGCCGTCAAGTTTGGTGGATTCATTTAAATATGAATTGGTGAGAGGATTAGCCATTGTTTTCAACATCAATGACCAGATTCAATTTCAAGAAATTAATTCACTGCAATGATCCTGCACCAAATTAGATCTATACTCTTCTTCAAATGAGCCTCACTTGAATTTATAATTTATGACACAACTTTCGTGCTTAAAAAAATGCGAAATGTTCCTAATATATAAATAAAAAATGCTGATGAAATATTTATATTCTCTTCAAAAACAATGCTCCTGAAATTATATTACACAGCTTTCACACGGAATTGGCAGCACAATCCCATGGCTTACACTACTCACAATTGTCCACGCACTCTCAGATTTCACTGCTTTGTAAAAAACCGACGCAAGGGTCTAAAATATTTCAGGCAGAGATGCATTACAAACTGGCAGTTGCTCATAGGTTTTAGAGGGGAATCAATGGACGCAAGTTATTGACCATCATTGAGGAGTTTCAGAAGCAAGATTGGTAAATATAAAGCTGCTATAAAAAATACATCGATTACAAATAAGAAAAGAAGAAACCTTCGCATGGCTCGTGGCTCTCAACGCCACCTTCCTTCTCGAGTTTTTACAGTTCTGTGTCACATATACCAACAGAAGCTGCCACATCGAATTCAAGTAGCTACTACGAGTTTTGGGTCTGAGTGGCACCAGCGCTGCACAAAACACCCTAGTCAGAGATGAAGAACAACGCAACAGTCGTCCCAACTCTACTCCTTATCACTCCACGCTGCTTCTGCTCATATTTCTAGAGTTTAAGACTGTGAACCTTCGAGCACCAATGAAGAGATCTAAATCATTATTATGAATTGAAAAATTCCATAGCGCACAGTCACACCCTATTTCTCTCACGTCTTTCACAGCAAACAATCACACTCGGTCAACATCCAGGTGCACTTCCTCACAACGGAGGTTCAGATCCAGATCTAATACCAAATTAAATAAAAAACAAATGCAACACACACAATCGTGAGATAGAGCTCACAAATTTTTTTATTTATCTCAACGATGACATTACATATTTATAGGATAGGCACTCACCTAATCTTCCTAAGTTTGGGGCAACAATTCTGAATTGGTGGAACTAAACTCTAATTATAAAACTCTCATTCAACAAACCATAACCACTCCTATTTCTACATTATTCTAGATTATTCTCACAGTATCATCATATATAGTTCATGTTCTAAATTTTTTTGAAGTGAATTGGCTTTCCAAAATGCAAAAATACTCTTTTAGGTTAGATCTCCAATCAACTTTAAGTTTTTTTCTACTTGAAACATGGAAGTATGAATATTTTAAGATCTCTAGATCATGCAAAAATTTCGATGATGGTCTGTTTGAAAGAGGAAATATTATCTTAGAGTGATTCATGTTATTGGATGAGTAAAATCATATAAGAAAATTGGGAAAGTAATATGTTACTTTGGAATAATTAATTATACATGTTTTTTTGCTAACGTATTGCTTATATTAATTTTTCAAAAATAGATTATTTCAATGTTAAAATTTATCTACTCTCTCAGACTCACTCTGACTCTACTCTCACTATATATTTTGGGCAAGAGAATAGAGAAAAATCTAAAAACATAAGAAAATTTCATATACATACTAACACTATTGCCCAAAATACCAAATTCGTTGTTTATAAATTTCCTTGCCCATTAATAACCAAAATTCAAATTTTCTTTGTGTATAAATTTTCTTGCCTAGTATATAAACAAAATTCAAATTCGCTTTATGTTTATCCCTTCCATGAATTTTATCAAAATTCTCGAAAGAAATTAAGAAATAGAAGTTAGTGGGGAATTTTATAAAATATAAACATAAAATAAATAATTATTAAATATAAATTATGTATAAATATGAATATTTATATATTTCGAACTCAACAAAATTGAATTGGTTGAGTATTTCAATTTAATGTTGAGTTTATGATGATGATTGTTAATGTCCACTGAGACCAATATTTGGACTATCAGATCTAAAGAAAAAACTTATTAGTTTGATTTAAGATTCTATTCCTATGCTCAAAAAAGTTGGAGAGAAGCCTTCCGAGCTCACTATAATTTTGACATATTAGAAGGCTAGGAAGGTCAGTATTGCAACAAATATTATGAAATTGAGATCTAATGTGGTTGTATGCGGGGCACTCTAAGAGGAACTAATTTTCATCCTCAATGTTCATATTCTCACAGAGATGGAAAATACTTTCCATCCATGGTGTTTTAGGAACTCTCCAATGACCTGCCTCACTTTGGAGCTCATGAGAGTTCGTTCTAATCTTTTCCATATTAATTTTCTTCTTTGAGCTAGTTAAAATAGAGAGATAATTTTGATCTTCTAGGGTGGGGTTGATGACCTCCTTATAATATCTTAATTTTATTTTAACTGCTAGATCTTTCTCACACCACATTTTTTCTTTGAACTTAGAAGTAACAATTTTTTTAACGTTATTAATGTTTTGCAATGCCCCATTCTCGTCGATCTCCCAATGGTTTAACTGGGCCCTAACGTCTTTATACCAACCACATTTGAGCCTTAGGTGATTTTGGCTGGAATTTAAAGCTAGCTTAGGAAGTCTATGGTCTCCTATGCTATTGAGTTTGTGCTTATATAACAGAAACCTGGTCATAGCTAGGCTCCTAATAGGGGAAAGACCCACTTCTATAAGGAGAATAGGATAGGGTGTATTTCTTTTAATTTTTAGGCTATATGTTATAAAATGCTTCTATATTTGCTCAATCTTTCTCTAGGATTCTCTAGAGATGTTACAACCCCAAACCTCACATCCATATAAGATAATAGGAGTGAATAAAGTTTCAAATAGGAACTTATTTCTGTCCCACATTACGTGGTTTGTTGTTTTACAATTATTTTCTAGACCAAAATAAGCTTTCCACCCCCATTAATCCTTTTCTCAATGCTATAGTTCCAATTGAGCTTGTGATGAATATCAATTCCTAAGTACTTGTAAGAAGATACTTCCTATGTATTAAGCATTAAAATCATTTTTATATACACAATTTGTAATATTTAAATTTCTCTAAAATATAAATATAAATATTATTAATTAATATGAATATTTATACACCTTGAATTCTACTAAATTTATATTGTTGAATATGGATATTTAATGTTGAATTTATATTACTCATTAAATTTAATTTAATTTATAGCATATAATATTCAAATTGAATGATAGGTTTACCTGTTAAATTTGAATTTCGTCCAGTTATTAAAGTTGCTTGTCATGAACACAATGCTAAATTTAAGTTAGTTTCATGTCTAGCCCTTTGACGAATTTGATTTTCTTTCATAATTTTTTCAAAACATATCTTCCAATAATATATAAAGTCATGTTTTGGTTATTTTATTTCTAATAAAAACATCATGATATTAGTGTTTTATATGCATTTAAGATGATGAATTGTGAATTATGTGTATAATGTATTTTTGGCATTATTATAATGATTGAGATATTTTATCTCATTAAAAATTCTAAATATTTTAGATGATGATTTAGATATTTTACACTTTAGGTATGAATGATACTTTTTTAAACCATAGTATTATTAATATGAATGATAATTTTTCAAACCATAGTATTGTTATATTTTTGAAAGAATTTTTTTATGACGATCAAAATCATCATTTAAAAATATATTTTATTCATTTTCTCATAAAATTGATTTAAGGAAGATAGTTCAAAAAATAAGTGAAAGAAGAAAAATGAAGTGTATGTGGAAATAAAAAAAAATATTTTCAATGAAAGAGATCGAAATAATAATAATATCATCTTTGGATATTCCATGTTCTAAAACATTTTGAAGTGACATGGCTTTCCAAAATGCAAAAACTATTCTTTTAGGTTGGATCTCCAATCAAATTTATATATTTAATTCTACTTGAAATGTGGAAGTATGAATATTTTGAGATCTCTAGAACATGCAAACATTTCGATGGTAGTCTGTTTGAATGAAGAAATCTTATCTTGGAGGGATTCATGTTATTGGATGAGTGGAATCATATAAGAGAATTGAGAAAGTAATATGTTATTTTGGAATAATTAACTGTACATTTTTTTTGTTTGTTTGTTAATGGACTGCCTATATTAATTTTTCAAAAACGGATTATATCAATGATAAAATTTCTCTACTCCCTCAGTCTCACTCTCACTATATTAATTGGGCAAGAGAGTACTCTCTCGGCCTCACTCTCACTATATTTTTTGGGCAAGAGAGTAGATAAAAAACTAAAAACATGAGCAATTTTTTACATGATTTCCATAAACATACCAGCACGATTGCCCAAAATACCAACACTACAAAAAAAAACCAGGAGTAACTACATTGAGTTGGAGGGTTTATCTCTTGAGGTTTGGCGGGGATGATGAGAGGACCTCACCCCTCATGCACATGGTAAAACATATTAGTCAGTCTCACTTCAATTTCATTCAGCCTATCATTAAACCTCCGTTGACTATGACAAATTATAGTGAGGCATTCCATAGTTTTTCCCTACAAAAATTACAAATCATTTATGTAAGAAACTAGCTCATTTACATCATCATACTTATTCTCATGGAGAATTTCCAAACTAGTATGTAAATATCACAACTGATCTGCAATAGAGGCCAACAATGTGAGTTGCACCACATTTCCTAGCAACAAAGCATGGTCCTAAGCAAGCTTTCCCTAAAGAATTGCATCCTCCACTACATGCTCCTCCTCCAGCTCGATCGGGTCCCTAGGTTGGCCGCAGTGGCAAAATCCTCTCGTATCCATCCCTCTATGATGCATCATAACGACATGTTGTGTCAAGTTCTCAATGACTGTCCCATATTTCCCACTAGGTTGTCGCATGGGAGGGGCCACCCTCGCCCCACTACACACAATATGCAGACAGGTTTGAATGACCACCTCTTGGACTTGGCACCCCTACTATGAGGGAGGAAGTCCTCCACTTAACACACAGAGATTAGAAACAACCTTGCACTCTAACCATGATGCTTCAACATAATACCTATGTCACAAGGGAATATGGTTGAGGAAGGCCTAAATATCAACTTATCTAGAAACTTCAAACGTGAAACAAAAATTCTGTCACCCAAACTCCAAATATCTTTTGAGCACAACATAATTATCTATAAGAAAACTTTAGTGGCAACACGTTCTTGGGTGTTGTGACAATCATTCTCCCCTGGATCCCACACAACTCGAAATTTCACCAAGATCGGGCACATAAGAGCCCCATTTCACCCTGACGAGTTCCTTGAGACCTAATTTCGCCTAAACCAACATGCATACATAGGTGAAGGGCGTCTAAACACTTAGTTGTGTTCAAGCCTATAAACGTCAATCCCATAACCAATGTCCAAATGTAGAATATAACTAATAAATAATGGTTTCCATAACACTCGACCACCTTCTCGATGCCTTAGCTCGCTTCGCGGAATTGGAGATGATCTTGTCGCATGCCAACTACATGTGTCATGTCACTTAAGTGGAGTCTCGTGCACCATGGTCCCGTAATTCAATACTGATCACCACACATAGTTATCCTTATACACACTTTGATCCAAGATATCAATGATATAGTTTAGAAAAAATAGTCTTTTTAATATAATTGTTTATATAATAATTTAAACTAATATATTTATAATGTGAGAATTATAGGTAATATCATTTGATTCACAAATCTAAAAAAAAGTTGTCCAGTTCAATAATTATTAAAATCTTTATATCAAAATTATCATTATTTAAATTTAAATATAAATAGTAATAATAAAAACTATAAATTAAAAAATATATAAATTTAATTTCAAAATACTTAAAAATATTCAAATTCGTCATAGAGTAGCAACATGCATACACACCCCCAAATCCTACAAACATAAACCTTAAAAAGGATGAATAATGAAACAAGCGAATAGAAATACGAGCCACTCTTTTCTTACGAGGCATCCGTCCACGTGATCAGATTGTGGGGTCACATATGACCGTTAGACTTATGACCTCGTGATAGACCGATGTGTTTATATGAGTATCGTGTTGGTAAATTTGATGCTATTTTAGAGATTGTTTATATGAATATTGTAAATTAAATATTTATGGGTAAGTATGTTTTTATAAATAAATATATTTAATTTATATATTAATTTTTTATAATTAATATTAATAATAATAAATTTTTTTTTTCTAAGTTAGCGTAATCTATTTATCAACAAAAAATATGTACATCAGGAATTATCCAGGACCAGGCCCGAGTTCGAGTCCTGTTAAAGCAAAAAATCATTGTTGAGCACTACCCTCCACGAGGGAAACCAGTGCTGAAAGTGTTCCAGCAAAATCCCACGCAGGGGGTGCATCTAGTTCGGAAAATATGAAGCCTACGAGACAGAACCGAGAACATTAAAACAAACATGAACATTTTCATAAAGTAGACAGAACCATAGAAAAAACCAGGAACGAAGGGAGGTGCTACTCGTCCGGTGCCTCTTCAACGACCCTGCACCAGAGTTCATCTGGTTCTCCATCGGTCGTGTACAGGTCCTCTGTAGAGTGAATAACTTTCTCAGCAGCAGGAGTTCGCTTCACCTCGCTCATTTGAATTTGATGCTGCGCGCTCGTAATTCCATGGTCCTAAGTATCATGGTCCTGCTCTTGCTGATCCAAACTAATGTCAATATTCATCTCATCGCCTTAGCTAGCCCCCTCCTGGTTGATGTCCATATCCTGCACGTACACACCGCCAGCACTTTGCCTTATGGCATGCATTTCCGCAACTCTCCCTGCCCGCCCTCCTGAATTGGGAATCACCTCCTGAAGGGATTCACGAAAGACAATAGTAACAGAGGCGGTGATTATTGGGCAATTGAGCGCACTGACGAAAGAGAAGTGCCTCGTTTGGGAATGGGCAGGAGCATGCGGGGGAGTGGGGGGGCGAAAGCTTTGCCCAGAACGAAGAATTTGATCCCTGGTTTCTCTGGAGGTGCTTTCAGAATTAGGAGAGACCGCAGTGGAGGTGCTGGAGGACGTGGGGGAGCGTCTTATCTACCGCCGAGAGGAACCTCTTCTGTATCTCATCCTGTGCCTGAGACGAGGCATTCTCTCAATCGTTGCAGAAGCCCTGGAGGAATTCTGGAAGCCAAGTGCGTGAGAGGGAGCAGGACGAAAGCCCTGGACAGATGCTCAGTCCAATTCCCCATGGCACGCATACAATTCCCAGCTATTTAGAAATGTAAATTGTCACTGAGCTCTAAACAACCATGAATCCTGGTGCGTTTACTTGTCAAAGTGCGCTCGGAGGAGAGCCGAATGTCTGGAGAACAACAAACTAAAACAGGCTTGGGAAGACTGCTATAGTAATGCTCATTCACCATCCTGTAGACAAATTAACCAATTCTACTACCAACCTTCAGCATTAACCCCTCATTAATATGATTAATCGCCATGTTCGAGTTATAGCGTGTGGAGAAATCTCGAACTCTGGTAGCTAGATTGTGATGTGCGCTGGGCTGTAAATGCCTTAAATGCTACATTCGCTTGTGCAGGTGCCGAAGGACACTTGCTGGTGTGGTTGGCGTATGGCTAGCCAGAATGCCGCCAGACCATCTAATCCGCCCATTTAACTTCTTAACCACCCGCATCCAGGTTTTATGCATCTCGTTCGAGCAGCATTTGGCATTCCTGTCGTTGATCCTCATTTTGAAGAATTTCAAGAGTACCAGTGAGAAGGTTGTGTTCATTGTCGACTCCAACATTGGCCAGGAAATCAGCAACTCTGTTTCCCTCCCTTCTTGTGTGCAAGAAGGTGAGAGCCCTGTTGTTGATGAGCCAATCCTCAATGCTTTTCAGACGAGCCTCCAGTCTCCAGCTGTGGGCTATTTTCTGCGGATGGGCCCCGTTGAGGAGCTGCTTGGCCAAGTTGATGAGGATTTGTGAATCCCCTTCAATCTCCAGAGGATGAAGCATTAAATGTTGAGAGAGGAGAAGACCCTGCCAGAGACCTTGTAATTCTGCCGAGTTGTTAGTGTCCCAACCGAGATTCCCCATGTAGATTGTTGTAGGATTGCCTTTGTGATCTCTGATAATGCCTCCAAAACTTGCTTTGCCTGGATTCCCCTTAGAAGCTCCATCAAAATTGAGTTTGAAGGTGTGCTCCGGAGGGGGGTCCACATCCTCTTGTTGTTATTGGATTTAGGTGAGTTGCGCCCTGGTGCTTGAGGATGAAGTTGAATTCCCCAGTTGTCCCAGATCGCTTTTTCCTTTTCTATCGTGGGGAAATCACTAGTATCCGAAGAGTGCAGATTGAGGGACTTAGCAAGATTGTGACATAAGGTCCTCCAGATAACTTCCAGAGGAGTGGTCTGATCCCTGAAGATACGTTTGTTTCGTTCCTTCCAGATTGTCCATAATAATAATCCTAGGATAAGGCTCCAAAGATGGTTAAGGAGAGCACTAGCATAGGGGTGCGGATGCCATTCTATGATGGTGTTGATAATATC
This sequence comes from Pinus albicaulis, assembly GCA_034641835.2. Taxonomy (NCBI): domain Eukaryota; kingdom Viridiplantae; phylum Streptophyta; class Pinopsida; order Pinales; family Pinaceae; genus Pinus; species Pinus albicaulis. The sequence continues at coordinate 394,998 of JAXQQM020066912.1, read as the reverse complement.
TTCAGAGGGTCGGCAGTTGCATTGGCATCGAAAGCTGACTTTTACCCACAGTTGGTTTGCTAGAGAGCAATCATTTAGTAGGTGTTTCTACATTTCCTCATGAGCACAGCAATTGGGGCAGATGGAAGGACCATGAAAGCTTCTCTTTATTTAGTTATCCCAGGTGAGAATTTTTTTATGCCCGAAAAGCCATAGGAAGACAGAGACATTGGGCCAGATCCCTGGTCTCCAATTTTTTTCCCATAGAGGGTCTTTGGGTCCTGGATCTTGAATGAGGATCCTGTAAGCTTCTTGGGATGAGAAGTAGCCCTTTCGCAAATAACCCCATATTAGAATGTCCTGGCTGTGCGAAAATCTGGTACATCTTCTTTTGAGCTTAGAATTTAGTGCTTCCTGACTCTGTTCCTCTAAGTTCCTCGTGATCCTGTAAGCCAGTTTCCATTGTCGATACCCTTGAGTCGCGTTGTCTTCCCAATATTGATGTACCGTTTCTAGTCGCTCTCTCTCCCAATCCAGGCCTGGCGGTGGGCTGTATGTATTGATTATCTTTGGAAATTGATCCCAAGCATCTGTCCAGAATCTAGCAGTTCTTCCATTCCTCAGTTCCCAGAAGCTGTGTTGTTGAATCAGCAGATAGTGCTGTTTAGCTACATTCCATATTAGTGATCCTTTCTTCGTGGGTATGAGCCTGATTAATTCTTCCGGAGGTCTGTGGTTGGCATATTTTGCCATCCAAATAGTAGCCCAAGGTTTGTTGGGGGCTGTGAGCCACCTCCACCAGATTTTCCCCCCATGACCTCATTGCTGTGAGAAGGATCCCTTAATCCTAATCCTCCTTGACCCTTAGGCTTGCAGACCAGAGACCATTTGACCAAAGCCCATTTGTGGTGTGTACCTTTGGATCCCCATAAGAAATGTCATTGCAGGGCTTTAATTCTTTTTAGAACCCATTTGGGTGCTGCCAAGATGGAGAAAAGGTAGAGAGGCATGGCCTGTAACACCGATTTGATGAGAATCACTCTGCTAGTAGTATTTAGGGTCCTGTGAGTCCATGAAGAGAGGCGGGCTTCTAGTTTGTCAAGGATCTCACGCCAAGAAGCATGCTTTAAGGCTGAGGCAATGAGAGGGGCGCCGAGGTATTTCGAAGGGAGGGTGGCAATGGAGAATCCAAGGATACAGGCGATAGCTCTTTGGGTGTAGGGAGGAGTGTGGAAGAAAAAAAGCTGGGATTTGGCTGTGTTGATGCATGCTCCCGAGGCTTCCGAAAAATCAGTCAATAGTGTGTTAAGTCGGGAGGCTTCATGCACAGAAGGGTACCCAAAAACCATATTGTCATCCAAAAATTGTTGGTGGGTGATGGCGGGGGATTGATGAATAGAGAGACCTTGGATTTGCTGGGAATGAAAGGCATTTTTGAGGTGGCACCCCAGACCTTCTGCCATTAGGAAAAAGAGGAAAGGGAAAAGGGGATCCCCTTATCTTATCCCTCTGGAGGGAGAAAAAGGATGCGAGGGGATGCCATTGATGAGAATGGAGAAAGAAGCTGAGGAGATAAGATTATGAACCCAACGGATCCAGGTTGGAGAAAAACCAAAAGCAGAGAACACTTTCTGGATGTACATCCAGCTTAATCTATCGAAAGCTTTTGAGAGGTCAATCTTAAGAATCATACATTCTTGTTTAGTCTCCTTGAGGGAGTGAATGACTTCATGAGTAAGGATGATGTCGTCCAGGATCTGCCTTCCTTCCACATACCCAGCTTTCTCCGGCGAGATGAGTAGAGGCAGGAGCGGTTTGAGTCTGTTGGCAATGACTTTGGAGATTATCTTGTATATAAAATTCCATAAAGAAATAGGGCGGAATTTTTCCGGCGTACAAGAAGCTTCTTCTTTTGGGATTAAAGCTATAAAGGTAGCATTCAATGATGGGAGGAGCCAGTGCATTGTACGTGATTCATCCACCACCAACCAGACCTCTTCTTTTATCGGATCCCAAAATTTGTGAAAGAAAGTTGTGGTGAAGCCATCTGGCCCCGGAGCCTTCCCTTCTTTGAGCTGTTTCAAGGCTGTGTCTACCTCTAGGCGTGAGACAGGGCAGAGAAGGAGTTGGTTGTGCTCTTCGGTCACCAACTTTGGAATGTTCTGAGTGATATTTTCAATGGCCTGTGATCTATCCTAGGGAGGTTCTTGATGCATGGATTGGAAGTGATTAATGAGGACCTGCTCTATCTCCTCATCCTCTTCCACCTTATCCCCTTCTTGATTCTTGATGAAAGGGATGTTGTTATGCATGCGTCTTTGGATGGTTGATCTATGAAAAATTTTTGTATTTCGTTCTCCCTCTTTTAGCCATCAAGTGCGAGATTCTGCCTCCATAAGATTTCCTCCTGCTTAGCTCTTTCCTCCATCTCAGATTGAAGCTGTTGTTCTTTTTCCAGGGCTTGATCCGTGCAACCTTCCAAGATGATTTGTTGCTGGAGAGCTACCATCTCTTGGTGTATCTGCTTCTGAGCTTGAAAGATATTGCCAAAGGTGGAGTGATTCCAGCTCTTAATTTGACCTTTCAGGTATTTTAGCTTTTGTTGGAACTTGAACATTTGGGACCCTTCTGGCGGTATGTAGCTTTTCCAGATCGAGTTGATGAGGTCATTGAACACATGGTGATTTAGCCAGAAGGCTTCGAATCGAGAAGGGAATCGCGTAGATTGACTCGGCCGTTGCCATTGAAGAGATATTGGCCAATGGTCAAACCCGTGAAGGGGGAGGATAGAAGCAGAGAAATCACCCCCCAAGTGTACATCGTTGTCTGAGAGAAGAAACCTGTCTAGCTTGGAAGCAATGTTTTGCTGCCCTGCTCTTCGATTACTCCATGTGAACGAGCCATTGCAGAATTGCATGTCAATTAACTGTTGGTTTTGTATAAAATCTTTAAAAAAACCGCTTTCTAGTTCCAATTTGGATCTGCCTCCCATTTTTTCTTCCAACCTAGTTATCATGTTAAAATCACCTCCGATGATCCATAGGGGGTGAATCCTGTCCTGGTTGAGCACTCCTATAGTGTCTAGGAGAGCAGATTTGCTCACTACGTCCTGTGGGAAGTAGACGTTTGTGAGATGACCATGAATGTTGGTGCCTAAGATGTGAAAAGTAGCTTGAATAAGGTGGTGTGAGGCATGGAAGTATGAGAGAGAAATTTCCTGAGGGTTCCAGGCTATGGCCAGTCCCCCGGAGGCTCCCGATGCATCTACCGCTACTGACTGACATCCAGGCCAAGCTTTGGATAGAATTTTTCCAATCACACTGTTGTTGCACTTAGTCTCTTGCATGAAGAATATCTGAGGCTTTTCCTGCTTTACCATGTTCTTTATCATTCTGTGTTTCTTAGGATAGTTGAGTCCTCTAGTGTTCCATGATGTGAGCTTCATGATTCACTGTTTGGGAGGGGCTTCTAGTATTTTTTCAATTTAGCATATCTACTGGAGTCAACCAGGATTTTGTCCACTATGATTGTTCTTTCTAGATCTATTTTTCGACCTCTCTTCTTGGAATATTTTTGGATTGTGTTGCCATCCCACCTGCTACCTGGTTGGATTCCCAGTTCTTTCTGTTGGAAAGCTCTTGCTATGATGACTTCCAGTGTTTCTATCTGATGTGCTTGAATCTTGTCAAATTCTTTTCTCCGGCATGCTTGTTCAAGCTCTAGTAGGTCAAGACCTCTCATATCTATGCTCTCTGGTTCTTCTTCCATGAGCTGAACTTGACTACTTCCTGCTACTGGAGGGTCTTGGAGGCTGTCCACGTCCATACCAATAGATTTCCCCTTTGGGAGAGTGAAGGGATATTCCACTTGACCAAACTGCATGCTCTTGGGTAGAGGTATAGTCTGGGAGTTCGGTGGTGGGCTAGACTGGGTGGTATTGACTTCAAGGGTAATGATGGTTTCGGCTTGAGGGGCCAGGTCCGTGACAGTATTGAGGGCTTCAAAGCTGTTGCTTGAAGAGGGGATGGGGTTGACTGCGGAAGCGAGTTTTTTCCCATGAGAGGCTTCTTATGGGACCTTCTACAGCTTGTCACCTTGGTGAACCCATCAGGAGAAGATGGATCTGGGTTGTCCTTATTCTTCGTGGAGGCATTGAGCGGATAGTCTCTGAATAGGTGCCCATGAAGGTGACACCTGTGACAACGGAAGGGTACATATTCGAAGTCTAAGGGTTGTATCCACTCATAATCATCGTGAAAGATGCTTACCGAGTCCGGGAGAGCTTGATCCAAACTCATGTAGACACATATGCGAGCATATGATGTATAGCGTCGCATTTTTGTTTCCTCCGCTATTTTCACAAACTACCCTATTCCTTTGCCGATGTCTTGAAAGGATTCCTCATCCCAGTACTCCAGTGGGAGTGAATACATACGAATCTAGACCGACGCCCAGCTGAGGTCTTCGTTGTCTGGATTGAATCTCTCCACCCATTCTCTCAGATATAGTCTAGCGGAGTTGAGGAAGTAAGGTCCTCTGTCAATAACCCTATTGCAGTCCTCAATGCATATGAAGACCACCGTGAAGAAGCCCTTGGGTCCAAGCTGAAGTGTGATGTCTCCTTTGGGCTTCCATTTTGCCGTTATCCAGCTTTGCAGCGCCTTTTCTGTTGGCCAAATGCCAATAAATTTTCCAATGAGCGCGTGATCTTTCATAAACTATATGCGTCCATTTATCCTGTGGCTTGGAAGCTCTATTTTGAGTCTTTCTGTCGCTATTGGTTTGCAGGTCACCGACTTCACCGTGGGGGTTTCGTTTTGACCCACTTTTTTAGCTTGTGCTTCTTGATACTTTTCATTTGTGTCTTTTGGCATTTCTTGCATCCTATTGTCCTGTGCTTCTGGAATCTGTTGATTCAGAGCTGCAGTCACGGAAGTTCCTGCAGGAGCTTTTTTGTTGGGTCCTGAGGGGAAAGACTGAGCGCCCCCCCCGTGGGGCTAGTCATGGCTGGAAACCCTCTGCCGGTCTACGCATAAGCTGAGCAGAATGAAATTAGTTTGCAGAAGGTCTCAGTAGCAGTCAGCGCAGAAACAGGGGTAAACGAAAAACCCTAGCAGAGCACCGCTCGTCGAAGTTGTTGTTTATATTTTTTTAGGTTAGATATGTGGTATTTAAGTTATTAAACTTTTTTGGGGATCAAACTTGTTATGGACCACATTAACTCTAAGTTGACTAGATTTTAGCATGTCACTTTCCTTATTACCAGAATAATAACTTCCATAAGATTTGATCATGAGGTCCATCGTTAACAAGATATGCTATTAACACTTGAATTTTTAATTTGAAAAATAAAATAAAATTAGCATTCAAACATGTTATTCAAAATCTTAAAAAAAATTGATGACAAAGCTCGTATAAACACACTTCCAAGAAAATGAAGGTCTTTATGAAGAGATATAAACCAACACAGAAGTCCAAACTATAAAAGATTACATTTTGGACGGAAGTGCAAGGACACTTAATTTCCATTTTCTATTTTTTTCTCTACTTTTACCAAACACCTTATTGGAAGTGGCATTTGGAAGAGTGCCATAATTTCTATTTAATTCTCTACTTCCTTTTTAGAGACCTCTTTTTTCTGACTCCGAACTCTCAAATTCTTGGGGTCTCTTAATTTCTCACATCTTTGTTTCGGAAAGAGGCACTACAGTTCGCTTTGTTGGAACTATGGAAGCTTTAGCTCATGTACTGATCCATTCTTCTAATGCCCTCCATCCATGCGAGCTCCTTGCGTATGAATTTTGGGTTTTTTTTTTTTTCTTGAAGACATGCATTTTGTAGATGTCATGATTAAAGGCATTTACGTGCAAATTTTACAATGAAACAAGAAAAACTATAGCATAGATGGCTTAAGAAATTTGAAGTCTAATTTGTGTATAAAAAATGATGTAGATCCAGTGGTTTTGGCTAGGGATTGGAGGAAATAAAACCATTCTGTAAATTGTGGAAAATTGATTGCCCTTGTCGGATATATACCACAATGTAAGGTACAAGAATGTCGATATTTGTATAGATTTTCTTTGAAACCCATCCTTTCTCTGTAGTGCCCCTTAGTGGTGTTGGGACTAGGAAAAATTCCTTGTAGCCGCAAATTAATGATGATCGAGAAGTTTCATTTAATGATGTAGTCGTGCAAAATAAATTCATCTCGGAGAGATATACCCTAATAAGTCATATTTTGAAACTCCTTGGGATACACATTTTGTTTTCGATCTTCTGCTTCAGCTCAAGTATCAATTTCCCCTCTGGGGATTCAGAAATATTTCTGTAAAGGACGCTGCTACTAGATCTGGATGAAAAGCCTCACGAACGGGCAAGTTTATTCTAGAAACCCCAACGCTCCATAACTCCAGATCCAAATTAGTCCTCTTACCATACTCCATAAGCAGAAAAGGGTTTGAGGGAATGCAAAGAACCTCATTGCAAATTCAGGGCATAGGTCGCCATTGCGCCGTCTGGGTGCAATAGAAAGAAATAATGTAACACCCCTAGTTTTATGTTTCTTTCAAAGTTAGACATTTGAACTTTAATCCAAAGGGGAGTGGACCCCAATGGATAAGTAAATTGTGGATGTAATTAAATATTTAATTATGAAAAATAAATAAAATAATTCTGTGCAGATTGACCAAATGATAATTATGAGATCACTTGCTAAATCCATGAGGATGGAAAGAGGTAAATACTTTCCCCAAAAATATTTCAAAAATCCTTGAAAGAAATTATTTCCAAATTAGATTTTTGAGGAAAAATCTAGTTTTTTCCCAATGAGGTGGAGAGTAGTTGGGAAGAGGTAAAAAGCTGAGAAAAGCAGAAAGAAGCTTTAAAAATCCCTAAATAAGGGAAACCTAGGCAAACAGGAAGAAAAGCATCCTAATATTCTGGACGCAGAATTAGAAACAGGCTTTGGGGAGCAAAAGCTTAAATAAGCTATTCCTGAACAGATTAGAGGTTGGTCTGTTCTGGAGGTGATCTCAGCTCGGGGGTGAGTTCTGGAGATAGAGGGACTCTAAGGTTGGGAGGATTGGTCAATTGCAGAAGTGGTATGCTTGTAGTGTTATTGAATAAATGAATTGCTTACAATATTTTATTTCTTGTGTTCCATACATTTACAGAATCACTAGAAGAAGTTAATCCTCTCAGTTCTTCATAGTTGTAGGAACCAGAAATTATGAAGAAAATCAGCCAGAAACTCTAAACTAGAAACTGGTTAGATCTAGAGACTTTTCCTACCTCATAATTTATAATTATGTAACTTTAATCTATTTTTGTTAAAAATAAAATTTAATCAGTAACCACTATAAGAACTCAAAAAAATGTGTAGGAGGAATTAAGTACATGCAGTGCAGATCTATAGATTGATTGAATTAACTAAGTGAAGTACGGACCTGTAGCTTTCCAAATTAACATTGCATGTCTATCTCTAAATTACCCTCTATAATAAGGACAGAGTGGAGGAGTATAGGTTTTAGTGCTATGTGTATATATTTAAATAGCAAAGAAACAAATCTAAACATGTTTACTAATCCTGCAAACAATTTTGGTCTGAGATTTATATGTATATATAAAACTGGTGTATGACTCACATCCTTCACAGAGAAAGGGTCCAAACTGAATAATTACTGGAAATTATAAGCTGTGCATGTGAATTTCTACAAAATGCATGCAGACTATACAAGCTGTGAAAGATATCAAATAATTTACCCATCAGATCTATATAACATGCCAGTTAAGAGTGTAGTTTAAACACTAGACATACTGAAACTGTTATACTAAGAAAAATTATAAGTATATAGTTGCAGAAAACATTATGAGTGAGATAAGTGACTATTACAAGGGAACCCCAAACTAAGGAGTATAAAGAGAGTCCACTGTTGGAATCATTTAATACACCTAAAAGTATAGACTCTGTGGAAATTATAATTTCTCATTCAATGAAATATTGTAGACTTGAAAACTCTTGCAACAAAGAGACTTATATTCATTTATGCTATTATAATGAGGAGGAACAGAAAGGAAAAATAAGACTAATGAACTTATTAATTCCTTCAATTAAATTTAGGAAGACCACTATTGAAAGGAAAAATATTTAACATGAGTATTAACATGAAAATAATAGTCTGGAAACTATTAGAAAATATTATTGATCTGTCAATAATAACAGAGACGAAGGGTAGATATGTATATATATATATCAAATTCTGAAGCCCCTTACGGAATCAGGCTATCATGGGTTCATAGTAACATTACAAAATTTAACTATTTAGGGAATTTCATCACCCGAATTAAAAATTTGTTAACAGTCCGAATCTCTGGCGTAAGTTATTACTACAGTAGAATTTTTTTTCTTACAACAATAAAAACTTGAATTGTCTGAACAAATTCTGTATAATAATAATGAGAGAGCCTGGTCACACTCCGGCTAAGGACGCGTCGGTACGGACTTGAAATTCGAGGATATAGCGACGTCAAGTCGAGTGAATTACAAATCCACCAAATACCACTGAAGAAAATCCTCGATGAGATTTGAACCTACCGGAAATAAACTGAGGGAAACGTGAGAAATTGTTACAATAAGATGGTATGAGGATACTTAGAACATAGTATGTGAAAATTGAGCATAAAAACAAGGGTTACCTTGGGATTGGAAGTCTTTGTCACCAAATACGACCTGCAGAAAGAATACATGGGTATTGTAAAAAATTTCAACAAAATGAAAACAAAACACAGGATAATCTGTGTTACAATGAATCGATGGCTTACCTGAGGTAGTGATTGCTCGCTTCAAGCCAGGGAAACTCGGCGAATGAAACAAACACGGTCAGTGAAGACATGAGAAGAAGAATTTCCTACCCATCAAGGATTTAATATTAGCACAGAGATTTAACAAGGAATGATAGAAAAAATACCAAAGCGGAGATAGCAGAATGATAATTCACGGGAGATTGAATTATAGATGATAGAGGTGGTTTTATAAACTAAACGGTAGGGCAAATAAAATAAAAAAAATTCGAACGTAGTCATACTAGTAAGGAGAACGCCAAAACTTTCATACCTGAAGGACTATGAACTGAAGGAATGGTTATGCTCAGAAGCCGGGAAGAGCTTGACGTCTCATTTCCTCGAATGAGCAAAGTATTTCCACCAGGAGTCGGTGAAGAAAAATGGGGAGCAAAATAACAATCCATTTGACAACTCCAGAATTAATACGATTCATTAAACCAAAACGAGCGAAAACCCTATGAGATCTGAATTCATCTCCACCATCCAGGTGTCAACAGATCAATGGGATGCACGCAGATCGATTGGGGAAAAATGAAAGTCCATTGCATAGTCATTCAAACCATAAATGAAAATCTACTGAAATTGATTACACAGTACTCCCAATCATATCACAGTATCGGCGTTATTAATGAGTGAATATATGTTGCAAACATAAAAATGTAATTGCACAAAAGCCTTGCATGTAGACGTGATCAACACAGGTTGAAGGAGCATAACTCAAACTTTAAATCCACTGAATGCCATAAACCCTAGTCAACGGGGGAAACTCAACAAGTTATCCAGTACTAATCATATTCACTCAAACTTGCCAACTTAGCAAAATAAGTACGACGACTTAAATGTCACCTATCCCCACAAAAACTTTTCCATAGTGGAAAGTATGAGAGATATCCATGGTGACATAGGTACGATAATCATACCATTAAACCATGGCCGCAAGGCTTGACTGAAATCATAGGATCGATAAATGAGAAACGATATAAATCGAATTAAATCATTCAGAACTTTGAATTATTCGGGTTCAAGCTGTAGTTTCAGAACCTTTGGAAATGGTACGAGGACTTAACAACCAATGCATAACCTATTTACTATGCCACATTAAGAATATTACAACGAAATCCAAAGCATATAGGTGGTGAACTCTATAAAGGAGTGTGGATAAAAGTTGAGTGCGTAGATGGAAGGCTCTATGGCCAAAGGTCATCATAACAATTATGTCTGTATAATTGATAAATAGGTATATGTTCTATGGACAAGGATAAATATATAAACCATAGGTGTGTGAATTATATATATATATATATATATATATATATATATATATATATATATATATATATACAATGTAAGCAGCCAAAAATATTATGGAAGAATAAAAAAAAAAAAACTAGAATAGTTAGCCAAAGATACATGTATGGAAACAAAATAGGAAAACTATGTTCAAAATAATTTAATAATTATTGAAATTCGATGGCATATCTGAATGGTGGTGGCCATTAAGAGAACAGAATTATACTATCCAAAAAAAAAAAAAAAAAAAAATTAGAGTGGGAAAGAAGAGACGTTACAAATGGTATCAAAGCCCATGTTACATAAACTGGGCTGTTGTTGTTGTGCTCACTATTGTTATTGTGCTCACTGTTGTTGTGTGCTCAATGTATAAATTATTTATTGCAAGAAAAAAAAATTTATTACTGGTCTGTGTTGTTTAGTGTACATTGGTTCTGAACCAGAAAAGTTGAATGGCACAAGGTGAGTAAATTTATGTTGATCTGCGTGATGAAAATAATACACCAGATCCCAATGCTCCAGTGATGGCTATGTTGCACAGTTTGAAATGAGAGACAACTGAGCTAAGAAGCCAGAATGACGGATTGTCATTAGCTAGTGAGAAGCAGTAAAAGCTCATCAGACAATTAACTTCTTAGAACAGCCAAGAAGGTGAAGGTTCCAGAAAGAGGAAGAATGGAAAGTTCTCTGATGAATTTGAGGAAGATGATGTTACTAGGCATCAATATAAGTAGAAAAAGGAATTACAGGGGGAATTCCGAAAGATCAAACCTCCCTCCTATGATGGGGAGAAGGAGGAAGATGCTGAAGCCTAGTTTTTGAACATGATTAAATATTTCCAAGTCTATGAATATGAAAGCAATCTGAAAGCCAGATTAGCTGTCTACCAGCTACAAGGTAAGGCTACCTTGTGGTGGGAGGAGATGAAAATGTTTCATGCCATTGATGAAAAGACAGTTAGTTACTTGGGAATATTTCCAAGTCAAGTTTAAAAACCGCTATTTGAATGAACGTTATTACGATGATAAAGCAAAGGAATTCCATGAAATTAGGCTGGGACAACTTACTATTGATGAGTTTTTCACCAAGTTTACAAATCTGTTGAGATATGTCCCTTACATTAGGGAAGAGAAGGCCAAGGTACAAAGGTTTTTTAACTATCTGCCTGCTGTGTACAAAGAGAAGATCGATTTTGATAACCCAAAAACTATGGACGAAGCAGTGAGAAAAGCTAGATTATGCTATCAGTAGTTTAAAGGAAAGGGTGAGCATGGAAAAGGATGGATAAACAAAGGTGAAATCAAAGGAAAGAAATAGAAACCAGCTTACTTAAAGAATTTTGGTAGGGATGATAAGAGGAAAAAGTTTAATAAACCAAAAGAAAGCCAAACAGCTCAGTCTCAAGTTGGTTCCAAACAACTAGATGAAGGAAATAAGAAGGAAGGCACAGTTAAAATGAGGGAACCTTTGAAATGCTGGAGATGTGGAGAACCACATCTCTTGAGGGATTGTCCCCACCGAAACATTCAGATGATTATGAGAGATCGAGAAGCTACCACAGTAAATGAGATAGCAAGAAATATACCCACTATCAGTGCAGCCTTGGAAAATTGACAAGAAGAGCACCAAGCTACCATGGTTGAAATGGAAGGTAAGATTTTTGACCAATATGTTACTGTTTTAATTGATCCAGGTGCTTCTTTGAGTTACATTAGTCCACAAGTGGTAGAAAAATGTAATCTCAAGATTGAAAAATTTCAGCAGTCTTGGTTGGTCCACTTAGCCACTAGTACCAAGAGGAAGGTAACACATAAGTTACCTCAAACAACAATTAAATTAAATGATTTCCAGATAGAAGTGAATTTAAATATTCTGCCCCTAGGCTCATATGACTTGCTGATAGGAATGGACTGGCTGGAAAAGAGAAAGGCGATGATGAATTGTTGGGATAAAAATTTGCATTGCATAGATGAAGAAGGGATTCCTTTTATTCTCAAGGGAAAACCAAAACCCATCTCTATAAGACAAATATCAGCGCTGCAATTAAAAAGAACAGCTAGGAAAGGATATCAAGTATATGCATTACATGTTGAAGAATTAGAAGAGTAACCGGGAGAAAACCTGTTAGATACCTTGCCAGTAGTGAGAGAGTTTAAAGAAGTTTTTCCAGATGAGATTCCTCATCTTCCCCCGAAAAGAGAGATTGAATTTTCAATCAATTTGGTGCCAGGGGCAACACCTGTTTCCCGAGCCCCTTATCGAATGAGTCCCCCTGAACTCATGGAGCTAAAAATGTAATTGCAAGAATTGCTCGATAAGGGTTATATCAGACCGAGTGTGTCTCCTTGGGGTGCACCGGTGTTGTTCGTAAAAAAGAAGGATGGAACCTTTAGAATGTGCATTGACTATTGTCAACTGAATAAGTTGACAATTAAAAACAGATACCCTTTGCCTCGAATTGATGATATTTTTTATCAAGTGAGAGAAGCTTCAGTATTTTATAAGATTGACTTAAGGACTGGTTATCATCAACTCATAATTAAGGAGGAAGACATTAGAAAAACAACTTTTCGAACCAGGTATGGTCACTACAAATTTGTAGTCCTACCTTTCGGTTTGACAAATGCCCCTGCCACATTTATGTGCTTAATGAAGAGTGTATTAAGCAAATACTTGGATAAATGTGTACTAGTGTTCATAGACGATATTTTAGTTTATTCAAAAAGTGAGGAGGAGCACAAAGAGCACTTGAGGATAGTGTTTCAAACTTTTAAATAAAACCAGTTATATGCCAAATTCAGTAAATGTGAATTCTATAAGGACAAGATCCAATGCTTGGGTCATATTATTTCTGAACTAGGGTTGGCTGTTGACCCTGAAAAGATAAAGGCTATTAGAGAATGGCCGGTGCCAAATGATGTTTCAGCAGTGAGATCGTTTATGGGGATTGCAGGTTATTATCGCAGATTTTTTGAAAGATTTTCTTCCATAGCATATCCCATAACCTCACTACAAAGAAAGGGTGTCAAATTTGAGTGGACTGAAAAATGCCAAAACAGTTTTGAACAATTAAAATTAAAACTCACTAAAGCACCTATACTGAAAATTGCAGATCCTGATAAGAAAATTGTTGTATATACGGATGCCTGTAGAGAGGGGTTGGGAGGAGTCCTGTTGCAGTAAAATTCAGTTATTGCATATGAGTCTAGGAAAATGAAGACACATGAACAGAACTATAGTGCATATGATTTGGAATTGGTTGCTTTTATTCATGCCTTGAAGATGTGGCGACACTATATTCTTGGGAAAAAATTTACATTGATGACTTATCACATTAGTCTTAAATATTTCTTTTCCCAAACTGATTTGAATGCTCTACAAGCCAGGTGGATGTCCTTTCTGAGTGAATTTGATATGGAAATAAAACATATTAGAGGGAAATAAAATAAAATTGCTGATGCTTTGAGCAGAAATGCTTGTCAAAACATAAACCGTATTGGAAGTAGTGCAAATTTTTATTTAGAAGAGCTATTGAAAAAGGTAGCAGACCAGGATCCAAATTGGGAGAATCTACAGGTGAAAATACTAAAGAAGGAGATGGTTGACTACACTCAAAACCAAAAAGGGTTGATGTGGTACAAAAATAGATTGTATGTCCCCAATGTGGAAACTTTGAAAAAAAAAATCCTAGAGGAATATCACAAACAACCGTATGCAGGGCATCCTGGATATCAGAAAATGTTAACAGCTTTGAAAAAGAAGTTGTTTTGGCCAGGAATGAAAAGAGATGTAGCAGAATATTTAGCTAGGTGCATGGAGTGTCAACTAGTTAAAGTTGAGCATCAACATCCTGCTGGTCTTTTAAACCCTTTGTTGATTGCAGAATGGAAATGGGACACAATTTCTATAGATTTCATAAAAGGGCTACCCAAAACCAAATACCAACACGACTCAGTGATGGTGGTAGTAGACACTTTAACAAAAGCTGCACACTTCCTACCTGTGAAATCTACTTTTGGGACAGCCTAAGTAGCAGATGTATTCTTGAGAGAAGTAGTAAGGCTCCATGGGGTCCCAAAGGTGATTGTGTCGAACAGGGAAGCCAAGTTCACGACAACCTTTTTGGAAAGGGTTATTTGGAGGCATGGGCACTAAGCTAAATTTTAGCACTTCCTATCACCCTTAGACAGACGGTCAGATAGAGAGAACAAATCAAATTTTGGAGGATATGTTGAGAATGTATGTGATGGATAGGCCATCAAAATGGGAAGACTACTTGCACTTAGCTGAATTTTCTTATAATAACAGCTATCAATCCTCCATTAGAATGAGTCTGTTTGAGGCACTCTATGGAAGGAAATGTCGTACTCCTTTGAGCTGGAGCCAACCTGAGGATAAACTAATGTTGGGACAAGATGCTTTACAAGAGATGGAAAGAATTGTTAAACAAATACAAAGAAACATCAAGACCGCACAAGATCGACAGAAAAAATATGCTGATAAGAAGAGGGTACACCGAGAATTCAAAGTGGGAGAGCATGTGTATTTGCATATTAAACCTAAAAAGAGCACACTTTATGCTGGAAGTTGTGCAAAATTGGCTTCTAGATATTGTGGACCTTTTGAGGTGTTAGAAAGGGTGGAACGAGTGGCTTATAAGCTAGCCTTACCGCCCCATGTTAAATTTCATGATGTGTTTCATGTTTCCTTGTTGAAAATATATGTACATGATGCTTCTCACATTCTTGATTGGAATGTGATATAGGTGGAACCAGAAGGGGAGTTCCTTCCAGAGCCGCTTCAAATATTGGAGCGGGAAGAAATTGAATTGAGGAAACGAATGGTAGCAAGAGTAAAGGTGCAGTGGAAGCACTTTATTGCTGAAGAAGCTACCTGGGAAAGAGAAACTGAAATGATGGAAAAATATCCATTTTTGTTTAGACAATGAACTCTAGTAGCTAGATATCAACACCGAGGACGGTGTTTTCTTTCAAAGGGGGAATATGTAACACCCCTAGTTTTATGTTTCTTTAAAAGTTAGACATTTGAACTTTAATCCAAAGTGGAGTGGACCCCAATGGATAAGTAAATTGTGGATGCAACTAAATATTTAATTATCAAAAATAAATAAAGGACTGTAGACTGAAATTACAAATGAGAATGAAAGAGATCATCACAATCCACTAGGATGGTACAATAAACATTTTCCTAAAAATTCTTCAAAAATCCTTGAAAGCAATTATTTCAAATAGATTTTATGAAAAATCTAGTTTTTCCCTAAATGGAGGTGGAGAGTAGTTGGGAAGAGGTAAAAAGTTGAGAAAAGCAGAAAGAAGCTTTAAAAATCCCTAAATAAGGGAAGCCTAGGCAAACAGGAAGAAAAGCATCCTGATATTCTGGACGTAGAATTAGAAACAGGCTTTGGGGAGCAAAAGCTTAAATAAGCTATTCCTGAACAGATTAGAGGTTGGTCTGTTCTGGAGGTGATCTCAGCTCGGGGGTGAGTTATGGAGATAGAGGGACTCTAAGGTTGGGAGGATTGGTAAATTGCAGAAGTGGTATGCTTGTAGTGTTATTGAATAAATGAATTGCTTACAATATTTTATTTCTTGTGTTCCATACATTTACAGAATCACTAGAAGAAGTTAATCCTCTCAGTTCTTCATAGTTGTAGGAACCAGAAATTATGAAGAAAAATAGCCAGAAACTCTATACTAGAAACTGGTTAGATCTAGAGACTTTTCCTACCTCATAATTTATAATTATGTAACTTTAATCTATTTTTGTTAAAAATAAAATTTAATCAGTAACCACTATAAGAACTCAAAAAAATGTGTAGGAGGAATTAAGTACATGCAGTGCAGATCTATAGATTGATTGAATTAACTAAGTGAAGTACGGACCTGTAGCTTTCCAAATTAACATTGCATGTCTATCTCTAAATTACCATCTATAATAAGGACAGAGTGGAGGAGTATAGGTTTTAGTGCTATGTATATATATTTAAATAGCAAAGAAACAAAGCTAAACATGTTTACTAATCCTGCAAACAATTTTGGTTTCAGATTTATATATATATATAAAACTGGTGTATGACTCACATCCTTCACAAAGAAAGGGTCCAAACTGAATAATTACTGGAAATTATAAGCTGTGCATGTGAATTTCTACAAAATGCATGCAGACTATACAAGCTGTGAAAGATATCAAATAATTTACCCATCATATCTATATAACATGCCAGTTAAGAGTGTAGTTTAAACACTAGACATACTGAAACTATTATACTAAGAAAAATTATAAGTATATAGTTGCAGAAAACATTATGAGTGAGATAAGTGACTATTACAAGGGAACCCCAAACTAAGGAGTATAAGGAGAGTCCACTGTTGAAATCATATAATACACCTGAAAGTATAGACTCTGTGGAAATTATAATTTCTCATTCACTGAAATATTGTAGACTTGAAAACTCTTGCAACAAAGAGACTTATATTCATTTATGCTATTATAATGAGGAGGAACAGAAAGGAAAAATAAGACTAGTGAACTTATTAATTCCTTCAATTAAATTTAGGAAGACCAGTACTGAAAGGAAAAATATTTAACATGAGTATTAACATGAAAATAATAGTCTAGAAACTATTAGAAAATATTATTGATCTGTCAATAATAACAGAGATGAAGGGTAGATATGTATATATATATCAAATTCTGAAGCCCCTTACAGAATCAGGCTATCATGGGTTCATAGTAACATTACAGAATTTAACTATTCAGGGAATTTCAACACCCGAATTAAAAATTTGTTAACAGTCCCAATCTCTGGCGTAAGTTATTACTACAGTAGAAACTTTTTTTTACGACAATAAAAACTTGAATTGTCTGAACAAATTCTGTATAATAACAACGAGAGAGCTTGGTCACACTCCAGCTAAGGAAACGTCGGTACCAACCTAAAATTCCAGGATATAATGACGTCAAGTTGAGTGAATTAAAAATCCACCAAATACCACTGAAGAAAATCCTCGATGAGATTCGAACCTACCTGCAATAAAATGAGGGGAACGTGAGAAATCGTTACAATAAGACAGTATGAGGATACTTAGAACATAGTATGTGCAAATTGAGCATAAAAACAAGGGTTACCCTGGGATTGGAAGACTTTGTCACCAAATACGACCTGTAGAAATAATACATGGGTATTGTAAAAAATTTCAACAAAACGAAAACAAAACACAGGATAAATTATGTTACAATGAATCGACGGCTTACCTGGGGTAGTGATTGCTCACTTCGAGCCAGGGAAACTCTTGTAACGTCTCTTCTTTCCCACTCTAATTTTTTTTTTTCTTTCGATAGTATAATTCTGTTCTCTTAATGGCCACCGCCGTTCAGATATGCCATCGAATTTCAATAATTATGAACTTCTTTTGAGCAGAGTTTTCCTATTTTGTTTCCATATATGTATCTTTGGCTAACTATTCTAGTTTATTTATTTATTTATTCTTCCATAAGATTTTTGGTGGCTTACATTTTACATATATATATATATATATATATCAATATATATACTTCACACACCTATGGTTTATATATTTATCCTTGTCCATAGAACATATACCTATTTATCAATTATACACAAATAATTGTTATGATGACCTTTGGCCATAGAGCCTTCCATCTACGCACTCAACTTTTATCCACACTCCTTTATAGAGTTCACAACCTATATGCTTTGGATTTCGTTGTCATATTCTTATGGTGGCATAGTAAATGGGTTATGCATTGGTTGTTAAGTCCTCATACCATTTCCCAAGGTTCTGAAACTATGGCTTGAACTCGAATAATTCAAAGTTCTGAATGATTTAATTCGATTTATATCGTTTCTCATTTTTCGATCCTATGAGTTCATTCAAGCCTTGCGGCCATGGTTTAATGGTATGATTATCGTACCTATGTCACCACAGATATCTCTCGTACTTTCCACTATGGCAAAGTTTCTGTGGGGATAGGCGACATTTAAGTTGTCATACTTATTTTTCTACTTTGGCAAGTTTGAGTGAATATGATTAGTACTGGATAACTCATCGAGTTTCCCATGTTGACTAGGGTTTATGGCATTTGGTGGATTTAAAGTTTGAGTTATGCTCCTTCGACCTGTGTTGATCGCGTCTACATGCAAGGGTTTTGTGCATTTACATTTTTATGTTTGCAACATATATTCGCTCATTAATAACACGGATACTGTGATATGATTAGGAGTACCGTGTAATCGATTTCAGTAGATTTTAATTTATGGTTTGAATGACTATACAATGGACTTCGATTTTTCCCCAATCAATCTGCGTGCATTCCATTGAACTGTTGACACCTAGATGGTGGAGATGAATTTAGATCTGATAGGGTTTTCACTGATTTTGGTTTAATGAATCGTATTAATTCTGGAGTTGTAAAATGGATTGTTCTTTTTCTCTCCATTTTTCTTGACTGACTCCTAGTGACAATACTCTGCTCATTCAAGGAAATGAGACGTCAAGCTCTTCCTGACTTCTGAGTGTAACCATTCATTTGGTTCATAGTCCTTCAGGTATGAAATTTTTGGCATTCTCCTTACCAGTATGACTACGTTCAAATTTTTTTGTTTTATTTACCCTATCGTTTAGTTTATAAAACCACCTTTGTCATCTATAATTCAATCTCCTATGAATGATCATTCTGCTATCTCGGCTTTGGTATTTTTTCTATCCTTCCTTGTTAAATCTCTACGTTAATATTAAATCCTTGATGGGTAGGAAATTCTTCTTCTCATGTCTTCAGTGATAGTGTGCGTTTCATTCGCTAAGTTAACCTGGCTCAAAGCGAGCAATCACTACCTCAGGTAAGCCATCGATTCATTGTAACATAATTTATCCTGTGTTTTGTTTTCGTTTTTACAATACCCATGTATTCTTTCTGCAGGTCGTATTTGGTGACAAAGTCTTAGAATCCCAAGGTAACCCTTGTTTTATGCTCAATTCGCACATACTATGTTCTGAGTATCCTCATACCCTCTTATTGTAACAATTTCTCACGTTGCCCTCATTTTATTGCAGGTAGGTTCGAATCTCATCGAGGATTTTCTTCAGTGGTATTTGGTGGATTTGTAATTCACTCGACTTGATGTCATTATATCCTGGAATTTCAGGTCGGTACCGATGTGTCCTTAGCCAGAGTGTGACCAGGCTCTCTCGTTGTTATTATACAAAATTTTTTCAGACAATTCAAGTTTTTATTGTCGTAAAAAAAAATTCTACTGTATAACATCGAAACCTGTGACGGTATAAACGTAGGAAGAGAGTTTCTATATCCGTCGAAAGACAAACACTAAATCTGTCGAATGTGCAATTCTATAAATGTCGGAAGAGTGACATTAAAAGACATTTAATGATGTTTAATTTTCATCGGTAGAGTGACGTCTAGGTTCCATCAGAAGAGTGATGTTCAATTGTCGCCAGAAGAGGGATGTTTTCTATTGTCAGAAGAGTGACTTGTCGTTTTTGTCGGAGTAGTGATGTTTTGGTTTCATCAGAAGGGTGACGTTTTGGATAACGTCAGAAGAGCAACGACATTCTGGAAACATCAGAAAATGTGTCGCTCTTCCAACACTTTATTGAAGTGTCAGAATTGTGATGTAATGGTGAACCACATTTTTCCCCACTTCAAACTGTCACTCTTGCGATGCTTATGTGTTGGATTAGCAATGAATTGGCCATCAGAAATTGGGCCAAATGTGCTAGTGACCGTTTTCATTCTCCTCATAAAATAGTCTTTCTGTTGTTCCTATTATATTCTGATGATTTTCATAATTTGTCACATAATGAGCTGTGAAACCTTGCTTTATGCCTTAAATAGATTGGCTGTCTAACTACTTCTTTCATTTGTTTCCTTGCATTAATTACATAATGGAATCCAACAAGATGTTAAAACTTAATTATGAGAATAATAAGTTGTTACCTATGAACAGATTTATATAATAGATTCTAAAGTAGCATAGTTCAAAAGTAAGCCTATTTATCTTGCAGCTATACATAAGATTTATTAGTTTATAGCAGATGCATCTTTTATTTCGCATATATGATGAATGTCAGCATGTTTAGTACAATACTGTTTTCACTTTTCATTTTTGTCTTACCTCACAGATTTTTACTACTGTACTAAAATTTCTTATATACACCTAACTGTCTTGACATTGTACTTTCTACTAATTAATTATAACTGTAAGGTAATAATTAAAATATAATTGTACATGCTTATAGATAATAAATTCCATTCTGCATATTAGTTTATATTCCTCAGAAAATTATGGATACATATACAATCTAAACAAAGTGATAATATTATTCTCTTTTTCTACATAGAAGTACTACTTTTTCTGAGAGATACCGATCTCCAGATTTAAACGTATTACAGGTTTACAAATTCTGGCAGATGGGTCTTAGTAGACTACCCCCATACAACCACACATATTTGAAGTACTTTGACTTCATCTAAATCAATTTCTTAGACTAGTCCTCCCAACCATAGAGTTCTATCTCGTTAACTCACCCCCGAGCTGAGACCCTTTTATTTCAATGATAGACAACCCTTTGTCTATCCTGAAGCAGCTTATTTAAGCAGTGCTTTCCCAAGCCTATTTCTAATTTCCACATCCAGAAATTCCAGGTAGCTTTCTTCCTTTTTTCCTAGGCTTCCCTTAGTGAGGTACTTGAAAGTCGTCTTTTTCGCTGTTCCAACTTTTCTTCCTCTTCCCAATTACTTTCCTCTTCATTTGGGAAATTAGATTTTTCTCTCCCAACCTAATTTATTAATATTCCTTTCAAAGTTTTCTGAAAGGTTTTGGGAAAGTCTAACCTTATCCATATCCTCATGGATCAAGGTTTAGGATCTCCAATCTCAATCTAGTCATAATGCACACATAACTATTTCATTTATTTTTATTAATACTTAAACAAATAAGTTCACACATTGTTCTTCCATTGGGGTCGACTTCCCCTTTGGACTTGTTCAATTGTTAATTTAAAAAGCATAGCAACTTGGGGTGTTACACATTCGCCCTCTAAAAACAAACATCGTCCTTGGTGTTGACAAAATAAACTGAAGAAGTTCACTGTGAAAACAATGATAGATATCTTTCCATCATCTAAGTTTCTCTTTCCCAAGTAGCTTCTTCAGCAGTAAAGTGCTTCCATTGCAATTTTACTCTAGCTACTATTTGATTTTGCAGTTTATTTCTTCCCACTCCCAAATTTGAAGCGGCAATGGAAGGAATTCCCCTTCTGGTTCCAGCTGAATCAAATTCCAATCAATAATGTGAGCAAAATCATCTACATAATTTTTTAACAAAGAAACATGAAACACATCATGAACCTTAATATGAATAGGTAAGGCCAGTTTATAAGCCACCGGTCCTACTCTTTCTTGCACTTCAAATGGTCCACAATATCATGGAGCTAATTTTGCACAACTACCAGTGTGCAAAGTGCTCTTCTTGGGCTTAATCCACATATATACATGATCACCCACATTGAACTCTCAATGCACTCTCCTCTTGTCTGCATAACTTTTCTGTCGATCCTAAGTTGTATTGATGTTTTTATGAATTTTTTTTACAATTCTTTCAATTTCTTGCAAAGCATCTGGCCCAAGCACTAATTTATCCTCAAGTTGGCTCCAACTTAAAGGAGTGTGGCACTTTCTTCCATAGAGTTCTTCAAATGGACTCATCTTTATGGAAGTTTGATAGCTTTTGTTATAAGCAAACTCTGCTAAATGTAAATATTCTTCCCATTTAGTTGGCCTATCCATCACATACATCCTTAGCATATCTTCGAGAATTTTATTTGTTCTCTCAGTTTGACCATCCGTTTGAGGGTGATAGGAAGTACTGAAGTTCAATTTAGTACTTATGCCTCGAAATAGACTCTTCCAAATGGCTACAGTGAACTTGGTATCTCTATCAGAAATAATCATTTTAGGGACCCCATGTAGCCTTACGATCTCTTTCATGAACACATTTGCTATTTGGGATGTTCCAAAGGTATATTGAATAGGTATGAAATGTGCAGCCTGTGTTAAAGTATCCACTACCACCATCACAGTGTCATGCTAATATTTGGTTCTTGGTAACCCAGTTATAAAGTCCATAGAAATAGTTTCCCATTTCCATTCTAAAATCGGTAAAGGATTTAGCAGTCCATCTGGATGTTGATGTTCAACTTTTACTAGTTGACATTCCATGCATCTTGCTAGGTAGCTTGCTACATCCTTCTTCATTCCAGGCCAAAATAGTTTCTTTTTCAAAGATGTGAGTAGTTTCTAATATCCAAGGTGTCCAGAATAAATTTGTTTATGATATTCATCCAAAATTTCTTTTTTCAAAGAGTCTACATTGGGGATGTACAATCTCTCTCTATAGAAAATCAATCCTTTCTGATTTTGTGTGTATCCTTTCATTTCCTTTTTCAACAACTGAGTCTGAATTTTTTCATAGCTTGGATCTTGATCTATTACCTTTTGAACCAATACTTTTAAGTAAAAGTTGACACTACTCCCAATGTTACTTATGTTTTTCGAAGAATTTCTGTTTAAGGCATCAACAATCTTGTTTTCTTTCCCTTTGATATGTTTTATTTCCATGTCAAATTCACTCAGAAGAGCCAACCATTTAACTTGTCTAGCATTCAAATCTTGTTGAGTGAAGAAATATTTTAGGCTGATGTGATCTTTCATCAGTATAAATTTCTTTCCTAGAAGGTAGTGTCACCACATCTTGAGAGAATGGATGACAGCAGCTAACTCAAGATCATACACATTGTAATTATGTTCATGTTTCTTAAGTTTTCTAGATTCATAAGAAATAACAAAATTTTCTTGCAATAGTACTCCCCCTAATCCCTCTCCACAAACATTTGTACATAATACAAACTCTTCGTTACGATCTACAATATTCAGAATATGTGTTGTGGTAAGTTCAAATTTTAATTGTTCAAAGCTATTCTGGAATTTTTCAGTCCATTCAAACTTTGTAACTTTCCTTTAGAGTGAAGTTATGGGATAGGCTAAAGTAGAAAATATTTCTACAAAACTTCTGTATTACTCCGCAATCCCCATAAATTATTTTACTGATGATACATCAGTAGGTACAGGCCACTGTAATGGACTTTACCTTCTCAGGGTCAATACCCATTCCTTGTTCTGAAATTATATGCCCCAAATATTGAATTTTATTCTTATAAAACTCACATTTACTAAATTTTGCATACAACTGATTTTCCTTAAGAGTCTGCAACACGATTCTAAGGTGTTCTTTATGCTCTGCCTCAATTTTTGACTATATTAAAATGTCGTAAATAAATACTAGTACAAATTTGTCTAAGTATTTATTCAAGACACTATTCATCAAGCACATAAAAGTGGTAGGTTCATTTGTCAACCCGAATGGTAGGACTACAAATTCATAGTGTCCATATCGGGTTCAAAATGTTGTTTTGATGATATCCTCATCTTTAATTCTTAACTAGTGATAACCAATCCTTAAATCAATCTTGGAAAACACTAAGGCTCCCCTAACTTGATCGAAGAGGTTATCTATTCGATGTAATGGATACCTATTTTTGATAGTCAACTTGTTTAGTTGATGATAATCAACACACATTCGGAAGGTACCATTCTTATTTTTCACAAACAGCACTGGTGCTCCCCATGGAGATACACTCGGTCTGATGTAACCTTTGTCTAGCAATTCTTGTAATTGCATTTTTAAATCCATTAGTCTAGGGGGGCTCATTCTGTAAGGGGCTCTAGAAACTAGAGTTTCCCCAAGTACTAAATCAATTGTAAAATCGATTTCTCTCTTAGTGGGAAGATGAAGAATTTCTTCTGGGAATACTTCTTTAAATTCTCTTATCACTAGTAATGTTTCCAACAATTGTTTCTCTGGTTGTTGTTCTAATTCTTCAAAATGTACCGGATACACTTGATACCCTTTTCTAGTAGTTCTTTTTAATTGAAGGGCTAAGATCTACCTCACAGAGATGGGTTTTGGTTTCCCTTTGAGTATGACTAGTTTTCCCTCTATATCAATGCAGTGTAATGTTTTGTCCCAACAATTCATCATGCTTTTCTGCTTTTCTAACTAGTCCATTACAATCAGTATATCATAGGAACCTAATGGCATGATATTTAAATTTACTTATGTTTGGTAATCATTCAATTTCATGGCTATTTGAGGTAGCTTATGAGTTACCTTACATTTGGTACTAGTGGCTAGCTGGACCAACCAAGACTGCTGAAACTTCTATATTCTGAGTTTACATTTTTCTACTACTTGCGGACTAATATAACTCAAAGATGCACCCATATCTATTAAAACTGTAACATATTGGTCAACAATCGTACCTTCCATATCGACCATAGTAGGCTGATGTTCTTCTTGCCAGTTTTCTAAGGCTATACTGATGGTGGGGATGTTCCTTGCTATGTCATTAACTGTAGTGGCCTCTCACAGTACTTTCACTGTTTGAATATTTTGGTGTGGGAAGTCCCTCAATAAATGAGGTTCTCCAGAACTCCAACACTTAAAATTCTCTCGCATTTTAACATTCCCTTCCTTCTTATTATTCCCATTTATTGGTTTTGAACCACTTTGAGATTGAGTAGTTTGATTTTAACTCATTTTACTAAATTTATTTTGTTGATGGTTCCTACCAAAGTTTTTCAAATAGGCTGGTTTCTGTTTCTTTCCACTGAAATCACCTTTGTTTTTCCACCACTTTCCTTACTCAGTCTTACCCCTGAACTGCTGGTAGCATAATCTGGCCTTCCTCACTAATTTTTCCATTGTTTTTGGATTATCGAACTCTGTCTTCTCCTTGTAAACAGTAGGAAAATAGTTTAGAAATCTTTGTACCTTTGCCTTCTCCTCTCAGATATAAGGTACATATCGTAACGGATTTGTGAACTTTGTGAAAAACTCATCTATGGTGAGCTGTCCCAATCTAAGTTCATGAAAATCTTTTGCCTTGTCATCATAGTAGCGTTCGTTCAAATTTTTGTTTTTGAACTTGACTTGAAAATCTTCCCAAGTTATTGTTTTCTCATCAATGGTGTGAACCATTTTTTTTTCCTCCCACCACAAGGTCGCCTTACCTTGCAGCTGATAAATAGCCAACCTGGATTTTAAGTTACTTGCATACTCGTAAACTTGAAAGTACTTTATCATATTCAGAAGCCATGCCTCAACATCTTCTTCCTTCTCTCCATCATAGGAGGGAGGTTTTATTTTCCAGAATTCACCCTGTAATTCCTTATTCTGTCTAGACTGTTTTCTAGTGGCGTAATCTTCCTCAGACTCATTTGAGAAATTGACTCTACCTTTTCTCTTCCTTCCAGAACCTTCACCTTCATGGCTGTTCCGTGAAGTTAGTTCCTTTATGAGTCTTTATTGCTCCTCACTGGCTAAATATAGCCTGTCATTGTGGCTTTTAAGTTGTGCCATATCTCATTGCATTCTATGCAAAATAGCCATCAATGGAGCATTGGGATCTGGCATCTTTTCTCCGCCACCCAGATCTACATACTGTTCATCCTCTTCAGTCATGGTTTGCAGCTGTAATTTTCAATACCTTTCCACTGTACACAAAAAAAACCTCAATAATATTTTTAAAAATTCGTAAAAATTACAGCAACATATAGTTTCTGTGTGAGCACATAAACTGCCCAGTGTTTCAACTAATGCTCTGATATCATTTGTAATGTCTCTCAATTAACCAATTTTTATTTTATTTTATTTTATTTTTATTTTTTCTATATCATCGCTTTTTGATGAAACTTTAAATTTCTCATCTATGGTGCATCTCGTTGCCCCGCGACGAGATTCTATTAGCATGTTTAAGTTCACTTAACTACACTTCTTACGAGTTAATATTTTATAGACGATGCACATCATTAATTCTGATCTATAACTTACAACTTATAATCCAGTGATACCAAACAATTTCTATTTGTTTCCTTCAGAATATTTACTTGTTTCAACTATATCAATGCCTCTTCCTATTACCAATTTTATATATGTGTACCCTTGCATAAGGGTTGACACTCTATATATTCCTTACTATATTTAATTGATGCCATGCTACATCACCATTCATTTCTCTCTATTGAAGATAGATTACCTTGGACATTTAACCACATCTCGACTATTACACACACACACACACACACACACACACACACACACACACAGATATATATATATATATATATATATATATGCCACAGTCTCTTATTTATGCATATATTCAAATCAAATATTTCACTAATACTATTCCTTTGAATGTTGAAACTATGAATGTCATTATTAAATCAAACCCACAGTCTTCATATGCATATGTATATTTGTGGAGATTTCCCATCATTGGTACGTGTCCATATCTTCATGTTTTTTACATATTATAGTTTTATACTGAGTTATTTGGTCTTAAAATACCTTCATAGTTTGTGCATTACACATCTGTAGATTTCGTGTATCTCTTTCTCAGTCATTCAATTCTTTGTTTAATTCTCATTCCATGATATCAACTTACAATGTGAATTCTCTATAGCAGATGGTTGACATGAAAGCACTGTCTCCCATAGACTCCTTGGGACTTTCGAAACATTAAGGTCATTTATGGTTAACTTATATCTATGGCATCCTGAAACTTATGTAATATTGGATGAGAGTTGGCATTGAATTATTTAATAGTTTTCTCGCTATCAACCCATGTGATTCGGTATGAAGAATTTAATTTTTGAGATTTCTCCATTTAACTTCTGAGATTTCTCAGCAAGCTATCCTAGACATTCCTCGCTAACCAAGGTCATCCTTTCGATCCAAACCTAACCTCACATTTGCTGCCATGTGAATGACGTGGATGCCATGAAGACTAGGGTTTCGTTAAGGTTATATTAATTGGAAATTTTTGTGTTTTTTATTACTTTCCAATTTTTATTTCTGTTGTTGCTTCCTGAGAATCATAACAGAGAAGATTTACCTTGTTATTCCTTACATCGGATGGAACTACTAGTGATACTACTTCAGCTCACGACATGATGGTTCTTAGGTAATTCACTATTTCACGTCATCCTATAAATTTCATTTTTATTTCAGATTTTCCATGAAGGCCAGAATGATATCAACGACCTACTGGTTACGATCTGGAATCATCCTCAGTTTGAGGTTTTCCATGACTGTGGAATTAACTGTAAATTTGATGTCCTGGGGTATCGATGTTTCTCTTTAAGGTCACTCTATTTTATACTTGCAAAATTTCCCAACGGTTTGCTTATTAAATTTTCTGATATAGCTTTTGATCTATCAATTTTGCATTCTTATGCGTCTTGCTTGCTTGCGTTGACTCATAATACTGGGTTTTTTCCATTCGTAGCCATTCTACATCGAAATGGATTTATCCCAAACCCCATTTTTGGCATTCTAGAATGGTCTTGAAATCGACCTTTTCGTACTCAAGAGTATTTTATTCCAAATTTCCCTTGTTCATGTTTATTTACTGTCAGGAAATGATATTAGGCAATATCTCAATTCGTTTATAGAAATGTATCTTTCTATTTCAACTAATTTCTCATTAAAGTTCGATTTATACTGTAATTCTTTTATCGTTGCTTCATGGGATTTTTAAGCTTAACAGTTGTATAAGTTAGGTTCGTCCAATCCCATAAGGTAAACTATCCATTAATTTTCCTAAAGGAGATGTAGGGTTCAAAATAGTCCTAGCTATGGGATGCCAGAGTTGTCAATAAATGAAAACACCAGAAGCGTAGTTCTTACCTACATACACACGCGTTCCTTATACTCTAGTTTTAGATAATTGTTAGATAAATTATTAGAATAATCATGGTATAGCATAGGTATAACATTCACCTCCCAGGTGCCATACTATTGTTTTCATTCTACTCATAAAACAATCTTTCCATTGTTCCTGTTATATTTTGATGATTTTCATAAATTTTCACATAATGAGCTGTGAACTCTTGCTTTATGCCTTAAGTAGATAGGTTGTCTTACTACTTCTTTCGTTTGTTTCCTTGAATTAATTAAAGAAAGAAATCCAACAAGATGGTCAAACTTAATTATGAAAATAATAAGTTGTTACCTATGAACATATTTATATAATAATTCTAAAATAACATAGTTAAGAAGTAAGCCTATTTATATTGCAGCTCTACATAAGATTTATTAGTTTATATCGTATGCATCTTTTATTTCTCATATATGATTAATGTCGGCATGTTTAGGAAAATATTGTTGTCACTTTTCATTTTTGTCTTACCTCACAGATTTTTACTACTGTACTAAAATTTCTTATATACACCTAACTGTCTTGACATTGTATTTTCTGCTAATTAATAATAATAGTAAGGTAATAATTAAAATATAATTGTACATCCTTACAGATAATAAATTATATTTCGCATATTACTTTAGATTCCTCAGAAAATTATGTATACATATACAATCTAAAAAAAGTGATAATATTATTCTCTTTTTCTACATAGAAGTACTACTTTCTCTGAGAGATACTGATTTCCAGATATAAACCTATTGCAGGTTTGGAAATTCTGGCACATGAGTATCATAAGAATACTCCCATACAACAACACAGGTTTGAAGTATTTCTAATTCATCTAAATCAATTTCTTAGGCTAGTCCTCCCAACCATAGAGTTCTATCTCGTTAACTCACCGCCGAGCTGAGACCCTTTACATCCAGTGATAGACAACCCTTTTTCTTTCCTGAAGCAACTTATTTAAGCAATGCTTTCACAAGCCTGTTTCTAATTTCTACGTCTAGAAATTCTAGGATGCTTTCTTCCTGTTTTGCCTAGGCTTCCCTTAGTGAGGTACTTTAAAGCTGTCTTTTCCACTTTTACAGCTTTTCTTCCTCTTCTCAATTACTTTCCTCTTTATTGGGGAAATTAGATTTTTTTCTCCCAATCTAATTTAGTAAAATTCCTTTCAGGGCTTTCTGAAAGGTTTTGGGAAAGTCTAACCTTATCCACATCCTCATGGATCAAGGTTTAGGATCTCCAATCTCAATCTAGTCATAGTGCACACATAACTATTTCATATATTTTTATTAAAAATTAAACAAATAAGTTCACACATTGTTCTTCCATTCGAGTCCACTTCCCCTTTAGACTTGTTCAATTGTTATTTTAAAAAGCATAGCAACTTGGGGTGTTGCATGGATACAAACTCATGGAAAAATATTTAAATGATATGATAGATTTATGATCTATCGATGAATTGTGGATCACCTTCTTATCGTTAGGATCATTGTGGAGGACTCTATTGACTTTAATTTCGATTATGATATTTTGGACATGGATAAAATTGAAATAGGTTATACTAAGAAAAATTCATTGTAAGTGGTTGAATATTATGGAAATATAGTATTACAAAATTATATCCAAGTTTAAAAACTTTAATGATATTTTTTAGACATATTAGCCTACTATTTAAAATTAAATTGAAAGCATTTCCTAAAATAGTTTTGAAACATATCTTAAATTATCTTCTCTAAATTGCATATCTTATAATAAAATAAATAAAACGAAATTCTTACTATATAATTTTTAAATTAATATACAAAACAACAACATAGTCAAGTAAATTCATTGTTAATGTCAAGCAAACTTAACTTACATTTAATCTTAAATTTAAAATTTAAAGAAAAAATTTAACATATAAAAATTAAAAAATTAACTTTAATATTTAAATAAAAATAAAAAATAAATATGAAGGTAGAAGACTCACGACCCTTTGAAATCTTGAAACCATATTCAAGAATAGATTTCTACTTACATCGATGAGCAAGAGATCTTTTTCTCTGCTTCTATGTTCACCCTTTTCGATAATAAACACTCATCCATAAATGATTGTATAAGAATGCATACATGAGACGAGTTCACATGAAAAAAATTGGAATTTAAATTTTTTACCATTGTAGAAATTGGCATCATGTTTCAAATATCAATGTCATTATGGGATGCTTAGGACCATAATGAGATTTTCTTTTTAGAACAGTAATATTGACCTGAAAGTTAAGTGCCCCGCCCTTCATTTTCCTTGTAAGTACCCTGCTCTTTGTATTCCATGTAAGTACTCTTATCTTTGTTTTCCTTGTCGTTTGAGCTGCAGACATCCAAAAGTGTTGATATCAGTTCCCTTAGGGCACTGAATTCATTTATTTATTTCTTTAGTGCTCGCATTTTGTTCTGGGTACATAGAAGGAACATGAAGGGCATGGTACTCAAATTTTAGGTCGATGTTAATGTTCTGAAAAGGACATTTCATTATGGTCCTAAGCAACCCATAATGACATTGATGGGCCCCTTAGGACCTGAGTCATTATGGTATTCTATAATCGCTCATTCGATCACGTGTTGGACTGGATGAAGAGACTTAACTAGATAGGAATGCAACCCAATAAGTACTAATGATATAAGATCTCCAAAATTTTATTTTACGGATGATACAGAATAAATTTTATTCCAGGGATGATGCAGAATACGTAGATCCAACAGTAATGGAGAAGGTCTTCAGATCAAATCACACTCTCGCAGATCCCCATTGATGAATGGATTCGTCCATCGAGCTCTAAATATATCAAATAATATGTTAAAGATTTTATTCAATCAATAAACGCGCCAAGGGATTAGGGATATAACCATTTCCTGTCTAAATGAATCTTGTCTAAATGAAGCTTGTCTTTCCGGGTATTTGACCAATGGTTCTCCTCGTTTCGTGGCCCTACTCATCCCAACAGGGACTTTGTGTACTCTACAAATTCTCATGGCATTATGGCCATATTTTGAAGAATTAAGAAGTCATGTATCCTCTTTAAATCACTCCATGAGTAGGGGTTGTCATTTGAGATATATTACCATAACATCCCTCCCATTTAAATTGAATTTCTACATTTAAATGCGGCAGGTTCGAGTGATGAATGACTGAGCACATCAGAATAATGTGTTTAAATGCAACAAGTTTAAGATGGGTGTTATATTTATTGGAGAGTGGAAGACAAATTTAGAGAACGGGGATTGGCAAGGGTGCTCACCTCAACCCTACAGAGATAACTCATTGGCGTAATTATGGGAGAGGGTTTGAGATAAGTTCCATTTTTTTGAGCCACTGATTTGAAACACATGTGCGTCCTTATGAAATCATCACCTTAAAGATGAAATTTCGTAGTGGACATTTATTTTTGTAGTAGTGTAATAACTAAATGTTTGATCCTTCGTGTTATGCGTCGAATTATCCTCGACGATCTCCTCCAGTAGAATATTTCACCTCTGCACCTAATATCTATTAATACAGTAAAATTACATCTTCCTCCTCATTTTCAAAGCTTCGTCTACACTTCAGTATTTGTTACCATCCAGACTTTATTCCATAGCATCACCTCCAAGTGACTAGACGTCCAACCTATCTACAGACTAGAAAATTAATGTAGAGGAGATAAAGCATTCTTACATGGCTTTCTGCCTCCCATTTTATTAATTCCATGTTCTCAATCCCTCACAATTTTCAATCCCCTACACCTTCATAAAAATCCATAACCTTGTCGACTCGTTTGGCATTTGTTGTTTTTAGTTACAGATCCCCTACAATTGTGTGTAACAAAATAAATTAAGGTTGGCATCGCCCACATTGAATTTCAAGAGTAATTTCACATCATATAAGGTATTGTAAAGTGAAAAAAATGTCTATTTTCGCAAATCCCGTGTTTTTTCACTTCATGAAACACTCCTTGTTGTTGAAACCCTCTCCGTTGTTGCGTATAGTAATTTCTTGCTTTTAGGAATTGGTGGACATCTATGGAAAATTGAGCTTAATAAATCCAATCAACGAGATCACTGAGTTCAAGAAAATCAATCTATCCAACAATTATTCCCGTAAATTTTTTATTTCATTTAAACATATTTCTTAACAAAATCAATATAGCCAACACTTTTGTAAACTTGAAATATAATCAACCATTAAGTAAACTTGGGTTTCCCATATAGTAATCTATGGGTAAAATTTTAAATTTGTTTCACATATGAATAATTTTTTGATCCATGATCATTCAAAGTTGTTTTAGTTAACCAAATAGTTTAATAAAACCATCCTTCTAATGAGAACATTTAATAAAACTAGCCTAAATCCTTGTAAGAGGGATGAAAGGTCCATACTTCTTTCATAATTTTTACACTCCAAAAAAATTAATTCTTAATTTATTGTTATATCTTTTCATATTTTAAGGGGGATTTTTGGATCTATTGAGAGGGATCGAATCCTTTCAGGGACCAAATCGCCAAGTTCTACACTTCATGGAAAAAAAATAACAACATTAAACTTTAAAAAATACATGTGAATTTCAACTTAATAATTGATTAAATAAAATATGACCCCATACTAAAATGTGTAATTAGCCTCTATCCATATTCATTTTAATAATATTTTTGCTTTAGTTAGATTCAATATACTTTCTATGTAATAATATTTCTTTTGGAGTCATAGTGGACCATAAATAAATTTCAAGTGTTGATACTGCTATCAATTATGCTACAAATATAATCAAGAGATGCATTTTTTTCTAACAATTATATCACTGGCCTTGCTACATATCATAATTTACTCTAGAATCCATACGTCTACTCTTGTACGTGTAGTACAATTTAATTTAATTTACGTATCCATGAAGCAACATCCTTTGTCAAAATATATATGCATTGTGGAATACTTTCAACGAAAATGAATATAATGATTCTGGAAAGGAGATGTTGACGATGGGTTTCTTTTTTAATCTATGCACTCAATTATATGTGAAAGTAAAATTCAATTTACTATTCTAAAAAGGAAATGTAATTATGGGCTGATTTTTAAATTTATGCAAACAATACTGTGCTATTTCACAATTACAGCAACAAACCATTTCACCACCACGGAAAATCATTGGTTTACTATTGTAGTGACTTGATGGCTCAGTTTTTCATCAAATTTCTAGTTGAGTATTGTGGAAACTCATTGGCTGAGTGTTGTGGCAACTTAGTGGATCAAAGTAGTGGCAAGTTGTTGGTTCACAATTGCAGCAAATCACTCATTGAGCGTTACAGAAACTCGCTTGTTCATCATTGCAACAACTTTCTCAGTCACCATTGCAGCAACTTGTTGGGTCACCATTGCAGAACTCCTTGGGTGACTAAATTGTAAAGCAATTCAAATGAAAAACAATTATTTCCATTCTGGTGCAACACCCTAAAGAAAATATCATCTTTTATAGAAATTGTTTAGATTGGCATGAAGTACATGGAAATAACATGGAGATTGTTTAGATCGCAAAAATACCTACACATATAATTCTATACTTTATTATAGGAGAGGAAATGAACCCATATGCTCAATGTTATTTCTACCAGGTACAAAATAGATGGTCAGGCTCAAGGCCTACTAATGCCTTGTGATATGAAATGTATGTTTTTTAGGGATACATTGTTTATACATTGGTATTGACAATGATCGATCATTTTTTATATGTATTTACCTTTCAAACAATTTAATGCAACTATTCTTGTTCATATGTTCCATAGGATAGAAAAGGAAAAAATGAAATGAAGTGAAGATAACTATTTATGGAAAAGAGGAGTTTCAAATGCCATTTAATTTTTCAAATTATGGTCCAAGTTCCTCATGTAGCAATAATAACATATTACATGTATGAAAATTAATATATCAAATGTTGGCCTTGTCATTTCCAAAACGAAACTTTGGGTGATGCTAGATCCCTGAATTAACCAAAGCTATCGAGGGACATGGTTTCCTATTTAGATATTTTTTTATTCTTCGAATTTTTGATAGACTCCATTTGTAAAATGCATGTTAAGAAATATGTTTTTATTGATTCTAGAAATCGGGATAGGGGTTCATTTTGCTGATGGAAATATTTTGTTAACATCTATAGTCATCTAATGAAAGGAAATTATAAGTTGCAAATGAAGGATGAAATGAGTGTGAAGCTTTGGTACAAAAAACATGAGGATTATTTTTTCTTTTATCAAAATTCGAATGGTGGAGAGATCGATTTTATAGTTGGAATTCAAATGAAGTGGATGTTGGAGACCATGGTCAAGATATCGAAAGCTATCTTGATAACCATGGATTCAACATTCACCAAAAATGAATATGGGGTGTGTATTAATAATGATTGATCTATTAAAATAATTTGATTTGTCTTGATTGATAATTACTAATGACATAAATTTGATAGTATCAATTGTACACACTCGTGGTGTTTTATGAGAAACAAAGGGGTGTGCTGGTTGCATCATGTAGCACATCATAAGACATTTCACTAATGAGATATGTTTTTTTAATGTGATAGTATCAATTGTACACACTCATGGTTTTTGATGAGAAACAAAGGGGTGTGCTGGTTGCATCGATGGTCGCATCATGTAGTACATCATAAGACATTTCACTATGGTTGGAGCACCTCATGCATATGTATCACCATGTTGATCATACTTGGAAATTTAATATCTTCATGGTTGATGATGCATTAGTTGAAATCAATGTTATAAGGTAAATTCAATTTTCTTATTATATACTACAACTTATATTTTTTTTTTAGAAATAATGCACTTGAAATGAAGTGAATGTGGAAAACGAATCACAACGTTAAATTTTATCTTTTGTGTTTGGCACATATGTCGAGCATGGCTAAAAAAATTCAATTGATTGGCTAGTAGTCCATAAAAAAGAGAAAAGAAAAAGAAAAAAGAGATGCTTAGTCATTTTGGTTTTATTCTATGAGTTTGTTCCAATGATGAAGTGAGCGTTGAAATTAAGCATTCTTCAACAAATTTTCAACCGAGTAAAAGTTTTTAGACTATTTCCACAAGAATTGGGTTGTGAGTGACAATATTTGTAACTTCACATTTTCTTTGATACATTTATCTTTCTGGTTTTCCTACACATGAAATATATTCATTATCTGAAATTTTAATGATTAGTGATGTGGGTAAAAGGTTGTAGGAATTTACCTCATATCAAGTCATATCATTGTTACCTAAATAAATACTTTGTATTTTATAGAAGAAATAAATATGCTCATAGGATGGATTGGTTGATATATATTATTCTAACAAATTTTGAACCCTATTACCAGTTTAATGATATCCTAAAAAAGGAGCAACAATCACTAGTACAGAATGAGAGATTACGGACTACAGAATTAAAAACATTAGTCACCATAATTATTTCAAGTTATGTAATACTAAATTTGAGCAATAATTTTAAGCAACCCAACTAAAAACGACTAACTTAAATGACTAATTTAGTCTAGGGATAAAATATACAACTAGATATTAAGTGACTAAGTTAAATGACTAATTTAGTCCATGAATGAAATATATGACTAGATAATAAGTGACAAAATTGAAAATGATTAACGTAAACGACTACTATATTCCAAGAATAAAATTTTGAGAAACTAAAAAGTACACCAAGTATATGAATTAGTGATTTTAATTATGTCACTCTTGAAATACAAAACTACAATTTTGATACTGAAGTGTCACATTTCACATAAATTTAACACTACATATGTGAGAGATCCTTTTCTCCATTTGTAGTGTTAAATTTAGAAACAATGGTGTCTACAAATCCATCTCTAGTGTTCAAATTTAGAGAACCCCTTATGTTAAAATTTAGGTGGATGGATTCAACAACCCCTTAAAGGGGTCTATGAATCCATCTATAATGCTAAAATTATGACAAGTTTTTACAATATAGAGTATACATTTACAATATATAATAGTTTTATATTCCCTTTGGAAGGAGGGAAACAGAGAGAGTTGAAATTAATATCTATCTGTTTTAAGTGTTAATATGAAAATTTCCTCCACATCATGGATCAACAACACACCATTTGTTGTGGGGTTTTTGTGGTGTTGTTACATACCATGATTGAATATTGCACTAGATTCATAAAGACAGTGATTTTATTAATTTGAATTTAAAGTATGCTGATTTAAAGTTGGTCAATTAATATAAATTTAGATTACTCTAAAGCCATATTATTCTACCTATATCTACGTTGTAGAAATGTGCACAAATTCTAATAACACATTCACATTCTGATAATGTGCATGCACTATATTAAAAAACCACACCTACTAAAAATTCTTATGGCTCGAATATCTAAGTTGAAATCCCAATATATTTTAGAGAGTATATTTGTAGTTGATTTAGGGTTACTGCATATTCCTTAAACTCTAAAAGCTTTATTTAGATCTTAACACCCCCTTTTCAATTAAAATAAAATTAATAATTACAATGTTAGAAAAAAGGAAAAGAACTCTTAAAAAATTATTGCCTCGTTCTAAATCTATAACATTAGTCATACAAATTACTAAAACGTCTAAAATAACATTAACATAGAATCAATAATACATGCATCACAACATAAATGGATAAACGACGATAAACTTATTCACAACATAAATGGATAAATGGTGGTAAAATTAATCATAACATACGTGGATAAATGGTGGTAAACTTAATATTACATGAAATGGAATGGATGAATCCTTTTGCCATAAACTACCCACACGTTATACTTTTCTTTGATTTTCTTTCTAATGAAATGAAAAAGTAGATTTCATGTTGTGGGGGTGATTTCTACTCCAGGTCCACTCCACTGCTGACAAAACCATCTTCCTATGGCTAAATACATGATAAACATATATGGTGGATTCAGTGCCCAAAGAAGCTAGATTACTCAGTTTATGTTGTATTGGGATAGATTAATTTCCATTGCCTTGACTAGGTGGATGTGATGGAATGGATGTAACTTTATTGTGTTCTTATAATCAGGCAGAGTCCCTCCATAAAAAGTACTTTGCCACAACCTACCGTGGGAACTTGGTGTGTTAACCATTCTTTCTCCTCTGCTTAAAAATCTTGGAAGAAGCCAAAACTATGTGTGGAAGGAAGGAAGAGCAGGAGTAGGAAGCACTGATTAGCTTAGGCATCTCAATATTATGCTCATAGGTAAATGCATACAGAGTATCTCATATATTTTATTCTTGTTTTTGCAAAAATGTCTAGGCATGCCAACATTCAAAATAGTAGTGTTTCTTGATCCACTATTTGATTTCTATGGTTGTTTTGGTGCATGCCAACATTCAAAATAGTAGTGTTTCTTGATCCACTATTTGATTTCTATGGTTGTTTTGGTGCATTTCCAAATCAAGAAGAGAGAAAATGCTAGTGACTTTCTTCATTCAGAACTCGATGTGTTTTTCGTCAATAACGCGGCAAATTTTTCTTCTTCAAGCTTAAACATTTTTCTCCATTGATTCCGTTCTATAAGAAAATGTACTTCTTCTATTTCTTTTAGATAAAATATATGTCACAAATAAACTGTAAAACTGTAGTTTACAAGGTTTTACACAATAGTGGAATAACAATACAAATTTCCATATATATGATTCAAATTCTATTAAAAATGTGGTGTCATTGAAATAGCTATTATGATTGCTTTATGCTATAATTACTTCAAATGTCATAAGCTAAGAACAAGGCGTTAGTTAAAAAATAGGGTGAATCACTTCAGAAATACGACACACTTGTAATGTTTAATTTGCACTGGTATCGTCATGAGCAACTGTCTCATCAAATATCTCTTCCTACACATCCACAGAGTTAACCTGGATCATCAGTTTAGTCCCAGATAAAAAGACACAAATATATCCAAAATAATACTAATTGTGCAACGAATTTTGATCCTTAATCATATAACATCTAGCATTTGCCAATGCACATGATCATTAAGTTTGAAATTATAAATCCGATGTCTTGCAGATTTAGTGGCTCTCGACCTGACCACTCTTGAAACAGGTCCATAAGAAAAAGGAATGGATGGTCGAACAAACCAACATTCAAAAAGAGGATAAGTCATGTGTCACTAAAACAAATGGAACAAATAATGGAAGAGGTTGTTTGGCTTGGAAGGACAGAATTCAAAGCTAGAAATTATGTGAATTCAAAGCTAGAAATTATGTGAGTGCATTATAGTTTAAAGAAAACTTATAGAGAGCCTTCACAAGAACTCTCTTTCAATTTTTCTTAACTACGGGAGGGATTCCATCTTCCCCAAATACAACAACATGGTAATATCACGAGCTTTCGCTCAACAATGAAACTACTGTAGGAATCAGAGCCCTAGTTTATCATGTGGTTAGGATACAATGGAGAAAGTTGGCTTTTTAAGGAAGTGTGATACCATGGGAAAATTTCAGGTATCAAGGATAATATTTCAAAATATTGCATGCATGCATTTTGAAGTAAAATCCTAGAATCGATCTATGATACCTAGAAAATTTGATAATTTCTTTGTTAGTCGTGCAAGACAATTACCTGGTGTATTTTACACTTTCAATCTAAATGATTGCATGCTGTTTACCACCCTATGCCTAGATCCTTTAAATGATATGGAAAATTGAGTCTAAGCTATGAAACAACACTCATGCCACAAAAATGAGTTTTAACAATAATCACTCTTCAAACCTCTCATTTTCATGAACAGAGTTAAGCATGATATATCATCCATTGCATGCAGCAAAATTAAAGCAGTAAATAATCTGAACCTAAATTTCTCATTTAAGTGAAAATGTTACTGAATATTACAAATATATTAAATTATTGTGCATATCCAAGAAGGATGTAGTCAAGTGGTCAATCCATACATGGTTTCATTTTGAGACAAAGGTTCAATTTACATAAGGATTTTGATGCAATTATATGGCCAATTTGTGCCATATTGTTATATTTCATTGTTAATTGAGCCTAGAAAAATTGTCCTCGGAACTAGGAGGACAAGGCCTGGTGAAATTTGAAAATCCTAGATGGTTTTGCAGAATAGAAAAACCCTGAATGCAACCTCTAAGCCAGCCAACCGAATTAAAAGTATATTTATCCACCCTAAAGATTGCGTTTAACTAAGAAAATATAAGAATGATGTTAGGGCTTGAGATGGGAACATGAAAATTATATTCAATAATATCTCCTCATACTCTACGAGTTCTGTACGTGTTTTATCAGTAGTTTGAAGAATATCTCATGATGGTGTGCGAGACCACAGCCTTGATTTTGTCGATCCTTTGTCTTCACCATATGTGTGAGCAGCAGGAAAGATCTTCCACTTTTTAAATAGTCATTTATTTGGTGTGGTTTTCTCCTAGGCAACTTGCAAAAAAGTTTGGCCAACATTTAGTTTCACATCCTCACCTAATGGTAAACAGGTAAGTATACAACATGTCAAGAAGAATTTCGAAACATGCTAGGAAAAACAAAAATTGAGCTTGTGTATTTAGAGATAGTAAATCCAAAGTTACAAATAAATTGCTAATTTGTGAAGATTTTGATAATCAATATTTTTTGAAAAAATAAATCCATAATAGAAACAATTTCAGAGAAAAAAATTTATAATTCGATGCATTACAAAATACAAAATATATAACAAAAAATCCTCACCCCCGCCATTTGATTCATGTTCATTGATTATTGGAATGACGCTTTAGATGGTTTCATTTATTTTCTGAATTTCTTGCTTCTTCTGTTCAACATACGTCACTACCACAGCCATATTGTTTTGGACTTGGCTGTGGCCTTTCTAAAACTCATTCAAAATGTCATACAATGCCATATTATCTGGAACACTACAACACACAAGTCACAATTACAACATTCTGAATGCTAATTTAGTTCATTAAAAATACCTTATGCACATAAAAAGGCTCCTATAAACATTTGTACAAGTGATCTATTTGAAAAAGTAAAAAAAAGATAGTTGTAGGACTACTATTCAATTATACTCTAGCATATAAGAAACATTTTATTATAAAAAAAGTGCTTTTATACACACACAATGGGTACAAGAGAAATAGGAGAAGAAATGGCATATGAATAGACATGTAGGTAGGTTATCATAAGAATAAAATCCCAAATGAAGGTGAACCAATAAATAAGCTTACCTTGAACAAAGATGCAACCACCACAAGAGGATTTGTGAGTTGGTTTAAAACAACCCTTGTGGAAACTACGCCTTTGTCAGGGTACACTTATTTACTGGTCCTCCTTCACTTGGTTTTTTCTTATTGGGATAACCCATCTGCCTTCACTTGGTTTTTTCTTATTGGGATAACCCATCTGCGTGCCTATTATTCCATTTCATATGCTATTGATTTTGCCCCCATTTTTTTCATTTCACTTCATCTCAATTTAGAGGGGAGTTGACCAATTTTTCGGTAACCATACAAATGGTAATTTAAAAAAAAAAATCATGAGAATATTTGTGTGAGATATGAGAATTATAGAAATAAAAAGTAGTGAAAATATTAAATGGTTAGTCATCGAATGTCTTGATATATAGTGATATTGGCTAACAAAGAAAAATAGTAATTCATGATCTTGCATGTATAATAGAAATTATAAATCATCATTTCTATTTTCCCACCAAAAAAGTGAAGAGAAGGGACACATAATCTTGGTGTATCACGATGCATGCATGGAAAAGGAATTTATTTCTCCATCATGGAAAAGGAATTTCTTTCTCCATGATTGGGATTTGAAAGGGAAGGGTGAGAAAATTGTTAGCTAGAGTTCAGTGTTTCAAATGAGAGGAGAACATGTCTCTTCTCCTTCCCAATAGTTGTTTTCTGAATTTTCTCACCTAAGTTGCATGATACATGGAAACTTGTATGTGTTTCTGAATGGAAAATGGAAACACACTCGAAATGTGACCCACAAAAAATTGGGAACATGGACAGGTGTTATATGTATTTTGTGTAGCAAGTTATATTGAATTTTGGAAAGAAATAAATATGAATAAATGAGCGAGAACATTTAAATGACAAGCAATGATCCATCATTTATTATATTGGGATCCTCGTCATTAGTATCACCTTTTTCATCTACCTCAATCCTCTATGAAAATTAATCAACACCACTCAATTTTGATGAAAATACCTAATCCAAGCTTTAAAATATTGTACAAAAAGATTAGCATGCCTAATGAATGATTTTGGCTTGAGAGAATGGTACATTTTTCTAAAGGAAATGATAGAGGAGTCCAACAAGAAATATCACAAACATCAAGGTACATAAAGTGACTGGTGCTCTTGATTAACTCCCAACTCCATACCCTTATACATAATACAATGTAATGATAAGGCTATAATCCCACCAATTCTGGAATCCTAAAAATTGTTAGGTCTCCTGAATTTTGAATTTTGAATAAGATATAAAATTCTACTTTTTTCATATGAAGTTCGAAGAGTTTGGAGCCAATCTCAAACATACTAAAACAATTAATTGTAATGTTACGACTTTAATTAAGGATGAAAAGGAAGGATAAAAGGAAACACGTCTCAGTCTGTTTCAATTTTTTGATACAAATATGCATGAAAACTAATATGCACGGGAAGCGAAGTTTCTTTCAACATATATTCTCACTCATTGATTGATTACATGTTTCATATCACTCTGTAAATGAAGATATTAAATGGATCTAAGAGTAGAATATGTCATTATTTATTTTTTCCAAAGGAAATGCTTAGGTTTTCATTTAACTTCTCACTGAATAACAATCAAGTTCTAGTGAAATGTGCTTAGATATTTATTTTCTTTATGCTGAGTCTTTTCACTTAGATGCATGAGGCTGCATTAAATGCCTTTCATATTTGTATAAGCCCATGTTTTTACTTTTTTTACTCATTATTTTACTACTGTATGTTTAGTTCCATGTATGGGGCATTTAGTTCTCATATGTAAGTTGTCTTACAAGTGTGCGCTCAGGTGTGACATGCATTTATCTTTTATTATTTGAAAT
The DNA here is from genome assembly GCA_034641835.2 of Pinus albicaulis. Classification (NCBI taxonomy): domain Eukaryota; kingdom Viridiplantae; phylum Streptophyta; class Pinopsida; order Pinales; family Pinaceae; genus Pinus; species Pinus albicaulis. The sequence continues at coordinate 352,907 of JAXQQM020066912.1, read as the reverse complement.
GACTATCTCAAAGAAACAATGTGATATAGTAAAGGGTCAAACTCTACGAACGATATGAGGTACAGGTTCCACTATGAGCAACACAAGAAGGAATTGATAGACTAAAGCAGACCACGACAATAATATTTAAGACCATTCAATCTTGTTCCTGGAGTAATATATATTTTACAACCTTTTGTAGAGATAATATATGTGAATAATAACAAAAAGAAGATGCTTCAAAAGTACTTCCATAACCGCCGATTTGAAACTCAATAAGCCATCTTTGAAATACATATAAAACATTACATCACCTACCAAATTTAACTAAATTTAAATTTTACCTTAAATATGAAATTGACTTTGGACACTGACTATAAAATAATTTGCTTATAGAAAAATCTTCAAAATATACCTACCAATAAAATATAATATTTTAATATAGAGGATTTAACATAAGTTTGCATTAGGAAAGTGTTTTTATTATATGTAATTCTTTTTAAAATATATTAAAATAATTTAATGTTCTAAATTATAAAACTAATTTTTTTTTTTAATATAAATATTTTTTTAAACTATATTATAATAATTTAATGTCTTATTATAATAATTTAGAGTTTTAGATAAGGGAGTGCAACATTTACTTCATAACCATTTTATTAAACCACTTAAATCAAATCATAATTAATAATTTGTTTTATTATTTTATAAAGAAAAATATATTCTCTTGCTTATTAATATTAGTTTGCGGAACCTAAATTAATCTAATTAAATTTCATACTCACAAACTAATGAAAGGAAGAGAGCGCTTAGACAGAAATTGAAGTTCCAGCAAGTGATAGGGAAAAGCAGTCACAATGTTCTCCTCTCGCTATGGCTCTCTATGGTAAAATCAAAGATCCCTTACCTTTTAAATTTAACTTTGCTTTTATCCGTTCGCTCAAATGAATCAGATTCAAGGAAACAACGGTCGAATTTAAATCTAGGTATTGTATATAACATTAAATTTATATTTAAATTGGTTAAACTCTTCATATTAAAATTTATTTAAACACTACAATTAAATTAGATTTAATCAAGAAATTTGTATTTATTTAATATGTTAAATAATATGAATTTGTTTTATCGATTGAATTATATTAACTTTACATTACCCTCCAAATTTAGTCGAATCAAAATTTTTCTACCAACGTTAGATTTTCTTTCGACATACGTAAACTTTAAAGTGGCTCCATATTTAGCGACTCAGTAACAGGAAAGTTGTGAAAAGATTCCTTGCCTATGGATTTTCAGTTGGCATGAAGAGGAGATAGTTATTTTGGTTTTTTTAAGTTATGTTATAATAAAGTTATGGGAAGTATATTTTTGAAAGTGAAATATAACTTTATAAGCTTTCAATGTGTGGGGATTTTTAGTTGTAATGGAGAGTGTAGAATTTTTTAATTTTTTTTAAAGTCATGTTATAATAAATTTTTGGGAGGAGAGATTTTTTTTTTTAAGTTGAGGTAGGTCAATTGGCCATGAAAGTGAAATATTATATTAAATTAATTTTTTTAAATTTTTTTTTGTGTGTAGGGAAGAGGTATATGTAAGTAATTAAAGGTTATAGTTGTAGAAATTCTAATTGATTCACATGATTTAACTATGAAAAGAGTTTAATTATCAATTCCTTAAAATAAAATAAATTAAGTTATAATATTTTAAAGTTTTATTGAATTTAGATAGGAAATTGTAACATACACCGATTACTTCACATGAAAATGTAGGGAGCTAAATTTTTTTATGCAGGTTACCCATGGGTAACTATTCAAATCACTATTAAATATTCCTTCCACATCATTAGATAGATTGTTCACGAGTTCATAGTGTAACCTTAGTTTAAGAAGGGTAAATTTCTTAACCATTAAGCACTTCTTTTGTAGTACACTAACATAAAACTAGATGATGTAACCTTGCATTCATTTCATCATTGTTGTAGTCATCATATACTTGACATCATAAACATCACAACAAGAAAGGAATCAATATCATCAACTTGACACAATAATCAATCACATCATTGAACACCAATATAGCCTAGAAACCCTGTTGGGTGAAAACCAGAAAAAGTTTAATTTTATTATTAAATGCTCGTGAGGGTTTTCAAACCTCACTCAATGGCTTATAAGGGAGACCATCCCTTAACCATCATTATAAATCTTACAAGGAAATATACAAATATCTAGCTTAAAACCATTATAATAATTATGATAGCATTTACCCACAAATATTCATATCTTCATATCTTGGTGACATGGATGCACCTACTTTGGACCATCCTGCAACTCGCACTCATCTGCATGAACCATTAATCATTCACCTGCCACCATGTTAAGCATAATATTTCCTTTGTACAAGTTAACATCATTTCCTGCTAATGTTGTCTTTAACATACATTGATGTCAAGATTCATAAATTACTAATCAACACATTCACAATCTATACTTTGCGATGCTTCTCCATCTACTCATGTAGAGTCATGACATGAAAGCATAATAATACGACATGCTTCCTTTAACAACACTGCACATGTGCTAGCTATAAGCATGGAACCATCAAAGGATGTCTATAAAATATTAACTAATATTTCCTTCACAGTAGCACACATTCTTGCAAGGAAAATCACTACAACTGTAATATATTAGTTACAATCTTCGTAAATTTGAATTACAAAAAGTTAATCAAAATAACTAACCCTTGATATATTACTTTTGGTGCATGTAAAGAAAGCCAATGTATATAGTTTCCAAAAGATCCTTCCGAAAGGAATGCTTAACACAATAGAATATTCAAATAACTGTTTACAGTAAAGCATACAAATACATGTCTTCATTTCAAATATTATACCAACAATAGCCATATATATATTCCAGGGGAACTAACACATTAATATGGGTTTTATGCATGTAATACATCTTCTTTTGCAAAGAATATTTCCCTATGTAGGCTAACTAAACATGTTATCATTTACCACATGCAAATGTATATTCTTTCCAATAAAATATAATACAAATCTTGCATGCATATACATGATCTTGTTTCGAAATAAACTAACATAATAATTATGATAGCATAAAGTAATCACATAATAAATAGATCTTCTATCCATGCAAATAACCTTGTTCCTCTATGATTCTACATGCAAGTTGGTCATGCTTGGCTTCCAAGGGTTTACCATAGATAGTGTATTTTATGCATAAAAACTACACAAAACTAACAAGGTTAACATAACCTTTAATACACCTATATGAAAAATTTTACATAGTCCATCTAGAAATTTAATATTTTCAAGAGGTTATTCTTTTCCATAAGAACAACATAATATTTTCCCAAGAAGCAAGTATTCTTTTCACATAATATTCAACATGATCTTTCTCAAAGAAAGTATTATGAGAAACTAACATGGCTTCTTCATGACTTATTTTCCAAGAAAAACTCATTAACTTATCTCCCAACATATGAAATATCTTTAAGAATTACCTTCTTTAATCTATATTTATTCTAAAGAAAATAACTTGGATTTCCTTATCATTTCATACTCATATATGAAATCCCCTTATTTTAGAAAAATAACAAGCATCTCATTTTTCTTACATAAGATGCACATATATATATATATAAAGACAAGTAAAATTATTTATACTATATTTTACTATTGCAGACATCTTTCAAGATACATATAGCAATCTTTGCAAGAAATCACATGGTTTATTTTCGGAAAAACTAGTAAAGTATGTCCTTTACCATGGTATATTACTAAGAACAATATCTTCCTAAAAGATTGACATAACAACAATCTTTACTAATTTCCGAAAAACTAGCACAGTCTTTCTACAAACAACTTCTACAACCTTTATGAGATATAACACTTACTAAATATGAACTTTATGAGATATAACGCTTACTAAATATGAAAAATATTTCCAAAGAAGTTCACAGTGTTAACTATATCTTTGTGCAGAACAACAACAAAGTCTCATAAAGAAATCATTTTAGATAAAATAGTATAGTCAACCATACGTTTCAATGTTAAAACCAATGAGACTTACCAATCAACTAGTTCATCTCTCATAACCTGCATCCTCTTATAATTTGTATGGCCCTCGTGAAGATGCATATATCACATAAACATTCCCAGCCACACTGTCTCAAGAGAAGTATGATGGAAAACACTCCAGTATTTCTGAAGCATAACTGTGTCTAGGGAGAAGTACTATGGAAAACACTCCAGTATTGTTGAAGCAGAACTTCATTCATTTTCCAACTTGCACAGGAATAAATAAAATTTCCTAGAATTTAACCTATTTGTCTTCAAACTACAACCCTTCAATCATTCATTTCTTCAAATCCAGAAGATATGACCACCGATGTTTGATTTACAAGTTAATTGCTCTAGGACCAACAACCTCATATGTCTAAATAGCATCTACTAACAAGTAATATAATTGGATAAATTTGTGGAATGGAAGTCACTTAATGGTGTCTTATAGTCTATTGCGTGGTGGTAGCTTGAGGAAGAAACATTATTTCATATAAGATATGTCCATGGCTCTTTCCAAAACTAGCTTGGCTCTCCCCATAAATAATGAATACCTATTCAAGAATCTGTTTTACATCAAATTGATTCTTGATTTTCTTGATTAAACAGTTAAATTAAAAATAAATTTACCATATGTATTTATGTAAGGTTGAGTAGGACGTACCAATCAACTATTTCATCTCTCATAACTTGTGTCCTCTTATAATTTGTATGGCCCTCGTGAAGATGTATATATCACATAAACATGTCGAGCCATGGTGTCTCGAGAGAAGTACGATGGAAAAAAATCCAGTATTGATAAAGCAGAACTGTGTCTCGAGAGAAGTACGATGGAAAACACTCCAGTATTGCTAAAGTAGAACTTCATTCATTTTCCAACTTGCACTAGAATAAATAAACTTTCCTAGATGTTAACCTATCTATCTTTAAACTACAACCCTTTGATCATTCATTTCTACAAATCTAGAAAATACAACCACCGTTGTTCAATTTACAAGCTAATTTCTCTAGGACCAACGACCTTAAATGTCTAAATGGCATCTACTAACAAGAAATATACTTGGAGCATAAATTTGTGGAATGACTGTCACTTAATGGTGGCTTACAGGCTATGGCGTGGTGGTAGCTCAAGGAAGAAACATTCTTGCATACAAGAGATGTCCGTGGCTCTTTATAAAACTAGCTTGGCTCTCCCTTAAATAATGAATACCTATTCAAGAATTCGTTTTACATCAAAATGATTCTTGGTTTTCTTTATTAAACAGTTAAAGTAAAAGAATTAGAGATCACTTTCCAAATCCATGAGGATGGATAAGGCAACAAATCCCCAAAAAATCTTTCAAAAATCCTTGAAAGAAATTAATTTAGATTTGAGGAGGAATCTAAATTTCCCCAATGAAGAGGAGTAGTTGGGAAGAGGTGAGAAAAAGCTGGAAAAGCTGAGGAAAAGCTTAAAGCAGCTTTAAAGAGTCCCAAAAAGGGGAAGCCTAGGCTAAATAGGAAAGAAAGCATCCTGCTATTCTGGACGCAGAATTAGAAACATGCTTTGGGGAAATATGAGCTTAAATAAGCTTCTCCTAGGCAGATCAGAGGTTGATCTGTTCTAGGAGGTGATCTCTGCTCGGGGGTGAGTCCTGGGAGACAAAGAGGACTCTAAGGTTGGGAGGTTGGTCATTTGCAGATTTTGGTATGTTCTGAAATGCTTGTTACTTTGTTTTATGATAGTATGAATTGGCTACATATAAAATCGAATTTCTTCTGATATGAGTGATTTTTAGTACTACATTTACCAGAATCCATCCTAAGGCTTTCACCTTCCAGATTCTGGTTAGTTGTAGAACCTGATCCATAGAGTAGGAACTCCAGAATTTCTAAACCGAAGTCGGTTTAAATCTGAAGTTACTTCTCTCCACAGATACTTAAATGTTTTCTTAGCTTATGTAGATACAAGGTGATATTCTATGCATAAGTGTAGTAGAAAATATTGTAGCAGAACTGAGGTAAAGGAAGTAAAGACATTTGAATATGAATTTCAAAATTCTTCTAGATAAAAAGAAATTCTACTCTACAGTACTACTATAGCATTCATAACAATTTTATGGGAGTATTCTAACATTTATAACATTTAGGAAGTCTATTGAAATTTTTAAAATTCCTTCCTTAACCCTTGAAATATATGGTATGGCTATAGACTAAATCTATGATTAATGAACAGCATCCAATGAACTATTGCATACATGTGTAGGTATTTAATCAAAAACATATATATGTTAACAAGTATCAAGATCTAGCGCACTAGGTCTTTTTAACCTTGACTATAATGAGCTATGTACAAAAATGAAACATGTATGGTAAAACACAGATAGGAATACGAAAATATATAAATAAACCTTATATGTTAAAAGGAACCATGAGTACGTATCATATATGCAAAGGTGTAGTGAATAGGAAACCATACAAAATCTGCAAGTTAAACATATGGTATGAGCCCGATTTGTAATAACTCGTGGTGGCAACCATTATATATCCACCCATATGACTCACGATTGAGAAATTATGAGTTAGACGCACGCATTATACACATATAAGAATTCCAAGGCCGATAAGAAGCGCGCGGTCAAACCCTATTGAAATGGGCCGACTCCCTGTACATGGATAATAAAAAAATATTAACACGAACCCTTCTACTATACCCTTCTAACCATTTCACTGAAATTAGGGTTCTGTTTGAGCGACTACTACAATATAGTTTGAACAATGTATAGTCAACCCAAAATCTAAGCAATAACGCGTAGGTGGCAAATGCCGGGACCAAAACAAAAAAAAAATCCCTACGCAGGAGGCCGCGGCCATCTATTGCGAGCAGTGGATGTTTATATATGGGCACAGGTATAAAATAAATCAATTCGAAATGCGATGCTGCTATGCGAATTTTCATGAGGAATGTATGAGTATCAACACTAACCGAAACACCAAAAACAATAGAGCCTGACGGGAGAAAATAACCAAGCCAAGTTAATAAGAGCATATAAACCAATGCATAAGATGGGTTCTGTCAGAGAGTAAAAGAATATCATTAAAGCGTAGTGAGGTTACCCAACTGGGGTCAACCACGATCTGAAGCCGGGCGCCGAACATAGAAAGACCTGGAAAAAAAAAATTTGTTAGGGATCGACGTGCAGACACATAATGAATTATATCTATGGTGATGAGTTCTGAGAACGGAAATACATGACCTGCAAACAAGGAAACCTTACGAGTCAAACAACTCGTGGAATCATCAACAGACTGCCCTTATGTACACAAATAAAGACAAGGAGAGGTTGGAAAACTAAAGAGAGCGACCAGGGAAACCTCGTCTTCTGAAACCTCTGCATGAATAACCTGAAAACGAATTTGAGGTTACACCTTCTAAGTTATTCGAAGAAATGCAAGTGTAAAACATTGATAGAGTTAGGGTTAAGGGAAAAATGATAAACCTGGTGGCGGAGTTTCTCTTACGAAGATTTACACCGGCACGTCGTTGTATTATCTCTGCCCACACACCGGAACGAATCTTGCTGTAGGAAAAGAAACTGAGAACAATGACAACTGCAACGACCAGGAATAGATCCAATTTCCACCGAACCATATATATAGATACTCTTAGGCGGAGAACGATGGGAAGGACACCGAACTGTGGACGCTAAGATCAAACCGAGGGGTAGGGAAAAAACCCTAATCCCACTGCCCCAGGTAGTCAGAAAATCCCCATGTCGATCTGGGAAAAATCAATTTCTACGATCGATTTGTACGATATAGGTCTGCATAGCTGAAAGGATCAGGCCGTTTGTACCAGCCAGCTGTGTGCTACGCCTAGAATGCTTACCGGGGTAGGATAACTCTAGTAGTCAAGCGGTCCCAATACAGGGTTTGGCGCACTCTGTGCTGGGCCAGCAGAGAGAAGTGAAGATAAACATGACACGTAATGTACATATTGAGCACAGGTACATACCCGATGGCAGCCAATGCGTAAATCTCCCAACACAAGCAACCGGGCCTGCAAGCAATGAACCATCAGCCATCACAGTAAACACATGTTAAATCATGGCATATGATCACCATCCTGCTTTGCTGTTCCTGTCAACCGCTAGTACGCATAAGCATATTTTGCGTATAAACAATTCAGATTTGGTAGAACTGGTTCAAAGAAGAATAACGGAAATTCGACTGAGGAGGTAAGTTACATCAACACTCATATCTGGTGACCGTGTCACAGGCGGTACCATTCACAGCGATGCAAAACAAGCGGAGCAGGCTCTGCAGCGCCGCATTAGAAGGATGGTGGTAATATTGAAAACCACTCCACTAAAAATTGATGAGTAGGATGAATGGGTAAGTCTGGACGCCACAAGTCAAAAATCAGATCTCAGTCATACCCATTGACCCTGCGCATTGGCGTAGCATGATGCATTTCAAATTCGCGGTGTATATGTCAAAGGAATCGTCGCCGTAAGCTCCACGACGACATAGCCTTGCTGAGGTGTTAATTCAGAAGTGCGGGCCAAGGTATTTCATGCAAAATCAACATTCGACGTGTTAAACAAATGATGAGGCGGGTTCAATAATGTGAGCAATGATATATACAAGTGTTATAACTACATGAACTGAGTGCTAATGTATAAAAGGGGGTTTTTAAAAATATATAGATAGGTGTCACACATATACGCGTGCGCCCTCACGTCATAGTACGCATGTATGGGTTGTATAATGTGATACCATAGTGTTAGATAAAGGTATGGGTTGTATAATGTGATACCATAGTATTAGATAAATGTACGAGTTGTATAATGGTATATTATAATGTTATATAAAGTTATGAGTGGTATAATGTTATATCATAGTGTTACATAAATGTATGGGTGGTATAATGTATCAAAAGGGCATACCTTATATGTATATAGAGATTATATATATAAATGGTGAGAAAAAAAATAGGTGACCAATATAATTGTGTGAATTTCCGAAACATGGTCAAGAGATAGGTCATCTATAGATATAGATGTTTTATATAAATATATACATGCATCATGTAGGTATGCCAGAAAACCTATGCTTATATTTTGGCTAAAAATAATATCGCTTGTTAACACCAAGAAGTATGGGAATTAAATGTATAGTGTGATAAGAAATATTAGGTGAGTAAAGGAAGTTTTTAACCAGCAAAAGTAAAAAGATAACTCCTTACTCAAACAACCCGGTAACGAAAAAAAAAAAAAAAATTCTTGAAGTGGAGGTGTGACAAATGGTATCGGAGCCCAAGTGCAAAAAAATTGGGCTCTTGTTATTGTGCTCACCGAATTTTAATTATTAGTAACCATTGTAGAGATTATTTTTTTGGTCGTACTAATCAAATGTATGAGTGTGTACAGTGGTGCTAAAATGGCTGAAGAGGGAGGAATCTATGTGGATCTGCATGATGAGTTTGCTACTCCAGATCCCAATGCCCCGGTAATGGCCATGTTGCACAGGATGCAACGAGAATTGGCTGAACTAAGAAGCCAGAATGACATGTTGTCATCAGCCAGTAAGGAGCAGGAAAAGCTCATTAGAGAGCTAACTTCCCGGAACAACCAGGAAGGCAAAGGTTCTGGAAAAAGAAAGATGGATGAGTCTGAGGATGAGGATGCAGCTAGACATCAACATAAGCAGAAAAAAGAATTGCAGGGGGAATTTAGAAAGATCAAACCCCCCTCCTATGATGGGGAGAAGGAAGAGGATGTTGAAGCTTGGTTGTTGAATATGATCAAGTATTTTCAGGTATATGAATATGAGAGCAATCTGAAGGCCAGATTAGCTGTGTATCAGTTACAAGGAAAGGCTACACTGTGGTGAGAAGAGACAAAAATGGTGCATGCCATTGATGAAAAGACAGTTACTTGGGAAGATTTTTAGACGAAGTTCAAAAGTCGTTATTTAAATGAACGATATTATGATGATAAAGCAAAAGAATTCCATGAACATAGACTAGGACAACTCACTATTGATGAGTTTGTCACTAAGTTTACTAATTTACTGAGATATGTTCCTTACATTAGGGAAGAAAAAGCAAAGGTTCAAAGATTTTTGAATTGCTTACCTACTGTGTACAAGGAGAAAATAGAGTTTGACAACCCAAAGACAATGGATGAAGCTGTTAGAAAAGCAAGATTATGCTATCAGCAGTTTAAAGGTAAAGCTGAACAAGGGAAGAGCTGGCTGAACAAGGGTGAGTTCAAAGGTAAAAGACCAAAACCAACATATCTAAGAAATTTTGGTAGAGATCATCAACGGAAAAAATTCAATAAACCAAAAGAAAGTCAGACTGCTCAATCCCAAGTGGTTTCAAAACCAGTAGAAGGGAACAATAAAAAGGAAGGGACAGTCAGAATGAAGGAACCTTTGAAGTGTTGGGGCTGTGGAGAACCCCATATGATGAGGGATTGCCCCCATCGAAATATTCATATGATCAACAGAGAACGAGAGGCAACAACAGTCAATGACATAGCCAGAAGCATACCAACTATCAGTGCAGCTTTGGAAAATCGGCAAGCAGAACATCAAGCAACCATGGTGGAAATGGAGGGTAAGATTTCTGACATACCTATTACTATTTTGATTGATCCAGGTGCTTCTTTGAGTTACATTAGTCCTGGAATTGTAGAAAAATGTAAAATTAAACCTGAAAAATTTCAGCAGTCATGGTTGGTACAGCTGGCCACTGGAACTAAGAGAAAAGTCACACATAAGTTGCCCAAAACAGCAATACAATTAAATGGGTTCCCAACAGAAGTAAATTTGAATATATTTCCATTAGGATCCTATGATCTGCTGATAGGAATGGATTGGCTGGAAAAGAAGAAAGCTCTGATGAACTGCTGGGATAAAACCCTGCATTGTGTGGATGAGGAAGGGAAACCTTTTACACTAAAAGGGAAACCAAAATCCATTTCAGTACGACAAATATCAGCCTTACAATTGAAAAGAACAGCTAGGAAAGGATACCAAGTCTATGCAGTGCATGTAGAAGAAATAGAACAGAAAACTGAAGAAGAGTTTTTGGATGCTATACCCGTCATCAGAGAATTTAAGGAAGTCTTTCCCAAGGAAATCCCTCATCTTCCCCCCAAAAGAGAGATTGATTTTTCAATCGATCTGGTACCAGGAGCAACACCTGTTTCCCGAGCACCTTATCGAATGAGCCCTCCTGAACTAATGGAACTGAAAATGCAATTACAAGAATTGTTAGATAAAGGGTATATCAGACCAAGTGTGTCTCCTTGGGGAGCCCCAGTTTTATTTGTGAAAAAGAAGGATGGAACTTTTAGGATGTGCATTGACTATCGTCAACTAAACAAATTGACCATTAAGAATAGATATCCACTTCCTAGAATTGATGATCTTTTTGATCAAGTGAGAGGAGCCTCAGTCTTTTCCAAGATAGACCTAAGGACTGGTTATCACCAGCTTAGAATTAAAGAAGAAGACATCAGCAAAACAGCATTTCGAACCATGTATGGGCATTATGAATTTGTAGTCCTACCTTTTGGGTTGACAAATGCCCCTGCCACATTTATGTGCCTGATGAATAGTGTGTTGAATAAGTATTTGGACAAATTTGTTCTCGTGTTCATAGATGATATCTTAGTTTACTCCGAAAATAAGGAAGAACATAAGGAACACCTGAGAATAGTGTTTCAAACTCTGAAAGAAAATCAGCTATATGCCAAGTTCAGTAAATGTGAATTTTATAAAGATAAAATTCAATATTTGGGTCATATTATTTCTGAAAAAGGGCTTGCAGTTGACCCTGAAAAGATAAAAGCAATTAAGGAATGGCCAATTCCAACTGATGTTCAGCAGTAAGGTCATTCATGGGGATGGCAGGCTACTATCGCAGATTTTTGGAAAGATTTTCTGCCATAGCATATCCCATCACTTCATTGCAAAGAAAGGGTGTCAAGTTTGTGTGGACTGAAAAATGTCAAAACAGTTTCGAGCAGTTAAAACAAAAACTTATTTCAGCCCCTATATTAAAAATTGCTGATCCTGATAAAGACTTTGTTGTATGTACAGATGCTTGCAGAGAAGGGCTGGGAGGAGTCCTGTTGCAGGAAAATTCAGTCATTGCTTATGAATCTAGGAAACTGAAAACACATGAACAGAATTATAGTGCATATGATTTGGAATTTTCAGCTGTTATCCATGCTCTGAAGATGTGGCGACACTATCTTCTAGGGAAAAAGTTCACATTAATGACTGATCATATTAGCCATAAATACTTCTTTTCCCAAACTGACCTGAATGCAAGACAAGCCAGATGGCTGTCCTTTTTAAGTGAATTTGATATGGACATCAAGCATATCAAGGGGAAAGAAAATAAAGTTGCTGATGCATTAAGTAGAAATGCTTGTCAACATTTAAACAGCATTGGGAGTAGTGCTCAGATGGAGATAGAGGAATTGGTAGGAAAAGCAGCAAATCAAGATCCCCATTATGAAGCACTCTTGGTGAAACTACAGAAAAAGGATAAAACTGATTTCACTAAAAACCAAAGAGGGCTACTCTATTTCAAAAACAGGTTGTATATTCCAGATATAGAGTCACTGAAAAAAGAAATTCTAGATGAATATCACAAACAGCCCTATGCAGGACATCCAGGATACCAAAAGATGTTAACAGCCTTGAAGAAGAAATTGTTTTGGCCAGGAATGAAAAGAGATGTGGCAGAGTATTTAAGTAGATGTATGGAATGTCAGCTAGTCAAAGTTGAGCACCAACATCCAGCAGGTCTTTTAAACCCTTTGCCAATTGCATAATGGAAATGGGACACAGTTTCCATGGATTTTATAACAGGATTACCCAAGACTAAATATCAACATGATTCGGTAATGGTAGTGGTAGACACTCTCACAAAAGCTGCTCAATTTATACCAGTGAAATCTACTTTCGGAACAGCTCAGGTAGCAAATGTGTTCCTGAAGGAGATAGTAAGGCTTCATGGAGTTCCCAAAGTAATTGTTTCAGATCGAGATGCTAAGTTTACCGCAGCATTCTGGAAAGGATTGTTTGCAGGAATGGGTACCAAGCTGAATTTTAGTACTGCCTATCACCCTCAAACTGATGGGAAAACAGAAAAGACAAATCAAATTTTAGAGGATATGCTGAGAATGTATGTGATGGATAGGCCATCAAAATGGGAAGAGTATCTGCATTTAGCTGAGTTTTCCTATAATAATAGTTACCAATCCTCTATTAAGATGAGTCCGTTTGAGGCACTCTATGGAAGAAAGTGCCGTACTCCCTTGAGCTGGAGTCAACCAGAGGATAAACTGGTGCTGGGACCAGATGCACTACAAGAGATGGAGAGAATTGTTAAACAAATATAGAGAAATATCAAGACAGCACAAGATCGACAGAAGAGCTATGCTGATAAGAAAAGAGTGCACCGAGAATTCAAAGTGGGGGATCATGTGTATTTGCGCATCAAACCAAAAAAGAGCACACTTTATGCAGGAAGTTGTGCAAAACTGGCTCCTAGATATTGTGGTCCTTTTGAAGTTTTAGAAAGGGTGGGACCAGTGGCTTACAAGCTGACATTACCACCCCATGTTAGAGTGCATAATGTGTTTCATGTTTCATTATTAAAAAGATATGTGCATGCTGCTTCTCACATAATTGAATGGAATGTTGTACAGGTGGAACCAGAAGGGGAGTTTCTGCCAGAACCGCTTCAAATATTGGAGCGGGAAGAAATTGAATTGAGAAACAGAACAGTGGTCAGAGTAAAAGTGCAGTGGAAGCACTTTACTGCTGAAGAAGCCACCTGGGAAAGGGAAGCTGAAATGATGGAGAAATATCCATATTTGTTTAAATGAACTCTAGTAGTTGAATAACAACACTGAGGACGGTGTTTATTTTCAGAGGGGGAATATGTAACACCCCCAATTTGTGTGTTGAATTTTTAAAGTTAGACATTTGAATTTTAATCCTAAGGGGGTGGACCCCAAGGGATAAGTATGGTGTGAATGTATTTGCATATTTTATTTGAGGAAATAAATAAAATGATTGTGCATTTTGACCAAGATGAGAATTAGAGATCACTTGCCAAATTCATGAGGATGGATAAGGCAAAAAATCCCCAAAAATCTTTCAAAAATCCTTGAAAGAAATTAATTTAGATTTTGAGGAGGAATCTAAATTTCCCCAATGAAGAGGAGTAGTTGGGAAGAGGTAAGAAAAAGCTCGAAAAGCTGAGGAAAAGCATAAAACAGCTTTAAAGAGTCCAAAAATGGGAAGCCTAGGCTAAACAGGAAAAAAAGCATCCTGCTATTCTGGACGCAAAATTAGAAACATGCTTTGGGGAATTATGAGCTTAAATAAGCTGCTCCTAAGCAGATCAGTGGTTGGTCTGTCTTGGGAGGTGATCTCAGCTCGGGGGTGAATTCTGGGAGACAAAGAGGACTCTAAGGTTGGGAGGTTGGTCATTTGCAATTGTGGTATGTTCTGAAATTCTTGTTACTTTGTTTTATGATAGTATGAATTGACTACATATAAAATCGAATTTCTTCTGATATGAGTGATTTTTAGTACTACATTTACCAGAATCCAGCCTAAGGCTTTCACCTTCCAGATTCTGGTTAGTTGTAGAACCTGATCCATAGAGTAGGAACTCCAGAATTTATAAACCGAAGTCGGTTTAAATTTGAAGTTACTTGTCTCCACAGATACTTAAATGTTTTCTTAGCTTATGTAGATACAAGGTGATATTCTATGCATAAGTGTAGTAGAAAATATTGTAGCAGAACTGAGGTAAAGGAAGTAAAGACATTTGAATATGAATTTCAAAATTCTTCTAGATAAAAAGAAATTCTACTCTACAGTACTACTATAGCATTCATAACAATTTTATGGGAGTATTCTAACATTTATAACATTTAGGAAGTCTATTGAAATTTTTAAAATTCCTTCCTTAACCCTTGAAATAAATGGTATGGCTATAGACTAAATCTATGATTAATGAACAACATCCAATGAACTATTGCATACATGTGTAGGTATTTAATCAAAAACATATATATGTTAACAAGTATCAAGATCTAGCGCACTAGGTCTTTTTAACCTTGACTATAATGAGCTATGTACAAAAATGAAACATGTATGGTAAAAGACAGATAGGAATACGAAAATATATAAATAAACCTTATATATTAAAAGGAACCATGAGTACGTATCATATATGCAAAGGTGCAATCAAAAGGAAACCATACAAAATCTGCAAGTTAAACATATGGTATGAGCCCGATTTGTAATAACTCGTGGTGGCAACCATTATATATCCACCCATATGACTCACGATTGAGAAATTATGAGTTAGACGCACACATTATACACATATAAGAATTCCAAGGCTGATAAGAAGCGTGCGGTCAAACCCTATTGAAATGGGCCGACTCCCTGTACATGGATAAAAAGAAAAATATTAACACGAACCCTTCTACTATACCCTTGTAACCATTTCACTGAAATTAGGATTCTGTTTGAGCGACTACTACAATATAGTTTGAATATTGTATAGTCAACCCATCTCGGCAGTTAAAATCTAAGCAATAACGCATAGGTGGCAAATGCCGGGACCAAAACAAAAAAAAATCCCTGCGCAGGAGGCCGCGACCATCTATTGCGAGCAGTGGATTTTTATATATGGGCACAGGTATAAAATAAATCAATTCGAAATTCGATGCCGCTATGCGAATTTTCATGAGGAATGTATGAGTATCAACACTAACCGAAACACCAAAAACAATAGAGCCTGACGGGAGAAAATAACCAAGCCATGTTAATAAGAGCATATAAACCAATGCATAAGATGGGTTCTGTCAGAGAGTAAAAGAATATCAGTAAAGCGTAGTGAGGTTACCCAACTGGGGTCAACCACGATCTGAAGCCGGGCGCGAAACATAGAAAGACCTGGAAAAAAAAAATGTGTTAGGGATCGACGTGCAGACAGATAATGAATTATATCTATGGTGATGAGTTCTGAGAACGGAAATACGTGACCTGCAAACAGAGAAACCTTACGAGTCAAACAACTCGTGGAATCATCAACAGACTGCCCTTATGTACACAAATAAAGACAAGGAGAGGTTGGAAAACTAAAGAGAGCGATCGGGGAAACCTCATCTTCTGAAACCTCTGCATGAATAACCTGAAAACGAATTTGAGGTAACACCTTCTGAGTTATTCGAAGAAATGCAAGTGTAAAACATTGATAGAGTTAGGGTTAAGGGAAAAATGATAAACCTGGTGGCGGAGTTTCTCTTACGAATATTTACACCGGCACGTCGTTGTATTATCTCTGCCCACACACCGGAACGAATCTTGCTGTAGGAAAAGAAACTGAGAACAATGACAAATGCAACGACCAGGAATAGATCCAATTTCCACCGAACCATCTATATAGATACTCTTAGGCGGAGAACGATGGGAAGGACACCGAACTGTGGACGCTAAGATCAAACCGAGGGGTAGGGAAAAAACCCTAATCCCACTGCCCCAGGTAGTCAGAAAATCCCCATGTCGATCTGGGAAAAATCAATTTCTGCGATCGATTTGTACGATATAGGTCTGCATAGCTGAAAGGATCGGGCCGTTTGTACCAGCCAGCTGTGTGCTATGCCTAGAATGCTTACCGGGGTAGGATAACTCTAGTAGTCAAGCGGTCCCAATACAGGGTTTGGTGCACTCTGTGCTGGGCCAGCAGAGAGAAGTGAAGATAAACGTGACACATAATGTACATATTGAGCACAGGTACATACCCGACGGCACCCAATGCGTAAATCTCCCAAAACAAGCAACCGAGCCTGCAAGAAATGAACCATCAGCCATCACAGTAAACACATGTTAAATCATGGCATATGATCACCATCCTGCGTTGTTGTTCCTATCAACCGGCAGTACGCATAAGCATATTTTGAGTATAAACAATTCAGATTTGGTAGAACTGGTTCAAAGCAGAATAACGGAAATTCAACTGAGGAGGTAAGTTACATCAACACGCATATCTGGCGACCGCGTCACAAGCGGTACCATTCACACCGATGCAAAACAAGCGGAGCAGGCTCTGCAGCGCCGCATTAGAAGGATGGTGGTAATATTGAAAACCACTCCACTAAAAATTGATGAGTAGGACGAATGGGTAAGTCTGGACGCCACAAGTCAAAAATCGGATCTCATTCATACCCATTGACCCTGTCCATTGACGTAGCATGATGCATTTCAAATTCGTTGTGTATATGTCAAAGGAATCGTCGCCGTAAGCTCCACGACGACATAGCCTTGCCGAGGTGTTAATTCAAGAGTGCAGGCCAAGGTATTTCATGCAAAATCAACATTCGACGTGTTAAACAAATGATGAGGCGGTTTCAATAATGTGAGCAATGATATATACAAGTGTTATAACTACATGAACTGAGTGCTAATGTATAAAAGGGGGTTTTTTAAAATATATAGATAGGTATCACACATATACGCGTGCGCCCTCACGTCATAGTACGCATGTATGGGTTGTATAATGTGATATCATAGTGTTAGATAAAGGTATGGGTTGTATAATGTGATAGTATAGTATTAGATAAATGTACGAGTTGTATAATGGTATATTATAATGTTATATAAAGGTATGAGTGGTATAATGTTATATCATAGTGTTACATAAATGTATGGGTGGTATAATGTATCAAAAGGGCATACCTTATATGTATATAGAGATTATATATATAAATGGTGAAAAAAAAAATAGGTGGCCAATATAATTGTGTGAATTTCCGAAACATGGTCAAGAGATAGGTCATCTATAGATATAGATGTTTTATATAAATATATACATGCATCATGTAGGTATGCCAGAAAACCTATGCTTATATTTTGGCTAAAAATAATATCACTTGTTAACACCAAGAAGTATGGGAATTAAATGTATAGTGTGATAAGAAATATTAGGTGAGTAAAGGAAGTTTTTAACCAACAAAAGTAAAAAGTTAACTCCTTACTCAAACAAAAATAAATTTACCATATGTATTTATGTAAGGTTGAGTAGGACTTACCAATCAACTATTTCATCTCTAACCCGCATTCTCTTATAATTTGTATGGCCCTCGTGACGATGCATATATCACGTAAACATGCCCAACCACAGTGTCTCGAGAGAAGTACGATGGAAAATACTCTGTTATTTCTGAAGCAGAACTGTGTCTCCAGAGAAATACGATGGAAAACACTCCAGTATTGCTGAAGCAAAGATTCATTCATTTTCCAACTTGCACAAGAATAAATAAACTTTCCTAGAAGTTAACCTATCTGTCTTCAAACTACAACCCTTCAATTTCTCATTTATGCAAATATAGAAGATATGACCACCGTTGTTCGATTTACAAGTTAATTTCTCTAGGACCAACAACCTTAGATGTATAAATAGCATCTACTAACAAGAAATATACTTGGAGTGTAAATTTCTGGAATGGAAGTCACTTAATGGTGGCTAACAGGCTATGGCGTGGTGGTAGCTTGAGGAAGAAACATTCTTGCATACAAGAGACATCCATGGCTCTTTCCAAAACCAGCTTGGCTCTACCTGTAAATAATGAATACCTATTCAAGAATCCGTTTTACATCAAACTGATTCTTGATTAAATAGTTAAAGTAAAAATAAATTTGCCATATGTATTTATGTAAGGTTAAGTAGGACCTACTAATCAACTAGTTCATCTTTCAAAACCTGCGTCCTCTTATAATTTGTATGGCCCTCGTGAAGATGCATATATCACATAAACATGCCCAACCACGATGGAAAGCACTCCAGTATTGCTGAAGTGGAACTATGTCTCGAGAGAAGTACGATGGAAAATACTCTAGTATTGCTAAATAGGAACTTCATTCATTTTCCAACTTACATAGGAATAAATAAACTTTCCTATAAGTTAACCTATATGTCTTCAAACAACAACCTTTCGATCATTCATTTGTGCAAATCTAGAAGATACAACCATCAGTGTTCGATTTACAAGTTAATTTCTCTAAGACCAACGACCTCAGATGTCTCAATAACATCTACTAACAAGCAATATACTTGCAGTGTAAATTTCTGGAATGGCAGTCATTTAATGGTGGCTTACAGGCTATGGCATGGTGGTAGCTCAAGGAAGAAACATTCTTGCATACAAGAGATGTCCATGGCTCTTTCTAAAACTAGGTTGGATTTCTCCGTAAATAATGAATACCTTACCTATTCAGGAATTTGTTTTACATCAAACTGATTCTTGATTTTCTTGATTAAATAGTAAAGGGAAAATAAATTTACCATGTGTATTTATGTAAGGTTGAGTAGGTTTGTTACATACTCCCCCCCTTGAAGAGAACACTGTCCTTGGTGTGCTTCTCTCCCTGAAACTTAAACTTATACTCATGATATAGTAATATAAACAACCCAAAGGGGGTCCTTCCCCTTCACAATGAAACACTTTTGTTTCCTTAAATGTCATTAATTGAGACAATAATGTTTTTATCCGTATTCAGAAGCATGTATAACTCAAAATATATTCCATTTCCATTTTTAACTACTTATCCATTATTCAATTCATAACAATATAGAAAATTCTCTATACGAACTCACCTTTACTTACCAATTACTATTGGAAGTAATGATGGATTTTACACAAGCTCTTTGAGAATGGTTTAACAACCCATCAACACTCCATGGAAAGAGCCTGTAATGCATGACTAACAAATTAAATCACATTAGTCACATAGTTTCAATCAAATGAAATAATTGCAACTATCAAACATTCATGCAATATCAAGATAGTTTTAATGAGAGTACTTCCTCAAGTACTCAGAGAGCTCCAACCCCCTAATCGATGCATCATGTGCACACTGTCTTAGCTCTTGTTAAAGACATCCACAAAGTACTTCGAAAATTACTTAGAGATAACCTAGCTCTCTAATTGTACCAATGGTCAATCAATGCACGATGTGCATATCCTAGCCTCTGCTAAGACATTCAAACAAATTAGTAATAAAATAAATGAACTTATACATTCAGTAATTCATTTTCTGAGCACTAATATCCTTTCCTCTTAATATCTACATAAGGTATTTACACAATCATATAAAAGTTCATTTTAATAGAACACATAACTTATTACTTAATTTGTTCCACTATGAGAACCATAATGGTAAACAAAATTCTCCTCCCAACCCTTGGGAGTTGGTTTCTGCAACAAAATCGAGTCATTTTCACATGCAGACAGTCATTTGACAAAAGACCATCCCAGGTCCAGTATGGATTCCTTTTGGAAACATCATGCCTATTCCTCTCACAACGTGCCGTCTATGAGGAATTTTGGACCTTCTCCAATAGGCTCCAAAATCAATAGAGTTGCCTCAAGTTTTCTCCTGTTCACCATCTTGGCCAACTCTTTTCCCTTACTGAGATAATATATATCTAGGAAGAGGAAATCTGGGCAGGTAAGTGCCACCAACCCCTCCGGGCAAGCAACCACCTTCAACCCAAGGCCTTCTAGCCTTTCACAATTGTTGACAATTGTCTAGCATATTAAATTTATCTTTTAGCATTCTTTCCCATAGTAAATTACATAATCAACTTTATGAACATTATACATAAAGAAAAATATACTTTATGTACATCATACATCATACATGACCCTCCACCTGCCTCTAATGATATCTAGATTAACAAGAAACATGACTAACATATGTGTGTTGTACATTATTATTTCCCAAATAACAAAATCATGCACATTATAACATGATACTTTAACATTTATTGTTGCAATTCACATTGCAATGTTTGCGATGTTTTTACTTTCACAGGTTTTATGTTTTCATTAAGCTAACCATGCTTAATCTCATCAAAGACACTAATTATCGATATGCATTGTTAAAAAAAATATTCACTTTCAAAATAATTTTAGTTTCATGCATAGAATGTTGTCATACATATGATTCAATAAAAATATTCATTAATGTGTATATATCAATAATGATTAGGGTAATAGTCCCACATTTTCCAATTCCACTAGTGTACTGTTACCAACAGTCTAACACGTGAAGTAACTACTTGTTAAACACTTGCAATGATCTTTAATAAAAACCCATTCATGCATATAGGTTTTATTAGTTAATCATACAAAACTAACTAATCAATGCCAATAATAATCTTAATGTATCCATGACACAACTCACTCAAAAAATAGTCATTTGACATCTAGCCATTATAGTTAAGTCTCACTACTTGACCCATTATGTATTTTTAACATCTGAAAGGGTTCATTCAATTTAATTTTAAAAAATTCTATCGTCCTATTCAAAGACTTTCCTCATCTTTGCATTCATGCCTTAGTTTCACACATCATCACTATACACATTCATATTTTTCAAGTAGGGCATGATAACTTTAGTTATGTTCACTAAATGTATGAGTAATATGTCATATACCCAATTTTAATAAACAACTCTCACTTTCACTAGCGAGTACTCATGTTGTTCATAAATACAACAAACGTTTTATTGCCTTTTCACTTTCACTAGTGAGTACTCAGGTTGTTCAAAAGTACAAGAAAGGTTTTATTGTCATTTATCCTCAATAGGATTCCAATGTTAAGAAAATCGTTTTGCAACAACATTTTTTACTTTTTACTCTTCAATGCAGTTATAAACATGAATCACACATCTCATGTTAAGAGTAGACTACTGCATATATGATTCAATATGTAGATTTCTAGAATCATATATCAATCAATATGTAGATTACTAGTATCATACCTTAACTGATGGCAATTAATATCATACCTCAATTTATTTTTGCTTAACAAGTCCCAAAGGCGCCAGTGCTACAACACTTAGCTCTGATACCACTTGTAACATGAACCAATTACTTCACATGCAAATGCAGGGAGTTAAATTTTTTTATACAGGTTACCCACAGGGAACTATTCAAATCACTATTAAATATTCCTTCCACATAATTAGATAGATTGTTCACCAGTTCATACTGTAACCTTAGATTAAGAATGGTAAATTTATTAACCATTAAGCAGTTCTTTTGTAGTACATTAACATAAAACTTTATGATGTAACCTTGCATTCATTTCAACATTCTTGTATTCATCACATACTTGACATTCTGAACATCACAACAAGAAAGGAATCAACATCATCAACTTGACACAATAATCAATCACATCATTGAACACCAATATACCCTAGAAACCCCGTAGGGTAAAAACCAACAAACGTTTAATTTTATTATTAAGCACTCGAAAAGGTGTTCAACCCTCACTCAATGGATTATAAGGGAGACCATCCCTTAACCATCGTTATAAATCTTACAAGGAAATATACAAATATCTAGCTTAAAGCCATTACAATAATTATGATAGCATTTACCCACAAATATTCATATCTTCATATCTTAGTGGCATGGATGCACCTACATTAGACCATCCTGCAACTCGCACTCATCTGCATGAACCATTAATCATTCACCTGCCACCATGTTAAGCATCATATTTCCTTTGTACAAGTTAACATCATTTCTTGCTAATTTTTCCTTCAAGATACATTGATGTCAAGATTCATAAAGTACTAATCAACGCATTCACAATCTATACTTTGCGATGCTTCTCCATCTACTCATGTAGAGTCATGACATGCAAGCATAATATTACGACATTCTTCCTTTAACAACACTACGCCTGTGCTGGCTTTGGGCATGGAACCATCAAAGGATGTCTGTAAAATATTAACTAATATTTCCTTCGCATTAGCACACATTCTTGCAAGGAAAATCGCTACAATTGTAATATATCAGTTACAATATTCGTACATGCGAATTACAAAAAGTTAATTAAAATAACTAACCCTTAATATATTACTTTTGGTGCAGGTAAAGAAAGCCAATGTATATATTTTCCAGAAGAGTCTTCCCAAAGGAATGCTTAACATAGCAGAGTATCCAAATACCTATTTACAGTAAAGCATACAAATACATGTCTTCATTTAAAATATTATACCAACATTACCCATATATATATATGTTCCAGGGGAACTAACACATTAATATGGGTTTTATGCATGTAATCCATCTTATTTTCCAAAAAATATTTCCCTATGTAGGCTAACTAAACATGATATCATTTCCCACATGCAAATATATATTCTTTCCAATGAAATATAAAACAAATATTGCATGCATATACATGATGTTGTTCCGAAAGAAACTAACATAATAATTATGATAGCATAGAGTAATCACATACTCAATAGATCTTCTATCGATGCAAAGAACCTTTTTCCTCTATGATTCTACATGCAAGTTGCTCATGCTTGGCTTCCAAGAGTTTATCATAGGTAGCCTCTTTTATGCTTAAAAACTACGCAATGCTAACAAGGTTAAATTAACATTTAATACACCTAAATGAAGATGTTGACATAATACATATATAAATGTAATATTTTCAAGAGGTTATTCTTTTCTGTAAGAACAACATAATATTTTCCGAAGAAGCAAGTATTCTTTTTACACAAGATTAAACATGATATTTCTCAAAGAAAGTATTATGAGAAACTAGCATGGGTTCTTCATGGCTTATTTTCCAAGAAAAACTCATTAACTAATCTCCCATCCCATGAGATATCTTTAATAATTAACTTCTTTCATCTATATTCATTTTCAAGAAAATAACTTGGATTTCCTTATCATTTCATACTCATGTATAAAATCTCTTTTTTTAGAAAAATAACAAGAATATAATTTGTCTTACATAAGATGCATATATATAAAGACAAGTAAAATTACTTATATTATCTGTTACTACTACAGACATATTTGAAGATACATATAGCAATCTTTGCAAGAACTCACACGGTTTCTTTTTTGAAAAACTAGTAGAGTAAGTTTGTCTTTTACCATGGTATATCTCTAAGAATAATAAATTTATAAAGGATTAACATAATACCAATACTTTCAATAACTGACAAGGATTATGTCTTTCACCATGGTATATTACTAAGAACAATATCTTGTTGATAGCATTTACTTCCAAATAATTTTATTTAATGATTTAAGCCAAATAATAGTTAATCCTAATTTATTTTATCAATTCATAAATGAAAAGGAATTATAATCTTGATTTTGAAAACATATTATACTTTGTTACTCCATCTTGTTGTTAATTATTTTGTTAGATATATTTTGTTACATCTAGTAAATTTTATATTTGAAAATTTTTATTATAATTAAAATATTTTAATAATAATAAAAAATAGAGTTAAGAGAATTATGGTTTGAAAAATAATAAAATAATAGAATATAAAAAAATTTGTTTGAATTTGACAACCTTTTCTATTAAATATTAGGAAAATGGGAATACTATAGCCTTACCAATTAAAAAATAAAGCATAATAAAAAATCAAGATATTTTAATTCCTACTATCCCACTAATGATGTTATACTTTATAAGTATTTAACCTTTGGTGTGATACTAATATTATAATCTCACATATCACTAAAAAAAAAAAAAAAGCTAAATCAAGCAAGGAACTTTGAAAAGTACTACAAGGGATTAAAGAAAATTTCCCAAAAGTAAAAATAACAAAAGTATTTTTACATAAAAAGATTAAAGTGCTAATACTCATAAATATGAATTCAAGATAGTTTGGATATTTAATTATTGTATTTTTAGATGTTGAAAAGTTTCTATCTTAAGCTTAATATCAAGTGAGATTGATACTATTTTTACCATTAAAACATTGGAGCATGAAATATTAATGGGTTGCTAACATATAAGGAAGTATTTTTTGGAAAACATGGAAAAAGAAATCTTATCATAGATGGTTTGGGTGCATGGCTTGATACATAAGAAATAATATCTCTCTTACCATTCAACATCATAATATATAAGGTCTTAATAAATACATCCTATAGGAAAATAGTCTAGATGAAAATTGTATGCATAATACATTTGACAAATATATTTAGGGTTTAAGAAATGAACATAATATCCTCTTAGCAAGAGGATGTAATGGTATGATTAATATTACAAAGAAAAAATTTTTTAGGAGTGATTATAATCCTTCAATCTTATGGATATATAAAGAAATTATCCTCAGGTGATACTAAGTAATGCATTAATTACATGATATATAATATTATTTTTTTCAAATGGGTAGTAAATTTTGACCAGTTAAATAACCATGAATATGATTAGATATCATTTTCATCATATATCATTTTCATCATATATGAATATGATTAGATATCATTTTCATCATATGATTAATATTACAAAGCAAAAAAAATTTAGGAGTGATTATAATCCTTCAATCTTATGGATATATAAAGAAATTATCCTCAGGTGATACTAAGTAATGCATTAATTACATGATATATAATATTATTTTTTTCAAATGGGTAGTAAATTTTGACCAGTTAAATAACCATGAATATAAATAAACATGAATATGATTTTCGTCATACACCTTTAATCCAAACTCTAAATGTTTCCATTCATAAATGTTAGCATTGAAGAGAATTCTGAAGGCACATACTTTTTTAACAAAACTAAAATTATTTCTCTCTTAGATGATTAAATAGAGAAATAAATATCCTATATTATAAACACAAAACTAAAAAATATCAATCATAATTTTAAGAAAACCCTTTTTCCTCCAATAGAAATTTATTTATTTAGGCATTTTGTAAAAATAAAAATAGAACAACCAATTGCTGGTATGATATCCAATGTAAAATTAATATGAATGAGTTTAGATATGCTTATAAATAGTTCTTAATACTTGATAAGGTGATTTCATAGAAATTCCTAGTTAAGAGGAAAATATTTCTATATTAGTAAGAAGAAATAAATTTTTTTTACAAGTATCTAAATTTGATCCTAATAACTCCTAGAAGCATAAAGAAAATAATGTTATTAGTTTTGAGGAGTGCAATTTTTCCTTAGAAGTTTTTATGTATCCCTTTTCCATGAACACTATGGCTACTTTTCCCATAGAGAACTATGTTTTATCTATGGAAGACAAATATAATAGTAATGAAATTTACAAATGAGAAATATAATGATATCAAATAGTAACAAGATAAAATATGAAATATTAAAAATTAGCGGGTTTATTCTTTCCCTGACATAAAAAAAATATCTGGAGGTTAGTGCCCAGGTATCCTAAACTTTAGATGAAAATCTTGGTTGTACTTGATTTTGAAAATGGCTTGAAATAAATCTTTATACTTATAACAGCATTATGTTTGGTTATAGTTATTTTAGGATATTTATATAGCATTATTTTACAAAAGAATACTATGATATGGATAGAAACCCATGAAAAAATATCTAAATATTAGAATGGATCTAGGAGTTATTACTCAATTGTGGATCACCATATCAGCATTAAGATTGTAATAGACCTACTCAACTTTAAGTAGTTACACATAGTAAATCTCTCTTACTTTAACTATTTGATCAAGAAAATCAAGAACCGGTTTTACGTAAAACGCATTCTTAATAACTACCTTGGTATTCTTTATTCACGGAAGATCTCTGGAGGAGGAAACACACACATTTCTTTTTCTGTCAAGCGATGAAACTAGTTAATCATTCATTTGAAGTGCTACATAGCAGGTCTTCACACTGCTGTAATTCTATAAACATGTTAGAGGAAAATCCCTCCTTCCCTCTATGCAGACCTTGGGTTGCTTGGGTTGTCGGATTCTCTTATAACCTTTGCAAGATGGTTAATCATAGTATTAGTCAGTCTCAAAGAGGAGTGATATGGCCAGTTTAATATCCAATCTGGCAGTTGTTTGAGGTTAAAAGATAAATAAAACACGAATGATCTGAAGGTTTCAGGTTTGCATGTACTGTGAATACTACACATAATATAGAATTGCGGAACGATTGGGTGTTTTTTCATTTTTGGTATGCTCACTTGCATTGCCTTGTGTTTATTAATGCAGCTTTTGAGTTTTTGATACTGGAAGAAAATGGGCTTGGGAAAATTTGGAAATGTAGAGAATAGAGGAATGTGGTGAAAGACATGGATTATTTTATAAAAGAAACTTTGGAATCATTAAATAATCATGTGACCTATGTGAAGCAAATAATCGTGAGCACTCAGCTGTGCAAGTGGGCGTTGGGCTGTTCAAGAGGGTGAACACAAGATAAAAGATAAGTCATCTTGAAAGAAATATATTTTTTTACATTATTGTTTTATCATCTTCTTGAAATAAAATAAAAGTATTGTAAAATATTTTTCATACTAATCTTTTACTTAGGTTGTTGAAGGAAAACAAAAGATTGTATGAAAACAACCACTTTTACTCTTAGATATATACCATGGTAAAAGAAAATATTATAATGTACATTCTTAAAAAGATTTCTATTATGTTAATATCTTAGAAATATATTATTCATAGTGATATACCATGGTAAAAGACAAGCTTACTATGCTAGTTTTGATGAGAAGAACCCATGTGATTTCTTGCAAAGATTGCTATTATGTATCTTGAAAGATGTCAGTAGTAGTAAAATATAAATTAGTAAATTTTCTTCTCTTTATATATATGCATCTTATTTAAAAAAATATAGGATGCTTGTTTTCTTTTAAAAGGTATTTCTTACTGGTGTGTTGAATGATAAGAAATCCAAGTTCTTTTCTTCGAAATGAATATGGATTAAAGAGGGTAACTCTTGAAATATTTTCATGTGTAGTGAATAAGAAAAGAGAAATTTCTCAAATTAATATTGTTAAGAGTTTTATGAATATGTATGTATACATTAACCATGTTGTGAATATGTATATATAGATTACCATGGTGTTGGTAAAGATTAGTTATTTAAAAAAACCTTGAATAGATTACCATGGTGTTTGTAAATATTAGTCATTTAATAAATCCATGGATAGATTACCATGGTGTTGGTAAAGTTTAGTTATTTAATAAATACATGGATAAAGGAACTATTCAATTATATTTCTTTAGAAGAAAAAAATATGTGATTACTTTTATGGTATCATGATTATGATGTTAATTTATTTTGGAATACGATCATGCATAGGCATGAAATATTTGCAATAAATTCCATTAGAAAGAATATACATTTGTATATGGGAAATGATAACAAGTTTTGTTATTCTACATTGATTCTTTGGCAAAAAGGATGAATTACTTGTACAAAAACTAAAGTAATGTTTTGGTTCATTCATATATATGTATGGGTAATGTTGGTATAACATTTCGAGAATAAGACACTTATTCTTATGCTTTATTCCATTAGTTTTATGGAATGAAACCATGTCTTTGCATTCCTATTATGTTATATTTACTGGAAAAGGAAATATGTGTTTGCATGTTCTCTGGTGTTAAGCACTTCTTTGGGAAGACTCATGAAGGAAGCTATGTGCTTTGTTGTGTAAGCACTGCTTTGGGGAGACTCTTTTGGAATCTATATGCATTTGCATGCATGGGAGAAATGTTTGTTATGATAGCTTTCATTCCATGCACCAAAAGTAATAGCTTAAGGGTTATTTATTTTGATTAAATTTATGTAAATCGCATGCACAAATATCGTAATTGTTATATCAGTTATTTCAAAGAAATGTTGGCGAGATGTAGCTATTGTCTTGTAGGAATGTGTGCTTAAGTGAGGGAAAAATTAGTTAATGTGATCACTTATAACTAGCTCATATGTAGAATGTGTTGTTAAAGGGAGAATGTCAAGGTATTTTACTTTCATGTCATGAATATACATGAGTAGATGGAGAAGCTTATCTAGTATAGATTTATGAAATGATTGATTAATACTTTATGAATCTTGACATCAATTTATGTTGAAGGTAACATTACTAGGGAATGATGGTGACATGTATAAAGAAAATATTATGCTAAAGATGGTGGCAAGTAAATGATTATGGTTCATGAAGATGAGTGTGATCTGTAGGATGATCCAATGTACGATGGTCCATTGTAGTTACATCCATGCCACCAAGATATAAAAATATGAACACTAGAGGGTAAATTCTATAATATTTATAGTAATGTATTTAAGCTAGATATTTGTATATTTCCTTGTAATATTTATAAACGATGGTTAAGGGATGGTCTCCCTTATAAACCATTGAGTGAGGGATAATCACCCGCACGAGCGTTTAATAATCAAATTAAAAATTTTATGGTTTTCACCCTATGGGGTTTCCAGGGTATATTGGTGTTCAATGATGTGATTGATTATTGTGTCAAATTGATGATGTTGATTCCTTTCTTGTGGTGATGTTTATAATGTAAAGTAAGTTATGACTACATGAATAATGAATGAATGCAAGGTTACATCTTACAGTTATTTATTAATGTACAACCATAAAGGCTATTAAGGGTTAAGCAACTTACTGTTCTTATACAGAGGCTACACTATGAACTAGTGAACATTCTATCTAATGACTAGTAAGGAATATTTAATAGTGATTTGGATAGTTACTAATGGGTAACTTGTATACCAAAAAAAGAATTAACTCCTGCATTTCCATGTGAGGTTATCAATGTATGTTACAAGTGGTATCAATGCTAAAGGTTGCAACACTGGCACCTTTGGGATTTGTTAAGCGAAAAGAAAATGAGGTATGCTACTAAATGACATCAGTTAAGGTATGATTCTAGAAATCTACATATTGATTGATATATGATTGTAGCATTCTGTATATTGAATGATATGTGTAGTAGCCTACTCTTCATGAGATGTGTGACTCATGTTTATAACTATATTAAAGAGTAATTAGTAATAAATGTTGTTGCAAAATGGTTTTCATAACATTGTAATCCCATTGAGGATAAAAGACAATAAAACCTTTGTTGTACTTATGAACAACCTGAGTACTCACTACTGAAAGTGAGAGTTGACTATTAACATTTGGGTATATGACATATTACACATACATTTAATGAACGTAACTAAACCTACCATGCACTACTTGAAAAATATGAATTTGTATAGTGATGGTGTCTGAAACTAATGCATGAATGCAATAGGTGAGGAATGTCCCTATATAAGATGATAGAGTTTTTTAAAATTAATTTGAATGAAGCCTTTTAGATGTTAAAAATACTTAATGGGTCAAGTAGTGAGACTTGACTTTAATGACTAGTTGATTGACTCGTTTTTGAATGAGTCATCATGGATGCATTGAGATTATTAGTGTCTTAGGGCATTGAATGAATAGCTTTTGAATGAGTCATGTCATGGATGCATGACGATTATTAATAACATTGATTAGTTATGAGTGACTAACTAATGAAATTTATATGCACAGATCAATTTTGAGTAATGATATTTGAAAGTTGTGAAAAAGTGATTATGGTAATTACTTCATGTGTCAGTCTATTGGTAACAGAACATTATGGGAATTGGAAATGTTTGCACTCATACCCTAATCGTTATTGACACATAACATTAATGAATATTTGCATATAATTGTATGCATGACAACATTTTATGAAGGAAATTAAAATGATTGCATAAGATAATATGTGCTTAAGAAATGCATATTTACGATTAGCATTGTTGCTTATAGTAAGCATGGGTAGCTTAATGGAAACATAAAAATTGTGAAAATAAAACATCACAAACATTGCAATGCGAATTGCAAGAGTAAATGTTAAAGTATCATGTTATAATGTGCATGATTTTGTTATTTGGGAAATAATAATGTACAACACATGTATGTTAGTCATGTGTATGTTAGTCAAGATTCCCGTTAACATAGATATCATTGGACCCGTGTTAAGGGCAAGTATGATGTATGATGTACATAAAGTTTCTTTTTGTATAATGTGTACATAGTTAATTATGTAATTCACTATGGGAAACAATGCTAAAAGAGAATTTTAACATTCAAGATAGTTGTGAACAATTATGAATGGCTAGAAGGCCTTGGGTTGATGGTGGTTGCCTTCCCGAAGGGGTCGATGGCGCTTACCTACCCTGATTTCCTCTCCCTAGAGATATATGATCTTAGTAGGGAAGAGAGTTGGCCAAGATGGTGAAGGGGAAAAACCTGAGGGAACTCTATTGATTTTGGAGCCTGTTGGAGGTGGCTGAAAAATTCCTCATAGACGGGACGTTGTCAGAGGAATAGGCATGATGTTGCCAAGAGGAATCCATACTAGACCTGGAATGTTCTTTCGTCAAATGACCCTCTCGATTTGAAAATGACTCGATTTGGTTGTGGAAACCAACTCCCATGGGTTGGGAGGAGCATTTTGTTTTTGGTTCTCATAGCGAAACAAGTTAAGTAATAAGTTATGAATTTTTATATGATTTTGTAAATATCTTATGTATATATTAAGAGGAAAGGAGATTAGTGCTCGGAAAATGAATTATTGAATGTATAAGTTCATTTATTTTATCACTAATTTGTTTGAATGTCTTAGCAGAGACTAGGATATGCCCATGGTGCATTGCTTGACCATTGGTAAGATTAGAGAGCTAGGTGCTCTCTGAGTACTTTTTGAAGTACTATGTGGATGTCCTTAGCAGGAGTTGAGATAATGTGCACATGATTTATTGATTAGAGGGTTTGTAACATCCCTAGTTCTATGATTTTAATTGGCATTTGGAACAAAATCCAAAGGGGAAAGTGGACCGAAATGGAGAATTATTGTGTGGATTTATATAACTATTTATTAATGAAAAATAAATGGAATATATATATGTGCACTACGGCCAGATGAGATTGGAGATCATAAGCTTAATTCATGAGGATATGGATAAGGTTAATACTTTCCCAAAACCTTTCAAAAATCCTTGAAAGGAATAATGCTAAGTTAGATTTAAGAGGAAAAATCCAAAGTTCCCCAATGAAGAGGAAAGTAATTGTGAAGAGGTGGAAAATTTGGAAAAGTAGAGAAAGCAGATTTAAAGTACCTCATTGAGGGAAGCCTAGGCAAAAATAGGAAGAAAGCATCTTAAAAATTTTGGATGCAGAATTTGGAAACAGGCTTAGGGAAATCATGGCTTAAGTAAGTGGTTTTAAAACAGACTGAAGTTAGTCTGGTCTGGGAAGATCTCAACTCAGGGGTGAATTCGGTAGAGAAATAATTCTAAGGTTGGGAGGAATAGTATTTAGTTATTGGTATGCATACATATCACTTAAAATTCTTTTGATCTTACCTGAACCATCTCTATATGGTTATAAATTATTATTTTAATTGATTTGCAAAAATCTAGAATTTTAATGGCATGATTATTTACTGCATGTAGCAAACTAAATTTAGTGGATGAATTTTAGGATATATAGTAGCAGCGGAAAAATCTTACATGAACCATATTCCAGAGTGTCGAAACCATATAAAGTTTTGGATCTGGGGATAGTTATTCTGTAGAGAAAAATAAAAATAACATCTAAAATTTACATGATCGAGAACTGTACATTAAAGTTAGAGATTTAATCTTTTTGAACAAAATTTTCTATGGAGAAAAGTTGTGAGGCATACACTATGAAATTATTTTAGCAGTTAGCTATGTAAATCTGAGTAGGAAAAACTCAACAACTTAAACATTATATACAAATGTAGAATGATTTAGTGTTCTACAGTATAAATTGTGAATACAAACAGAAAATAAATCTTCCTCTTAAGAACCGTATAGAAAATATATACAAATATATATATTCAGGTAAAAATTTATAACATATGCAGTTCTGAAATGAAAGTATTAGAGGAAACACTGTTGAGCATTATAATTATTCTATACAGAATGATTTAATTAAACATAAATTAATATCTTTTTGAAATGAAAAATAAGATAGACAGTTAGGAAGCAATAGTAAAAGTAACAATCTACAGAGAAAATAATACCTCCTGTTATGGTTAAGAGAATTAACAATTTTGAAAAAAGCCATAGACTATTATGCTGTGACCCTAATTACAAGTCTAGGTGACATTAAATCTTTATCTTAAAAAAAAAAATAAAAAAAAAATCAGATGAGCTAGTATTAGAATCATGAACATATTTTAGAGCTCTTTCTCTAGAAAAAGTTTTATCACAAATTAAATAGAAAAGAAAATAAATTGATATAAAATCTCTAGAAGGGATAAATAAATTTTGAAAATTATACAGTACTGCGGGTAAGCAAATTTCCTTATTACCCTGATATTCTGCAAGTGAAATTGAAGCAAATGAGATAATATAAGCTAGAATAATACAAATAACATTCTTGCAGGTGCAGCATACCTAGTTTATGTGTTTGATTTTCAAAAAAAAAAAAAAACTAGACATTTGAATTTTAATCCTAAGGGGAGTGGACCCCAAAGGACAAGTATTTTGTGAATGTAATTAAATATTTAAAGTGAGAAAATGAATAAAATAATTCTATACAGATTTACCAAAATGAGAATTATGAGATCACTTGCTAAATCCATGAGGATGGATAAAGGCAAATACTTTCCCCACAATCTTTCAAAAATCCCTGAAATAATTTATTTCCAAATTAGATTTTGAGGAAAATCTAGTTTCCCCAATGATGTGGAGAGTAGTTGGGAAGAGGTAAAAAACTGGGAAAAGCAGAAAGCAGCTTTAAAAGTCCCTAAATAGGGAAGCCTAGGCAAACAGGAAGAAAAGCATCCTGATATTCTGGATGGAGAATTAGAAACAAGCTTTGGGGAGCAGTAGCTTAAATTAGCTATTCCTGAACAAATTAGGGGTTGATCTGTTCTTGGAGGGATCTCAGCTCGGGGGTGAATTCTAAAGATAGACGAATTCTAAGGTTGGGTGGATTGGTCATATAATTAAGTGGTATGCACAGTTCATTTACATTTTTCTGTTATAAGGTGTAGGTATAAATTTTATGTGGTATTGAATGTGAAAGTAGTATATGTGGCATGCTGCGAGTGATTATGTTCCATACATTTAACAGAATTATCAGAAGAATTAGTCTTCCAATTTCTGTGCAGTTGTAGGAATCACATGTATGGGACGGAATTCATCAGAATCTCTAAACCATAGCTGGTCTAAATCTGAGAATACATATTTCCCAAAGATGATTTACAGTTTAACTTTAATTTTCTTCTGTTTTTGTGAAGTAAATCCTAAGTATCGAAAAATGAACCCTGGTACCCTTACATGCATCATAGAGTAAGGAAACTATATACAAAGCATATTTACTTAGAATAAGCAGTGAAATAAATAAGCAGAAAACACAGAGTATATAATTGATAAAAATGCCATAGATCACTAGTGACAGGATACTGAATTCAATAAATTGGCAAACCTGAGTATGTTACAAGTATACCTATATGTTTAGTCACAGAACTAAACTCATTCCAAATTTAAACACAGATGTATATTTAATACATTGCACAGTCATCTATACTGAAACCAAAGGCTAGTGATACATAGGTGAGTACAGTACTGATTAACATTGTATGTTAGACATGAGAACTAATTATAGTTACACAAATTCTATACAGCAAAATTTAAATAAAAAGGTCTAACGAGATGAGTATTTAAACCTTATAAACTCATTACCATCATAGTATTTTAAAGATCTGTAGTTATACCAGTACCAAAAAGGAACGAGTGAAGTATTGGAGAAAACGGTGGTGAAATATTTAAATTATTATATTGGAAAGACAACACATTACTGGAGATTTAATTCGGCACTAGTGATTACATTACCTAAACGTGAGAGAGTTCTCACTTATTTCATCGAACCATAGGAAAATTCTGAATGATTCGAAATCTTGTAACAAACGAAAAGAATTTTTCTTGACCCAAATACTATATGGACTTCGCAGAAATAAATTAATAGAGTTCCAATACACTGGTATATGGAAATAACAGTAAATAAAAACAAAATACCATTGGTACAAAGGATTTTAATTTTTCAAAATATAACAGACCATGAACCATGGAATAAAAAGTTCGTATATACAGAAGGTCCAAAGCGGAATTTAAATTAAATGAAAAGTCATCAATTAGAAAATTTTAGTATATGGTTCGAATCTCCTTGGATTCAATGATAGTATCCACGGACTGATATAAACCAATGTTAAATAAGTCGTTGCAAAGGCAATATGTTAATACATAGCTGAAGTTTCATGAGTACCGACCTGTATCAGAGAGAGAAAGGTATTACAAATTCTTCAACGAAAAAGGCAACGAGCTCTTGAGAAGTATTCAGACGAATGAGGTAGCCATTATTTACCTGTAATCGAATATATGGAAATTTCATCAATTAAATAAATAAGTGAATAATTAAATGAAGGAGAACGAAAAGGAAATCTTGTTTAAGGGGCTGAATGAGTTTGAATTCTATAACAAAAATCATTACCTGGTCAGTGAATGACTCTGGAAGTATTCATCTGGGTTAAAAATATGTAGAAAAAAAATCGAAATAAGATTTTTGTAGAGATAAACATGTGAGAATTGACTAGAGGCAGAATTTATGGGGATATAAAGGTCCATTGGGTCTTTTAAACAGGATCTTGTGATGAGGAGAAGTGAAAATAAAATCAGCGACCAAATACCTCGTTTCCTTACTATTAATACCAAAATGCTGGAAAAGCGTAGTTTACCTGCATGAATGGTGAGTGAAGCTATGGAAACGAAGCGTCTTGCATCATTAAGTTGCAGCGATCAAGAAAAAACCAGGCCGTGATAACTAAACAAAGAATGGTTGTAGAGCGGTAGGCGAATAAGCGAACAAGAGTTAGTTCAACTCTTATAGTAAACATATCGATAACCTAATAAAATCTTAGTAGTCAAGTAGCGTAAACAATCTGTAGACTATCACATGGATCGACAACGATCTTGAAAATTCATTTTGGTAGGAATTCAATAAAAGCAGACGTACAAGTACCTCAAGATAATTAATATCCATTCAGAACAGTAAACGAACAGTGCTATAAAATATATTTTAACTTAGAGTAGAGGATACGAGCAAATCCATAGATCGAATACCAAGGTACGATGAGCTGTGTATGATAAAGTTGAGGTAATTGACATGAATATCCCAACGTAGAAATTACGAAACCATCACACCAAAACACGACAAAGTACTTGGGGTGTACTCCATATCACCCAAGTAAGAGAACGATAAAGTCATGTAAACTAGAAAAATAGCAAGGTACGCCAACGCCTATGTGAAGAACAATATATAATTGTTGGATGAGTACAATATGTTGCTAAGAACGTATATCATGAAGGTGGAACTTTTCTAATGATTTTAAATTAAAGGGAATCACCAATAGAATAAAAATCATCATATAAATATATATATATATATAGGATGGATGTTATATGTGTATATGATGGAGATTATATTAATTGTATATAGTGGATTTTATATATATATGGTGAATATATATATATATATATAGCTATGGAATAGAATTAAGGATTTAATGATATGAAATATAACGATTAATGTAACAAAGGGATTTATACCAAATCTTTTCTATGTGTTACTCTATTGGAATGTATATGTACAATGGGGAATAGATTAAACATATAAATGAGGTAAATTAAAAGGGTAATAATAAATGTATCAGTTAAATGAAAAAAATGGAGTTGGCATAAATCCCCAGAAATGATAATTTTAAAGTGAAAGGAGAGTTAGTTTTAGAGGGACAACCTTAAAAAAAAAAAAAAATTAGTATGGGGAAGTAGAGGGACATGACAAATGGTATCAGAGCTCAAGTTATATAAACTGGGTTGTTGTTATTGTGCTCACTGTTGCTGTGTGTTCACTGTATAAATTATTTACTATGAAAAAAACAAATTTATTTCTAATCTGTGTTGTTTAGTGTACAGTGGTGCTGGAATGGCAAAAGGTGAGGAAATTTATGTTGATCTGCGTGATGATGACAATACACCAGATCCCAATGCTCTGGTGATGGCTATGTTGCATAGTTTGCAACGAGAAATGGCTGAGCTAAGAAGCCAAAATGATAGATTGTCATTAGCCAGTGAGGAGCAGGAAAATCTCATCAAAGAACTAACTTCGCAGAACAGCCAAGAAGGTGAAGGTTCTGGAAAGAGGAAGACTGATGAGTCTGAGGAAGATGATGCTGTTAGGCATCAGTATAAGCAGAAAAAGGAATTACAGGGGCAATTCTGAAAGATCAGGCCTCCCTCCTACGATGGGGAGAAGGAGGAAGATGCTGAAGCCTGGTTGCTGAACATGATTAAGTACTTCTAGGTCTATGAATATGAAAGCAATCTAAAGGCCAGATTGGCTGTTTATCAGCTACAAGGTAAGGCTACCTTGTGGTGGGAAAAGATGAAAATGGTTCATGCCATTGATGAAAAGACAGTTACTTGGGAATATTTCCAGGTTAAATTTAAAAACCGCTACTTAAATGAACGTTATTATGATGATAAAGCAAAGGAATTCCATGAACTTAGACTGGGACAGCTCACAATTGATGAGTTTGTCACCAAGTTTACCAATCTTTTGAGATATGTCCCTTACATTAGGGAAGAGAAGGCAAAGGTGCAAAGGTTTCTGAACTGTTTGCCGACTGTGTACAAAGAGAAGATCGAGTTTGATAACCCAAAAAATATGGACGAAGCTGTTAGAAAAGCTAGATTATGTTATCAACATTTCAAAGGAAAAACTGAATATGGAAAAATCTGGGTAAATAAGAGTGATTTCAAAGGGAAGAAACAGAAACTAGCTTATTTGAAGAATTTTGGCAGGGATCATCAGAGAAAGAAATTTAATAAACCCAAAGAAAGTCAAACTTCTCAGTCCCAAGTGGGTTCAAAACAAATAGATGGAGACAATAAGAAAGAGGGCATAGTTAAAATGAGGGAACCCTTGAAATGTTGGGGATGTGGAGAACCCCATCTGTTGAGGGATTGTCCCCACCGAAACATTCATATGATTATGACAGATCGAGAAGCTACCACAATAAATGACATAGCACGAAATATACCCACCGTCAGTGCAGCCCTAGAGAACCGACAAGCAGAACACCAAGCTACCATGGTTTAAATGGAGGGTAATATTTCTGACCAATCTGTTACTGTTTTGATTGATCCAAGTGCTTCTTTGAGTTACATTAGTCCAAAAATTGTAGAAAAATGTAATCTCAAAACTGAAAAATTTTAGCAGTCCTGCTTGGACCAGTCAGCCACTGAAACCAAGAGGAAAGTAACTCATAAGTTACCTTAGATAGCAATCAAATTAAATGATTTTCAAACAGAAGTGAATTTAAACATTCTTCCATTAGGTTCATATGACTTGCTAATAGGAATGGACTGGCTGGAAAAGAAGAAAGTCATGATGAATTGTTGGGATAAAACCCTGCATGGTATTAATGAAGGTGGGAAACCTTTTATTCTTAGGGGAAAAACAAAACCCATCTCTGTAAGAAAAATATCAGCCCTACAATTAAAACAAATAGCGAGGAAATGATACCAAGTCTATGCAGTACATGTAGAAGAGATAGAACAGAAAAATGAAGAAAATCTGATGAATGCTTTGCTAGTAGTAAGAGAGTTTAAGGAAGTTTTTCCAGATGAGATTCATCATCTCCCTCCCAAAAGAGAGATTGAATTTTCAATCAATTTGGTGCCGGGAGCAACACCTGTTTCTCGAGCCCCTTATCGAATGAGTCCCCCTGAACTCAGGAAGCTGAAAATGCAGTTACAAGAATTGCTAGATAAAGGTTATATCAAACCAAGTCTGTCTCCTTGGGGAGCACCAGTGCTATTTGTGAAAAATAAGAATGGAACCTTTAGGATGTGCATTGATTATCGTCAACTGAATAAGTTGACCATTAAAAACCGATACCCTTTGCCCAGAATTGATGATCTTTTTGACCAAGTGAGAGGAGCTTCAGTATTTTCGAAGATTGACTTAAGGACTAGTTATCGCCAGCTCAGAATTAAGGAGGAAGACATTAGCAAAACAGCTTTTCGAACTAGGTATGGTCACTACGAATTTGTAGTCCTACCTTTTGGTCTGAAAAATGCCCCTACCACCTTTATGTGCCTAATGAACAGTGTGTTAAATAATTAATTGGATAAGTTCGTGCTTCTGTTTATAGACGATACTTTGGTTTATTCCAAAAGTGAGGAGGAGCACAAGGAGCACTTAAGGATAGTGTTGCAAAATTTGAAAGGAAACCAGTTATATGCCAAGTTTAGTAAATGTGAATTCTAGAAAGACAAGATCCAATACTTGGGACATATTATTTCTGAGCAAGGGTTGGCTATGGACCCTGAAAAGATAAAGGCTATTAAAGAATGGCCTGTGCCAACTGATGTTTCAGTAGTGAGGTCATTTATGGGGATTACATGTTACTATCGTAGATTTGTGGAGAGATTTTCTGCCATAGCATATCCCATAACCTCACTACAAAGAAAGGGGGTCAAATTTGAGTGGACTGAAAAATGCCAAAACAGCTTTGACCATTTAAAACTAAAACTCACCACAACTCCTATATTGAAGATTGCAGATCCTGATAAAGAATTTGTTGTATGTACATATGCTTGTAGAGAGGGGTTGGGAGGAGTCCTTTTACAGGAAAATGCAGTGATTGCATATGAGTCTAGGAAGCTGAAGACACATGAACAAAACTATAGTGCCTATGATTTTGAGTTAGCTACTGTTATTCATGCCCTGAAGATGTGGCGACACTATCTTCTTGGGAAAAAATTTACATTGATGACTGATCATATTAGTCTTAAATATTTCTTTTCCCAAACTGAATTGAATGCTAGACAGGCGAGATGGCTGTCCTTTCTTAGTGAATTTGATATGGACATAAAACATATCAGAGGGAAAGAAAATAAAATTGCTGATGCCTTGAGCAGAAATGCTTGTCAAAATATAAACATCATTGGAAGTAGTGCCCAGTTTGATTTAGAAGAGTTAGTGAAAAAGGCAGCAGACCAGGATCCAAATTATGAGAACCTACAAGTGAAAATACAAAAAAAGGAGATGGATGATTTCACTCAAAACCAGAAAGGACTGATATGTTATAAAAACATATTATATATTCCCAATGTAGAGTCCTTGAAAAGAGAGATTCTAGAAGAATATCACAAAAAGCCATATGCAGGACATCCAGGATATCAGAAAATGTTAACAGCCTTGAAAAAGAAGTTGTTTTGGCCAGGAATGAAAAGAGATGTAGCAGAATATTTAGCTAGATGCATGGAGTGTCAAATAGTCAAAGTTGAACATTAGCATCCTGCTGGTCTGTTAAACCCCTTTGCCGATTGCAGAATGGAAATGGGATACTACTTCTATGGATTTCATAACATGATTACCCAAAACCAAGTACCAACATGATTCAGTGATGATAGTAGTAGACACTTTAACCAAAGCTGCACACTTCATACCTATAAAATCTACTTTTGGGACAACCCAAGTAGCAGATGTGTTTCTAAAAGAGATAGTAAGATTACATGGGGTCCCAAAAATGATTGTTTCAGATAGAGATGCTAAGTTCACAGCAACATTTTGGAGAGGACTATTGGGAGGTATGGGCACTAAGTTGAATTTTTGTACTGCCTATCACCCTCAGACCGATGGTCAGACAAAGAGAACTAATCAGATTTTGGAGGATATGTTGAGGCACTCTATGGAAGGAAATGTCGTACTCCTTTGAGCTGGAGTCAACCGGAAGACAAGCTAATTTTGGGACCAGACGCTTTACAAGAGATGGAAAGAATTGTTAAACAAATACAAAGAAACATCAAAATAGCACAAGATCGCAAGAAAAAATATGCTGATAAGAAGAGAGTGCATCGAGAATTTAAAGAGGGGGAGCATGTGTACCTGCGTATTAAACCCAAAAAGAGCACACTTTATGCTGGAAGTTTTGCAAAAATATCTCCTAGATATTGTGGTCCTTTTGAAGTGTTAGAAAGGGTGGGACCAGTGGCTTACAAGCTGGCCTTACCACCTCATGTTAAAGTTCATGATGTATTTCATGTTTCGTTATTAAAAATATATATACATGATGCTTCTCACATTGTTGATTGGAATGTGGTATAGGTGGAACCAGAAGGGGAGTTCCTTCCAGAACCACTTCAAATATTGGAGCGGGAAGAAATTGAATTGAGAAATCGGACAGTAGTGAGAGTAAAGGTGCAGTGGAAGCACTTTACTGTTGAAGAAGCTACCTGGGAAAGAGAAGCTGAAATGATGAAAAATATCCATTTTTGTTTGAAAAATGAACTCTAGTAATTAGACATTAACACTGAGGATGGTGTTTGCTTTCAGAGGGGGAATATGTAACACCCCTAGTTTATGTGTTCGATTTTCAAAAAAAAAAAAAAACTAGACATTTGAATTTTAATCCTAAGGGGAGTGGACCCCAAAGGACAAGTATTTTTTGAATGTAATTAAATATTTAAAGTGAGAAAATGAATAAAATAATTCTGTGCAGATTGACCAAAATGAGAATTATGAGATCACTTGCTAAATCCATGAGGATGGATAAAGGCAAATACTTTCCCCACAATCTTTCAAAAATCCTTGAAAGAATTTGTTTCCAAATTAGATTTTGAGGAAAATCTAGTTTCCCCAATGATGTGGAGAGTAGTTGGGAAGAGGTAAAAATCTTGGAAAAGCAGAAAGCAGCTTTAAAAGTCCCTATATAGGGAAGCCTAGGAAAACAGGAAGAAAAGCATCCTGATATTCTGGACGCGGAATTAGAAACATGCTTTAGGGAGCAGTAGCTTAAATAAGCTATTCCTGAACAGATTAGGGGTTGATCTATTCTTGGAGGGATCTCAGCTCGGGGGTGAATTCTAGAGATAGATGAATTCTAAGGTTGGGTGGATTGGTCATATAATTAAGTGGTATGCACATTTCATTTACATTTTTCTGTTATAAGGTGTAGGTATAAATTTTATGTGGTATTGAATGTGAAAGTAGTATATGTGGCATGCTGCGAGTGATTATGTTCCATACATTTAACACAATTATCAAAATAATTAGTCTTCCAATTTCTGTACTGTTGTAGGAATCACATCTATGGGATGTAATTCATCAGAATCTCTAAACCATAGCTGGTCTAAATCTGAGAATACATATTTCCCAAAGATGATTTACAGTTTAACTTTAATCTGCTTCTGTTTTTGTGAAGTAAATCCTAAGTATCGAAAAATGAAGCCTAGTACCCTTACATGCATCATAGAGTAAGGAAACTAGATACAAAGCATATTTACTTAGAATAAGTAGTGAAATAAATAAGCAGAAAACACAGAGTATATAATTGATAAAAATGAAACTGTCGACTAGTGACGGAATCTGAATGGGACTAAATTGGAAAACTTGGGTATATTCTGAGTATACCTATATGTTTAGCAACAGAATTACACTAACTCCAAATCCAAACAAAGATGTATATTTAATACATTACACAACTATCTATAGTGAAATCAAGGGCCTGTGATACATAGGTGATAACAATACTGATTAACATGGTATGCTAGACATGAGAACCAATTATAGCTATAGAAATTCTATCCAACAAAAATTAAATAAAAGGTCTAATGAGATGAGTACCAAAACCTTATGAACTCATTTCCATCATAGCATTCTAAAGATTTGGAGTTATTCCAGTAAGAAGAAACAGGGAAAAGCTTGAAGTGACTCAAAAAGTCCCTAAATAGGGAAGCCTAGGCAAACAGGAAGAAAAGCATCCTGATATTCTGGACACAGAATTAGAAACAGGCTTTGGGGACCAATAGCTTAAATAAACTATTCCTGAACAGATTATAGGTTGATCTATTCTTGGAGGGATCTCAGCTCGGGGGTGAATTCTGGAGATAGGTGAATTCTAAGGTTGGGTGGATTGGTCATATAATTAAGTGGTATGCACATTTCATTTACATTTTTCTG
This sequence comes from Pinus albicaulis, assembly GCA_034641835.2. Taxonomy (NCBI): domain Eukaryota; kingdom Viridiplantae; phylum Streptophyta; class Pinopsida; order Pinales; family Pinaceae; genus Pinus; species Pinus albicaulis. Next base: position 309,886 of record JAXQQM020066912.1, on the reverse strand, counting down.
TTATAAGGTGTAGGTATAAATTTTATGTGGTATTTAATGTGAAAGTAGTATATGTGGCATGTTGCGAGTGATTATGTTCCATACATTTAACAGAATTATTAGAAGAATTAGTCTTCCAATCTCTGTACAGTTGTAGGAATCACATCTATGGGACGGAATTCATCAAAATCTCTAAACCATAGCTGGTCTAAATCTGAGAATACATATTTCCCAAAGATGATTTACAGTTTAAATTTAATCTGCTTCTGTTTTTGTGAAGTAAATCCTACGTATCAAAAAATGAATCCTGGTACCCTTGCATGCATCATAGAGTAAGGAAACTAGATACAAAGCATATTTACTTAGAATAAGTAGTGAAATAAATAAGCATAAAACACAGAGTATATAATTGATAAAAATGCCATAGATCACTAGTGACAGGATACTGAATTCAATAAATTGGCAAACCTGAGTATGTTACAAGTATACCTATATGTCTAGTCACGGAACTAAACTCATTCCAAATTTAAACACAGATGTATATTTAATACATTGCACAGTCATCTATACTGAAACCAAAGGCCTATGATACATAGGTGGGTACAGTACTGATTAACATTGTATGTTAGACATGAGAACCAATTATAGTTACACAAATTCTATCCAGAAAAATTTAAATAAAAAGGTCTAACAAGATGAGTATTTAAACCTTATAAACTCATTACCATCATAGTATTTTAAAGATCTGTAGTTATACCAGTACCAAAAAGGAACGAGTGAAGTATTGCAAAAAACGGTGGTGAAATATTTAAATTATTATATTGGAAAGACAACACGTTACTGAATATTTAATTTGGCACTAGTGATTACATTACCTAAACGTGAGAGAGTTCTCACTTATTTCATCGAACCATAGGAAAATTCTGAATGATTCGAAATCTTGTAACAAACGAAAAGAATTTTTCTTGACCCATATCCTATATGGACTTCGCAGAAATAAATTAACAGAGTTCCAATACACTGGTATATGGAAATAACAGTAAATAAAAATAAAATACCATTGGTAGAAATGATTTTAATTTTTCCAAATATAACAGACCAAAAACCATGGAATAAAAAGTTTGTATATATAGAAGGTCCAAAGTGGAATTTAAATTAAATTAAAAGTCATCAGTTAGAAAAATAATAACAGTATGGAGGAATGGTAGATCATCCTCATATGGGAAACTTAAACCCAAGTCAAAGTATATAATGTCTGGCGTAAACAGTAAGGGAAAAAGAAAATTTAACGACAATGGTACAAATCTCCCTGGATTCAATGATAGTATCCAGGGATTGATATAAACCAATGTTAAATAAGTCGTTGCAAAGGCAACGTGTTAATACATAGTTGAAGTTATCATGAGTACCGACCTGTATCAGAGAGAGAAAGGTATTACAAATTCTTCAACGAAAAAGGCAACGAGCTCTTGAGAAGTATTCAGATGAATGAGGTAGCCATTATTTACCTGTAATCGAATATATGGAAATTTCATCAGTTAAATAAATAAGTGAATAATTAAACGACGGAAAATGAAAGGGCAATCTTGTTTAAGGGGCTGAATCAGGTTGAATTCTATAAAAAAAATTATTACCTGGTCAGTGAATGGCTCTGGAAGTATCCATCTGGGTTAAAAATATGTAGAAAAAAATTGAAATAAGATTTTAGCAAGATAATCGTAACCAAATTCACCTATAGAAGAAATTTATGAAAGGCATATTTTCTATGCACAGAGAAAATCGTACCTAGATAAATAATACCCAGTCTCTGATAAGAGTCATTGTTAAAGCTCTTGGTCATCGCAGAACTCAGTTGGGAACTGAAGACTATGGAGGACAAAACCCCTCGCCTCATCTTTGCAACAAATCGCGTACAAAAAACTTCCATAGATTAGATGAAGCCATCACTAATATCAGTCAATTGGTTCTCAGAAACGAGGAATTAATAATATGAAATGGACGGATGATAATACACCGATTTGGCAATAAAAATAATTATAAAACTATATAACAATACAAAAATCCCTCACGGAAGAAAATACTGGGGATATAAAGTCCATTTAGGCTTTCGCTCTGAATCTTATGATGAGTAGAAGTGAAAATAAAATCATAGCAACCAAATACACAATACGTTTCCTTACTATTAAGACCAAAATGTTGGAAAACGTAAGTTACCTCTGTGTATGGCTGAGGGAGTGCTACGAAGCAAGCGTCTTGCATCATTAAGTCGCCGTGATCGAACAGAGAGGCTGAAGCGATAACAAACAGAGAATGGTTGCAGAACGGTAGGCCAAATAGAGAAGCGAACAAGGGTTACAGTTCAACTCTTATAGTAAACATATACGATAACCCTAATAAAATCTAGCCATCCAAGTGGCAACAATCTGTAGACTATCACATGGATCGACAACGATCTTGAAAATTCATTTCGGTAGGAATTCAATAAAAGCAGACGTACAAGTACCTCAAGATAATTAATATCCATTCAGAACAGTAAATGAATAGTGCTATAAAATATATTTTAACTCAGAGTAGAGGATATGAGCAAATCTATAGATCAAATACCAAGGTACGATGAGCCGTGTATGATAAAGGCAAGGTAATTGACATGAATATCCCAACGTAGAAATTACGAAACCATCACACCAAAACACGACAAAGTACTTGGGGTGTACTCCATATCACCCATGTAAGAGAACGATAAAGTCATGTAAACTAGAACAATAGTAAGATACGCCAAAGCCTATGTGAAGAACAATATATAATTGTTGGATGAGTACAGTGTGTTGCCAAGAACGTAGATCATGGAGGTGGAACTTTTCTAATGATTTTAAATTAAAGGGAATCACCAATAGAATAAAAATCATCATATCTTATATATATATAGGATGGATGTTATATGTGTATATGATGGAGATTATATTAATTGTATATAGTGGATTTTATATATATATATATGGTGAATATATATATATATAGCTATGGAATAGAATTAAGGATTTAATGATATGAAATATAACGATTAATGTAACAAAGGGATTTATACCAAATCTTTTCTATGTGTTACTCTATTGGAATGTATATGTACAATGGGGAATAGATTAAACATATAAATGAGGTAAATTAAAAGGGTAATAATAAATGTACCAGTTAAATGAAAAAAAATGGAGTTGGCATAAATCCCTAGAAATGATAATTTTAAAGTGAAAGGAGAGTTAGTTTTAGAGGGACAACCTTAAAAAAAAAAAAAAAAAATTAGTATGGGGAAGTAGAGGGACATGACACTCATTATGAAAAAAAAATTTACCTACATTCTAGAGTAAATTGAATTCAGAATTATTGAGGAAAATGATATACATATATGCCTGACAGAAAAATACTAATAGAGAGTTCTAATATAACAAAGGCAGTAGCATATATTATGTAATGGAATTAAAATAAAAATAAAGTTAGTTATCCATTATAAAGCAGTTTCTAAAAAGTTAACATCTATTTCATCAATAGAAATGGAAGGATCTCCGATCTGTGAAACTAATTAATAAAATTGTTTGGTACAAGAGATTTCAAAGTTTTTAATAAACTGAAAATTTTATAAAGTGTCCAAATTTAAATCCAACGGAACTGAAGATCGAAATTCTCAATCATTTGGGTTGGAGCAACTCTTTGATGTACTGACCTATGAGAAGAAATCAAATCGCCTTGTAAGTTTACTAGAGTTGACTGGGAAGAAATGAAAGAAAAGAAAATTCGTCCCATGGGAAAGTAATAATGTCACACCTTCCGTTTCGAATTTTTTTTTTTCTATATCATGATGATCTAAAGTCTATTCCACATGAATAATTCAACATTTCTTACTTTCTAATTTACACATCAATTATAGGTATTCCTTAACACACCATGGTATTTGAATTCGAACCCTTAACCTCTTATTTTAAATTCTATTCATTATACTAACACATTCCTTGATTTTATTAATATATATATATACTTTATTATACATATATATACTACTTACAATTTCAACATATATATATAACCACGAATTTCCAACATATATATATATCCCCGACTTTCCAACATATATATATATATCCATGACTTTTCAACATATATATATATATCGAATTTAAATCTTTTCCATGTCCTATGGTTACCACAACCCTAGCTTCACGATACCTCCTACGTCCTATAGTTATACGATCCACCATTGTTAACGTTGATATAATTTATTTGTTTGTTTATTGATACTATGAGTTGAGTTGGTCGTATTGTGTTATGAAAGTAGTGTCCTCCATCAAATCCAAGTGTTGGATACGTTTTGTGGCTATACTCTTTTATGACCCACTGGTTCTTACCTAGCTGTATTCGCACGTTACTTTTCTATATGCATATGGATTTGATTTTATTAACCGCATGTATATGGAAGATATATATAATTCAGACCTTGCGTATGAGATTTTTACTGCTCTGGCAACTCTCGGTTCAGTAAGACTTCGACATCAATTTAATTGTTATATGTACGCATATCTTTGGAAATCTACGATTCCAATTTGGTTTATGGCTTCTGGGTTACGGAACAGCCTGTGTAGTTAATACATTTCAGGTCCTGGGTACATTGAGATTTTATTGAGCCCCGACCCCAATGCAACATTCAATTCAGGCGTTGATCCATGGTTAAACCGTCAGATTTGAGCCACCTGTATGGATTGATCGCGTTAGGGTTTTCGGTATGTTTATTATAAAGATAGAGCCGTAACCGAGTTTCACTTTCCGGTCACTTTCTCCATTCTTCCAGCTAGCCATAGCGATGGTGGCTCTACTGGGCTTTCAGGCGTACAGGCTTTATCCCGCCGATGGCTATTCTCCTCTTGTCGATGCAAAGAGGTAAGCTCACGGTATCGTTTTTTATGATCATTTCGTGGTTTATTATGCATGCTGTCATTTACACAGGGTGGTCTCGTTTTAATTCAGGGGTTGCATTCCCGACGATTTTCTATACTCTAATCCTTCTCCCCATGTTTCATTCCATATCAACGTTGCTATGGTTAGGACTTTACGTCCTCGGTTATCATTTTTCCAGGACTTCTCCTGTAGTTTGATAAACGTTGCGTTTGACAGGATATTAAGGAGTTTGGTGATCCTCGAGGACATTTTCCTTGCAAATGTGTGTTCAGGACGTCGAAATTTCTACCAGGTAAGACTGTCTCGACGCTATGATCCCCGTTCCTCCTTTCTGCGTTTTCATTTAAATTTTTGGGTTTAATCTATTCACCTGATCTGCGCCTAACTCTTCCAAGCATCTCCGACGCAGGCGTCTCCTCTCGGATCTTCGCATTTCCCAGGTAAAGTTTTAAGTTCTTATTTAGAGTTACGTCTTATTCTATGTACATTTCTCAGGTCTGGGTTCGAATTTCATTGCGGACATTTTTGGTTTCTTCGGCTAATACACATAATGTGCTCTTTTACTCGCAGGTATGGTTGATATTCTTCGGCGTCAATATGAATTCAACCTCATCATTGCTCTATTCACTAATGGTATATGCTCTCCATATCTTTTTCAGGCCGGTACGCGTGAGCCTTTCGGCTACTGGCGAAGTAGTGGTTCCTGAGGAACATTTATATATCTTGTATTGTTTATTTTTCATATATATATCTAGTCTTGGGTGAAAATTTTATCTCCCAAAGGGAGTTACCCTTTGTTTTGTAAATGATCGCATACATGTGACCCTGAAGTAATCGGACGCTCGACGAGTTGTACTGTGGGTGATAAATTTAAAACACTTTATAAAAATTTCTTTTTAAAACTAGATCTGTGCTAGCGCTGGGTTTGTGGTTTTGTTTCTTTTGTTCTATGAACTCTATCATTACTATCAGTCTTAATTATTGGATTCTTGGTTTTATCCATATATGCCTATGTTACATGCCATCGTTCGCTCAAAGCGACCATACATAACTTTGGTTATTAAATTAACAAAAGGGCCAGTGATTACAATTCTTGATATGGTAGGCACATACCTCGTATAATCTAGATGAGTACTCTATCATGCGTAGAATTTTCATTTCTATCACTGATGTAAAATGTATTCCTGCAATGTGTAATGGTTTTCGAATTGAAGATTTCTTATTGTGTTTGGTTGGCTACACCAGTCCGTATATTTTAGTGTTTAATGCGAACATGACATATATAAAAATCTGGTTATTATCTCGTTATGATTTCTAGTCATATGATGTTTTTACCAGTAGAAAATTTTATGTTAAATGTTGATTCTAATGTTTACTCTGTTCTATTAGTCAACATTATTAAATCCCTCGATGTTTCTCTTCGGGGTATGGATATATATAAGTGTATCATGACTTCAACATAAATCCGTGATGGAGTTCTGTGTAAGTGAAATATGAAATACAGTTGCAGATCTATTTCAACATTTAATAATTTCTCAAACTATAGTTTCAGTCCTTGTCTCCCTGTTTTGTCACTTGGTCAACATGGAGATCTTGCATTTATATAGTTTCTTTTCCAGCACTCACACATAAATTTCTTCTATTATTTGACTAGCAGAGTTCATTCTTATTGAATCCATTATGAACTATGATAATATGTTTGACTCTCTTGAAATTTTGATTTCAGAACCAAATCCAATGTAATTTGCCTTATGTTCAGATTTTAATAAATGAGAGTCTGGTGCATCTAGTTTTAATGAACCTTCTTTTATTTTAAATTGCAGAATTAGATTAAAGTTAGAATATAGATCATCTTGGGAAAATATGTATTCTCATATTTGAACCAGTTATGGTTTAAAAATTCTGATAATTTCTTTCCCGAGATGTGATTCCCACAACCATACAGAGGTTGAAGATAATTCTGCTGAACTTCTGTTAAATGTGTGGAATATTACTACATAAAATCTGTACCTATATTTCTCCTTTTGATGAAACATAAACTCTATTTCTACCTCTTATGGTCAAATATAAATAAATAGGTCTAAGGTAGCATTGATAAGTCTAGTATGCAATTTCATTAATTATATGTAGCCAATTCATACCTTAAGAAGTAAAAACATAGTTAAATTTAGAGACATACCACTATTGAGATTGACCAACCTCCCAACCTTAGAGTCCTTTTGTCTCCCAGAACTCACCCTCGAGCTGAGATCATCCCCCTTGAACAGATCAACCCCTAATCTATACAAGAGCATCTTATTTAAGCTAATTTTCCCCAAAGCCTGTTTCTAATTCTGCGTCCAGAATATCAGGATGCTTTTCTTCCTGTTTGCCTAGGCTTCCCATTTTTGGGATTATTTAAAGTTGTTTTATGCTTTTCCTCAGCTTTTCCAGCTTTTTACCTCTTCCCAACTACTTTCCTCATCATTGGGGAAATTTAGATTCTTCCTCAAAAATCTAAATTATAATTAATTCCTTTCAAGGTTTTTTTGAAGGATTGTGGGGAATAGTTGCCTTATCCATCCTCATGGATTTAGCAAGTGGTCTCATAATTCTCATTTTTGGTCAATATGCACACCAGTATTTTATTCATTTCCTCAACTTAAATATTAAATTACATTCACAAAATATTTATCCTTTGGGGTCCACTCCCCTTAGGATTAAAGTTCAAATGTCTAACTTTGAAATTTCAGCACATAAATTGGGGGTGTTACATATTCCCTCTCTGAAAATAAACATTGTCCTCGGTGTTGTTATTTAACTACTAGAGTTCATTTTTCAAACAAAAATGGATATCTTTCCATCATTTCAGCTTCTCTTTCCCAGGTAGCTTCTTCAGCAGTAAAGTGCTTTCACTGCACTTTTACTCTGGCTACTGTTCTGTTTCTCAATTCAATTTCTTCCCGCTCCAATACTTGAAGCGGTTCTGGCAGAAACTCCCCTTCTGGTTCCACATGTACAACATTCAAATCAACTATGTGAGAAGCATCATGCACATATCTTCTTAATAACGAAACATGAAACACATCATGAACTCTAACATGGGGTGGTAAGGCTAGCTTATAAGCCACTGGTCCCAACCTTTCTAACACTTCAAAAGGACCACAATATCTAGGGGCCAGTTTCGCACACCTTCCAGCATAAAGTGTGCTCTTTTTGGCTTTAATACGCAAATACACATGGTCCCCCACTTTGAATTCTCGGTGCACTCGTTTCTTATCAGCATAGCTTTTCTAGTGGTCTTGTGCTGTCTTGATGTTTCTTTGTATCTGTTTAACAATTCTTTCCATCTCTTGTAAGGCATCGGGTCCCAACATTAGTTTATCCTCTGGTTGACTCCAACTCAAAGGAGTATGACACTTTCTTCCATACAGTGCCTCAAATAGACTCATTTTGATAGAGGATTGGTAGCTTTTATTATAGGAAAATTCGGCTAAATGCAAATACTCTTCCCACTTTGATGGTCTATCCATCACATACATTCTCAGCATATCCTCCAAAATTTGATTAGTCCTTTCTGTCTGCCCATTGGTCTGAGGGTGATAGGCAGTACTAAAATTCAACTTAGTACCCATCCCTCCGAATAGTCCTTTCCAAAAGGCTGCTGTAAACTTAGCATCTCTGTCATATACAATCACCTTTGGAACCCCATGAAGCCTTACTACCTCCTTCAGGAACACATTCGCTACTTGAGTTGTCCCAAAAGTAGATTTCACTGGTATAAAGTGGGCAACTTTTGTTAAAGTGTCTACTAATACCATTATAGAATCATGTTGATATTTGGTTTTGGGTAATCCTGTTATAAAGTCCATGGAAACTGTGTCCCATTTCCATTCTGCAATTGGCAAAGGGTTTAGAAGACCTGCTGGATGTTGATGCTCAACTTTGACTAGTTGACATTCCATGCACCTGCTTAAATATTCTGCTACATCTCTCTTCATTCCCGGCCATAACAACTTATTTTTCAGGGGTGTTAACATTTTCTGATATCCTGGATGTCCCGCATATGGCTATTTGTGATATTCATCCAGAATTTCTCTTTTTAAGGACTCTACATTGGGAATATACAACATGTTTTTATAATAGATCAACCCTTTTTTATTTTGAGTGAAATCATTTTTCTCCTTTTTCTGTAGTTTCACCACGAGTGTTTCATAGTTTGGATCTTGATGTGCTACTTTGCTCACCAACTCTTCTATTTCAATCTGGACACTACTTCCAATGTTGTTTATATTCTGACAAGCATTCCTGCTTAATGCATCAGCAACTTTATTTTCTTTTCCCTTGATATGTTTTATATCCATATCAAATTCACTTAAAAAGGATAGCCATCTGGCTTGTCTTGCATTCAGATCAGTTTGGGAAAAGAAATATTTGAGACTAATATGATCAGTCATCAATGTAAAAATTTTCCCCAGAAGATAGTGCCGCCACATTTTCAAAGCATGGATAACAGCTGCTAATTCCAAATCATAGACACTATAATTATGTTCATGTATTTTCAGTTTCCTAGATTCATAGGCAATAACTGAATTTTCCTGCAAAAGAACTCCTCCCAACCCCTCTCTACAAGCATCTGTACATACAACAAATTATTTATCAGATCTACAATTTTCAGTATAGGGGTTGTGGTGAGTTTTTGCTTTAATTGATCAAAACTGTTTTGGCATTTTTCAGTCCACACAAATTTGACACCTTTTCTTTGCAATGACATAATGGGATATGCTATGACAGAGAATCTCTCTACAAATTTGCGATAATAGCCTGCAATCCCCATGAATGATCTTACTGCTGAAACATCAGTTGGTACAGACCATTCTTTTATAGCCTTTATCTTTTCAGGGTCAACTGCAAGGCCTTGTTCAGAAATCATATGACCCAAGTATTGAATCTTATCTTTATAAAATTCACATTTTCTAAACTTGGCATATAGCTGGTTTTCTTTCAGAGTTTGCAACACTATCCGCAAATGTTCTCTTTGTTCCTCCTCATTTTTGGAGTAGACCAAAATATCATCTATGAACACAAGAACAAATTTATCCAAGTACTTATTTAACACACTGTTCATCAGACACATAAATGTGGTAGGGGCATTTTTCAATCCAAAAGGCAGGACTACAAATTCGTAGTGTCCATACCTGGTTTGAAAAGCTATTTTGCTGATGTCTTCTTCCTTGATTCTGAGCTGGTGATATCCAGTTCTTAAGTCAATCTTCGAAAATACTGAAGCTCCTCTCACTTGATCAAAAAGATCATCAATTCCAGGTAGAGGATATCTATTCTTAGTGGTTAGCTTGTTCAGTTGGCGATAATCAATACACATCCTAAAAGTTCCATCTTTCTTTTTCACAAATAAGACTGGTGCTCCCCAAGGAGACACACTTGGTCTGATATAACCTTTATCTAGCAATTCTTGCAATTGCATTTTCAGTTCCATAAGTTCAGGAGTACTCATTCGATAAGGGGCTCGGGAAACAGGGGTTGCTCCCGGCACCAGATCGATTGTAAAGTCAATTTCTCTTTTGGGGGGAAGATGAGGAATCTCATCTGGAAAGACTTCCTTAAACTCCCTTACCACCGGTAAATCATTCAACAGATTTTCTCCAGTTTTCTATTCTACTTCCTCCACATGTACTGCATAAACTTGGTATCCTTTTCTAGCTGTTCATTTTAATTGTAGTGCTGATATTTGTCTCACTGAAATGGATTTTGGTTTTCCTTTTAGAGTAAAAGGTTCCCCTTCTTCATCCACACAATGCAGGGTTTTATCCCAGCAGTTCATCAGGGTTTTCTTCTTTTCCAACCAATCCATTCCTATCAGCAAGTCATAAGATCCTAACGACAGTATGTTCAGATTTACTTCTGTTTGAAAACCATTTAATTGGACTGCTGTTTTGGGCAATTTATGTGTTACCTTTCTCTTAGTTCCAGTGGCCAACTGTACCAACCATGACTGCTGAAATTTTTCAGGTTTAAGATAACATTTTTCTACAATTCCAGGACTAATGTAACTCAAAGAAGCACCCGGATCAATCAAAATAGTAACAGGTAGGTCAGAAATCTTACCCTCCATTTCCACCATGGTTGCTTGATGTTCTGCTTGCCGATTTTCCAAGGCTGCACTGATAGTTGGTATATTTCTGGCTATGTCATTTACTGTTGTCGCTTCTCGATCCCTTATGATCATATGAATGTTTCAATGAGGACAGTCCCTCAAAAGATGGGGTTCTCCATAGCCCCAACATTTCAAGGGTTCCTTCATTTTTACTGTGCCCTCCTTCTTACTGTCTACATCTATTTGTTTTGAGGCCACCTGTGACTGAGCAGTTTGACTTTCTTTGGGTTTATTAAACTTTTTCCGCTGATGATCTCTACCAAAATTCTTCAAATATGCTGGTTTCTGTTTCCTTCCTTTAAACTCATTCTTGTTTGCCCAGCTTTTCCCTTGTTCAATTTTTCCTTTGAACTTTTGGTAGCATAGTCTGGCTTTTCTAACAGCTTCGTCCATGGTATTTGGGTTGTCAATCTCAATTTTCTCTTTGTATATAGCAGGAAAACAATTCAGAAACCTTTGGACCTTTGCCTTCTCTTCCCTAATATAAGGGACATATCTCAATAAATTTGTAAACTTAGTGACAAACTCATCGATAGTGAGCTGTCCCAGTCTAAGTTCATGAAATTCCTTAGCTTTATCATCATAGTAACGTTCATTTAGATAGCGGTTTTTGAACTTAACTTGGAAATCCTCCCAAGTCACTGTCTTTTCATCAATAGCGTGAACCATTTTTGTCTCTTCCCACCACAAGGTAGCCTTACCTTGTAACTGGTAAACAGCTAATCTGGCCTTCAGATTTCTCTCGTATTCATAAACCTGGAAATATTTAATCATATTCAGTAACCAGGCTTCAGCATCTTCCTCCTTCTCCCCATCATAGGAGGGAGGTTTGATCTTTCGGAATTCCCCCTGTAATTCCCTTTTCTATTTATATTGATGTCTAGCAGCATCATCATCATCAGACTCATCCATCTTCCTCTTTCCAGAACCTTCGCCTTCTTGGCTGTTCCGGGAAGTTAGTTCTCTGATGAGCTTTTCCTGCTCCTTACTAGCTGATGACAACCTGTTATTCTGGCTTCTCAGTTCAGCCAATTCTCGTTGCAACTTTTGTGTAACATAGCTCATCACATTGTTTGTTAAGTGCAATTAGCAAACTCATCACGAAGATCCACATAAATTTCTTCACCCTCAACCATTTCAGCACCACTGTACACTACATATCACAGATCAGTAAAGTTTACAAAGAAATTTTTCCATAATACTTATTTATTCAAGGAACGCTTAAAAACAGTGAGCATAATAACAACAGCCCAGTTTTATAACTTGGGCTCCGATACCATTTGTCACACCTCCCGTTTCCAACAATTTTTTTTTTTCTATATCATGATGATCTAAAGTCTATTCCACATCTGAATAATTCAACATTTCTTACTTTCTGATTTACACATCAATTATAGGTATTCCCTTGAACACCTATGGTATTTAGGGTCAAGACCCTTAACCTCTTGTTTTAAATTCTATTTATTATACTAACCATTAAGGTTTTTAACTCCATAACCCTTCCTTCATTTTATTAATGTATATATATGCTTATTATACATATATATATAACCACGAATTTCCAACATATATATATATCCCCGACTTTCCAACATATATATATATCCACGATTTTTCAACATATATATATATATATATATATATATATATATATATATATATATAAAATTTAAATCTTTTCCATGTCCTATGGTTACCACTACCCTAGCTTCACGATACCTCCTACGTCCTATAGTTATACGATCCACCATTGTTAACGTTGATATAATTTATTTGTTTGTTTATTGATACTATGAGTTGAGTTGGTCGTATTGCGTTATGAACATAGTGTCCTCCATCAAATCCGAGTGTTGGATACGTTTTGTGGCTATACTCTTTTATGAACCATTGGTTCTTACCTAGCTGTAGTCGCACGTTACTTTTCTAGATGCATATGAATTTGATTTTATTAACCGCGTGTATACGGAAGATATATATAATTCAGACCTTGCGTATCAGATTTTTACTGCTCTTGCAACTCTCGGTTTAGTAAGACGTCGACATCAATTTAATTGTTATATGTACGCATATCTTTGGAAATCTACGATTCCAATTTGGTTTATGGCTTCTGGGTTACGGAATAGCCTGTGTAGTTAATACAGTTCAGGTCCTGGGTACATTGAGCTTTTATTGAGCCCTGACCCCAATGTAACATTCAATTCAGGCGTTGATCCATAGTTAAACCGTCGGATTTGAGCCACCTGTATGGATTGATCGCGTTAGGGTTTTCGGTATGTTTATTATAAAGATAGAGCCGTAACCGACTTTCTCTTTTCGGTCACTTTCTCCATTCTTCTAGCTAGCCATAGTGATGGCGACTCTGCTGGGCTTTCAGGCATAAAGGCTTTATCCCGCTGATGGCTATTCTCCTCTTGTCGATGCACAGAGGTAAGCTCACTGTATCATTTTTGATGATCATTTCGTGGTTTATTATGCATGCTGTCATTTACACATGGTGGTCTCGTTTTAATTTAGGGTTTGCATTCCCGACGATTTTCTATACTCTAATCCTTCTCCCCATGTTTCATTCCAGATCAATGTTGCTATGGTTAGGACTTTACGTCCTCGGTTATCATTTTTCCAGGACTTCTCCTGTAGTTTGATAAACGTTGCATTTGACAGGATATTAAGGAGTTCGGTGATCCTCGAGGATATTTTCCTTGCAAATGTGTGTTTAGGACGTCGAAATTTCTACCAGGTAAGACTGTCTCGACGCTGTGATTTCCGTTCCTCCTTTCTGCGTTTTCATTTAAATTTTGGGGTTTAATCTATTCACTTGATCTGCGCCTAACTCTTCCAGGCATCTCAGAATCTGAGCACATCTCCTCTTGGAAATTACGCTTTGAGTGAAGTTTGCAGTTCTTATTTACGGTTACATCTTATTCTGTACATTTCTGGTCTGGGTTGAATTTCATTGTGGACATTTTTGGTTTTCTTCGATAATACACATATTGTGTTCTTTTACTCATGAGGTATGGTTGATATTCTTGACGTCAATATGAATTCAACCTGTCCATTCCTCTGATATTCTTATTAATTGCTCTGCTCTCTATCTTTTCGGTGATCTGCGTGATGAGCCTTTCGGCTACTGCCGAAGTAGTGGTTCATGAGGAAAATTTATATATCTTTTGTTGTTTTATTTACTGTATATATATCTGAGTCTGGTGAAAATTTTTATATCCCAAATGGAGTTACCCTTTGTTTCGTAAATGACGTATCACATATGACCCTGAAGCTGTCAGGCAGCTCAGGCCAGGTGGGATTTAGCCACAATAGAATAAGAATTTCCGGCTTACTTCTCGAAATTTCTTTTTAAAACTACATCTGTGCTAGCGCTGGGTTTATGGTTTTGTTTCTTTTGTTCTACGAACTCTATCATTACTATTCAGTGTTAATTATTGGATTCTTGGTTTTATCCATATATGCCTCTGTTACATGCCATCGTTCGCTCAAAGCGACCATACATAACTTTGGTTATTAAATTAACAAAAGGGCCAGTTATTACAATTCTTGATATGGTAGGCACATACCTCGTATAATCTAGATGAGTACTCTATCATGCGTAGAATTTTCATTTCTATCACTGATGTAAAACGTATTCCTACAATGTGTAATGGTTTTCGAATTGAAGATTTCTTAATGTGTTTGGTTGGCTACACCAGTCCGTATCTTTTAGTGTTTAATGCGAACATGACATATATAAAACTCTGGTTATTATCTCGTTACGATTTCTAGTCATATGACGTTTTTACCAGTAGCAATTTTTATGTTAAATGTTGATTCTAATGTTTACTCTGTTCTATTAGTCAACATTATTAAATCCCTCGATGTTTCCCTTCGGGGTATGGATATAGATAAGTGTATCATGACTTCAACAGGAATCCGTGATGGATTTCTGTGTAAGTGAAATATGAAATACAGTTGTAGATCTATTTCAACATTTAATAATTTCTCAAACTATAGTTTCAGTCCTTGTCTCTCTGTTTTGTCACTTGGTCAACATGGAGATCTTGCATTTATATAGTTTCTTTTCCAGCACTCACACATAAATTTCTTCTATTATTTGGCTAGAAGAGTTCATTCTTATTGCATCCATTATGAACTATGATAATATGTTTGACTCTCTTGAAATTTTGATTTCAGAACCAAATACAATGTAATTTGTCTTATGTTCATATTTTAATAAATGAGAGTCTGGTGCATCTAGTTTTAATGAACCTTCTTTTATTTTAAATTGCAGAAGCAGATTAAAGTTAGAATATAGATCATCTTGGGAAAATATGTATTCTCAGATTTGAACCAGTTATGGTTTAGAAATTCTGATAATTTCTTTCCCTAGATGTGATTCCCACAACCATACAGAGGTTGAAGATAATTCTACTGAACTTCTCTTAAATGTGTGGAATATTACTACATAAAATCTGTACCTAGATTTCTCCTTTTGATGCAACATAAACTCTAATTCTACCTCTTATGGTCAAATATAAATAAATAGGTCTAAGGTAGCATTCATAAGTCTAGTATGCAATTTCATCAATTATATGTAGCCAATTCATACCTTAAGAAGTAAAAACATAGTTAAATTTAGAGACATACCACTATTGAGATTGACCAACCTCCCAACCTTAGAGTCCTTTTGTCTCCCAGAACTCACCCCCGAGCTGAGGTCATCCCCCTTGAACAGATCAACCCCTAATCTGTACAAGAGCAGCTTATTTAAGCTAATTTTCCCCAACGCTTGTTTCTAATTCTGCGTCTAGAATATCAGGATGCTTTTCTTCCTGTTTGCCTAGCCTTCCCATTTTTGGGATTCTTTAAAGTTGTTTTATGCTTTTCCTCATCTTTTCTAGCTTTTTACCTCCTCCCAAATACTTTCCTCATCATTGGGGAAATTTAGATTCTTCCTCAAAAATCTAAATTAGAATTAATTCCTTTCAAGGTTTTTTTGAAGGATTGTGGGGAATAGTTGCCTTATCCATCCTCATGGATTTAGCAAGTGATCTCATAATTCTCATTTTTGGTCAATATGCACACTAGTATTTTATTCATTTCCTCAACTTAAACATTAAATTACATTCACAAAATACTTATCCTTTGGGGTCCACTCCCCTTAGGATTAAAGTTCAAATGTCTAACTTTGAAATTCAAACACATAAATTGGGGGTGTTACAAATAATAGAAAAAGTAAATTTGAAAATATAGTCACAGATAAAATTTACAATAATAGAAGAATCATAAAAAAATCCTAATGGAATCGTAATGATCCTAAAGAAATAATTATCAATTTAGAAAAACTGAATATACCTGGCTTATTTCTATCTAGAAAAGGTAACCAAGGAGCGGTAAAATAATAATTAAGGGAATCAAGAAGAAAGACAAGAGAAAACGAAAAAATTCCTTTATTACCGGATGAAATGATGAACCTCATACATAGCTCGAGTTCCCTAAGTATATGCTCCATACCTAGACCATGAGAGGAAACTGAGTGAAAATTTGACCATAGTCTCTCCTGAGACCTCAGGAGGACAATTTCGAGTCGAGATATAAAGAGACATACGGTGGAGGATGCCTTTCAGCTACTCTTAAAGAAAAAATACCCATGTACTGATAGAAGCTAGTTCAACAACAAAAATGAATAAATAGAAGAAAAGTAAAACAAAAGCCAGAATTAGAAATGGGCACAGTGCTATCAACATGAATATAACTGTAATATTCAAAGAATAATGCAAAACCATTTGAAACAAAACAGGATATATATATATATATATATATATATATATATATATATATATAAACTTAATGGCGAATTATACACAATTTTCACATTTCTTAACTGAGAAATATGTTGCTGAGAAGCAGAAATCGATTCTTAACTTGAATATATATATATATATATATAGTGAAGTCTTGAATCAATTAAAAAAAAAATATATATATATATATATATATATATATATATATATATAGCTCTGGTAAAGCCGTGAAGAAATTTTCAGACCCTATTCATAATAAAACAAATAAAGATACAAGCAATAGCTGAAAATGCCATGGAAAAAAATCTGAATTCTTAAATTGGGGACAGATAAACCCAGTTACTAAGATATAGGAAAAAAAAATTAATACATAATGAGGATGGAAGAAAAAAAAATACAAATTGAACCATTTTAGACTTCTAGGTACATTGTGAAATTTAATAATCAAATCGACACAATCTTCAATAAAAATGAAAATACAAAGAAGGAAGTCGATAACTTACTGCTGAGTGTAACGTTACAGAAGTTGAATTTTAAGCCAAGCTAAAACTGAAGGGAGACTTGATGTATATTTGAAAACACTTCTGTCTCTCGACTGAAACGCAAAACTAAAATTGCAGTGAAGAGAAACGAACAAAGAAGGTCTTCTATGGAAAAATGTCGGGATTAATAGAGAGGGAAAGTTTTGAAACCCTAACTCTTATCTACCTTACACGTGGCAACTAGTTAACGATTCTCCCTTAGATCGAGGTGAAGTCAGGATGAATAGCTTCTGAGAGTAAATGTTAATAGTACTCGGTAGCTGGAGGTTTAAATGTCACCCAGATCCGTAGCAAGGCTTGGTTGTGTTTATGGCCTGAGGTGATGAGTCATAGAATGAATTAACTATGCGGGTACTCTCCTTGGGGTTTGAAACCAAATCAGAAAAAAAGAACGACAGTGACATATAAATCCATGCCGAGGAACATAATTAAATGTGCAACTGATAAATTAAACTATGATATAGATGGATAAATATTTCGATCAATAATGATACATATGGTGAAGTGAAAAGGGAGTTATGAAAATTCTATTTATTATCCAAGTAATATCATTAATTCCCCATAAGCGAAAATTCATATTACCAATCGTATGAGTCTTACTTAGGTTGTATGGAAAGGTGAAATGTATAATAGTATTCGATAGGTTGATTTCGATGTGTATGGAGTAAGTTGATGTTGTGTTATGTAAAGTCATATTATAAAGAAATGATATGTAAATTTCTTATTCATATCGCATCTAAAGGTTAATATAGAATTATATAGGTATATATAGCATATATTTATATATTAATATATAAGTACATGGAGTGGAAAAATAATCTACAAATGTATATATAACCAAAGGGAAATGTTATTGAAAAAAAAGGGGGTTTATTACAAATGGTATCAGTGCATTAGCTAGCAAACTAGGCAAATTATGTGCTCACACAGGAAATTTTATGCTGCTGTTAAATGTTAGGAATTTTAAAACTTTACCAATGTTGATTTACTGCATAGTAAAAAGGTACTGAAATTAACTACTGCAAAACCATGACTGAAGAGGATGAGCTTTTGCTAAAACACTGGACAAATCACGTGCGCAGACAGAAATATATGATGTTGAAAAAAAAAATTATTGATATTAAATTTCTGAATAGTTAAACAATATTGAAGGGTATAGCTGTGAAACCTAACTGCGAACCTAACTGAAGGGGACGAGCTATATGTAGATCTGGGTGGTGGAGGAAACACGCCAGATTCAAAGGTTCCATTGATGGCTATGTCGCATAGAATGCAACAAGGAATGACATAGCTGAAAAGCCACAATGATAGGTTATCTTTAGCCAGTAAGGAACAAGACAAATTTATAAGAGAATTGACTTCACGGAACAACGAAGAGGGTGAAGGTCCCTAGTACAGTCTAAGAAAAGAATTTAATTATATTATTCTTTATACAAAAAAATAAAAAATAATAATGTGACATAAGTACCAACAAAGATTACTTAAAATTCAGTATATGCGACTCAATAGTACTGTATATTGCATAAGTGGAGTGTAATTAATTTAATCGTAACACACTTGTTGGGAGAAATTCCCAAAATTCTGAGTTATAATGATTACAATATAAATTGTGATTAAAGGTAGGGGAAAACCCTATTAGACTTGCTAATAGTTCAAATAAATATAAACATCATTGGCGAGGCAGTACCAATGATACTTTATATATCATTGGCGAGGCAGTACCAACCTTTGCATGTATAGACATGTATAAATCAGAGAGCATATCTCGATAAGATCTCACAGAAGATTCTGAGATAGAGGATCCCTCTAGACAGTAGTCTAAGAGGATGAAGGAATTTCAAAGGAATTTCGGAAAGGAAAAGAATATATATATATATATATATATATATATATATATATATATATATATATATATATATATATATATATATATATATTTACCTTCCTTTCAGGATAAGGTGGTAAGAATTTCCCGAACCATTAATTCCATAAATAGAAAAACATGGGGTATGTTTAAACCATCGTATCCATATAAATTGAAAGGGAAAGAATTAGGTCTTATAGATAGTTTAAATTGAAAGTTGAATATGTTATTATCAAGATATAATAATTTGATATAATTAATGTGGTAGGCAACAAAAGCACATAAGAATGCAAATATATCGTTGAGAAATTATAATAAGTTGATATATCACAAAGAATGGATTTTCGAAGTATTAGTGTTCTAAAATTCTATCAGCCTAAAGGAAGAATCAACAAAAAATCGATAATCACAGATATGCACATAGAAAAAATGTGTCACTAATGCATATGTGGTGGTCTTCAAGTGTCAGACCTGCCTAGATAAGACGATGTCAGACGACATTTTTCTCAAAAATTGAGGTGAGCGAAGAAAAAAAAATATACCATTTCACTGTGAAATGGATTCGACCCTACTTGCATGAAAACAACAGGAAGGAAGAGATGAAATATAAAGTTATACATAATTGCATACTTTATACATGAAATTATAATGCGTATGAATTTCGTGGTAGAATAAAAGAAATTTTCATATATGAAATATGAAAAATATGCTTTGTGCTGACTAATGAACCTAGATGTACTTTGGCCTAAGACAGGAAAATCTCAGAAAGCTAGAATTTTTCATAGGAATGGACATATCAAAATTCAAAGATACTAGAAAAATATAAGTAAAGAAACTACATCGAGAAAATTATAGAATGAAAACAGTAAAATACCTATAGATCAATTCAACCAGTGTAAACGATAAGGTTGTGAGTGTTAGGATTTTGTTGGAATGCAACGAATAATAGTAATTACTGAGAGCTAATAATTACCTAATATAGTAATTACTGCTAACAAGAAAAACAAATGAGTGGTGTAGAAACCCTCTCGAATGTCCCTCAACTGCCACATACGCCATTTTTTTTTTCTTTTGAAGTTATCATTTTTTCTGGATTTATGAACTCAATTCTGTTCATCTAACTAATACCTAGGTGTTCAGAACTACCTTTTCGAATTAAAATTCCATATACTTTTATTAAACATAATTTCTATGTTTAGTCCATTCCTCATTGTATCTATATTTCAATAGAGTAAAGCATATAAAAATTTCTTTATAACTCTCTTGGTTATATTAACTATTATAAATCAAATCAATAAACCTTCACTTCTATTTTATATATATATATATATATATATATATATATATATATATATATATGTATATATATTCACCATATATATATATATATATATAATCCACAATATATAAAATCCATCCCATATAAAATTCACGATGTATAATCCATCACATATGTTTACATATAATCCACCCTTATATGAATTTCACCCTATATATATATATGATGATGATTTTTATTTTCGATTGGAGATCTCGTTTAATTTGATTTTATTATAAAAGTTCCACTTCTATGGTTTGTATTCTTGGCAAGATTGTACTTATCCAATCTAATGATATATTGTTCTTTCCATAGGCTTTAACATACGTTATTACCGTGTCAGTATATATGACTTTATCGTTCCCCTTACTTAGTTGATATGGAGTACATCTCAAGTACTGTATCGTATCTTGGTTTGATGATTTCGTATTGCATCGCCTTTATCACACTCTGCTCATCATACGCTTGAATTTGATTTATGGATTTACTCGTATCCTCTAACTCTGAATTTAATATATTTTATAGCACTATTTGGTTACGTCTCTGAATGCATATTAAATATATTTGGCTACTTGTACGTCTGGATTTTATTGAATCACTACTAAAATCAAACCATCAAGATCGTTGTTGATCCATGTGAGAGTCTATCGATTTGTGCCATTTGTATGGCTAGATTTTATTAGGGTTTTTCGTTTATGGGTACTATAAGGGTTGAGCAGTAAACTCTGGTTCACTTCTCTATTCGAACCTTTGTTCCCACATTAATCCTTGGTTTGTTATTGCATTGGTATCTCTGCTCGACCTCCGAGCGTTAATGGTGCACCACGCCGGCTTCGTCAAACTCCATTGGCAATACGCAGAGGTAAATTAAGTTTCTTCTTCAACGTTTTGATTTTGTATTATGGTTACTTTCATATTACCAGGTTTGGACATTGCCATAACCATTCTCCTCATTATAAAATTCAGAGCGAAATTTTTGAATGGGCTCTATGTCCCTATCATTCGTTCTAGGAGGGTTTTTCCCTATTGTTTGCAATCAAATCGATTTACGTACTATAGAAATTGTTGTATCGTTACATAGTTTTACAATTGTTTTTCTTGCCTACTCAGTAGACGATCATCAGTCCATTTCATATTTTAAATTTCTCGTTTCTCAGGACCCATTGACCGATACTGATGGTTACCTCATCTGATTTGTGGAAATTTTGAGTAGGCGACGTCCTACTAAAATGAGGAGAGGGTTTTCGTCCTCAATCGTCTTCGACTCCCCATTGCTTTCTGTGATGACCAAGAACATTACTGAAATCGTTCCTTGCCCAGGTAATAAATATATTTATATATATTTTTTTAAACTCAGAATCGTTCCTTCCCATAGATAATATTTCCCTTGTTTATTTAGTTGATACAGTTTCGATATCTTCGTTTACAGTCACTGACATCTTTAAACTAACATAATGTCATTCATTCACAAGTAATTATTTGTTTCCTACTTTTTCTGAGAAATTCCCGCGAGCTCGTTCCATTTTTCGTTGAAGAGTTTGTAATCCTTTCTCTATGATACAAGTCGGTACTCATGAGAATCTTCGGCTATGTGTTAACTCGTTGCCCATGCAACGACTTGTTTACGTTTGATTTATATCAGTCCATGGATGAAAATTTTGAATCCAAAGAGATTCATACCGTTGTCTCTATACTTTCTACATATTAATTACACTGGACTTTATATACTCTGACTTGGGCGAAATTTTTTCCATATGATGGCGATATGAATTTCCTTCGTACTGTTATTATTTTTCTACTGATAATTTTTCATTAATTTCCGCTTTGGACCTGTTGTATATGAGAAATTCTATTTAATGGTTCAGGTCTTTCATATTTGAAAGTTAAATCATTCATACCGATGGTAATTTGTTTTAAATGTACTGTCAACTATACCAGTGTATTGTGACTCTTTTGATCTATTTTTAGTAATTCCACCTAGTATTCGAGTCAAGCCAAATTATTTTCGTTTGCTACAGGATTTTGAATTATTCAGAAATTATATATAAAATTCGATGTAATAAATGAGAACTCTCTCATGTCCAGTAATTATAATCTCTAGTACAGAATTAGTTTTCCAGTAACATGCTATCTTTTCAATATAATATTTTAAATACTACCTAACCATTTTCTGCAATACTTCATTCGTTCCTTTTTGGTATTGGTATAACTCCAGATCTTTAGATTACTATGAGGGCAATGAGTTTATAAAGTTTAAGTCCTCATCTCGTTAGACTTTTTATTTAAAATTTGCTGGATAGAATTTGTGTAACTATAATTGGTTCTCATGTCTAACATGCCATGTTAATCAGTACTGTAGCCACCTATGTATCACAGGCCTTTGGTTTCAGTATAGATAACTGTACAATGTATTAATTATACATCTCTGTTTAAATTTGGAATGAGTTTAATTTTGTGACTAAACATATAGGTATACTGGTAACCTACTCAGAATTTGCCAATTCATTGACTTCAGTATCCTGTAACTAGTGATCCATGGCACTTTTATCAATTATATACTCTGTGTTTTCTGCTTATTTATTTCACTGATTATTTCAAGTAAATATACTTTGTATCTAGTTTCCTTACTCTATGAAGTAGGTAAGGGTACTAGGCTCCTTTTTCAATAGTTAGGATTTAGTTCATAAAAACAGAAGCAGATTAAAGTTAAACTGTAAATCATCTTTGGGAATTAAGTATTCTCATATTTAGACCAGCTATGGTTTAGAGATTCCAATGAATTTCGTCCCATAGATGTGATTCCTACAACTGTACAGAAATTTGAAGACTAATTCTTCTGATATTTCTGTTAAATTTATGGAATGTAATTACTCACAGCATGCCACATATAATACTTTCACATTCAATACAACATAATTTTTATACCTACACCTTATAACAGATAATATAAATGAACTGTGCATACCACTTAATTATATGACCAATCCACCCAACCTTAGAATTTGTCTATCTCCAGAATTCACCCCCGAGCTGAGATCCCTCCTAGAACAGATCAACCTCTAATCTGTTCAGGAATAGCTTATTTAAGCTACTACTCCCCAAATCCTGTTTCTAATTCTGCGTCCAGAATATCAGGATGCTTTTCTTCTTGTTTGCCTAGGCTTCCCTATTTAGGGACTTTTAAAGCTGCTTTCTGCTTTTCCTAGCTTTTTACCTCTTCCCAACTACTCTCCACATCATTGGGGAAACTAGCTTTTCCTCAAAATCTAATTTGGAAATAAATTCTTTCAAGGATTTTTGAAAGATTGTGGGGAAAGTATTTGCCTTTATCCATCCTCATGGATTTAGCAAGTGATCTCAAAATTCTCATTTTGGTCAATCTGCACAGAATTATTTTATTCATATTCTCAATTTGAAATATTTAATTAAATCCACAAAATATTTGTCCTTTGGGGTCCACTCCCCTTAGGATTAAAATTCAAATGTCTAGTTTTTTTTTTTTTTGAAAATCAAACACATAAACTAGGGGTGTTACATATTCCCCCTCTGAAAGAAAACACCGTCCTCGGTGTTAATATCTAATTACTAGAGTTCATTTTTCAAACATAAATGGATATTTTTCCATCATTTTAGCTTCTCTTTCCCAAGTAGCTTCTTCAGCAATAAAGTTCTTCCACTGCACCTTTACTCTCGCTACCGTCTGATTTCTCAATTCAATTTCTTCCCGCTCCAATATTTGAAGCGGTTCTAGAAGGAACTCCCCTTCTGGTTCCACCTATACCAAATTCCAATCAACAATGTGAGAAGCATCATGTATATATCTTTTTAATAACGAAACATGAAACACATCATGAACTTTAATATGAGGTGGTAAGGCCAACTTGTAAGCCACTGGTCCCACCCTTTCTAACACTTCAAAAGGACCATAATATATAGGAGCTAGTTTTGCACAACTTCCAGCATAAAGTGTGCTCTTTTTGGGTTTAATACGCAGGTACACATGCTCCCCCACTTTGAATTCTCGGTGTGTCGTTTTCTTATCAGCATAGTTTTTCTGGCGATCTTGTGTTGTTTTGATGTTTCTTTGTATTTTTTTAACAATTATTTCCATCTCTTGTAAAGCGTCTGGTCCCAACATTAGCTTATCTTCCAGTTGACTCCAGCTCAAAGGAGTATGACCTTTCCTTCCATAGAGTGCCTCAAACAGACTCATTTTGATAGAGGATTGATAACTGTTATTATAGGAAAATTCAGCTAAATGCAAGTAGTCTTCCCACTGTGATGGCCTATCCATCACATACATTCTCATCATATCCTCCAAAATCTGATTAGTTCTCTCTGTCTGACCGTCGGACTGAGGGTGATAGGCAGTACTAAAATTCAACTTAGTGCCCATACCTCCAAACAGACCTTTCCAAAAAGCTGTTGTAAACTTAGCATCTCTGTCTGAAACAATTACCTTTGGGACCCCATGGAGCCTTACTACCTCCTTCAAGAACACATTCGCTACTTGGGCTGTCCCGAAAGTAGATTTCACTGTTATGAAGTGTGCATATTTGGTTCAAGTGTCTACTACTACCATCACTAAATCATGTTGGTACTTTGTTTTGGGTAATCCTGTTATGAAGTCCATAGAAATAGTATCCCATTTCCATTCTGAAATTGGAAAAACAAACCAGCAGGATGCTGATGTTCAACTTTGACTAGTTGACACTCCATGCATCTAGTTAAATATTCTGCTACATCTCTTTTCATTCCTGGCCAAAACAACTTCTTTTTCAAAGTTGTTAACATTTTCTGATATCCTGGATGTCCTGCATATGGTTGTTTGTGATATTCATTTAGAATCTCTATTTTCAAGGACTCTACATTGGGAATATATAATCTGTTTTTATAACAGATCAGTCCCTTCTGGTTTTGAGTGTAATCATTCATCTCCTTCTTTAGGATTTTCACTTGTAGGTTCTCATAATTTGGATCCTGGTCTGCTTCTTTTTTCACTAACTCTTCTAAATCAAACTGGGCACTACTTCCAATGCTGTTTAAAATTTGACAGGAATTTCTGCTCAAGGCATCAGCAATCTTATTTTCTTTCCCTGTGATATGTTTTATGTCTATGTAAAATTCACTTAGGAAGGACAACCATTTGGCCTGTTTAGCATTCAAATCAGTTTGGGAAAAGAAATATTTAAGACTAATATGATCAGTCATCAATGTAATTTTTTTCCTAGAAGATAGTGTCGCCACATCTTCAAGGCATGAATAACAGCAGCCAACTGCAAATCATATGCACTATAGTTCTGTTCATGTGTCTTCAGTTTCCTAGACTCATATGCAATAACTGAATTTTCCTGCAAAAGGACTCCTCCCAACCCCTCTCTACAGGCATCGATGCATACAAAAAATTCTTTATTAGGATCTGCAATTTTCAATATAGGGGCTGTGGTGATTTTTAATTTCAATTGTTCAAAACTGTTTTGGCATTTTTCAGTCCACTCAAATTTGACACCCTTCCTTTGGAGTGAGGTTATGGGGTATGCTATGGCAAAAAATCTCTCCACAAATCTGCGATAATAGCCTGCAATCCCCATGAATGATCTTACTGCTAAAACATCTATTGGTACAGGCCATTCTTTGATAGCCTTTATCTTTTCAGGGTCAACAGCCAACCCTTGTTCATAAATAATATGTCCCAAGTATTGGATCTTGTCTTTATAGAATTCACATTTACTAAACTTGGCATATAACTGGTTTTATTTCAATGTTTGCAACACTATCCTTAAGTGCTCCTTGTGCTCCTCCTCACTTTTGGAATAAACCAAAATATCGTTTATAAACACAAGCAAGAACTTATCCAAGTACTTATTTAACACACTGTTCATTAGGCACATAAAGGTGGCAGGGGCATTTTTCAAACCAAAAGGTAGGACTACAAATTGGTAGTGACCATACCTGGTTCGAAAGGCTGTTTTGCTGATGTATTCTTATTTAATTCTCAGCTGGTGATAACCAGTCCTTAAGTCAATCTTCGAAAATACTGAAGCTCCTCTCACTTGGTCAAAAATATCATCAATTCTGGGTAAAGGGTATCTGTTTTTAATGGTCAACTTATTCAATTGACGATAATCAATGCACATCCTAAAGGTTCCATCCTTCTTTTTCACAAATAAAACTGGTGCTCCCCAAGGAGACACACTCGGTCGGATATAGCCCTTATTCAGCAATTCTTGCAATTGCATTTTCAATTCCATGAGTTCATGGGGGCTCATTTGATAAGGGGCTCGAGAAACATGTGTTTCTCCTAGCACCAGATCGATTGAAAAGTCAATCTCTATTTTGAGAGGGAGATGAGGAATCTCATCTGGAAAAAGTTCCTTAAACTCTCTTACTACTGGCAAAGCATCCAGTAGATTTTCTTCAGTTTTCTCTTCTGTCTCTTCTACATGTATTGCATAGACTTGGTATCCTTTCCTAGTTGTTCATTTTAATTTCAGTGCTGATATTTGTCTTACAGAGATAGGTTTTGGTTTTCCCTTGAGAATAAAAGGTTTCCCCCCTTCATCTACACCATGCAGGTTTTTATCCCAGCAATTCATCATGACCTTTTTCTTTTCCAGCCAGTCCATTCCTATCAGCAAGTCATATGAACCTAATGGAAAAATGTTTAAATTTACCTCTGTTTGAAAACAATTTAATTTGATTGTTGTTTGAGGTAAATTACGAGTTACTTTCCTCTTGGTTCTAGTGGCTAACTGGACCAGCCAAGACTGCTGAAATTTTTTAGTTTTGAGTTTGCATTTTTCTACAATTTTTGGACTAATGTAACTCAAAGAAGCACCCGGATCAATCAAAACTGTAACAGACTGGTCATAAATCTTACCCTCCATTTCAACCATGGTAGCTTGATGTTCTGCTTGTCCATTCTTCAAGGCTGCACTGATAGTAGGTATATTTGTTGCTATGTCATTTACTGTGGTCGCTTCGCGGTCTCTCATAATCATCTGAATGTTTCGGTGGGGACAATCCCTCAACAGATGGGGTTCTCCACATCCCCAGCATTTCAAAGGTTCCCTCATTTTGACTATGCCTTCCTTCTTATTTCCTTCATCTAGTTGTTTGGAACCGACTTGGGATTGGGCAGTTTGACTTTCCTTGGGTTTGTTAAATTTCTTCCGCTGATGATCCCTGCCAAAGTTCTTCAAATAAGATGGTTTTTGTTTCTTCCCCTTGAATTCACTCTTATTTACCCAGATTTTTCCATGTTCATTTTTATCTTTGAACTATTGGTAACATAATCTGGCTTTTCTCACCACTTCATACATGGTTTTTGGATTATCGAACTCTATTTTCTCCTTATACACAGCAGGTAGACAGTTCAGAAACCTTTGCACCTTTTCCTTCTCTTCCCTAATGTAAGGGACATATCTCAACAGATTTGTAAACTTAGTAACAAATTCATCAATAGTAAGTTGTCCCAGTCTAAGATCATGAAATTCCTTCGCTTTATCATCATAATAACATTCATTTAAATAACAGCTTTTAAATTTAACCTGGAAATCTTCCCAAGTAACTGTCTTTTCATCAATAGCATGAACCATTTTTGTCTCTTCCCACCACAAGGTAGCCTTACCTTGTAGCTGGTAAACAACCAATCTGGCCTTCAGATTGCTTTCATATTCATAGACCTGGAAGTACTTAATCATGTTCAGAAACCAGGCTTCAGCATCTTCCTCCTTCTCCCCATCGTAGGAGGGAGGCTTGATCTTTCGAAATTCCCCCTGTAATTCCTTTTTCTACTTATACTGATGCCTAACAGCATCATCTTCCTCAGACTCATTAGTCTTCCTGTTTCTGGAACCTTCACCTTCTTGGCTGTTCCGCGAAGTTAGTTCTCTGATGAGCTTTTCCTGCTCCTCACTAGCTAATGACAATCTGTCATTCTGGCTTCTTAGCTCAGCCATCTCTCGTTGCAAACTGTGCAACATAGCCATCACCGGAGCATTGGGATCTGGTGTATTTTCATCATCACGCAGATCAACATAAATTTCCTCACCTTCTGCCATTTCAGCACCACTGTACACTAAACAACACAGATTAGAGAAAAAAGAAATATTTTTTTTTCAACAGTAAATCATTTATACAGTGAGCACACACAAAAACAACCCAGTTTTGTATAACATGAACTCTGATACCATTTGTAATGTCAATCAACTTCCACATACTCCAATTTTTTTTTCTTCTGAAGTTATCATTTTCTCTGGATTGATGAAATCAATTATGTTCATCTAACTAATACCTAGGTGTTCAGAACTACCTTTTCGAATTAAAATTCCATATACTTTTATTAAACATAATTTCTATGTTTAGTCTATTCCCCATTGTATATATATTTCAATAGAGTAAAGCATATAAAAAATTCTTTATAACTCTCTTGGTTATATTAACTATTATAAATCAAATCAGCACAACCTTACTATTTTATATATATATATATATATATATATATATATATATATATATATATATATATATATATATATATATATATATATATATATATATATATATATATATATATATAATCCACAATATATAAATAATATAAACTCCATCCCATATAAATCCACAATGTATAATTCATCACATATGTTTACATATAATCCACCCTTATATGAATTTCACCCTATATATATATTAACGAGATCTCCAATCGAAAATAAAAATCATCATCTTATATATATATAAGATGATGATTTTTATTTTCGATTGGAGATCTTGTTTAATTTGATTTTATTATAAAAGTTCCACTTCTATGATTTGTATTATTGGCAAGATTGTACTTATCCAATTGAATGATATATTGTTCTTTCCATAGGCTTTGACATACGTTATTACCGTGTCAGTGTATATGACTTTATCGTTCCCCTTACTTAGTTGATATGGAGTACCTCTTAAGTACTGTATCGTATCTTGGTTTGATGGTTTCGTATTGCATCACCTTTATCACACTCTGCTCATCATACGCTTGAATTTGGTTTATGGATTTATTCGTATCCTATAACTCTGAATTTAATATATTTTATAGCACTATTTGGTTACGGCTCTGAGTGCATATTAAATATCTTGGGGTACTTGTACATTTGGATTTTATTGAATTACTACTTAAATCAAACCGTCAAGATTGTTTTCGATCCATGTGAGAGTCTACCAATTTGTTCTAGTTGTATGGCTAGATTTTATTAGGGGTTTTCGTTTATGGATACTATAAGGGTTGAGCAGTAAAATTTGGTTCGATTCTCTAAGATTTGAACCTCCATTCCCACATTCATCCTTGGTTTGTTATTGCGTTGGTATATCTGCTCGACCTCCGAGCTTTAATGGTGCACCACGCTGGCTTCGTCGCACTCCATTGGCAATACACAGAGGTAAATTAAGTTTCTTCTTCAATGTTTTGATTTTTGTATTATGGCGCTGTAGTATGTATTTGGTCGTTACGATTTTAGTTTCATATTACTAGGTTTAGACATTGCCATAACCATTCCCCTCGTTATAAAATTCAGAGTGAAAATTTTGAATGGGCTCTATGTCCCTGGCATTCGTTCGATGAGGGTTTTTCCTTATCGTTTGCAATCAAATCGATTTACGTCCTACAGAAATTTTTGTATCGTTACATAGTTTTACAATTGTTTTTCTTGCCTACTCAGTAGACGATCATCAGTCCATTTCAAAATTTGAATTTCTCATTTCTCAGGACCCATTGACCAATACTGATGGTTACCTCGTGTGATTTGTGGAACTTTTGAGTAGGCGACGTCCTACTAAGATGAGGGGAGGGTTTTCATCCTCAGTCGTCTTCGAGTCCCCATTTTTTTCTGCGATGACCAAGAACGTTACTGAAATTGTTCCTTGCCCAGGAAATAAATATATATATATATTTTTTTTAAACTTAGAATCGTTCCTTCCCATAGATAAGATTTCCCTTGTTTATTTAGCTGATACAGTTTCGATGTCTTCATTTACAGTCACTGACATATTTAACCTAACATAATTTCATTCATTCATAGGTAATTATTTGTTTCCTACTTCTTTTGAGCACTTCCCATGAGCTCGTTACATTTTTCATTGAAGAATTTGTAATCCTTTCTCTTTGATACAGGTTTGTACTCACGAGAAACTATGGCTATGTGTTAACTCATTGCCCATGCAACGACTTGTTTAACGTTTGATTTATATCAGTCCATGGATGATAATTTTGAATCCAAAGAGATTCATACCGTTGTCTCTATACTTTCTACATATTAATTACATCAGACTTTATATACTCTGACTTGGGTGAAAATTTTCCCATATGATGGCGATATGAATTTCCTTCATACTATTATTATTTTTCTACTGATAATTTTTCATTAATTTCCACTTTGGACCTACTGTATATGAGAAATTCTATTCAATGGTTCAGGTCTTTCATAATTGAAAATTAAAATCATTCATACCGATGGTAATTTGTTTTAAATGTACTGTCAACTATACCAGTGTATTGTGACTCTTTTAATCTATTTTTATTAATTCCACCTAGTATTCGAGTCAAGAAAAATTCTTTTCGCTTGCTACAGGATTTCGAATTATTCAGAAATTATATATAAAATTCGATGTAATAAATGAGAACTCTCTCATGTCGAGTAATTATAATCTCTAGTATAGAATTAGTTTTCCAGTAACATGTTGTCTTTTCAATATAATATTTTAAATACTACCTAACCATTTTCTGCAATACTTCATTCGTTCCTTTTTGGTACTGGTATAACTCCATATCTTTAGATTACTATGATGGCAATGAGTTTATAAAGTTCAAGTTCTCATCTCGTTAGAATTTTTATTTAAAATTTGCTGGATAGAATTTGTGTAACTATAATTGGTTCTCATGTCTAACATGCCATGTTAATCAGTACTGTAACCACCTATGTATCACAGGCCTTTGGTTTCAGTATAAATAACTGTACAAGGTATTAATTATACATCTGTGTTTAAATTTGGAATGAGTTTAATTCTGTGACTAAACATATAGGTATGCTGGTAACATACTCAGATTTTGCCAATTCATTGACT
This sequence comes from Pinus albicaulis, assembly GCA_034641835.2. Lineage (NCBI taxonomy): Eukaryota > Viridiplantae > Streptophyta > Pinopsida > Pinales > Pinaceae > Pinus > Pinus albicaulis. The sequence continues at coordinate 278,190 of JAXQQM020066912.1, read as the reverse complement.
TCAGTATCCTGTAACTAGTGATCCATGGCACCTTTATCAATTATATACTCTGTGTTTTCTGCTTATTTATTTCACTACTTCTTTCAAGTAAAGGATTTATTTCATAAAAACAGAAGCAGATTAAAGTTAAACTGTAAATCATCTTTTGGAATTAAGTATTCTCAGATTTAGACCAGCTATGGTTTAGAGATTCTGATGAATTATGTCCCATAGATGTGATTCAAACAACTATACAGAAATTTGAAGACTAATTCTTCTGGTATTTCTGTTAAATGTATGGAATGTAATTACTCACAGCATGCCACATATAATACTTTCACATTCAATACAACATAAAATTTATACCTACACCTTATAACAGAGAAGATAAATGAACTATGCATACCACTTAATTATATGACCAATCCACCCAACTTTAGAATTCGTCTATCTCCAGAATTCACCCCCGAGCTGAGATCCCTCCTAGAACAGATCAACCTCTAATCTGTTCAGGAATAGCTTATTTAAGCTACTGCTCCCCAAAGCCTATTTCTAATTTTGCGTCCAGAATATCAGGATGCTTTTCTTCCTGTTTTCCTAGGCTTACCTATTTAGGGAATTTTAAAGTTGCTTTCTGCTTTTCCCATCTTTTTACCTCTTCCTAACTACTCTCCACATCATTGGGGAAAATATATTTTCCTCAAAATCTAATTTGGAAATAAATTCTTTCAAGGATTTTTGAAAGATTGTGGGGAAAGTATTTGCCTTTATCCATCCTCATGGATTTAGCAAGTGATCTCATAATTCTCATTTTGGTCAATCTGCACAGAATTATTTTATTCATATTCTCAATTTAAATATTTAATTACATCCACAAAATACTTGTCCTTTGGGGTCCACTCCCCTTAGGATTAAAATTCAAATGCATAAACTAGGGGTGTTACACCCCTCTAAAAAATTCCAAGAACAGAATAATGAACCAGAAAGATGTACATTATTACACATTTTAGACATATTGTCAGCAAGAATATAAATTTCATAAAGGGAGGTTAGATAAAATTTAAAATAATTTTCCAGATATGTGATATAAAAGACGTGAGTCTGTGAACCTAGATAGGTTTTGACAAAAGATAGGAGAAATTCGGCATGCAAAAATTTTGTACAGAATAGGCATAGCAAGTTTTCAAATCATTCAACAGTATACTAAGTATAAAATAAAATTGTATAGAGCTCAATAATTTCCATTATTTGTTTCGATGAAAGAGAAAACATGAATAAACTCGGTAGGATAACAGAAAGGACCTACCAAATTGTTGAAAGAAAACATTGTAGCGATGGACCAGCAAAAGTCAGCTAGAAAAGTGTTTCCAATTTTATTATGTGGGATAACGATAACAAACAGAAATATAAAATAGTATAAAAAAATTCCAGACCCCAAGGATAGTAAGAGGATAGTTCTAGATGAAATTCCAGATTAATTTTCAAATAAGGAAGCTAATTATAAAATGAGGACTAAACCACGTGTTATACTAAAAATTGGTAGGAGTTAAAATAGAAGACACACGAAGTACTACTGATTTGAAACCTATGTAAGATCAAGTAGATCCCTGCTAGGTCATGTTGGTTCAAAGGGGAGATAGAACCTCAAAGAAAACCATATATTGCTGAAAAAAACAAAAATTTAAATTGAAATTATACAGGACAATTGGTCCTATTTTACCAGTCAATCTAATCATGATATAAGAAAAACTAGGAATTGGGATATAAAATTGTAAAAGCCTAGAGGAGCAGTGGAAAAGCTCAAGAATAGTGAAACTAGTTACAGTATGGATATATCCCCTGATTTGTAGTAAAGGTTCTGTTGAAATGTATGCTTGAGAAAAATGGGAAGGGGTTGATTCAGGTACAAAATAATGGAAGTAAAAATTTCGCAAAAATAAAGAAAATGATAAGCAAACTAGGTGTTTGCAATTCCTTAACAAGTTGAAAGGAACAGAAAAAAAAATGTTGGGATGTCTGTAAAGGAGGAATATCCCTAAATTTTGAATAATGCTTAGGTAATAAAGTATTAAATTAGCTCTAGAAATTTCTAAAGGAATATCTCAAGTGATTATATAAATTCAACAGTGGAGCATAGACATCAAAATGTATATTCCTTTAGTGAAGTAAATAAGTGATGATTACTTATTAAGTGTACAAATTTCTTGATAAATATCTCAAGTGAAGAAGAACTTATAAGTATAAAAATTGAGGGTACATAAATCATGTGATCCTAAAACAATATATTTGGTAGGAAAAGAAAAATTCCATAATAGGTCCTTAGTTCGGACATACAAATAACTCCAATCGAGTTTGATAATTAAAAAAATACATGTGTGCATGGTTAGGAAGAAAGAATAATGAAAAATCCTATGTGGAAGGATTGTTAAGAGACAATGAAATCTAGATCCTATATAAAAATAGGAAGATGGAAAATCGATCAATTAGTGTAATGCTGAAACTACAGACTGAGATGCAAGTTGAAGATCTACGGTACTAACTGATATACTGGATAAGAAAAGAATTCAAGTGTAAAGTAGAAATTGAATTTTAGACCTTGTTATTGAGCCTAGCTATTACAAATTAAATTGATTTCTTGGAAAAAAAAAATCAAACAGCGGGAAGGTACTTGAAGTACATAAATGTACTTAGAAAAAGGTAAATAAGAACATCTGCATATAATAAAGTTGGTTTTCTAAATTCATGAAAAAGTAATGAAAAGTTATATATATTTTTTTGGCCAAGTGTGTAATAGGAATTGTATACTCCGGAAAAAGGAGTCAAAGGTGAAAATAAGTGTAGAGAATTTACCAAAAAAACCAAGAAATCCGAGCTAGACCAGGTTTACGTGAGGAGTAAATCTCACCGAAAGACAAGGAATGTTAAGTAGTTATGCTAAAAGTGCACTAAACTACTATGAAATTGAACGGTTTGGCTAATAGCTGAATTTATAGAAATTATTAAAGTTCAGAATGTTGTTGTGATTATCAAAATATGTATATGATATTACTTATATGAATTGGTATGAATTGTGGACAGAGAGGACGACAAAAAAAGATTCTTCCAGATACACTTCTTGAAATGAAGTAGGAAGAAAACCAAACTATAGAGTGTACAGTAAGTCGAGGATGGAATGATGCTCTGCAAAAAACTGATGGAAGACCTGTGCAAAGATGAAGGAGGAATCTTCGTCTTGAGTTGAGAAATCAACCTCAAAGAGTAACACCGAGGACGGTGTTCAGTGTTAGGGGGGAATATGTAACATCCCTAGTTCTATGCTTTAAATTGGCATTTGGAACAAAATACAAAGGGGAAAGTCGACCCCAATGGAGAATTATTGTGTGGATTTATTTAAATATTTATTAATGAAAAATAAATGGAATATTTATGTGTGCACTATGACTAGATGAGATTGGAGATCATAAGCCTGATCCATGAGGATATGGATAAGGTTAAGACTTTCCCAAAAAATTTCAAAAATCCTTGAAAGGAATAATGCTAAATTAGATTTAAGAGGAAAAATCTAAAATTTCCCAATGAAGAGAAAAGTAATTGGGAAGAGGTAGAAAAGCTGGAAAAGTAGAGAAAGTAGCTTTAAAGTACCTAATTGAGGGAAGCCTAGGCAAAAATAGGAAGAAAGAATCCTAAAAATTCTAGACACAGAATTTGGAAATAGGCTTAGGGAAAGCATGGCTTAAGTAAGCTGTTTCAGAACAGATTGAAGTTAGTCTGGTCTGGGAAGATCTCAGCTCGGGGGTGAATTTCAGAAAGAAAAAATTCTAGGGTTGGGAGGACTGGTCTTTAGTGTTTGGTATGCATACATATCACTTAAAATTCTTTTGATCTTACCTGAACCATCTCTATATGGTTATAAATTATTATTTTAATTGATTTGCAGAAATCTAGAATTTTTATGGGATGATTATTTACTGCATGTAACAAACTAAATACAGTGGATGAATTTTAGAATGTATAGTAGCAGGAGAAAAATCTTACATGAACCATCTTCCAGAGTGTCAAAACCATAGAAAGGTTTGGATCTGGGGATAGTTATTCTGTAGAGAAAAATAAAAATAACATCTAAAATTTACATGATGGAGAACTGTACATTAAAGTTAGGGATTTAATATTTTTGAACAAAATTTGCTATGGAGAAAAGTTGTGAGGTATACACTATGAAATTATTTTAGCAGTTAGCTGTGTAAATCTAAGTAGGAAAAACTCAACAACTTAAACATTATATATATATGTAGAACGATTTAGTGTTCTATAGTATAAAACTGTGAATACAAACAGAAAATAAATGTTCCTCTTTCGAAACTTGCAGAAAATATATATAGATATATATATTTTGGTAAACAGTTATAGCATATGCAGTTCTAAAATGAAATTATTAGAGGAAACACTCATGAGCATTATAATTATTCTATACAGAATGATTTAATTAAACAAAAATTAATATCTTGTTGAAATGCAAAATAAGATTTAAATGCAAAATAAGATAGACAGTTAGGAACCAATAGTAAAAGTAACAATCTACAGAGAAAATAATACCTTCTGCTATGGTTAAGAGAATTAATAAATCTGAAAAAAACCATAGACTATTATGTTGTGACCTTAATTACATGTCTAGGTGACATTAAATCTTTCTCTTTGAAAAAAAATAAAAAAATGAGATGAGCTACTATTAGAATCATGAACATATTTTACAGCTCTTTCTCTAGAAAAAGTTTTATAACAAATTAAACAGAAAAGAAAAGAAACTAATATAAAATCTCTAGAAGGGATAATAAATTTTGAAAATTATACAGTACTGCGGGTAAGAAAATTTCCTTATTCCCGTGATATTCTGCAAGTGAAATTGAAGGAAATGAGATAATATAAGTTGGACTAATACAAATAACATTCTCTATTATGAAAAAAAAATTTACCTACATTCTAGAGTAAATTGAATTCAGAATTATTGAGGAAAATGATATACATATATGCCTGACAGAAAAATACTAATAGAGAGTTCTAATATAACAAAGGCAGTAGCATATATTATGTAATGGAATTAAAATAAAAATAAAGTTAGTTATCCATTATAAAGCAGTTCTGAAAAGTTAACATCGATTTCATCCAATAGAAATGGAAGAAATCCACAGTCTGTGGAAACTAATTAATAAAATTGTTTGGTACAAGAGATTTCAAAGTTTTTAATAAACTGAAAATTTTATAAAGTGTCCAAATTTAAATCCAACGGAACTGAAGATCGAAATTCTCAATCATTTGGGTTGGAGCAACTCTTTGATGTACTGACCTATGAGAAGAAATCAAATCGCCTTGTAAGTTTACTAGAGTTGACTGGGAAGAAATGAAAGAAAAGAAAATTCGTCCCATGGGAAAGTAATAATAGAAAAATCACCTGCAAATATAATCACAGATAAAATTTACAATAATAGAAGAATCATAAAAAAATCCTAAAGGAATCGTAATGATCCTAAAGAAATAATTATCAATTTAGAAAAATTGAATATACCTAGTTTATTTCTATTTAGAAAAGGTAACCAAGGAATGGTAAATAATAATTAAGGGAATCAAGAAGAAAGACATGAGAAAACAAAAAAAAACCTTTATTACCAGATGAAATGATGAACCTCATACATAGCTCGGGTTCCCTAATATATGCTCCATACGCAGACCATGAGAGGAAACTAAGTGAAAATTTGACCATAGTCTCTCCTGAGACATCAGGGGGATAATCTCGAGTCGGGATATAAAGAGACATACGGTGGAGGACGCCTTTCGGCTTCTCTTACAGCAGAAATGCCCATGTACTGATAGAAGCCGGTTCAACAACATAAATGAATAAATAGAACAAAAGTAGAACAAAAACCAGAATAAAAAATGGGTGCAATGCTATCAACACGAATATAAATGTGATATTCCAAGAAGAATGAAAAACCATTTGAAACATACATATATATATATATATATATATATATATATATATATATATAGACTTAATGGCAAATTATACATAGTTTTCACATCTCTTAACTGAGAAATATGTTGCTGAGAAGTAGAAATCAATTTGTTAAAATCGATTCTTAACTCGAATATATATGTATATAGTGAAGTCATGAATCAATTCAAAAAAAAAAATATAGCTCTGGCAAAGAAATTTTTAGACCCTATTCATAATAAAACGAATAAAGATACAAGCAATAGCTGAAACTGCCATGGAGAAAAATGGAAATTCTTAAATTGGGCATAGACAAACCTAGTTACTAAGATATAGAGAAAAAAAATGTAATACATAACGAGGATGGAAGAAAAAAAAAATACAAATCGAACCATTTTAGACTTCCAGGTACATTGCGAAATCTAATAATCAAATCGACACAATCTTTTGCAGAAACGAAAATACAAAGAAGGAAATCGATAACTTACTGCTAAGCATAACGTTACAGAAGTTGAATTTTAAGCCAAATGAAAACTAAAGGGAGACTTGATGTGTATTTTAAAACACTTCTCTCTCTTGACTAAAACAAAAAACTAAAATTGCAGTGAAGAGAAACAAACAGATAATGTCTTCTATGGAAAAATGTTAGGATTAATAGAGAGGGAAAGTTTTGAAACCCTAACTCTTATCTACCTTACACTTGGAAACTAGTTAACGGTTCTCCCTCAGATTGAGGGGAAGTCAGGATGAATAGCTATTGAGAGTAAATTTTAATGGTACTCAGTAGCTGGAGGTTTAAATGTCACCCAGATTCGTAGCAAGGCTTGGATGCGTTTGTGGCACGAGGTGATGAGTCACAGAATAAATTAACTATGCGGGTACTCTCCTTGGGATTTGAAACCAAATCAAGAAAAAGAACGACATTTTCATATCAATCCATGTTGAGGAACATAATTAAATTTGCAATTGATAAATTAAACTATGATATAGATGGATAAATATTTCGATCAATAATGATACATATGGTGAAGTGAAAAGGGAGTTATTAAAATTCTATTTATTATCCAAGTAGTATCATTAACGTCCCATAAGCGAAAATTCATATTACCAATCGTACGAGTCTTACTTAGGTTGTATGGAAAGGTGAAATGTATAATAGTATTCGATAGGTTGATTTTGATGTGTATGGAGTAAGTTGATGTTGTGTTATGTAAAGTCATATTATAAAGAAATGATATGTAAATTTCTTATTCATATCACATCTAAAGGTTAATATAGAATTATATAGGTATATGTAGTATATATTTATATATTAATATATAAGTACATGGAGTGGAAAAATAATCTATAAATGTATATATAACCAAAGGAAAACGTTATTGAAAAAAAAAGGGTGTATTATAGGGTTGGTGCTCTCTGAGTACTTGTGGAAGTACTCTAATTAAAACATCTCTTGATATTTCATGAATGTTTGATAATTGAAAGTATTTCATTTGATTGAAACTATGTGACTAATTTGATTGAATTTGTTAGTCATACATTACAAACTCTTTCAATGGAGTGTTGATGGGTTGCTCATCCATTCTCAGAGAGCTTGTGTAATAGTCATCATTACTTCCAATAGTAATTGGTAAGTAATGGTATGTTCGTATAGAGAATTTTCTATACTTTTATGAATTGAATAAGGGATAAGTAGATAAAAATGGAAATGGAATATTCTTTGAGCTATACATGCTTATGACTATGGATAAAACGTTATTGTTTCAATTATTGGCATTTAAACGAAAGTATTTCATTGTGAAGGGGAAGGACCCCCTTTGGGTTGTTTATATTATTATATCATGAGTATAAGTTTAAATTTCAATGAGATAAGCACACCGAGGACAGTGTTCTCTTCAAGGGGGGGAGTATGTAATAGACCTACTCAACTTTATGTAATTACACATGGTAAATCTCTCTTACTTTAAATATTTTATCAAGAAAATCAAGATCAGTTTTATGTAAAACACATTCTTAATAATAACCTTGGTATTCTTTATTCACGGAAGATCAATGGAGGAGGAAACACATGCATTGTTTTTTCTGTCAAGAGATGAAACAGGTTAATATTTTGTTTGAAGTGATACATAGCAGGTCTTCACACTACTGTAATTCTATAAACATGTTAGAGGACAATCCCTCCTTCCCTCTATGCAGACCTTGGGTTGCTTGGGTTGTCAGAATCTCTTATAACCTTTGCAACATGGTTAATCGTAGTAGTAGTCAGTCTCAAAGAGAAGTGATATGGCTACTTTCATATCCAGTCTGGCAGTTGTTTGAGGTTAAAAGATAAATGAAACATGAATGATCTGAAGGTTTCAGGTTTGCATGTACTGTGAATAGCGCATATAATATAGAATTGTGGAACGATAGTTTGTTTTTTCAGTTTTGATATGCTCACTTGCATTTCCTTTTGTTTATTAATGCGGGTTTTGAGTTTTTCATACTGGAAGAAAATGGGCTCGGGCAAAGTTGGAAATGTAGATAATAGAGGAACGTGGTCAAAGACATGGATTATTTTATAAAAGAAACTTTGGAATCATTAAAAAAGCACGTGACCTATGTGAAGCAAATAATCGTGAGCACTCAGCTGTGCAAGTGGGCGTTGGGATGTGCAAGAGGGTCAACACAGGATAAAAGATAATTCATCTTGAAAGAAAGATATTTTTTTACATTATTGTTTTATCATGTTCTTGAAATAAAATGAAGTTATTGTAAAATATTTTTCATACTAGTCTTTTACTTAGGCTGTTGAAGGAAAACAAAAGATTGTATGAAAATAGCCACTTTTACTCTTAGATATATACCATAGTAAAAAAAAAACTTACTATGTAAGTTCTTGAAAATATTTATATTATGTTAATATTTTAGAAATATATTATTCATAGAGATATACCATGGTAAAAGACAAGCTTACTATGCTAGTTTTGATGAGAAGAACCCATGGTGTTGGTAAAGATTAGTTATTTAAAAAATCCATGAATAGATTACCATGGTGTTTGTAAATATTAGTTATTTAATAAATCCATGGTTAGATTACCATGGTGTTGGTAAAATTTGGTTATATAGTAAATCCATGGATAAAGGAACTATCCAATTATATTTCTTTAGAAAAACAAACTGTGTGATTAATTTTATGGTATCATGATTATGATGTTAATTTATTTTGGAATAAGATCATGCATAGGCATGCAATATTTGTATTAGATTCTATTAGAAAGAATATACATTTGTATATGGGAAATGATAACAAGTTTTTTTATCCTACATTGATTCTTTGGCAAAAACGATGAATTACTTGTACAAAAACGAAAGTAATGTTTTGGTTCATTGATATATATGTATGGGTAATGTTGGTATAACATTTGAAATGGGAGAAACATTTGTTATGTTAGCTTTCATTCCATGCACCAATAGTAATAGATTAAGGGTTATTTATTTTGATTAAATTTATGTAAATCGCATGCATGAATATCGTAACTATTATATCAATTATTTCAAAGAAATGTTGGGGAGATGTAGCTATTGTCTTGCAGAAATTGTGATTATGCTAGGGAAACATTAGTTAATGTGATGACTTATAACTAGCACATATGCAGAATGTGTTGTTAAAGGGAGAATGTCAAGGTATTTTTCTTTCATGTCATGAATATACATGAGTAGATGGAGAAGCTTCTCTAGTATAGATTTATGAAATGATCGATTAATACTTTATGAATCTTGACATCAATGTATGTTGAAGGTAACATGAGCAGGGAATGATGGTGACATGTATAAATGAAATATTATGCTAAAGATGGTGGCAGGTAAATGATTATGGTTCATGAAGACGACTGCGAGCTGCAGGATGATTCAATGTATGATGGTCCATTGTAGGTACATCCATGCCACCAAGATGAAGATATGAAGACTAGAGGGTAAATACTATCATATTTATTGTAAAGGCTTTAAGCTAGATATTTGTATATTTCCTTGTAAGGTTTATAAACAATGGTTAAGGGATGGTCTCCCTTATAAACCATTGAGTGAGGGCTGATCATCCTCATGAGCATTTAATAATAAAATTAAACTTTTGCTGGTTTTTACCCTACGAGGTTTCCAAGGTATATTGGTGTTCAATGATGTGATTGATTATTGTGTCAAATTGATGATGTTGATTCCTTTCTTGTGGTGATGTTCATAATGTCAAGTAAGTTATGACTACATGAATAACGAAATGAATGCAAGGTTACATCTTACAGTTATTTGTCAATGTACAACCATAAAGGTTGTTAAGGGTTAAGCAACTTACTATTCTTATACTGAGGTTGCACTATGAACTAGTAAACATTCTATCTAATGATTAGTAAGGAATATTTAATAAGGAATATTTAATAGTGATTTGAATAGTTACTCATGGGTAACTTGTATAAAAAAAAAAAAAGAATTAAATCTTTCATTTCCATGTGAGGTTGTCGATGTATGTTACAAAGATCAATGTGGAAGAATGTTGCCAAGAAAACCAACATCTTCTATTTTTTTCACTAAATTTACAAAAGGTTTTGACAATATACATAAAAAAACGTATTTGTAATAGATTAAATTAGGAAAAACTCTTCATAATTGAAAAATATTATTATTATTATTATATATATACCAATTATAAAATCTGAAAAAATTAATTGTATTATTATAATTTAATAATGTTATTTATTACCTTTAATTCTTTTGACAAACTCATTAAATTAAAATTATTCCATAAAATAATTTAAAAATAGATGATACACTTTCTCATATAAATTTCATATCCTATAATAAAATTGTATAATTTCTGATATATAACGCACTGAGATTTTTTTTTTTTTTCAAACAAGCACCATGATTATGGCATTTCTGTGTGCCAGAAAAATACCTCGACATCGAGTTTATATTTTACTGAAAAGATATATTTTGAAAAAAAAATTATGCGTCGAATCATATTCGTCGAAGTGGATAAACATGAAACTAATGTTAATTCGACGTTCTGTACGTGCGAAGAAAATTTAAATTAGAAATTTAAAGGTTCAAATAAATTCAAGGTTGTTATCAGGCAAAATTACATTTAAATTTCAATTTGATTTTATGAAAATTATAAAATTAAATTTGAAAAAAAAATGGTTGAATGTACTTTGAAAGTCATAGCATTTTCAGATCTTGAAATCGGTGTACGGAAGAAAGCGACCAAAACGAGAACAAGAGAACAAGAGAGTCGAGAGATCGAAATTCTGATTTTAAGTAATATATAAATTTAAATTTGCCCGGGCAACTGCAAAGCCCTTATTGGATACGCCCCTATTGTAAGCAAGCTAATCAATGGATGGTTTAGCGTACACTTCATGCATTAAAAGGATGTCCATAAGGTGACAGACAGTACCTGGGTTAGGGGTAGATGCTTTCTTCAGATTATTCCATGGTTTATAGGCTTTAACCCGGTGCTAGAGGCTCCTAGAAGCAAATTGGTGTGGGTTAAACTCCCTGGCTTACCCTTAGAGTTCTGGACTGTCAAAGCACTGCGCACTATTGGCAACTCCATTGGTACTACCAAATATGTTGATCCTGGCATCGTGGGATATGCAGACAAGAGGATAGCGTGGATACTGGTGGAGATCAGTTATAAAGGTGATCTTCCAGGCGACGTCGACTTGATGTGGAATAATACAAGGCATCGCCAGAGAGTCGATTTTTGGGGTATTCCCTTTAGGTGCTTAATTTGCCATAAGACAGGTCACCTAAGGGATAATTGCCCCTTCAGACTCCGAATTCATATGGCTCGGCGGGGATATGAGGATGCTGGTGATGTTGGAAGGTTTAATGAAGGGGTGAGTCAATCGTGCAAAGGAAAAGAAGGTAAGTATCCTATCTATCCCAATGAGGTTGAACATTACAAGAATGCAGAAAATAATCATGAAACTGCTATATCTGATGCCATGGTACAGTCAAATATTGCTGACCACCCTTCGGTGGGTCGTAAGTTGTATAGGGTGCTTGAGTCTGATAGCGATAATCCGCCCCAACCGAGTCTCCCAAGTGATATCAATATCCCGGCTGATAGAGATGACCCGATCCCATGCCCTTCTTTAGATCCGGCTGATGCCTTGTTAGATAGTCTCGATATACCTGGCAATAGTATGGGCAAATCCATTTGGCGGGAGTCTAGATCTTATAAGGATGTTTTACAACACCTGCCTCCTTGTCAAGCTGATGACCTGAATTCTCCTGAGAATGAGCTACATTTGTATAAGTCGACTTTAAATAGGGGGGAATCTTCAATCGATGGTTTAATGGCAGACGACAGGTCGGCCGGTGGGATCAGAATGGGCTCTACACAATCCTATCCAGAAAAGTCTGGGCCTATTTATCTATCAGAGTCCCCTAGGAATTCAATTGGAAGTGATATAGACTCACTGTTAGGGAACTCCAACTTAGATCTGGCTGCCTTAACGGTTTTCGATAAGCCCATTCCTAGCCCAAGAAAAAACTCTTCTGGTTTATCGACAGCTATCAGCTCGCTTAAGAAGAAGGCAAAGGCGGTCTGTAAGAGGAACAAAGGGAAATTCAAGGCTGTCTCACTGTTTTCGGATGATGAGAGGGGTTTATCAGATGTACCAATTGCAGGTTATGATGGGCCCGATGGCCCGACAGGGGCGCTTAGAGCATGCCGCCCAAGGAGATCACTATCATGAACCACATAATATCTTTGAATTTGAGGGGTTTGGGTGATGCCCCGAAAAGTAATTGCCTAATGGAATTACTGAACGAAAGGAACCCTATAGTTTTTTTGGGACAAGAGACAATGTCCAATCGGACAAAGGCTATTAATTTGTTTCTGAATATAAGAAGAGGATGGCAGGCGGCGGCGATTAGTTCAAATGGTCGATCCGGTGGATTGCTGGCTTTATGGAATCCTAACAGGGCTACATTCAAACCATATAGTTTTTTTGGTGGCATGCTTCTAAATGGAAGTCTCAGAGGTATGGCAGGTAATTTTAACATCATCAATATATATGCTCCATATGCTAACAGATTGTCTTTCTGGAGGAGAATGCAGACTTCTGGTATTTTATCCCTTCCGAATCTTATTGTCATGGGTGATTTCAACTTATCCCTTAATATAGATGAGATTTGGGGCTGTGCTGCTCGCATGGATCCTCTCGCTGGTTTTCTAAACGATATGTTCTTCTCACATGGTCTGAAGGACATTAGACCACACCCTATGGCGCCAACATGAACTAATAAACGAGAAGGGGCAAATTTTATAGGTAAGAGGCTGGATCGGGTGTTAGTGCAAGAGCAGGTGATGGATATTTTTCAGAATGTTAGATCCTTGATAATTGCATCCGATATTTCAGATCATTTCCCAATTTCTTTTTCATGGTTCGATAATATGGCGGTAGGAAGGCGCCCTTTCAAGTTTAATAGAGTTTGGCTAGAGGATGAAGCATACTCGGATTTGGTTGGCGGCATTTGGCGGGCTAAATATGATGAATCATTCTTCGATGACTGGGACCATTTTCACCACAGACTACAGAAAGTAAAGGAGGCATCAAAGTCCTGGAATCGAGAAAAGAAGCAAAAACACAGGCAGGAATTTAAGGACATACGGGTACAGATGGAGAGGATAATTTCCTCATTTACAATACAGTATCCTGATCAGAACACATTACAAGAGCTTATTGGTCTGGGGGAAAGGAAAAGGGAGATTCTTAGAATCGAGGAAATTACCTGGAAATTGAAGAGTCGTATATCCTGGATGGCAGAAGGTGACAGGAACACAAAGAATTTTCATAAGTTTGCAAATGGTAGGCGGAACATGAATACTATCTGGAGTATTAAAAGGGGGGATGGATTAATGGCATATTCAACACAGGAGATCCAGGATGCGGCATTGGAACATTTTTCTGATTTCTATTCGTCTCACGAAGGCATTGATAATGCGGCCCAGGTCTGGCTTTTGGAACATGTCCATAGAGCTATGGATGAGGAGGCCATATTGGCTATTGACAACCAAATTTCACAGATCGAGGTTTTAAAAACTCTCAAAGCATTCTCCTCGGATAAGAGTCTGGGGCCTGATGGATGGCCCTCGAAGTTTTTTATTCACTTCTTTGAATTGATGGGCGCTGAACTGACACAGGTCGCTGAGCATATCAGGCGGAGTGGGGTGATGCCCGCAAGCCTAAATTCTACATTCATCGTCCTAATTCCAAAGGTGGACGACGCTCAGTCATTTGCGGATTATAGGCCGATAGCTCTCTGTAACATCCTATACAAAGTTACCTCCAAGATTATAGCTGAGCGCCTAAAAGGTATTTTGAATGATTACATTTCAAGAGAACAATTTGGTTTCCTAAAGGGGCGCTCTATTCATGAAGCTGTGGCAATAGCACAAGAGGTACTGCATTCTGCTCATACTGAGAAGAGGAATGCTATTTTGATGAAAGTAGACCTTCATAAGGCATACGATTCAATTTCCTGGTCATACATACGACTAGTTCTTATGAAGATCGGGCTCTCCATAAATTCTATAAGATGGATAATGACTTGTATTTCGACAGTTCGTTATGCAATCATTATAAATGGTATACCCACAGCATTTTTCGGTGCAGAACGGGGCCTGAGGCAGGGCTGTGCGCTCTCCCCACTGATTTTCATACTCGTCATGGACAGTTTCTCTGGAATTATGCACAGTGCGGAGCGCAGGGGGTGCATTGAGGGCTTCTCTTTCTCTAATGAAGTATCTGTTACACACTCTTTATTTGTGGACGACCTCCTGCTGTTTGGATATTTGAAGAGGAACCATTGGTTCTTCATCCATCTAATGTTCAAGCGCTTTGCTGCTGCCACAGGTCTTATAATTAACAAGGCTAAATCATTTATATTGTATGGTTGTGGAGACAGATTGGAGATCGAATTCATAGCAGAGTTCTCGGAGATCGGGATAAAGGTGGCCATGGATGGATTTACATATCTTGGTTTTAGACTTAAGCCCTGTGGGTATAAGAATCGAGATTGGCAATGGATGCTGGACAAATTCAGGCGGAAGATTAATGGCTGGACGCACAGGTGGCTTTCTCTGGGTGGGAGGGTCATTCTTACCCAAGCGGTTTTATCTCAGACGCTTGTATATTGGGCCCATTTATTTTATATTCCAAATGGTGTTATCAATTGTCTGAATTGCATCATGGCGAAATTCATATGGGGGGGGGCTAACATGCCGCATAAAATCCATCTTTGTAAAATGTCCACGCTATGCAGACCAAAACAACATGACGGATGGGGAATCCTCAATTCCCGGACGTTTAACAAAGCCCTGCTCATTAAATCCTTTTGGAAGGCTGTACGTGGATCCGGTATTTGGCAGGATGTAATAAAGTGTAAATACATTCGAGGGGATCTAATGAAACAGTTGCTAGCTTCAGACTTTCCCTCCACTAGACACAGATCGGAGATCTGGAGAAGCTTTAACGTTATATGTGGCCATGTTGCGGCAAGACTGGCGTGGCAGTTTAGGGATGGGGGTGACATTCCGATTACTTATATCAATATTATTGGGCTGCCCAATGGAGTTACACCATCTCGGCTGCTGCTTCATTGCTTGGCTCACAGAGGTATAAATTTCATTTCACAGACTATAAGGACATGGTCGTTTGACTCGCCGGAATTTAAGTCTGCGCTACAAATCGGTCTGCCGGAATATGTATCGGAGGAATGGGAGTGGATCAGGGATGCGTATCGGGCTGCGGGTTTCAGATGGGCGACTGGAGGGGATTTGATTGTCTGGGACGGAACTACACATGAAGGCGCTCCAGTTGTCAAAGAGATTTATAATGATCTTAATATTGCCTCCTACAGGGATCAGTTGACAGAGTCTTTTTTCATATATTGGAAGAGGCAAATACCCACTAAAATTGTTTTATTTGGGTGGCTGGTATGGCAGGGAAGGATTCTAACGGGGGATAACTTGTGTAGGCGTGGATTCCTAGGGCCTTTTAGGTGCAACATTTGCTGTCAGGATCTAGAATCTATAGATCATCTTTTCTTCCACTGTCCAGTTATTGTACAGTTATGGCGACTATTCTCAATACATATCATGGGTCCAACATGGTCTCCTTCTGATTTTCTGAATGCTGCCAAGGATTGGGACAGCCTGAAAGGTAAGTTTAAATCTCTGCCTTTCTTCTTCATTTGGGAAGTGTGGCTGGGGAGAAACAGATTAATATTTGAAGACGTGCCATTTCGGATACATCAAGTGTATTCTTTTATCCTTGGATGGATGGAAGATCGTCCTCAATCATGTGCTCCTATCATAGATTGCTCCTTCCGCAATAGACCTCATGTTATAGAAATTCCGGCGATCTATTTTGATGGTGCATGCGTGGATGGTCTAATGGGGTGTGGCGCTTGGATTAAATTATCCCAGCGGGAAAGGATTCACATTCATTGGAATGCAGGCACGGGAACCAACAACAAGGCGGAATTAGTTGCTCTGTGGGGTGGTCTCCGCTTTGCTGTCCTGTTACAGTTACCGGATGTCCATGTATACGGGGATTCACAGGTGGTAATCGGATGGGTCAAAAGGACTATGCAATTGCAGCGGCCTGATCTTTTGGGCTGGCTACACAGGACCCAATACCTATGGGAATCTCTCAATTTTCCGCCTATTTTGCACATATTCAGGGAAAACAATACCAGGGCAGATGGTTTGTCCAGAAAAGGATTAGAAATAGATTTTGGGTTGATGCACGTTCTGCTCTTCAGATATGGTCAAATCCACTGGCAAACTACAATCCCAATTCCATAATTGGATTCTTGACCATGATCTTGGATTCGTTGTGTGGCCATGCAATGGGGTTTGAGTCATTTATAGGATGCCTGTGTTGATATGGTTTTTCATAAAGGGTCTCAATCAGAAGTGCATATGGGATGACTCTCGCTATACAGACTTTTTCATCTCAGCCTTTTTTGCTACACAGGTTGACATTTTTGTATATCCACGGGTATTTCCAGTATGTCACAATTATCGTCTTTTTGCAGGTAAAGATTATATATAAGCGGGCCTGTACCTAATAGGTCTTCCAAGTCCTGCCCTACACATTTTTCCTATGGGCCTGTTCGTTGTCATCTCTCCAGATTGGCTTGTAAATGAGACGATCTAGAATATTTGGAGAGGTTTCTTGATATATCATAATGATGGGCGAGATAGGTTTGTATATGTCACAAGCGGGCACGGTGGACTCTTTCACTAGCGGTATAGTATTATAACCAGAGCTCCCCATTTTACAGACTTTCCTAAGTTTGTGGGGTGGTTGGATGGCGTTCTGTGATGTTCGTTCTGCTCTGTCCTCATTCACAATCCATTGTCTTTTACTTCTCATCTTTCCTTATCACAATGGTATATTTCCGGAGTCTATACTCTTCTTTCTATTTGCCATCCTATGTTTTTCACTGTCATCGATGGTCATGTTTGATTGGGGAAGGATTTTTTCCTGCTATGTGGAGGCCATATTATCTATTCTGCTCCTTCTTCTTTAAGTGAGCTTTTCTTTTGGCCTGTATCTCATGGTTTTCTCGCTGCTAATCCATACAGCTGAGATTATGATGTATATGTACTGTTTTATATATTAATATAAGCGGTGTTTTTTTTCATTGAAAAAAAAAAATACCATTAATTTATATTTAAATTGAAATTCCATATAAGGAAACAAATTCAAATTTCACAATTTTTTTTAATAGATGGAATTATTTTCACAATTCATGAAATTCGGAAAGAAAAATTACATTTTAGCTATTTGAATCTTGGTATGGCAATTGGAGATTGGAACCTTAGGGTTTTACCGTGGTTATAAAATAACATGAGCTTTCGGGGTTATAAAATAATATGAGAAGTTTTAAAAATCAATATGATATTTTGTAACTATTATTTATACAATTTTTAAAAAGGCGTGTTTTTAATAAAATGGTCTATATAATAACTTAAAGCGATGTTAAAAGTGATATTTTTTATTTATTTATTTGGGGACTTCATGATCTAAGATAGTTACTTTCTTAATAGGTAAAACATTAATGTGAAAAGTAAACTATTTAAATTATTCTTTCAAATAATGATTTGAAATTTAATTTGAGTAATGTTTTTCTGACAAAATATGACATTACCTAGACCATTCATTTACGAGTTATTTAACTTTTTTAGCATTTGTGAATTGGCCTATAATAAATATGGCATTCATATTTACCTTTTTATTTTGTACTTCATTATCATTTTCATTTCTTTCTATGAAACCAAAAACCCTACAAAACCAATAACCAAAAAAACCAAGACAACCATTTCTCATAAAAACCAATTAAAATCCATCCAGCTCCAACCTCCACATCTTCATGGGTAAAGAAAATCACCATTATTATTAAATAAATAAGGAAACGAACAATGAAAGCAACCGCAAATAGAGCATAGAAATTTCATTATTATAACAAAAACTTAATTGCACACCGACATAATATTTAAATGCCAAGAAATGAAAATGGAAATGCACTCATAATAATTTTAAAGCTCGACGTTCTCCTCTGCCGACTGTAAAATCAATTATTTTTCTCATTTAAATTTACCTTTCCTTTCATATATCGCCGTTCGTTCAAATTTATCCGAATGGGAGAAACAACGGTCAAATTTGAATTTGGGTATTGTATAGTATGTTCAACTTATATTTCAATTTGCTAAATCTTTCCAGCCCATGTCAAATTCAAATTCCATTACACATCAAATTTAATAAAATTTTTCTCATTTAAATTTACCTTTGCTTTCATGTATCGTCGTTCGTTCAAGTTTATCCGAATCAGAGAAACAACTGTCAAATTTTAATTTGAATCTGGGATCGAATGGATCAATCCAGTATATTGAATATCAAATATATAATAATTATTGTGGACTATAATGCTTCTCTCTTCGTGGATGAGTCATAGGGTGACAAGGCACGGAGGGATCCTTTCGCTGATAAGAACATCAAACCATCTCCTCTTGTCTCTACATGGATGAATAGACGCAGATTGACAAACGTTTTGACCAAATTATGATGAAGGATCCTCTCAATACAATGCTGGGAAATGTCAGAACAATGATTTTCCCTTCATGCTCATCTCTTCATATGGTTATCTCATTAACGTGGAAACTAGAGGAAAGGACGAGTGGAATACCCTTTAAATTCAACAGAATTTGGTTACAAAATCCAACTTTTAATAAACTGGTGATTGAATTTTGGAATCAGGAGGATAATGTCTCTGGTCTTGATGAATGGAGAAAATTCGCAGATAAGCTGCACAAACTAAAATCTATTGTAAGGACTTGGAAGAACGATAAGAAATCCAATTTTGATAAAGAGCTCAGGGACATTGAAAAAAATTTAACAAATATTTTTAAACAAATGAAAGATTCAACACCTGATTCTTTAACATTTTTTAGTCTCAAAATGCTGGAGACAAGAAAGGTTGAAATACTAAGGATACAAGAAACAACATGGAAATTAAAAAGCAGAGTGCAATGGCTGAAAGAGGGCAACCTTTATACTAAGTTTTTTCACAATTGTGCCAACGGACGTAGGAACAAAAACTCTATCTGGAATATTAGTAGTTTATCCACGAGATTAACTTGGAATTCCCTGATCATACACAAATTCGATTTGCTGCACAACACATAATCTCTTCTACAAATTAATCATCACATGCGGAAAATAAAACAAGCGGAAGAACATCAATTCACACACATAGAACGCAGCATGTATGGGGAAAGCTTATAGCTGAAAACCCCCAGCTATATGTATCATATAATGGATGAGAAACATGTAACTTTACACAATAAAATACTCCTCACAAGTACTCAGTACTGTCTCCAAAAGCTACACACAAAACTAGCTCAGTTTTGAACAAGTCGCGGGTTCAAAACTCCTCCACTAGCTGCCTGCCTCTAATGCGCAATCCAAAAGGAGAGAATTGGCTGAACCAATTCGAATTCCTCTTTCTTGAACAGCGCAATCATCATTGGCATACTCATCCCACTCATTGTGCAAATCTCATGCACAACTAATGTACAACTGCCGGCTCTTTCACCTATCTCTTGCACTAGTCTGCACTGAACTGTACATGCACTGAGTTAACTGATGTGTTCTTTTAGTTGAATAATGAGTTAATAATTAGTGAATTAAATAATAATTAATTCACACCACTCATCTCTAGTGTATTAGCCAGTTAAACTAAATACAACTAGTTCAACTAAGTTAAACCGAACACAACTCCATCAACTGTCTCATCAACTCCACCAAACTCTGCCACATGAGTTCTAATTGAAGTCAACCATGCAATAGCTCAACTAACCCTTAGGAAAAGCGTATTTCCTTTTGTCAGCTGCATGTGCCACATCCAAGCATCAAACTGAAGTGCTCCAAGAGGATAAGATAATGTTTATAGTCCAAATATTATTAAGGGATAATAATATTTGACTGTTCTATTTTTAGACAGGCAGTCTAAAAATAGACTTCGACTTGTATGTCTAAAAATAGATGTCCATCTATTTTTACCAACTTGACCAATCATCCAAGAATAGCATCCCGCAACTCCTAGACCATGCTCCATATGTCTAAAAATAGACATAGTCTAAAAATAGACTTTTTGACAAAAATCACCTGTGTGGTCCCCCACCTAGTTTAGGTGATCACTTTCCAACTAGGATCAGGAAAGATGTTTCAGGAGGCCTCCTTCACTGTTTCTTGTTGCCATTTTCAACACTCCCTCTCAACAAGAAAGGACTGTCATTGCATGCGACATGCAACTCCATGCATTCGCCTTGCAACCTTCACAAGCGCCATGCAACTCCATGCATGCGACATGCAACTCCATGCATTCGCCATGCACCCTTTGCATGTGCCATGCAAACTCATGCATGCACCATGCAACTCCATGCATGTGCCATGCACCCTTTGCATGCGCCATGCAAACTCATGCATGCACCATGCAACTCCATGCATGCGCCATGCACCCTTTGCATGCAACATCTCCGAAACTGAATAGGCTCCAAACAACTCAATCAGTCTGATGCATCTATCATCAAAGTCTTCGACCTCTGCTTAGCTACTGCACATGTCATCAGGAACCACTGCACTGTTGAACTCTTGCACCCATGCACTCTTGCACTTGCTGTCAACTCTGATTCGCGCTCCAGTATCCGACACTGTCACTTTGATCTGCCTGCATCAATCCAACTGATCATGCTACTGCTGTGTTGTGGGCACCTCGTAGCCAGGTTCAATTCATGAGATCCACACCATCTCATGAATCCTGCCCAGAAATCTCCTCTTGGGATTATTCATGCATGTCGCCCCACCTCTCACCTGGTGGTATAGCTGCATGCACTCCCTCTGCCCATCTGGCACGAAATTTCTCTGCATGAGTGGTTGCTTCCACTCCATGATCCTCATCTTGTGGCTGCTCCACATCCCGAGGTTCACTATTACCTGCATGCAAAACTTTCTCCCTCTCAAGCATCAATTGCATGTCTTTCTTGCACTTCCCAACAGTAGGAAGCTCCGTAGACATCCCATCTACTTCAAGTATGTAGAGATTCTTTGCTCAAATCCCAACCTTCTTGACTTGTCCTGTTGCCTTGTGCCGAAGGAAAACTTTTCCTTCACTGAAGACAACTTCATACCCTTTATCCTCTAACATTGCGACTGAGATCAAATTCTTCTTTAAAACTGGAACATGCACTACATCTTGTAAAAGAATAAGTTTACCTGACTCCCTCTAAAAGGTTATGGTACCAATTCCGGTCGCATTGTATCGTCCATTGTCGCCCAACTCAACATGCAACTGGAGATCTTTCTCCACCAAGTCGCTGAAAAGATTCACATCTCCCGTCATGTGAAAGGAAGCACCACTATCAAAATACCACCCCGATCCCAATGCACTAGACACCATGCATGCGATCAATGAGAAGTCCAGCTCAAATTGCGAGGCAAGAGCCTCACCAGCTGCAACTCCAGCAGCCTGCTTGTTCTTCTTCTTCTTTGGGCAATTCGTGGCGTAATGTCCATGATCGTGACAGTGAAAACACTTCATTTTGGACATGTCACGCTCTTTACCATCTACAATGGATTGAGAAGCCTTGCCCTTCCCCTTCCTTGCTTTGGCAGCCAAAGCACAGTCTTCTTCATCAGATGCCTTTGATGAAGATCCATCCCTGGTATTCCGCCGGATCTCCTCTTGCACCAGATCAGACCACATTATTTCCCATCCAGGCAATTGCTCCCGACCATTGACACTATCCTGATATGCATGCCAACTTTTCGGAAGACCCAGGAGAGCCAAGCTCACCAAGTCCTCATCCTCCATCGTCACTCCCACGCTTCCCAGCTCATCCCTGCATTGGGTGAACCTCGTGAGGTACTTGGGGATGCTCTCTCCTTTCTCCATCTTGATGTTTCTGAGTCTATCCTTGAGCGCCAACTTCCTCTGGTCGCTCTTGCTCTAGTACAGATCTGTCAAGGCTTTCCACATCAAATATGGAGAAGCCTTTCCATGCAGGCTGGACACTATGTGATCCTTTACGCCCTCCAACAGAATCCTTCGACATTTTTCTTGTTTCTTTCGCCAGGCTTCCACAACAGCAGCATCAGTAGAAGTAGGCTTTGGAATCTCTTTCTCCACGAATTCCAACAGCCCATTATCATCTAACACAGCCTCCATGTGGTCTTTCCATGCAACATAATTCGAACTGCCTTCCAAGGCATATTCTAGTCGCAATCCGTTGAAAGACATTTTCGCCGCGGCACCAAGAACACAAATCTGCAAATTCGAATTCCAAGAGCTGATAACTCAACCGCTTCCGATCTATACTTGAGAACAAATTATTTCCAAATTAGAGATTGACCGCACGGGCATTTACCAGACCTTTCACTTTCCGAAGAAAGATGAATCCGGAGGCTACCTGGCCCGAGTGCAGACTCTGTCCGAGGAAATAATTGCAATCACCGTAATAGATCTTTGACGATTAATTTCACTCTGATACCATGTAGAAATTTGCTAAATAATGAATATTTATTCACCGAGATTAACCTGATCATACACAAATTTGATTTTCTGCATAACACATAATCTCTTCTACAAATTAATCATCACATGCGGAAAATAAAACAAGCGGTAGAACATCAATTCACACACATAGAACACAGCATGTATGGGGAAAGCTTATAGCTGAAAACCCCCAGCTATATGTATCATATAAATGGATGAGAACATGTAACTTTACACAATACAATACTCCTCACAAGTACTCAGTACTGTCTCCAAAAGCTACACACAAACTAGCTCAGTTTTGAACAGGTTACGGGTTCAAAACTCCTCCACAAGTCTTCTTGCCTCTACTGCGCAATCTAAAAGGAGAGAATAGGCTGAACCAATTCGAATTCCTCTTTCTTGAACAACGCAATCATCATTGGCATACTCATCCCACTGATTGTGCAAATCTCATGCACAACTAATGTACAACTGCCGGCTCTTTCACCTATCTCTTGCACTAGTCTGCACTGAACTGTACATGCACTGAGTTAACTGATGTGTTCTTTTAGTTGAATAATGAGTTAATAATTATAGAATTAAATAATAATTAATTCACACCACTCATATCTAGTGTATTATCCAGTTAAACTAAATACAACTAGTTCAACTAAGTTAAATCGAACACAACTCCATCGACTGTCTCATCAACTCCACCAAACTCTGCCACATGAGTTCTAACTGAAGTCAACCATGCAATAGCTCAACTAACCCATAGGAAATTCGAATTTCCTTCTGCCAGGTGCATGTGCCACATCTGTAGCTCGAACTGAAGTGCTCCAAGAGGATAAGATAATGTTTATAGTCTAAATATTATTAAGGGCTAATAATATTTGACTGTTCTATTTTTAGACAGGCAGTCTAAAAATAGACTTCGACCTGTATGTCTAAAAATAGCTGTCCATCTATTTTTACCAACTTGACCAATCATCCAAGAATAGCATCCCGCAACTCCTAGACCATGCTCCATATGTCTAAAAATAGACATAGTCTAAAAATAGACTTTTCGACAAAAATCACATGTGTGGTCCCTACCTAGTTTAGGTGATCACTTTCCAACTAGGATCAAGAAAGATGTTTCAGGAGGCCTCCTTAACTGTTTCTTGTTGCCATTTTCAACGACAAGAACAAAAACTCTATCTGGAATATTAAGGTGGCTGATGGCTCGATGAAGTATACAATTTCTGAAATACAGATCGAGGCATTCAAATATTTCTTTGACTTTTATAAAGCTGATAATGAGATTGACTCGCTAAATCAAACATGGTTCTTACAACACTTACCAATTATGTTTGACGAGGCAGCAAATGAAATCTTGGAAGCAGAGATAACCAACAAAGAAATTGAATCAACTCTAAAGGATTTTGCCCAGGACAAAATTCCTAGCCCAGACGGCTGGCCAGCCAAATTTCACTCACGCTTCTATGATTTAATGGCGGATGAGATCCTCACAGTGGCCGAACAGATTAGAGTAATGGTTCTTGTTCCTGCTGATATGAATTCAACATTTTTAACTATCATTGCAAAATCGTATTCCCCTGAACAATTCTCATACTATAGGCCTATTGCACTTTGTAATGTAATATACAAGCTAAATTCTAAAATAATCACAAACAGAATCCGAGCAACCTTATCGTCTAGGATTTCAGAAGAGAAATTTGGATTTCTAGGTGGAAGGTCCATACATGATGCAATCGCGATTGCTCAGGAGGCTCTTCATTCGATTCACGCAAAAAATTTTGAGGCAATCATCATGAAGATCGATATTAAGAAGGAATTCGACTCTGCTGATTAGTCTTTTATTTGACTTATTCTCCTCAAGATCGGTTTCTAAATGAGGTCTCTCAGGTAGGTTATGGCTTGTATCACCTTTGTGCAATATGCAGTCCTCATAAATGGTATTTAGACTGCATTCTTTGGAGCTGAAAGGGGTCTGAGGTAGGGATGTTCATTATCCCCCCTCATTTTTATTCTAGTCATGGACTGCTTCAGCAATGCTATGAAGATGGCAGAGGAATGAAGCTACTTTAAAGGTCTACCTTTCTCCCCTTCGGTAACTGTCACGCACTCAATATTTTCTGATGATTTATTAGTATTTGGTATGCTCAACAGAAATCAGTGGTCTTACTTGCACTATATCCTCATCTAATTTCGGCATGCCTCTAGGCTTTGCACCAACAATGAAAATCCCTTCTTATATACAATGAGGGTGACATGGAGAAAATAAAATTCATAGCAGCTTTTATGGGAACAAACAGTCGCCATATTTCTAAGGGACTCACCTACCTAGGATTTAGACTTAAGGCATGCTCTTATACTATTGCTGACTGGATTTGGCTTGTCGAAAAGTTCAGCAACAAGATAAACAAGTGGCAAAACATATTACTTTCGATGGGAGGTAGACACATATTGATAATGGTTGTTCTGTAACAATATGTTGTCTACTGGTCGCACCTTTATTTCCTCTCAGCATACATAGTAAACAAAATCAATTCTATGATTGCCAACTTCCAATAGGGTTCATCTCCTAATCACACCAACATACATATTTGCAAATTGAGCGAAATATCGGTTCTGAAAAGAAATGGAGGCTGGGGATTACTAAACATTAGATCTTTCACTAATGCTTTATTGATAAAATCCCTTTGGTGCACTCTTAATTGTGTTGGAAAATGGTCGAGCATCATCAGACTTAAATACATACAGAGTGACCCATTAAAACTTCTTTACTCGGGTGGATCTATCAAGGCGTGTTGGGCATATGCAATTTGGATCAGTTTTTGCAAGATCATGCCCTTGCTGAGTCAAAGACTTGGGTGGAAATTTGGGAATGGGCGTAATATTTTCATTGCGATTGATAGGATATTTTCATCCTCTAAACAATATCAGATAGATGAACACTTATTACACAGATTACAGCAGACAGGCATATTTAATTTATCAGACCTTATCCTCTGCTAGTGCCTTGATGCTCCCATTTGGAAATCCGCTGACAGGCTGGGCATATATGGAATTGATTTACCGACATGGAACGAGTATAAAAAATTTGTACAAGGACTGGGACTATCGTATAAGAGAAATGGTGACCAACAGACTTGGAACGGAAGAACATCTGGATCAGGCTTAATTGTGAAGGACATTTATGAAAATCTCATTCAGCCAAATCCTTCTGCCGCGCCGTCTCCCTTCTACTTTGCCTGGCACCTAAATATTCTAAACAATATTGTATTATTTATCTGGTTATTATGGAAAAATAAAATATTGACTTGGGATGTTTTATGTAGGCGATGCTTTATGGGGCCTGGAAGATGCCCCTTCTGTCGATTGTAGGAAGAAACCTCCTCACATCTCTTTTTTACTTGCGCTTTCATCGTTTTGATTTGGATACATTTCTCAGGTGTTATTCACAATTCATCTTGGCAGCCTTCTGATTGTATACAATCTATTACATCATGGGCTGGAGTCGCATATCCATTAAACACTACACCTTTTTATGTTATATGGGAAATCTGGATTGCCAGAAATCGTTATATTTTTGGAGATTCCCCCCCTCACTCTGCCTTGATCATTAAGGATATCTCGACTTGGATCAATATAAATCCATGCATCGTCTCTGACATAAAATATCTTTATGCGCGAATTAGACCTCATCAGATCATTATCCCGGCATTATTCTTCGATGGTGCATACATTAATGGAATATGCGGCTATGGGGCTTGGATTCATCTTCACAACAACGACCACTATCAAATCTATTGGAATGGGGGCTCTGCCTCAAACAACAAGGCTGAAATTATGGCACTCTGGAGAGGTATGTACATTGCATATAATCTAAAATTCTTAGACATATATATATATATATATACGGAGACTCGAAGATTACTATATATGGGATCAATGATCGCTGTAATATGCAAATCCATCACTGCTTTGGTTGGATTCAGAGAATCAGAAACATTCTACAGAAATTTCAGTCATATAGTATTGAACACATCTATAGAGATTTGAATACTAGAACTAGTAAGTTATCGAAGAAAGGACTAGACAGTCCTTCTAGAGAGTTTCATATTCATCTCTACAGGGGTTCCCTTTGCCTCGACACTCGGATACTCCCTATTCCTTAACAGTGGACAGATGATGAGTACCTTCTTCTTGAAGCGAGCATGTTTTCTAATTTGTTTCTTCGATGTTGAGTGCAAGCGAGTCTTCTTCTACAAGCGACGCTGCTGGTGGCATCTTTGGCATTGACTTTGTTCTTGGCATTGCATCATCAGATAGGATTCATTCTGAATCTCGTTTTTTCTTCGTTTAGGCATCTCAGAGATCACTCAGTATCTAAGTTTTAGTTGTTTCTTGTATTGTGAGGCATTGAATTCTAGTAAAATCGGAGGCCATTATGAGATTTTCTATTCATGGGCTGTTATGATAAATGCTTAAACAATACTTAGAGGATTGGATTTCCAATTGCTGGATTCTTCGGGACTAAAATTGGGCGTAATTTCTTATGATGTAATCACTCGTTTTTTATTGAATATGAACTGTAATACTACAATGTTTTTTTCTTACTAAAAAAAACTTATATTTCAATTTGCTAAATCTTTCGAGTGCATCATCAAATTCAAATTCGATTACACATCAAATTTAATAAAAAATTTCTCAGTTAAATTTTCCTTTGCTTTCATCTATAGCCGTTCGTTCAAATTGATCCGAATCAGAGAAACAACGGTCAAATTTGAATCTGGGTACGGTATACTATGTTCAACTTATATTTCAATTAATTTATCCGAATGAGAGACACAACGGTCAAATTTGAATTTGGGTATTGTATACTACGTTCAACTTATATTTCAATTTGCTAAATCTTTGTAGTGCATCGTCAAATTAAAATTCGATTACACATCAAATTTAATAAAATTTAAGTTTATTTTTAAAATCTGAATTCAATTTATACCTTAAAAATTTATTTAAAATCTAAATTTATTTTTAAAATCTGAATTCAATTTATACATTAAAAACTTGTTTGACAATTCAAATATATTGAATTTGTTCCACGCATATAAATTCATTAACATAGCATCACCTATCAAATCTAATTAAATTTAAATTTTATTAGAAACCTGAAATTGACTTTCCACATAGAGAACGTTGACTATAAAATACCTTGACTATAGAAAGTTTCTCAAAATATACCTACCGATAAAATATAAACTTTTGATGGAGTATTTTGCGCAACTATTAAAAACAAGTTTTTAATATAAACCATTCTTTATAACTATATTATAATAATTTAGTGTTATGTATTATAACAATTCTGAGTTTTATTGAACAAGAATTTAACATTTTTTTTTATTAATTCATAGAGATGAAGAATTATACTTTTGGTTCTTATTGATTCTAGTATACAGAACATAAATTAATTATACAACAACTGCAAAACCTAAATTAATTATACAATATCTATTTTAGATACAAAATTATTATAATCCTAAAAATTTTTGTTATAACTAAATAAATTTTATATTGACAACAAACAGAGATCGCGCATACAAGAAATTAAAGTTTAACTAAGCGATAAAGGAAACACAGTCATATTGTCCTCATTTATGTGTGGTAAAATAAAATATCTCGTGGGTGCTTTTAAGTATAGCCCTTTTGTATACTTAATCTAATTCATAGAAACAACGGACAAAATATCTCTGGCGTTTAAGTTTAAATTTGCTTTAAAGTATAGCCATTCTGTATACTTAATCTGATTCATAGAAACAACGGACAACGGTCAACTTTAAATAGAGTTATTGTGTATCACTTTAAAATTAGATTTAAACTTCTTAAATACTTCACATTCAAATTTATTTACCCATTAAATTTAAAATCTTTAGGATTACTAAATTTATATTTAATAATTTGTATTCGTTTCATACATTCATTTTACTTTAGAATAGCTCTATATTTAACAATTTAGTTACAGAAAGATTTGTCCAAAATATTTTACTTATAAAATATAACAATATAAGCTTTAGTATGTGGGGATTTTTAATATAAGCGTTAAAATGTGTGGATTTTCAGTTGTGATGACATTATTTTTAATTCAGTAAAAAGGAGAATTATTTTATTTTTTAAATTTGTATTATAAAAATAATTTGGAAAGTAGTTTAATTGGTCATGTTTGTGAAAATGAAATTTAAATTTTCTAATTTGTTAAATAATAACTGTAAATTTTGAAATCAATCTCATATCTTGCAAATTCTCAACCAAACCAATTGTATTATAATAATTTAAAATTATTATTAAATTAAAGAAAAAAAAACATAGCATTTACTTATCAATCATATAATTAAATTATTTAAAAAAACTAATAATAAATTATAATCTTTTTATCAATTCATAAGTAAGAAGGAATTATAATGATTGTTTTTAAGACTTATTATATTTTCTTATTCCATCGTGCTATATTGCTATTACTTAATGTTACTCCATCTTGCTGTTACTTTTTTTTTTTAATTAAGTAACAGTATAATAGATTTTATTTTTATTTTTAAATATTTATTATATCTATTAAATTTTTAAAATTTAAAATATTTTATTATAATTAAAATATTTTGATAAATAATAAAAATTAAAAATTAAAAAATTATCATTTGGAAAAATAAATAAAAATATTGAAACGAATTAAAAAATAAACCATACATAAAAATATTTTGATTCCTTATAAGATAGGAATTACACAAGATAGAAATGATCATAAAATGTCATACTTTATAAATATTTAATGTTACGTTGGATATGAATATTTTTAATTTAAAACATTATTTATAAATATTAAGTTAAATTAACTAAGTACCATTGATAAATAAGAGAATGAAAAAAAAAAAAAAAATTGTGCAATGCATAATCAACAAGTTCGATTAAAGCACATCCAAATGATAAGGGTATTGCTGTCTCCTGTCCTCCCCCCAACGGTAAAATCCAGGATTCGAAAAGTTTAAATCAATTTTTTCTTTCTTCCCTAACTTTAATTCAACTTATATAAAAACAACATCCAATTTAAATCTGGTTTTGCATACTCTGCGAAAATAAATTTTAAATTTGAAGGTGTGATATTTAAATTTACTTTATATTTTAAATTTTATTAAATATAATATTTTTTTTACACACGATTACACGTCAAATTTGATTTCAAATATTAATTTGAACAGTAAATTTAATTTAATTTAATATACTGGACCGATCAAATTTAAACTTGCTTGAGCGGTTGCGGTTAAATTTAAAAGATTAATTCGCACATTAAATTTTCTGGAAGAGTAGATAACAAAAATTCAAATTCGCTTATGTTTAACTCTTCCATGAATTTGATCAAAATAAACCTAAAAACAAATAATTATAAATATAAATAAGGTATAAATATGAATATTTATACACTTTGGAATTGGACAAAATTTGAATCCTTTGGCCATGTCAATTTAATGTTGAGTTTATATTTTGAATTGTTGAGTTTATATTTTGAATTCTATTAAATTTGCATTAGTTGAATATGGCAATTAAACATGAGTTTAATTTATAACTGATAATATTCAAATCTAATGATATTTTTCATGTGTTAAATTTGAATTTCGTTAAATCATTAAATTTGCCACGAACACAATGCTAAATTTATGTTAGATTCATGTTTAGCTCTTTCACAAATTTGATTTTCCTTTCATAATTTGTTTTAAAAGATATCTTCCAATGGTATATAAACTTTCACTTCTTGTTTATTTTCTTTTTAATAAAAATAACATGATATTAATGTTTTATATATATTTAAAATGATGAATTGTACATTATGTGTATAGTATATTTTTGGTATTATTATAAATATTTGTCATATTTTACATCATTAAAAATTCTAGATATTTAGATAACCATATACATATTTTACATTTTAGGTATGAATGATATTTTTTTAAATCATATGAATATTATTTTTTTAACCCATAGTATTATTTTTTTTTTAAACTATTTTTTTATTAAGATCGAAATCATTATTAAAAATTATATTCTATTCTACTTCCACATAAAATTGATTTAAGGAAAATAGTTCAAAAAATAAGTGAAAGAAGAAAAATGAAGTGTAATTGGAAATCAAAAAAATATTATCAATGAAAGATATCAAAATAATAATAATATGATCTTTGGATAGTTGATGTTCACAAAATTTTTGAAGTGAGGTTCCTTTCCAAAATGCAAAACTACTCTTGTAGGTTGGATCTCTAGTAAAATTTATATTTGTTTTCTACTTGAAATGTGGAAGTATGGATATTTTGAGATATCTAATTAGAGGGTTTATCTCTGGAGCATTGGCAATGAAGATGGGAGGACCTCACCCATCATGTACATGGTAAAAAATATTAGTCAATATCACTTCAATTTCATCCAGCCTATCATTAGACCTTCGTTGCCTGGGACGAATTAAAGTGAGGCATTCCATATTTTTTCCCTACAAAAATTACAAACCATTTATATAAGAAACTTGCTCGTTTCTATCATCATACCTATGCTACTAGAGAATTTCCAAACTAAAATGTACATATCACAACTGATCCACAATAGAGACCACCAATGTGAGTTGCACCACGTTTCCCACCAACAAAGCATGGTTCGAAGCAACCTCTCCCTCAATAATTTCATCTTCCACTACATGCTCCTCCTCCAGCTTAGTTGGATCCCTAGGTTGGCTGCGGTGGCTAAGTCCTCTCTTATCGCTCCCTCTATGATGCATAATAATGATAGGCTATGTCGAGTTCACAACGATTGTCCCATCTTGCCCAGTAGGTCGTCCCACGGGAGGGACGATCGTCACTCCACTACACACAATATGCAGACAAGTTTGACTGACTACCTCTTGGACTTGACACCCCTACTATCAGAGAGGAAGTCCTCCACTAAACACACTGAGATTATAAACAATCATGCACTCCAACCTTGATGCTTCAGCATAAGACCTACATCATAAGGGAAGATGGTGGAGGATGGCCTGAAAATGAACCTATCTAGAAACTACAAACATGAAAGAAAGAGTGAAATGACACCACAAACCGAATTGCTATCACCCAAACTCCAAATACCTCTTGAGCAAAACATAATTAACTATAAGAAAACTTTAGCGGAAACACATGCTTGGGTTTTGTGACAATCCTTCTCCCCTCGATCTCACACAATTCGAAATTTCGCCAAAATCAGTTATAGAAGAGCCTGATTTTGCCCCTCACGAGTTCCTCTAGACCTAATTCCACGTAGAACAACGTGTATGCAGAGGTGAAGGGCCTCTGAAAACTCATTTTTCTTCAAGCCTATAAACCTAAAGCCCACACCCAACATCCAAATGTAGTTTATAACTAATAAATCACGGTTTCCATAACACTCAACCACCTTCTCAGTGCCTTAGCTAAATCCACGGAATTTGGGATGGTCTTCTCGCATGCCAACTACATGTGTCATGTCACTTAGGTGGAGTCTCATGCACCTTGGTCTCGTACTTCAATACCAATGGCCACACACGTGGTTATCCTAATACACACCTTAATTGAAGATATCAATTATATATTTTAGAAGAAATAATATTTTTAATATAATTATTTATACAATAATTTAAATTAATATATTTATAATGTGAGAATTATGAGTAATATCATTTTATTCAAAAATTAAAAAAAAAACCTTAATCTATTTAAATTGTCCACTTAAATAATTATTAAAATCTTTATATCAAAATTATTTATTTAAATAAAAATATTATTTAATTAATAAATATTAAAAAAATTGAATAAAATATTATTTAATATTAATTTACTTAAATTTAAATATAAATAGTAATAATAACCCTAAATTAAAAAAAAATAAAAAAATTATTTCAGAAATATTAAAAAACATCAAATTCGTCATAGAGTAGCATACATACACCCCCAAATCCTAGCAATAGAAACCTTAAAAAGGATGAATAGAAATACATGAAAGAGGAGTCACTTTTTTCTTATGAGGCATCCGTCCACGTCATCAGATTGTGGGTTCAGATATGACCGTTAGACTTGTGAACATGCGATGTGTTTGTATTGAGTATCGTGTTGGTAAATTTGATGCATATTTTAGTTATATCACTATCGTTTTTGTAAAATATTATTTTGGACATGCGTAAATTAAATATTTACAAGTCCATTTTTATAGTTAAGAATATTGTAATATGTTTCTATAAATAAATATATTTAATTTATATATTAATTTTTTTATAATTAATATTAATATTAATATTTTCATATTTGTTAGGGATCACATGAATTCTAAATTGATTGGTTTTTAGCATGCATTTTTTTTTATTACTAGAGCAATAATCTCCATGAGATTTCAACATGGGTTTTTTTTTGTTAAAGAGGTTCATCTTCAAGAGGATGTGCTAATAACACTTGCTTTTTTAAAATAAAATTAAAATTAAAATTTTTTAAAATTTCTTTTAATATTAAAAATATAATTTTTTTATGAAATAAAGATGTTAATGTTGATATGAATAAACTTTATTAATAATTAGTTTATATGACTAAATTAATTTTAAATATTATTAAAGAGAGATGTATGATTTATTACATTAATATTTATGATAATTAGATTTATATGATATGACTACACTAATTTTAAATTAATTAATTCAAATAATTATTTATTGAGAAAATATCTTAAATAGAAGATAGGATTTTCATGAGCATTGACGTAATAAAAGCATTTATACGACAGAAAACAACCAACCACTTGGGAATGGAAGCTTTGGAAATGTTGAAAAATCAATCTGCTTTTCTTTTCTATGTTTCTTTTGGCATATATCCTTAACAAATATATATATATATATATATATATATATATATATATGTTTATTATAAAAATGGTGAGAAAAGAAAGGAAAGAAAAGTTCTCACTCACCACTAAAAAGGGCAATAGAAATAATTAAAAAGTCCAAGCTTATGCCACTTTTCATTTTCATGTGAAAAAAGGTAATATTCCATATATAGAAACAAAAAAAACACACAAATTCCAATAAAGAAGATATATGTCAAACAACACACATGTAATATTCTTGGCTTAAGCCACAGTAAAAAACTCTCATAAAATGAGGGTTGTTAAATAATTAAATGTTATTAATTATTGTATTGAAATTACATGAAGAATATTCTTGTAAATTTTAATTATAAGAATATTGGAAGAATTATTTCTTAATTATTTTATATAGAAGAATTTATTTTTTCTATGGAAAAAAATTATATTTCCAAGTTGGTATCTTTTATGAGTTTTAGAAATAATGAGTAATGGTTTTGGAAAAACTATCGATAAGTGATATTTTTCTCATAAGGAAAAAACAAATCTACCTTTAGAAGAAAAGAATGAGAGATTTATGGAGTGCTTTTGTGATTTAGGAAAAACGAGATTTATGGATGCTTTATGGAATGATTTTATGATTTAGAAAAGCTATCCCATTTTCTTAATTCTATTTATTGTAAGCCTATGAGAAAAATAGAAAAAAAGAAGGAGAGAATGCATGGAGAATGGAACCAAGGAAGAGGAAGAAGAAATTCGAAGCATGCATCAAGAGATAAGTAACCATATTCTTCGAAAATTATTTTGTTTTCATATGGGGCATGATGATATAATAGTTGAATTTAAATGCAAGGAAATGTTAATATGAAGAAGAATCAAGATTATTTCTTGAGAAAAAATCTATATAATTTGGTAGATAGAATAATAAGTGTTGTATTCATTGAATTATTAGAAGAATTTATGTGTTTTGAATTCGTGAAAGTTTTTCATGGCTAAATAATTCTGAGAATTGCATGAGTTATTGGAAAATAGGGTCTGAATATGAATTTTTATCGCCCGAACCGAAATAGATATGAAAAAAGTGAAAGAGGTTTATGTAAAAGAGGATGTTATTACCAAAAGCCTCTCTCATACTTTAAAAATTAGTTTCCCATGTCCCGAAAACCGTGTCCTACCTAAATTGATGTGAAAAACGAAGAATTATTTAACATTTAATTATGGAAAAATGAGCTCCAAATATTTGTTTGAATCTTTGAAATCGTAACACCTATGTAAAAACTGAGAGAGATTATTTTGAATGAGCTTATTAGCAACAAAAACCTCTTTGTTTTTTCCAAAAATCATTTCCATTTGGTTGGAAATCATGTCCAAATTTGATGACAAAAATAGGAAATTATTTAATATTTAAATCTGGAAAAATGGGCATCAAAGATTCATTCGAATCTTAAAAACCGTGAAACTCGTGAAAAAAATAAGAGGTTATTTTTAATAAGCCAGTTCCAAACAAAAACCTCTTTGGGTTTTATGAAATTCTTTTCCATATGTTCACAATACGCATCCAAATTGGATGTCTAAAACAGGAAAAACAGAGTAAAACATAGTGCTTCCGTTTCATTTCTCAACGAGATAAGGATAATTGTTTATGTACATATAGAAATAAACATTATGCTCGGACATAAAAATTATGCTGATGATTATTTACAAGGAATTAATTTATATAATTACCAAGTATGTTCTCATGATGCATATGCATTAAAACATGAAGAGAAATATTGGACTCCTAAAAAGAGTATGTGCTTAGGTGCACATGAATAATTATCTAGTATATTTTATCTACTCGAAATTATTATGTGATTTTACATGCATGAGGAGCTGTAGTCATGTAAAAAGATATAAATAACTTATGTAAGGGGTAGCTCACATAAAACCTCTGCGTAAAAGGAAATTGGTTGTGTTATTTTAGAAGGATTTGTTATTCATGTTATTTCTTGAGTAAATATTACAAATCTCTCTAATATGTGAAATGATAAGAAAGTATTATCTATTTCATGCATAATAGCTATTGAGTTATCTATCCTTTAGAAAAAGAATAATTAAGGTGTTAAATTCCTTGGAAAATATATATATATAATCCTATGCAAGGAAGCAATTATTGGGTTAGAACTCTTGAAAAATAATAGAAGAGAAAAATATATCCTTGTATGCATTATTGGGTTAGATTCTTAGAGAGGAAAAATAGTAATCACATGCTTTATTATGTAATATTATTTAGAGAAACATATATATATATATATATATATACTTGGATGCATGGAAAAAGTATAGTTTTGGGATTAGATCTTTTGGATGAGAAAGAAATTTCCCTTTGCATGCATGGAAGAATAAGTGGTGGTACGCGTCTGACCCTTGGGAAAAGAAATGTCTTTATTTTTCCATGAAATATGTATTTAGTTTCTTTTGGAAAGAAATATATGTTTTACATGAAAGAATAAAAAGGCTATGTTATTACATGCACAAAATTATAACTACTATGATAACTTGGTTTGAAATCAAACTTGCATTGTTATAAGTATAACCAATGTGAATAGCTATTGTGTGGAAAATATTTCTTTGGGAAAGAGCATGCATTCATATACATAAGTATAGAATCTATTGTGTTAATCCCTTTGGAAAAGAAAACATAAGAGTAGGCAAAAAGGAAATTTCTTGTTGGGATAGTTATCTTGAAAGCTTGTTATGCATTTTCATGCACAATATTATTATATACTATGTTATATTTCATTTGGAAATAATATGAAAGTTCATGCGGGATTTTGTTAGCGATTTTTAGAGAGATGATGCTTGATAGTGATTTATTTGTTACTAATGCATTTGAAATGATGTTAAATAAGGCATTTCATATGAACTTGGTTATGTTTTATACATGCATACAAATATTTGTTGAAGTGTCACAAATAGATATTGATTATTGGTTTATTAATATTTTATCTAATCATGATATTAAGTGTGCTGACGATAGCAATGGCAGGAAAGAAGGATGACTTGAGAAAATTATTTTTCAAGTTTAACATTATGGAAGATAAAGAGTTGTTAGTCCATGTAGGTTTACTAGATCCAATTGCACGATGACCCACAGAAGGAAACAGTCTCACTACAAAGACAGAGATTGAGGATTCATGGGTAAATGGTATCATGATGATTGTAATAGCTTATAGCTAGTTATATTTCATTTAAGATTATTTTTCTATGTAAATTTATGACACTGTTCAAGGGATGGACTCCCTTATAACCATTGAGTGAGGGGTAACAACCCTCATGAGCGTTTAATAATAAAATTAGACGTTTGTTGTTTTTCACCCTACGAGATTTCCAGGGTATATCGATGTCTAATGATGTGATTGTTCATTGTGTCGTTTTCATGATTTTAATTTCTTTCATGATGTGATGTTTATATTATCAATTAGGTGATTTAATAATTGATTTGAAATGATCATGGGATCGATGCATAGTTATAGCAGGAAATTTAAGTTAATATACTACAACAAGGACAATTCATGGTTGTGTAACTCACTCTGATTTTTTATAAATATTTCTCTAAGTGATGATGATGGGTATTTAAATGGTTAATGCGGAAAAATATAGAGTAATTTATAAGGTTACAAATTCGTAAATGTTGAAAAAAATTCCTAACTCCATGTATTTTCTTGCGAGGTTACCGAGGTATGTTACAACATGCGCAAAAAATCCATAAGATGTTACAGAAAAAGAGGAGACCACACAGAAAAAAAAATTAAATTCAACCAAATAAAAAAAGGATATATGTCAAAAAACAAAGAAGATATATGTCAAACCCTAAACTCTAATCTCCAACAAAGAAGATATATGTCAAAAAACATAGAGGCGAAAGCTCCCTAACATGTTAGATAAATGATGGTTTCATGGAACATTAAGCAAAGAAAAGAGTGCAAAGAGAAAAAAGGCTAATATTCAATAAAATAACCTCAACGACAGTGGAAAATTTTAACTAGACCTTGACTACCATGATGATGCGAAAATAGTAATGGATCTAGTGAACATTATTCCTGCAAGTGAAATTTAGCGGCTAATCGTTGAAGTCATATATCTTAAGTACTATCTTTCCTTTGGGATCATTGCAGATTGTGGAGATCCATGATTATGCGTTATTACTTTCCACTGTACCCATACCACGCAATGGCGATCTATGCCGGAAATTCAAAAGGACTTTCTTCGCATTCCCTCGAACCCTTTGTTGCTCATGGAGTATGGTAAGAGGACCAATATGGATCTGGAGTTATGGAGCACAAGGATTTTCAGACTAATTTTGTCTATTCGTGAGGCTTTTCATCCAAATCTAGTAACAACATCCTTTACAGAAAATTTTCCAAATCCCCAGAGGGGAAATTGATCCTTGAGCTGTGGATTTGGTAGTTGAGCTAAAGCATAAAATGAAGAATAGAATGGGTATCCCAAGGAGTTTCAAAATATGATTTATGAGGGTGGATCTCTGCAAGATGAATTTATGCTGCAGGACTACAACATTAAATGAAACTTCTCTATCATCATTAATTTGTGGCTATGGGGACGTTTTCCACGTCCCGACACCACTAAATGGAATTGTAGAGAGAGGATGAGTTCCAAAACAAACCTGATACAAATATCTACATTCTTGTACCCTACATCG
Organism: Pinus albicaulis; assembly: GCA_034641835.2. Classification (NCBI taxonomy): domain Eukaryota; kingdom Viridiplantae; phylum Streptophyta; class Pinopsida; order Pinales; family Pinaceae; genus Pinus; species Pinus albicaulis. The sequence continues at coordinate 239,533 of JAXQQM020066912.1, read as the reverse complement.
TTGAATATATCTTGCAATGGAAATAAATATTCCATAAGTTACAAAATGGTTTTATTTCCTCCAATCCCGAGGAAAAACTAGTGGATCTATATCATTTTGTATATACACATTAGACTTCAAATTTATTAATCCATATATGTTCTAGATTTTTTTTGTTTTGTTGTAAAATTTTCTAACATAAATGTCTTTAAGCATGACATCTACAAAAAACATACCTTCAAGAAAAGAAAAAAATGCAAAGGTCATACAGAAGGAGCTCCCTGTTATAGCAGAATTTATCACCTCTATATAGTTTATGACTTATGCATTGGCCTTGGGTAGCCCTTCCATTCATAATTGGTCAGATTTCTCAAAAAAAAAAATATTTCTAAATCCATACGCCACTTTTCCCGGTTTTTTCCATGTGCACATGCAGGTCCATGCACTGTTGACCCTCGTATATTTTTTAGAATATAAAAAATTATAAAAATTCCCTATTATTGAGGCGAGGTTTATGGGTTTTCCTATAAATTAACTACCCCAGCCCATGGCCTAAGTGTTACCCAACTGAAAAAACTAATTTTAGGAAGTATAAATACACCTCAAGGGGATGGCCTAAGGTGTGAAGGGAGAGAATTATTGATATTATAGCCCGTTATAGCCCTGACGAAATCTGATATTTCCCTTGTCCCTCCTACACTTCCAAGATTTTAGGAAACCCTTGTTTCCTTGCGATTATCACCCTCATTTTATGTGACATCCTTTGTGCACCATTGATGTAATGTCTCTTATCTACCATTTTTTTTTTTTTTGCAGTTTGATAAATTTTGTCCCTGCCCTTAAATGATCATTCCCTCATAGTCGACACTGTTCATATCTTATTACTAACCTTAAAAATTTCTAATATTGAGGTCTGGTGATTTATAATGTCAAATTTTTTCTAGCAACCACACTATCCTTGTGACCCCATTTTATACCACACAATTGATAATACCAATTAACATTGTATATAACAATTCTTTTCTTTTTTTAGTTTATCTCTACTAAGAATATAGACAATATATATATATATATATATATATATATATATATATATATGTCTCTATATACATATATATCTCTTAGTATTACTATACTCCCTTTCATTCACTATAATTCAAATGTCACTATACATTCTTCATGACAGTTTAACCCACTCCTATACCCACAACAATTTGATTTTATAAGAGTAAATGTATTATTATTCACTAGGTATACTAATGCACTTTAATAACCTGTCTATTAAGGTACTATAATTATTTCTCTTTCCTCCATATTTGAATACAAAACCATTCATAAAGGTTTTCTTGTTTATTAATCCAGAACTCAAATCCGTAACTTAATCCACAGATATGATTTTGATATTTTAGGGCTGATTTGGCATACTTATCCCAATGGAATTCAAACGTATACTTCATTGATGGAAGTGACATAATTCACCAAACTTGTACTAACGAAGTTTAATGTATACCAGTATCTCTTTTTCGAATTTGGTAAACAGTGTGGAGAACAGATTGTGAACTCGAGCCTTGATCCCTTTGAGATCTTAAGTGGATCTGATGGTATTCTCTGATGTCTATCACATTTATGTGACTGATAATATCGTACTCATCCCATGTGGTATCATTTGGCAGTTCTTTTGTCTTTGATTTTTAATACATTGAAACTTCGATCCGACAGATATGCCCACATCTTGCGACACTTGTATGGATGGGATCTATTAGGGTTTTATTGTGGTTTTTGGTTATTAAATGGAGATTTCTAGCACCAAGTAACATTCTTTGCATTCTTAGCTATCGGGAGCTCCAATTCCTTCGCAAAATGTTTTCTCATTTTGTCAATGTTTTCACATAGTGGCTATGGTTTACTACCACACCCCACAGCACGACTTCCTGAACTAGTAAGATTAATATGTTTATTTTGTTTTCATTCTTTGTAAATTTGAAAACTCTCTTTACATGGCTATATGATGTGCCATTTTATTTCTTAGGTTAAAATTTTGTGGCGAATAGAGACATTCATCCATACTGGTGATTTTATGTATCGTTTGCAATAGGTTGTGGTTCTTTGGCATCCATGAATGGTTTCACATTTTCGTTACTACAAATTTTCCTTCTACCGTTACGGCATACTCCATTTTAGATTTCTCATGAATAAAGAGATTATGGCAAGGATTTCCTCATATCACAATAGTAAGGTAATACAAAGGTAATACAAAACTTTGATTCAGTCACTATATTCCTGGTTTCATAGCGTTGAAATTTCGAAATCTCTGTTTTGGTTTACATTCAAGCCATAATAGAAATTATGTGCTAATTTAGTTCTGGTTTCCAATTTGTGGTGTTGAAAGTGAGATGTATGCCATATATGGGGAAACATCTTCAGTACTTGAATAGATCCAAGCTTAGAACCTCCATTTCGTCAACCTTAAACCTCTACAGGTACTTACTATATGATTTCCAACCTTGATTTATCATTTTATTATGTTACTCCATCTTTTTTTGATGATTTGAAATTTAGCTATTCTTAAATCAGATTTATGAGTTCGCTAACGTATCTTGTTTATATGTGCAAGTGAGAAACTTTGCTTGTGCTGTCTATTTTGATTTTTGTCTTCGTTTCTTGATTTTCCAACTAGAATTAATAAATCTTTATTGTTCCTATAGGTTGGCTCTTCGTTATCATGAAGAAGTCAAAGTTTTAAAAAATACAGAAATCTTACTTGAGTTTCCTATTAGGTTGATTTTACTTCTGGTCAAACTCGGTTCCCAACCAATTAGACTTGACTGTTTCGTCGATCTCAATTATTTTAAGATTAAATTCTAGACCAGTATTCTGGACTACAATGAAATGGACTGTTTAATAATTTCAATTTTTGTTTCTAAAGGTTCCAGGTTATAATTATATATAAAATCCTAGTTGTTCTCCCTTATATAATGATGAATTAATTTCTTTTTGTAACTGATATATAGTGATAAAAATGGAAAATTCTTGTACTATTGTATCAATCCAATATATATATATATATTAAAAAGAGTGTTGTATATATATATATATATATATATATATAACTCTCTTTTTAATTATTTTTGTAATTAATTCTTGAACTAAAGAAGTCACAAATTTCTTACATTTTCTTACTGGTGCCTTTTATGATTGGTAATTGATATCCAGTAGCTCCTTGAGATAATACAGGAATTTAAATCATTGCATAATATTTTTCATTTTATACTAAATGTATATAAATGTGTTGTTTATATAAACCTGGTCTCAGAAATTCTCTTTTACATCTGTTAGAGAATCAAGTTTATTAGTCCATGCATCTTGTTAACTCACCACTGTTATTCCTTATACATGCATCAAATCTAGTTTCTGGTCTACATGCATAGTATATTTATTAATATTCTAGTACCATGCTACTTTGAAATTTCATTCCATTTCAAAGATCTATTTATTATTTGTGTACTACAATAACTTGTAATTGATCTCCAATTATTAAATTTAGAGTCTCTCTGCGGAAAGAATAAAGTAGTATAATAAAGCATGAAATGGTAGTTATAATTTTCAATTTATTTACCTCTTTTGTGAAACTACATTCAGGTTTCACATAATATAAGCAGTTAAGTAAATCAGTTTCAGTCACATTCCACTTACTCACCAGATTAATAATTTCTTTATGAGGTACCGATCTCTATATTTAAACCTATCACGGGTATATACATTCTGGAAGATGGCCCTCATCAAATAAATCCCATACAACTATACACATTACAACATTTATACCATATAATCATCAGTTAAATGTATGGGTATTTGATAACTCTGAAATTTCAGAAATAACTAATCTATTACACATCTATCAGTTTCATTTCAACATATTTAATTTTCTTTTCTCTTACTCAAAGTTCACATCAATTATTGAGTTAAAGATATACTACTTTCGTATAAATCCGAAAATATACTAGTTAGGTGTGCATACCAATTTATATCAATAGTCCTCCCAACCTTAGAGTTCTATCTCCGTAACTCACCTCCGAGCTGAGACGTTAGCTCCCAGTGGTAGACAACCCTTTTTCTATCTTCGAGTAGCTTATTTAAGTTGTGCTTTCCCAACCATGTTTCCAATTTTTGTGTCCAGAAATTTCAGGATGCTTTCTTCTTTTTTTTCCTAGGTTTTCCCTCATTGAGGTATGTTAAAGCTGTCTTTTCACTTTTACAAATTTTTCTTCCTCTTCCCAATTACTTTCCTCTTCATTGGGGAAATTAGATGTTATATCTCCAAATATATTTTTTTGTAATATTCCTTCGAAGGATTTCTGGAAGGGGTTGGAAAGTCTCATCATCTTATCCACATCCTCATGTATTTAGGTTTTAGATCACAATTCTAATTCTAGTCATTTCACATTTAACTTTTCCTTTGTTTTTATTAATTAAAAATAACACAAATCCACGCACTAGTTCTCCATTGGGGTCAACTTCCCCTTTGGACTTATTCAATTTTCAATTAAAAAACATACAAACTGAGGGTATTACAATTGATGGAAAGATCTTTGTGAGGCTAGGGCTGGACGAATCCAAAGGACAATTTTGATGAAGGCCGTGGGAGATCTCAAGTGATTTCTCCACTATTATCTTATGTACATGTTATCAATAAAAGAAATACCATCATGTTCCTCATCTTCATGTGTTATGTATCTCTTATACATGCTTAATAATATTCAATAGTTTATTTCATGTTATCTTTATGAGATCACGTATGATAATTTTCTAACATCTAAGATTTATATGTTCTAAAACTAGTTTTTGTGCTCGTTCTTGACTGAATTGCAAGTTCTGGAGCACAAGGAGTTGCAGGGTGTTTGAACCCTATAGGATCTACTACAAACGAAGGATAAACGAGTAAGGTCTGAAATCCTCACTTTCTAGTTTAGAGCATAGAAGTTAGTAATTTGAGTCCTTCTTGTGATGACATGCCCCTGCTTTGTTAGATATTTCAAACCAATACCTTAGGGTAACTTTTCCCGTAATAGAACTAGTGACTCCATTAGGGATTACATCCGTGTAATTCATAGTTTGGGTTGTTCTATTTGTCTTGTAGGTTCCCTGATAGATTAATCACATTTGCAGTCTAGTAAGTCCTTTTCCCAACCAAACAAAAGCCCTAATCCCTTGATAAGGCCTCAATGTTTCATTTTTCCTTATTTATGTTTATATACGCTACTTCGTCTATAGACAGTTGTGTATGCCATTTTTTTTCTCCAAAATAGCACACGTATATGTGTGTTTCTCTGGTTACAGCTGTAGAAAACCCTCGTATGCCTAGGAAAATTTGAAAATCTGAATTTTGAGGCCATGTAAGCCTTTCTTGTCTGTGGTTGGCCATTCCTATGGTACCTTCTAGGTGTCTATATTGTGTTTCTTGTGGATGTATGTTAGTTCATCTCATTTTCTTGTGAATACCTAGTCATTTATTAGTTTTGCCTGTTTTGTGAAGTTGTAATTGCGGTTGTAGCACCAAGACCTCTTCCTGGAGTTCTTGGTTGTTCTAACCATTCAGAACAGTGAGCGTATTCTTTTTTTCTCGTGTTTTCATTATGCATTACTTCGCTTTTGGTTTCTACCTATTTGAATTCTTTGGCTTTCTTGACTTCTTGGGACTAGCCTTTTAGCGAATCTTGAAATGACATTTTCTTGGTTTTTTGAGTTTTCTTTTGTTGGAAGTGTGTGCTACTATTTTGAATTACTTTCTTGGGTCATTTGCTTCTTATTGCTTGTTGCGGTCTCACTACAAAAGTAGCATAGTTGGCTTGTGCATGTTGAGGACTTGTGGCTCATTTTCTTGATTCTGGTTCTTTAGTAGTTTTTTGCTTGTCCTCTTGAAATCTTTTTTTTTTCCTCAAAAGTGAAAAGCCAAAAAATATTTCTTGTTTTTCGTGGATTCTGCTTTGGTTTCCTTTTTTTGATGGTTTCATACATTTTTAAGTAGTTGGTTAGTTTCTTGCTTTTGGCTTATTTTCTTGGTTTTGAAAGGAGTTTTTTTTCGAGATTTCCCTCTCCTTTATATCAAGTACATTTTGGCCTTTTGTATGAAAAGGATCTCTTGTTGGGACTTGACATGCTTATATGTCAAAATTGATTAAACCAATTGTCCCTAGAAACTCATTTTGCTTCCTTAGTGAGTAATATTAGCATTTTCATATCATTGGTAGTTTTGCATTAGTTGCACTGAATAATTTTAGCATTTTTGCTAGTTTTCTGAAGTGTGTGAAGAGTGAATAACTGAAAAGAAAAACAATTTTATTTAGTTTTGTAGAACCCATTTAGAATTTTTTTTTCATCGAAAGAAAAATATTGGATTTGCATGTAGTAGGTTTTCATTGATTTCTTTTGCGTCGATAAACAACATCAGTTTCACTTCCGTATACTTTTGACTTAAGTAACAAAAAATTAAAATCAAGCACTATAATTAAAGTGAACTATAATATTTTTGTATTTTCATTAATCATACACCAAATAGCTAGGTCATAGGGCCTTAGAATAGGTCAGTGGAGAGTTAAATCTCTAAGGCTGCTTAAAACTGTCAAACACAAAAAGTTGATTAAATGGGCGAAATCCAATAACTTTGTAGGATTTAACCCTGCACAAAACTTATTTGCAAACAAATCTTAAAGACAGAAAATAAACAGTAGCGAGAGTATAAAACATAAAACAGATAAACAAGAGATATTCCCATGGATCCCAAATCGGGACGACTAGCTTTATTTTTCATTATATTCCTTTTAGTGTTACAACACATATATATACATGTTCAAGCATGCATAAACCCTAATCCATTAACCCTGGATTAGAACATAACTGTAGTTCCCTTGACCGTATCTAGAAAATACCAAGGGCTGAAAACCATCGTAGCCCAAAACCATGTGAAAACCCATGCACAAAACCATGGGCGAATCCACCCACTAGAAAATAAGGACCAAAAAAAAATTTCTGGGGTGCTACCCCGGACCCCGACAGGGGGGGCTACACATACCCAACATTCTCCCACTTGTTGTTTTCTTTCCATAGGGGGCCACAGGAGAGCTTAGTCATTAGCCTAGTTCTGCAACACCCATTGTTTCTCTACATCAAGAGAACTTCTGAGTGTTCACAGAATTTGTCAATGCATCTGCAACATTCTTTAAAGTGTCCACCGTTACCAGCAACACCCTTTTAGCCTTAATGATATCTCTCACAAAGTGATATTGAACATCAATTTGCATTGTCTTTGAATGATAAGCAGGGTTCTTAGCCAAGAAAATATTGAAAATCAAATTAACTTAGAAAAATATAGAAAACACACATAATAAACTAGAGAACAAATAATGGTGGAAAAGGCTTCGGTGTAATGTCTCTCGAGTCACACAACAATTTTTTTTTTTTTTTTAGCTATAGTCAATATCAAGATACCTTTAACCCTGTCTTAGAAGGTTACATTCCTCCCAGGTTAACTATTTGGGTTATTACCCTTGTATCGAGATGTTGTACTGGTCTTTAACTATATGTTTATCTTAATACACTCATACCTTATACACTCTTATAGGATATATTTTTTTTTGTATTTGACCACAAGACCATTTCGTGAGTTTCTTTATGATCCTTACTTACCTCACCATGTAACGTTTCACCATGTTTAAATTTGACTTATGTTTTAGATATTCCATACCTAATTACATAACCGCTTTATGTATGACATATATCATTGGGTTCATTTATTCGTATAGCTCCACGAGAGATAATCCTATGTTAAATTTGCGATTTGTTTCAATGTATCGATTGTTCTATATACCATTAACACTTATGTCATCGGTATTAATGGCTTATGGTTATGCGAATGTATAGTGCATTTTCCTAGATCCTCCAGGATATCTCTTGTACACATTAATTATGGTGAGTTTTCTGTATAGGTAGGCACATTAACTTCAGGATATTCATACTGCGTCATTAGCAATGTCGGTTTAATGTATTGTGGCAATTAAACATGTGCCAAGTCTCCACGTCATTATACGCAAGGTTTCTCTCTTGACGTGGTTTGAATTTGGTTGGTTTTCATTGCGTTCACGCTCCAGTTGTAGGGATCTACATTTTCAATTGAATGCCATGCCAGCCTACCCTTGGAATTGTGCAGACTACACGCCATGAGCGTAAGTACTGTTGGATCGATTACAGAGATTGCTAATTAAATGTTGGACGGCTACGTCTTAATTGTCAATCCCACCGAATAAATCCATGTACACATTGTAGATCCTACGCCACTTGGACGGTGTAGATTTCTCCTATCTCATTAGGGTTTCGATGTTTTGGTTTTGGAGGCATTTGTATAAATCTCTAACTTATTATCGAGACTGTTCTTTTCGCTCTCCGTTTGTTTTCTCTCCTCTCGGTATCGAGTCTTTGCACGTTGGAGAAGCGACTCGTTCTCTCCCAGGCTTCAAGCGTTTTCATCTTTCCATTGTGTCAAAACACAGGTATGGAAATCTGAGCACAACGCTATGTTACTGTGGCTTATACTATTGCCATTTATGTTAATACACTTAAGCAGCAGTACGAGCGTTGAGTTTAAAATCACCAGCTCTTTATCTATGGTCTCATTTTCTATTCAGACTCGTGGTGCTATACTTTTTTGATGTTGTTTGTTGAAAAAATATCTTGTAGAGATTTCTATGTCTATGTAGGAGATTTTCTTTGCCATCGATATTTCTATTTAACACGATTATCCAATTGTTTTCATAGGGCTTACAACTGAACGTCTTTGGTGACTTTAACGGGGTCGTCCATTTTATGACCAATTTTTCTTTGGCTCGTAGCTTACAATCACTCCTTGCGTTAACGACCTATTTGAGTAAAATCGTTCTAGAGTTTTAGTTTCATTTAGGTGAATGTTTTTACAATACACATGTGTTTTTCTTGCAGGTCGTATTTGGTGATAACCCTTTTCGTTTCTCAAGGTAACCTGAGTTTTTTTGATATTCCCTTCGCATATTTTATGTTATGAGGATCCTCCTATTTTCTTACGGTAACGACATCCTCATTCTATTGCAGGTAGGTCTGAATAGCGTCGAGGGTTTTTTCTTAATTGGTATTTTATGAATTTGTGTTTCATTCAAATTGACGTCGGTGCGTTATGAAATTTTAGGTCGGTATCGACGCGTCCTGAGTTGAATTTTGACCAGGCCCTCTCTTGTTATTCTACAAAATTTGTCCAAACAATTTAAGTTGTTATTGTCATAGAATTTTTTGTTGTAGTAAATGCCTTTTTCTAGAGACTGGGACTGTTTAAATTTTTATTTGGGACATTGAAAATCCCGAAGTACTTACGTTCTAAATTATTATCATGAGATCATGATAATCAATTTCCATAATTGGTTTCCAAAGTTGCATATATGTATTTATCACTCATTCATCTCTGTTATCAATAGCAATTAATGTCCAGATTTCTATATTCTATTATTGCTCATTATATATTTGTTTTTGTCCAATAAAATTTTTCTTGAACTTGAACGAGAGATTAATAAGTACACTGGCTTTATATTTCCTTTCTATTTCTCTTCACAATAATAGCATCAGTGAATATACGGTTGTCTATTAAAGGAGTCTTCAAGTTTACAGTAGTGAAGTGACTGAATAATTTCGAGTCCTACAGGTTCTATAATTTTGTGTGTTAGTTGACTCCCACAATAGACTTTCTTTATATTCATGGGTTTGAAACTCCATTGTACGAGTTGTGGATATCAAGAAAAACAATTTATGCAACTATATATGTATAAATTTTCTCTATAGTATCACAGTTCCAATGTCTCTAGTGTTTAGACTAGCATTACTATATCATATAGATCTGATAACAATTAAGTGCTACCTTTTCATAGCTAGTGTGGTTTACAGACATTTTATATAATTTCTCAATAAGTATGCAGTTGTAACATTCCTTGGTAAAGGATAGTAATCACATAGTTTTATGCATAACTCTCAGTTCATAAGTATTTACAAGTTGGCAGACCTGTTTAATTTTGTTCCGTTGCTATATGAAGATATCCATAGTACTCAATTCTATATATTCTTTCTTTCTATCCTTAGTGTCAAAGGAATTTTATGAATAACCAGGCACTGCTATTTTGGCATCTTTATGTCTGCACCTCACTTAGTTACTTTAGCAGATCTATGGATATGCCCTGTATGTATTTAATTCCTCCTACACACAGGTTTTGTAGGTTTCCCTAATGTTCACTGAATTAATTCTATTTTTTTACAGAAACAAATTAAAGTTACATTTTTACAAATTATGAGATAACATAATCTCCAGATTTAAACCAGGAAACTGGTTTAGAGTTTCTGGCTGATTTGACCTCATATTTCTAGTTCCTACAACCATGCAGATCTGAGAGAGAGTTTAATTACTCTACCCTTTTGTAAATGTATGGAATAACAACACATCAAAACATGGCAAGTAGTATAAAACTACAGTCATTATCTTTTACACTTAACAACAATAAATTTTAATCATTCATGAATACTCTGAGCATACCACTTAGGTACTTGACCAGTCCTCCCAACCGTAGAGTCCCTTTATCTCCAGAACTCACCCCCGAGCTGAGACCACTTACATTCCAGACCAACCTCTAATCTGTTCAGGAATAGCTTATTTAAGCTTTTGCTCCCCAAAGCCTATTTCTAATTCTGCGTCCAGAATTACAGGATGCTTTTCTTCCTATTTGCCTAGGCTTCCCTTATTTAGGGATTTTTAAAGCTGCTTTCTGCTTTTCCCAACTTTTTACCTCTTCCCAAATACTATCCACATCATTGGGGAAACTAGATTTTCCTCAAAATATAATTTGGAAATAAATTCTTTCAAGGATTTTTGAATTTTTTTTTTTGGGGAAAGTATTTGCCTTTATCCATCCTCATGGATTTAGCAAGTGATCTCATAATTCTCATTTTGGTCAATCTGCACATAATTATTTTATTCATTTTTTTCAAAATTAAATATTTAATTACATCCATAAAATACTTATCCATTTGGGGTCCACTCCCCTTAGGATTAAAGTTCAATGTCTAGCTTTGAAAGAAAACATAAACTAGGGGTGTTACATATTCCCCCTCTGAATGCAAACACCGTCCTCGGTGTTAATATCTAATTACTAGAGTTCATTTATTTTCAAACAAAAATGGATATTTTTCCATCATTTCAGCTTCTCTTTCCCAGGTAGCTTCTTCAACAGTAAAGTGCTTCCACTGCACCTTTACTCTTTCTACCGTTCGATTCCTCAATTCAATTTCTTCCCGCTCCAATATTTGAAGCGGTTATGGAAGGAACTCCCCTTCTGGTTCCACCTGTATCACATTCCAATCAACAATGTGAGAAGCATCATGTATGTATCTTTTTAATAATGAAACCTGAAATACATCATGAAATTTAACATGGGGTGGTAAGGCCAGCTTGTAAGCCACTGGTCCCACCCTTTCTAATACCTCAAAAGGACCACAATATCTAGGAGCCAGTTTTGCACAACTTCCAGCATAAAGTGTGCTCTTTTTGGGTTTAATACGCAAATACACATGTTCCTCCACTTTAAATTCTCGATGTACTCTCTTCTTATCAGAATAGTTTTTCTGGCGATCTTGTGCTATCTTGATGTTTCTTTGTATTTGTTTAACAATTCTTTCCAGCTCTTGTAAAGCATCTGGTCCCAAAATTATCTTATCCTCGGGTTGGCTCCAACTCAAAGGTGTACGACATTTCCTTCCATAGAGTGCCTCAAAAGGACTCATTTTGATGGAGGATTGATAGTTGTTATTATTGGAAAATTCAGCTAAATGCAAGTAGTCTTCCCATTTTGATGGCCTATCCATCACATACATTCTCAACATATCCTCCAAAATCTGATTAGTTCTCTCTGTCTGACCGTCGGTCTGAGGGTGATAGGAAGTACTGAAATTCAACTTAGTGCCCATACCTCCAAATAGACCTTTCCAAAAGGCTGCTATGAACATAGCATCTCTATCTGAAACAATCATCTTTGGGACCCCATGTAATCTTACTATCTCTTTTAGAAACACATCTGCTACTTGGGCTGTCCTGAAAGTAGATTTCACTGGTATGAAGTGTGCAAATTTTGTTAAAGTGTCTACTACTACCATCACTAAATCATGTTGGTATTTAGTTTTGGGTAGCCCTGTTATAAAATATATAGAAACTGTGTCCCATTTCCACTATGCAATCGGCAAAGGATTTAGAAGACCAGTAGGATGCTGATGTTCAAATTTATCTAGTTGACACTCCATGCATCTAACTAAATATTATGCTACATCTCTTTTCATTCCTAGCCAAAAAAACTTCTTTTTCAAAGATGTTAAAATTTTCTGATATCCAGGATGCCCTGCATACGGCTGTTTGTGATATTCATCTAGAATCTCTCTTTTCAAGGAATCCACATTGGGGATATATAATCTGTTTTTGTAGCAGATCAACCATTTTTGGTTTTGAGTGTAATCATCCATCTCCTTCTTTAGTAGTTTCACCTGTAATGTTTCATAATTTGGATTCTGGTCTACTGCCTTTTTCACTAAATCTTCTAAATAAAAAATAGCACTACTTCCAATACTATTTATATTTTGGCAAGCATTTCTGCTCAAAGAATCTGCAATTTTATTTTCTTTTCCTCTGATATGTTTTATGTCCATATCAAATTCACTCAGAAAAGATAGCCATCTAGCTTGTCTAGCATTCAAATCAGTTTGGGAAAAAAAATATTTAAGACTAATATGATCAGTCATCAATGTAAATTTTTTTCCAAGAAGATAGTGTCGCCACATCTTCAAGGCATGAATGACAACAACCAACTCCAAATCATATGCACTATAGTTCTGTTCATGTGTCTTCAGTTTCCTAGATTCATTTGCAATGACTGAATTTTCCTGCAAAAGGACTCCTCCCAACCCCTCTCTACAGGCATCTGTACATACAACAAATTCTATATCAGGATCTGCAATTTTCAATATAGGGGCTGTGGTGAGTTTTAATTTTAATTGTTCAAAACTATTTTGGCACTTTTCAGTCCACTCAAATTTGACACCCTTCCTTTGTAGTGAGGTTATGGGGTATGCTATGGCAGAAAATCTCTCCACAAATCTGCAATAATAACCTGCAATCCCCATGAATGACCTTATTGCAGAAACATCAGTTGGCACATGCCATTCTTTAATAGCCTTTATCTTTTCAGGGTTAACCGCCAACCCTTGTTTAGAGATAATATGACCCAAGTATTGGATCTTGTCCTTATAGAATTCAAATTTACTAAATTTGGCATATAACTGGTTTTCTTTCAAAGTTTGCAATACTATCCTCAAGTGCCCTTTGTGTTCTTCCTCACTTTTTGAGTAAACTAAAATATCATCTATGAACACAAGTACAAATTTATCCAAGTACTTATTTAATACACTCTTCATTAAGCACATAAAGGTGGCAGGGACATTTGTCAAACCAAAAGGTAGGACTACAAATTCGTAGTGACCATACCTAGTTTGAAAGGCTGTTTTGCTGATGTCTTCTTCTTTAATTCTGAGTTGGTGATAACCAGTCCTTAAGTCAATCTTCGAAAATACTAAAGCCCCTCTCACTTGGTCAAAAAGATCTTCAATTCTGGGCAATAGGTATCTGTTTTTAATGGTCAACTTATTCAGTTGATGATAATCAATGCACATCCTAAAGGTTCCATCCTTCTTTTTCACAAATAGAACCGGTGCTCCCGAAGGAGACACACTCAGTCGGATATAGCCCTTATCCAGCAATTATTGCAATTGCATTTTTAGTTCTATGAGTTCGAGGGGACTCATTCGATAAGGGGCTCGGGAAACAGGTGTTGCTCTCGGCACCAAATCGATTGAAAAGTCAATCTCTCTTTTGGGGAGAAGATGAGGAATCTCATCTGGAAAGACTTCCTTAAACTCTCTTACTACTGGAAAAGCATCCAGCAGATTTTCTTTAGTTTTCTGTTCTGTCTCTTCTACATGTACTACATAGACTTGGTATCCTTTCCTAGCTGTTCGTTTTAATTGCAGTGCTGATATTTGTCTTACAGAGATGGGTTTTGGTTTTCCCTTGAGAATAAAAGGTTTCCCTTTTTCATCTATGCAATGCAGAGTTTTATCCCAACAATTCATCATCACCTTTCTCTTTTCCAGCCAGTCCATTCCTATCAGCAAGTCATACGAACCTAATGGCAGAATGTTTAGATTTACTTCTGTTTGAAAATCATTTAATTTAATTGGTGTTTGAGGTAACTTATGAGTTACCTTCCTTTTGGTGCCAGTGGCTAGCTGGACCAACCAAGACTTCTGAAATTTTTCAGTTTTGAGATTGCATTTTTCTACAATTTTTGGACTAATGTAACTCAAAGAAGCACCCTGATCAATCAAAATAGTAACAGATTGGTCAGAAATCTTACCCTCCATTTCCACCATGGTAGCTTGGTGTTCTGCTTGTCGATTTTCCAAGGCTACACTGATAGTGGGTATATTTATTGCTATGTCATTTACTGTGGTAGCTTCTCGATCTCTCATAATCATCTGAATGTTTCGGTGGGGGAAATCCCTCAAAATATGGGGTTCTCCACATCCCCAACATTTCAAAGGTTCCCTCATTTTGACTGTGCCTTCCTTCTTATTTCCTTCATCTAGTTGTTTGGAACCAATTTGAGACTGAGTTGTTTGGCTTTCTTTTGGTTTATTAAACTTTTTCCTCTGATGGTCCCTACCAAAATTCCTTAAGTAAGCTAGTTTCTGTTTCTTTCCTTTAATTTCACCTTTGTTTAGCAAGCCTTTTCCATGCTCAACCTTTCCTTTAAACTACTGATAGCATAATCTAGCTTTCCTCACTTCCTCGTCCATAGTTTTTGGGTTATCAAACTCGATCTTCTCTTTGTACACAGCAGGCAAACAGTTCAAAAACCTTTGTACCTTGGCCTTCTCTTCCCTAATGTAAGGGACATATCTCAACAGATTGGTAAACTTGGTGACAAACTCATCAATAGTAAGTTGTCCCAGTCTAATCTCATGAAATTCTTTTGCTTTATCATCATAATAATGTTCATTTAAATAGCGGTTTTTTAACTTAACCTGAAAATCTTCCCAAGTAACTGTCTTTTCATCAATGGCATGAACCATTTTCGTCTCCTCCCACCACAAGGTAGCCTTACCTTGTAGCTAGTAGACAGCTAATCTGGCTTTCAGATTGCTTTCATATTCATAGACTTGAAAATATTTAATCATGTTCAACAACCAGGCTTCAGCATCTTCCTCCTTCTCCCCATCATAGGAGGGAGGCTTGATCTTTCGGAATTCCCCCTGTAATTCCTTTTTCTGCTTATACTGATGCCTAACAACATCATCTTCCTCGGACTCATCAGTCTTCCTCTTTCTAGAACCTTCACCTTCTTGGCTGTTCCATGAAGTTAGTTCTCTGATGAGCTTTTCCTGCTCCTCACTGGCTAATGACAATATGTCATTCTGGCTTCTTAGTTCAGCCATTTCTCGTTGCAAACTGTGCAACATAGCCATCACTGGAGCGTTGGGATCTGGTGTATTATCTTCATCACGCAGATCGACATAAATTTCCTCACCTTCTGCCATTCCAGCACCACTGTACACTACACAACACAGATCAGTTAAAAAAAAAAAATTTTCAACAGTAAATCATTTATACAATGGGCACACACTACAACAGCCCAGTTTTGTATAACATGAGATCTGATACCATTTGTACTGTCTCTCCGTCACACAACAAATTTTTTTTTTCGCTTAATAATAAATTCGATCCATAATTCATATAGTCAATATCAAGATACCTTTAACCCTGTCTTAGAAGGTTACATTCCTCCCAAGTTAACTATTTGGGTTATTACCCTTGTATCGAGATGTTGTACTGGTCTTTAAACTATATGTTTATCTTAATACACTCATACCTTATACTGTCTTATAGGATATATTTTTTTTTGTATTTGACCCCAAGACAATTTCGTGAGTTTCTTTATGATCCTTACTTACCTCACCATGTAACGTTTCACCATGTTCGAATTCGACTTATGATTTAGATATTCTAAGTGCATCAAATTGTCATATAACCAGTTTTCGAGGCATTATATATATCATTGGGTTAATTTATTCGTATAGCTCCACGAGTGATAATCCTATGTTAAATTTGTGATTTGTTTCAATGTATCGATTGGTCTATATACCATTAACACTTATGTCATTGGTATGAATGGCTTATAGTTATGCGAATGTATAGTGCATGTTCCCAGATCCTCCAGGATATCTCTCGTACACATTACTTATGGTGAGTTTTCTGTATAGGTAGGCACATTAACTTTATGATATTCGTACTGCATCCTTAGCAACGTCGTTTTAATGTATTGTGGCAATTAAACTTGTGCCAAGTCTCCACTTCATTATACGCAAGGTTTCTCTCTTGACGTGGTGTGAATTTGGTTGGATTTCATTGCGTTCATGCTCTAGTTGTAGGGATCTACGTTTTCAATTGAATGCCACGCCAGCCTACCCTTGGAATTGTGCAGACTACACGCCATGAGCGTAAGTACCGTGGGATCGATTACAGAGATTGCTAATTAAATGTTGGATGACTACGTCTTAATTGTCAATCCCACCGAATCAATCTGTGTACACATTGTAGATCCTATGCCACTTGGACGGTGTAGATTTCTCCTATCTCATTAGGGTTTCGATGTTTTGGTTTTGGAGGCATTTATATAAATCTCTAACTTATTATCGAGACTGTTCTTTCGCTCTTCATTTTTTTGCTCTCCTCTCGGTATCGAGTCTCTGTACGTTGGAGAAGCAAGTCGTTCTCTCCCAGGCTTCAAGCGTTTTCATCTTTCCATTGTGTCAAAACACAGGTATGGCAATTTGAGCACAACGTTATGTTACTGTGGCTTATACTATTGCTATTTATGTTAATACACTTGGCTATAATACGAGCGTTGAGTTTAAAATCCACCATTTCTTATCTATGGTCTCGTTTTCTATCTAGACTCGTGGCGTTATATTTTTGATTTTGTTAGTTGAACAAAATCTCTCATAGAGATTTCTCTATTCATGTAGGAGATTTTCGTTTACTGATAACAATATTTAATATGATTATCCAATTGTTTCTTGATAGGGCTTACCCTGTTTCATCTTGGTGACTTGACTGGGGTCATCCATTTTATGCACCAAATTTTCTTGGCTCGTAGCGAGCAATCACTCCTTAGTAAGCCATCGACCTATTTGAGTAAAATCGTTCTAGAGTTTTAGTTTCGTTTTGGGTCAATGTTTTTACAATACACATGTGTTTTTCTTGCAGGTCGTATTTGGTGATAACCCTTTTCGTTTCTCAAGGTAAACTGAGTTTGTTTGATATTCCCTTCATATATTTTATGTTCTGAGGATCCTCCTACTTTCTTATGGTAACGACATCCTCATTCTATTGTAGGTAGGTCCGAATAGCGTCGAGGGTTTTTTCTTAATTGGTATTTTGTGAATTTGTGTTTCATTCAAATTGACGCCGGTGCGTTCTGAAATTTCAGGTCGGTATCGACGCGTCCTGAGTTGAATTTTGACCAGGCCCTCTCTTGTTATTCTAAAAAATTTGTTCAGAAAATTTAAGTTGTTATTGTCATAGAATTTTTTGTTGTAGTAAATACCTTTTTCCAGAGACTGGGACTGTTTAAATTTTTATTTGGGACACTGAAAATCCCGAAGTACTTACGTTCTGAATTATTATCATGAGATCATGATAATACATTTCCATAATTGGTTTCCAGAGTTACATATATGTATTTATCGCTCATTCCTCTCTATTATCAATAACAATTAATGTCCAGATTTCTATATTCTATTATTGCTCATTATATATTTGTTTTTGTCCAATAAAATTTTGCTTGAACTTGAACGAGAGATTAATAAGTGCTAATTTAATTTATATTTCCTTTCTATTTCTCTTCACAATAATGGCATTAGTGAATATACGTTTTTCTATTAACGGAGTCTTCAAGTTTATAGTAGTGAAGAACTGAATAATTTTTATTCATACAGGTTCTAAAATTTTGTGTGTTAGTTGACTCCCATAGTAGACTTTCTTTATATTCATGGGTTTGAAACTCCATTGTACGAGTTGCGGATATCAAGAAAAACATTCTATTCAACTATATATGTATAAATGTTTTCTATAATATCACAATTCCAATGTCTCTGGTGTTTAGACTAGCATTACTATCTCATATAGATATGATAACAATTAAGTGCTACCTTTTCATAGCTAGTGTGGTTTCCAAGCATTTTATATAATTTCTCAATAAGTATGCAGTTGTAACATTCCTTGGTAAAAGATAGTAATCACATAGTTTTATGCATAACTCTCAGTTCATAAGTATTTACAAGTTGGAAGACCTGTTTAATTTTTTTCCCTTGCTATCTGAAGATATCCATAGTACTCAATTCTATATATTCTTTCTTTCTATCCTTAATGTCAAAGTTGCACCTTATAATTAACCAAGTAATCGCTATTCACATCTTTATGTTCCATAAATTTCACTTAGTTACTTTAGCGTATCCATGGATCCGCTCGTACGTATTTAATACCTCCCACATGTTTTGTAGGTTTCTAATGTTCACGATTGAGCCACCCTATTTTTTACGGCTAATAAACATTAAAGTGACATTTTTACAAATTATGAGACAACTGAATCCCGTATTTAAACCGGAAACCGGTTTAGAGTTTCTGGCCGATTTGTCCTCATATTTCTAGTTCCCACAACCATGCGTATTTGAGAGAGTTTAATTACTCTACCCTTCTGTAAATGTATGGAATAACAACACATCAAAACATTGCAAGTAGTATACAGCTACATTCATTAACTTTTACACTTAACAACAATTAGTTTTAATCATTCATGAATACTCTGAGCATACCACTTAGGTACTTGACTAGTCCTCCCAACCGTAGAGTCCCTTTATCTCCAGAACTCACCCCCGAGCTGAGACCACTTCCATTCTAGACCAACCTCTAATCTGTTCAGGAATAGATTATTTAAGCTTTTGCTCCCCAAACCCTGTTTCTAATTCTGCGTTGAGAATTACAAGATGATTTTCTTCCTGTTTGCCTAGGTTTCGCTTATTTAGGGATTTTTGAAGCTGCTTTCTGCTTTTCCCAGCTTTTTTCCTCTTCCCAACTACTCCCCACATCATTGGGGAAACTATATTTTCCTCAAAATATAATTTGGAAATAAATTCTTTCAAGGATTTTTGAAATGTTTTTGGGGAAATTATTTTCCTTTATCCATCCTCATGGATTTAGCAAGTGATCTCATAATTCTCATTTTAGTCAATCTGCACAGAATTATTTTATTCATTTTTTTCAAAATTAAATATTTAATTACATCCATAAAATACTTATCCATTTAGGGTCCACTCCCCTTAGGATTAAAGTTCAAATGTCTAGCTTTGAAAGAAAACATAAACTAGGGGTGTTACATAGCTAATATATTGTACCACAGGTGAGGAATACAGTGGGAAGGGAGTTTTCTTTGCAATTTATCCACTTATATTGTAGTGATCCATAAATATAATCAAAACATTAATAATTTGATATAGAATAGTTTTCTTATTCATATGCGATAATGGGCCCAAATAGTAGTTCTTATATGAAGAAATGCTCATCATACTTGGGAATTATTGACATCATCAACCTCTAGCCTTGGACTTATTCAGTTAGCCTTCTACATTATCTGGTTATATACATGTATACAAGGCTATAATATTATTGTATACTTTTTACTTCATTAAATTTTATTCTAGACTTAGCTTTGGAATTTTCTAGGAGTTTTGTTTTCACTCCCACATTGTATAAGTAATTTACAACTTGATATATTTAGCATGTAACTTAGTTGGCATGATTGTGCCTAATAATTCCTTGAATGTTGAATACTAGTTTTACTAAGGTGTTATTTTCTATGGTTATGTTTTATTTTCTTTGTTTATATAGGTCATCTTGCCACATAGAAGCCATTATTTCCCAACTAAAGAAAACTTATTTGAGTTTCTTACTTTTATTGGGAAAAGTAGAATTGACAATATTTTTTATGTTGAGGCATATAGCATATAAATCCTTTATAGTCTAATTTATTTTATATTCTAGTGTTCATCATCTTTCATGTATTATACTATGCATTGTATTTTCTTTCTTTTTTTTTTAGAAAATGAACTCAGTATTGATGGTAAGAAGCAAGAAATGAAGAAAGAGGAGAACAATAACACTGGAGCGACAAAATGAAAATTAAAGAGAGAGAGAGAGAGAGAGAGAGAGAGAGAGAAGATAACTGGTTTAGTGGTACTTGTAAATCCAGTATCCCACATAAGAAACACACATAGAGATTGATGGTCAAGTCTTCAGAGTTGGTGAATTCACCTGCAATGCCTTAGTAACACAATGATAATGTTTTGAAGTGATGAAACAATATCTCATGTGTATATTGTACTCCAACCAATATTAAGTTGGAAACTCATATTGTAATACTTGATATTCTATGTAATATAATTTATGTGGTTGAAATTATTTATAGTTTCATTTGATATTATTTAGTATTGTAATTAACATATGTAACTTTGTGTTTTCATATTAGATGAACATGTACATTGCATGCCATTTTTTTTAAACTTAGGTTAAAAATCATACTAATTAATTTATGTTGCTTAATAATGAACACATACAATCTATCTAAAACTACTAAATTAGTAGTTTATGTTTATTAACGATGAAGACACATAAAATGAATATATAACTAAATTAGTTTCGTATAATGATTGTTAATGAAAGTAAATGAAATGAATATAAACTACTAAATTAGCCATTTACATAATGAATATAAAACTACCAAAAAAGATAAATAACTACTATAAATGATAAATTTGTAATTATAAATGGTGACTAAATTTTTCATATATATATATATATATATATATATATATATATATATATATATATATATATATATATATATATATATATATATATATATCACTATTAGTAGTTAATTTACAGTGTCATATAACATGACCAACATTTATTCATTAATTAATTTCAAACAATGACTAAAATTTGCATATATATGACTATTAGTAGCTAATT
Organism: Pinus albicaulis; assembly: GCA_034641835.2. Classification (NCBI taxonomy): domain Eukaryota; kingdom Viridiplantae; phylum Streptophyta; class Pinopsida; order Pinales; family Pinaceae; genus Pinus; species Pinus albicaulis. Next base: position 218,304 of record JAXQQM020066912.1, on the reverse strand, counting down.
TACATTATCTTATAACACGACCAAAATTTAGTCATATTTCTTTGGTCATTAATTTGTTTCAAACGATGAGTAAAATTTGCATATATATGACTATTAGTAGCTAATTTATAGTATCTTAAGACATGACCAACATTTTGGTCATTAATTGGTTTTATTGGGTGATCATTTAGTAATATGTTTTGTTGTATGTTTGATCATTAATTTTGGCAATTAATAACTAAATCAATGACTAAATTAATGACCAAATAAATGACTAAATACACTACTAGACAATAAATTTGAGACAACTAATTGATGACTAAGCTAAAAATGACTAAAGGTCAGTTGTGTTATAAGATACTGTAAATTAGCCACTATTGGTCACCGACCGAAAAATAATCGATTATATGCAAATTTTAGTCATTTTTTTAGTAACTAATTAGCCATTTTGTACTAGTGTGAGGGGATGCCTATAACATGGTTGGAAATTCTTCTTTCTCTCCTATTGTTAATTAATATACAGATAATAAAATATATACACATATCTACAGAGTGAGGTTAAATGAATAACCCTTAGATTTTGATCATGGTGCCCACAACGAAAAACCAATCCCTAGACTACGTGGATCCTGTCAAAACATACCCATTTTATCCTGATGTGTATATATCTATGAATATATAAAACTTGAAATACAGATGATACCTGTAATGCAGGTGCGCGCACACACACATATATATATATATGTGTGCCTCATTCTTATCATACTCATAATATGATACATGTATATTGAATCTGTGTTGTAGTACTTGTTTAACAACCGAAGTACTGAGGAATAGTTTGTCTTCAGCTCTATAATTATATATATGTTGAAGGATTCTAACATATATAACTACAAAGTATCTACATATTGATACATTACCCCATCAAATGAAATCTATTTCTATTTATTTTTTAATAAAAATATTTGGTGAGTTGTTTTAGTATAGTCTAGCTTAATGAATTTTGATGTATAGTCTCTTTGAGATAGGTCAACAATATGGAAGATACATGATACCCGCGGCCCCCAATGAAATTTTTACCAATAATACATATCTCAAGGAAAAAAATCCACCACATTACTTTAATATTACTCTGAGAATCAGATGCAAAGTTGCTATTGTCAGTCAATTTTACTAAATATATATTTGGTCTCTATGATAAACAATTCTAACAACTTATAATGTGATTATTACAAAATATATATTTGGTATCTATGATAAACAATTTTAACAACTTATAATGTGATTATGGGATATGATATACTGATTATTTGTTGGAAATTTTGGAGACCAAATATGTTGTCTCTGTACAAATATATGTCATGAAATATGATTTAAGATCAAACCATATATTTTTTAATTAGTGTATAATTGATGATTTTACTATTAGCTCATAATCTGATAATATTTAATAAAATTTCAATGAATAAAAACATTGACGACAAATTTGTGGACGTTACATATGTTGAAATATATAATACGAAATATGATATCAGAATCAACCATATATTTTCACTGTAGAAATATATGTCATGAAATATGATTTAAGATCCAACCACATATTGGTGGTGCTAGAGTTTGGTCTTCGATTTTGACATTTTGCCTCCACGTGATAGTTTAATTCTCCTATGCTATCCAAACATGAAAACTGAAGTTTTCCTTTTAGGCAGTCTTCAACTTTAGCCATATTCAGTCCATAGGGTTTTCACAATGGTATAAAGTTTGAACATAGTCATTCTCTGGTTCAATCTTCTGGCTCAGATTCCTCATAAACTTGAGGTTATTTTATATTTTTTCCATCGGCGCTGTATATGACGGTAGTAGTATTTTGGTTGCATACCTAACTACTTCAATAATTATAATTTTGTGATAGTTGCCGGAAAATTGTTCATAGTTGAAGGATTTTGTTCTCAATTTTCTTGAACACTCTGTGTATGGATATTTGAAGACAGTTTTGTGGTCACAGTTCCTTATTGATTCTATCATTAACCCTGTGTTTATATGTTGAATATGTCTCGACTGTCACATTTCTGAACTTTATATGTATTTACATAAGGCGTATTTCCTTTACCCCAAGTATTTACTTGGGTTATTCACATTTTTTGATATATATAATTATATATATATATATATATCTGTGAGTGTGTGTGTCTGTGGTTAAACATGAATTATTTGCTTGTTGCATTTATACCAGTGAGCCTAGTGCGCTATGATTGAGGTTATAATATTTTATGAAGGAAAATGTTGTCTCTGCGTAAGCACGTATATATTTGTAAATTCAGACATTTAGTTGCAATTATTTTAGTTTCTATATAACCTCCAATGTATACTGAAGTCATTATGACCTTAAATGTTGTTGTTTCATTTACGTGTTGCATTCCATGTCTTGCTCAGTGGCTAAGGGATTGTCCTCGACTACCATCAGCTTGGCCAGAGGACTAACCCAAAGCACGTCTTGAGGAGAGAAAGCTAACTTGGTTATGCTTATGGTTATATTTCTAGATGTGGTCTCTTGAATTTAAGAGGTTCTTTAAATTGCATCTATACTATTCCTATTACAAAAAAAGAATTCTGATTTTTTTTTGTATTCTTGTATTTACTTATGAAAATAACTATTAATGTTTCTTCATATGGGTCCACAAGATTATTTTACACGATATTAATTTCTAGTAAATTTTAAGTAAAATAGATTATGGAATTATCATGAGATTACATGCCATTCATGAAATTACTATAATAGTAATACTTCTAGCAGAAACATATTAATTTAATCACCAATATGTAACTTATTCCCTAGATAATTGATTCAAGAAAAATATTTTTCAAAAATTAAATTGATCATAAATGTGTCGCTCATAATATAGTAGTATATTTTCCAATCCATGTAATTTCAGTTTTGACATTATTTTTATTAAATTAGAAATGGATAAAGCATATAAGAAAGGACTCGAAGACTTACCTGGAAAAAAGGAAGCCAAGGATAGAAAGGAAGCCGAGGAGACGAGGAGATGAGGACGTAGAGGACTATATCCTCATCTCCTCCAAAAACACTACAAAAATAGTAAAAAAATTAACATACATGAACTATTTAACACAAAAAAAACCAAAAAACCCACAACAACTGTAGCAAAATGACATAATCACTCTCCAACATTGACGTAATGTTAAACTAAAATTGCAGTAAATGTTTTTGTTGTATGAGGGTCGCTATATTTATAAGATAAATTATGGAAACAATTTTAAGGCCTGTTTAATATCTCTGGCAAAAAATTATGTTACCGGCACCATCAACATAAATGGAAGAATAATTTCGACAAACGATGGAAAAAGTTCAGACTAATTAATTTCAAAACTTCGGCCGAAATTTTAGGAGGTTTGGCTGAAAATTTGGGAGCGTGAAATTTTCTTGCGCATTTCTCACAAAAGTGTAACCCACCTTCGTGTTTCCACCCTTATGTATTCCCATGGTATTTCCAAGACTTTTAATGTAATATAAATTCCGTTATTTTGACTCTTACCTTTGGCTAGTTGATAAATTATATAATTTTCAACAAACTTCCTCACATCCTTACTAGTGTTGCGCTAAAAGAATCTTTCCTTTACCAATGCCATGGTCTTATAAAAAAAATAATTACCTCCTAGACCACCACTATGCAGCTCTTTAAAAAGGCTCAACCTAATGGAACTCCGTGGAGTACACAACTGCTTATTTTTAAACAAAACTCTTCTTGGATAAGGTAATCCAAATATTGTGTTATACCTACACTTCAAGGCCCTTTACATGCCTTCCATCCATCTGATAAATTTTCATCTCTTACATACAAATATTTCATGTAATTCAAACCCACTACTTCGACATACATAATATTCAACAATGTTTGCCACCGATTCAATGCGTCAGCTACCCTACTCGACTTCCCTCATCTATGTTTCAACACAAAAGAAAAACTTTGCAAGAATTCAACCCATTTTGTATGCTTTTGATTTAAATTACATTGGAAGTTTATATACTAGAGGGATTTCTGATCCGTGTACAAGACAGACTCCCTTGAAAACAGATAATGTCACCATTTCTTCAATGCTTGCATAATAGCATAGAAATCTTGGTCATAAACCGAGTACTTCTTCCAAGTTTAATTCAACTTATTGTTGTAAAAAGCAATGGGTCTTTCTTCTTGGCTAAGAAATTCTCCAATTTTTTGTCCACCCTCATCGTAGTCCACTTGAAACAATTTCCCAAATTCGAGTAAAGCCAAATACAAGTTGCATTGTTACCTTATTCAATTATTCAAATGATTTTATTGTTTCACTAGTCCATTTCAATACACCTTCCTTCATGAACTCTATAAGAAGTGCACATATATGACTGAATTTGCGGATGGATTTCCGATAGGAGCCTTCCAACCCATGGAAACTCCTCACATCAAATGTACACTTGTGTGTTGGCCATTTAAGAATTTCTTTCACTTTCTCGGAGTCCATGTTTAGGCTTTATTTTAAAAATAGAAATCCAAATTATACAAAATCTTGCTGCATAAAGGTAGAATTTTTCAATTTTATGAGAAATGTTTCTTCCTTCAGCCATTGCAACACAACTCTCACGTTTTCCACATGCTATGTTCTTCTTCTGTTGTAAATCAATATGTTGTCAAGATATACTCCTACAAACTTACCCATGAACGAATTCAATACTTCATTCATCAATCTCGTGAATATGTTGGGCGCATTTTTCAACCCAAATGGCATCACAAGAAATTAAAACAATCCATATTTTATCTCAAACCCTATCTTTTGTTCATCACCTTCTATGATCCAAATTTGGTGATAGTCCCTTTTCAAATCAATCTTTTTAAAATACTATGCACCACTTAAGCATTCCATAACTTGGTCATCCATTGTTGGAAAGGGAAATAGATACTTGATGGTGATCTTGTTTATTTGTCGTGAATTTGTACACATTCGACACTCCCCTATATTATTTGATTTCAATACTACTGGTACTGCACAAGGTCTTAAACTTTCACGAATCAATCCACAGTTAAGAAATTCCTGCACTTGCTGATTTGACTCTTCATTCTCTAATGGATTCATTCTATGCGGATCATTTTTTTTTTAAATTGATCCTGGGATAAGATCGAATTGGTGTGGAATGTTACGCAAGGGAGGAAATGCATTGGGAATTTCCTGAGCCACAATTGCCTTAAATTATTCCAGGATGCCTTGGAACAACAATCCATGTTTCATCCGTTCAGGCTTCCCTTGTTAAGAGAGCCAAATAGAACCCATTCTGCTTTTGAACCTTTAAAAACTCTTTTTTCTGAGAACAATAACATGTTTTTGTTACAACTCTTTACGACATTGCTGCAAACACCATTCTTTTCACGCATGGGAGTTAACATGTATCGTTGTCCATGTTTCACTTGCTAACCCTTTTGTAACCATGACACTCTCTATGGGTTAGGATGTTGTTCAGATTTTAAATTTAGTTTCTTTTTAACCACGGTGGAAACCAAATTCGTGGTACTTCCTCTATCAATTATCAAGTTACAACACTTACCTTGCAATTGACACTTGGCTTTGAAAATATTCTTTCATTGTTTAGGCTCTGTCACAAGATTTTATTCTGACCTCAATAAAATTCATCGAAACATCATTTTTCACCTTCCTCCTATGGAATCACAACCACATTTTCCCCAACCACCGATGCATCATCTGTCACTATTATTAGTTTCCTGGCCTTGTTTTTTTTACCGCCTTGTCTGCACTAGCATTTCGATGCCTCAACTTGCTTCAAACTCTAGAAAAACTTCTATCTCTACCAGTTCCACTGCCTATGGTGATTTAGCTGCTTAAAGTATCCTCTTCATTCTCATTGGATTTGGTAGCGTTTTATCTACCTCTTCATCTCATGCCTTTTCCTCTAAGATTCTATTGAATTTTTCTTTCAACTTTCTCCTCAAATTTTAAGGTGATCTGGTAACCCTCATCCAAAATTCAAAAATACTATGTAATCATTTCATCTTGGATTGAATACTTCAATCCATTAACATATCTAGCCACATGATGATACGTTGGCTCTTTAATGTCAATCCTAAGTGAAAAATTGAAGAAGTCGTTAGTATACTCACGCACAGACACTTCCTTCTGTCTGAAATTCTACAGTTGTCTACATAAGTTCTGTTGGTAATCTTTAGGAAAAAAATTATCCTTTACCTTGCTCACCATTTTATTCCATGTTCTGATTCTTTCTAGTCCACGATAAATATTACCTCTCTGCAACATGTCCCACCAAAGGGCTACATGCGCTTTCATCTTCGTGACTTCAAAACAGACTATGTTAGAGTTGTAAAAATTTTCATATTAAAAACACCTCCCAAGCTATCCAATCCATTCTATGAGAGTTTCAACCTTTAAGCTTCCATCATAGCATGACACTTCGATCTTCGCACTACCTTGATTGCTCAAGTATGATATTAGTCGTATTGCTGGGTTTTCATTCTCATCATTCAGTCGAACTTTGGCTTCATGTTCCGCTTCAGAAGCTTCTTCAGCATCCCCACCTCCTCGGTGTTTCAACTCCTATATTATTCTCCATAGATCTTCCATATCTAAGTTTTTGGCACCTCCACACACTTCTCCTCTCCTCCTTCGTAGAATATTCATAGATACCTTGGTAATTATAATTCTAAATACCATCCACAACTCAATCCATAAGCTAATACACACTTGCATTGCAACACTTCAAATGTTTATACACCACCAAATATTTAGGAAATTCCCAATCCACTACAGGAACACACACAATACCAGAGCGAAACCTAGCTCTGATACCACCTAATGTAATACACAAAGTATGGAATCTCTAGCATTTTCAACCTTGTGATCTTCTCATTGAGTACACAATGAAATTGCTAATTGAAACAAGCATAACTCAACACAAGCCAAGAATTTCGTTCCCGAATAGGGAATTTAACCTTTGTTTATTAACATTCAACAGATTACCACTCTTACTGTGTCAAAAAGGAACAATTTAATATCAACAGTGATTATAGTCATGAACACATGGAGGCTTCTCCGCACCATCCCAATAATTGGAAAAATCTCTCCCTTTTCTATTCTAAGTTTCCCCTTTTTTCCCTTGATTCGATCCATTGAATCAATTTAGTTTTTCTTGGTTAGTATTGTAGCAAATCCACTTACCCAAAAATATATATATCTATATATATATATATATATATATATATATATATATATATATATATATTTATATCATAAATGCTACTTTGTCGTCAATGAAATTAATACCTTTTGTCCTATTACGATATTCTCATTGAAGTGCACTTTCTGTTGTTAATACTTTCCCAACAACTTCTGGTTTCACGTACCGAAAATTTTTCTGAGAATAATGATCCTTTGACCATGTTAAAGATTTCCTACTTCACCTTCAGCAATGACCATCCTTGAACAACAGTTTCAAGTACTTACTTCTACTATAATTGAAATCTTATTTTGCCCTTAATTTATTTCTTCAAAATCTTAGGCTTATTTCACTATTGTTTTTTAAAACAACAACTTTCACTTTTATCTTATAATCATTAATTATATTCTAATATTAAACTATCCTAATCACTATTACCATTCTATATATTTTCTGCATCCCTTATTCCACTTTTATCCCATATTGCAACCCTTAATAACCCACAAGAGTTATCATGGAATTTACTTATCCATATTTTAACCTCTAATATCATATTAAATATTTTAATTTATATCACTCAATCCATATAAAAGAATATACATAATTTTTTTAATGAATATATCATGTTCTTCTACTATATTATTAATACTTATACCCTAGAGTATTATTCAAGGTCTTAATCACCTTTCCAATGTATGACATGCTCTCTTATGTTTAAACTAACTTCGAATTTCTTATGGGGAATTTCCTCTTATCCCTACATTGATGAAGTTCTCATATTCATCGTTATACTATCCATACTTAGAATATGGATGTATTCCTATATTAAATTTTCACCTTATATATTTCATGGAATGATGTTATGTTGGTTGACACATGAAATTTTATTAACCCATAGTTAATGTACTAAATCTATTAATTTTTCTTGGGATTTGATTATGGCTTATCCATACCTTATGGACAATTTATTTATATCATTTCTGTATTCGAGAAATTCATGCATTAATGAAGTACTTGTTAATAAACTTGGTCACATGGCCTCGGTATATTTTCGATCCTTTTGTGACATAGATTTGTGACACGTTTACGGTGAAGATGAATTCCAAAACTTTGACCTACCTATTCGTTTGATTTGGCAAGGGAAAGTTAGGGTTTCATTATTCATTTGCATTCTATCTGCTGCCCAGTTTTCTGCTCTGTCTCTTCCTCAAAGCTTTATGTAGAGATTTACGCAAAGAATTACACAGGTTTCTATTCTTCATTCAAGGTGTTCACCGTTCAAAACACTATGGTAATTATTTCATTAAAATTTTAACTTTATCGTGATCACTCTTATTCAATTTCTACTCCGTTATTTTAATTATTCACTTTTTTCTAATTTCTTTTGTATTTTTTGATTGCAGGTGAATTTTAATTCTTCCATCTTTTAATGTTTCGTCATCGCTTTACCAATACCAGGTAATACTTCTGTGAGCTTTCGTTTTATGGGAATCGATTTCACTACAGTGAATTTCATAAACACGGTATGCAAATCGTATTTCCTTTCATTTTATACTTCTCTAATAAATATTTTATGTTCATTGTTCTACCGAACAAAGTCCCCATTCCTCTCTTCTAGAGACATCTCACTGTACTTTTTGTCCAGTGACTTCCTAATACAATTTGGTTTTAATATTAGTTTTGACTCACAAAGTTTTTGAGAAATAGGGTTTTGGGTTTAATTTTAAAATGTATTATCATTTAACTATATAAATTTGATTTGCCCCTATTTTTTTCAATGACAACATTGAGCTTGGAAGTCTTACAAGCATGTGTTATATTTACTAATTTTTATGATTCGAAATATACTCATACTATATTTTTGTTCCATTCTCGGTATTCTGAAATATTTTTAAAAGGAAATGAATATTATAAATATCAGGTTTTATAAATTTTCATTTTCATCCACTGTGAATACGATTCGTACTTGAACTATTCGTTTTACATTCCCACCATCTTTGAAATCATTTTTCCCCAACGATTTTGGCATAGTTACTTGCCTCGGTAACCATACTGTAAATACGAATTGGTAATAGAGTTTACAGTGACTGTAATTTCTCCTCTGTGTAATCATAGTTTTATTTAATTTATTTCCTTCATTGGAAATAACTAAGATTTATGTCATTATTCCTTAATGGAAACTGACTCCAAAATTTAGACATAAACCTTCGTTCCAAGATAATCAATTTCGTTTTATTCTATCCCTTTTTCTATGATTCGTATGAGTCTCAGGTTAATGGAATTGTGGTTCCTCTCATTGAAAATTTAATTACACTATTGTAACATTTCGTTCTCTATTAAACTTGGCGAAACTTTATTTGAATTTTAGTTCCTCAAATAAATTGAAAATTTTCTTATTAGAGTCTCTTATTTTATTAATTTCTTCAAATTAATAAAATATTGGTTTATATAGATAACTCTTGTTCCTCTACTAAGATCGTTCCATATGCTCAGTAATTATTCGTCGATGAGAGAAATTATAATTTCATTTTTCTCTTTTCAAACTCTTTTCAACTTAATCTTCTGTACAATTAAGTGCATGAGCTTATTTTTTTCCCTCCTGTATATGTACAGGACTAGTTTCCCTTTTTAAAGTGGAATAATCAAGGTAACTTTCTTATTTCAATTTCTTTTGTCAATTATCAAATGTTATTAAATTATTTCAACTAACATATATATATATATATATATATATATATATATATATATGTATACACTAAGTCTTGTATATATTTTTCTGTGCGGGTATTCCACTACACTCAATTCACAATTCCTTAGATTAAATGATCATTCTATCAATTTGAACAAACAACTTTGCCATTTCTTGACAGTAAAATTGGCTTTCTTCTATGTACAGGTTGGTCCATATCGTTTGAATAATTCACTCTCCTGAATTCAGAACTATGTTCAAATTTATAAATTTGTTGTACTTATTTAAGTAGGACCATGGACTTTGTCTATAATTAATGACAGATTTTAATGTCATTTATATTAAGGATAATATCATGATTATATTATCAATTTAATGATACCTGGTCATTTTTCTATCATTCTTTTGCAATGAAATTATTTACATCATTACACTAGATTGTTCTTGTATTATCCTCTAGTACTTTATACTGTATATCTTTTTTAAATTTATGTATTAATGAAGGAATGAAGGAATATATGTAACCCTCTAGTTACTACATAGAAGAATGTTTACTTTAATTTTTTGTAATCATATTTACTAAGAAAGGGACAATTTTCTCTTTATGTACATATTTTTTTGTTCTATGTTTTCATTACACAATTGTTAAATACACTATTTTCCCTTCTTTCCACATGTATTTATATATAGTTCCGGTGTATAAAATTTCGATGATTACCGCCTAACTTAAGATTTAAACCCTATTGACGGGGTTTAGACATTCTGAGTGTTGGTTTATTAATTACAATTTTCTATGTAACTATACAGATCGAGTATATCTAATATAGTTGTTTTTTTTAAATACATTAGAGTGTCTAATTCAATTTCTACATAAATTAATAATTCAGAAAAGCTAACTTTCTTACATAATTAAATCTCTTCTAATTGAATCATCATTCAATACAGAAAGATAAATTCTAACTTTCGTTACCACCACAATTCTTAATACAAAATTAAATTAATTGTGCATACCAATTTTGGTAAGACAATTTTCCACCCAACCTTGAGCTTTCTCTCCACAGCTCCCCCTAAGCAGAGACCAATTCCTCCAAAGTGTATACAACCTCTTGTCTACCCAATAAAGGCTTATTTAATCTTGCTTTCCCTTCATCATGTTTCCATAACTGTGTCCAGTTAAATCAGGCTGCTCTTTTCCTTTTTGCCTAGGCTTTACATTTGTTTTTTCCACAGAAGTAACTTTAAACTAGCTTTTTCCTCTTTCTAGTTTTATTTTACCTCTTCTCAGTAACTTTCCACTTTACTAAGGTATATTTTATATTTTTATCTCCAATATAATATTTTTAATTTATTTTATTTTCTCCAACGATTTTTTAGAGAATTTGGGAAAGTCTTTGAATTTAATTCCATCTTCATGGACTTGAAATCCCAGTCTCCAACTTACTCTATTCTTTGCACAATAATTCAAATTCCACATTTATTAAATTCAAAAATATGATATGTCCACACTATTTTTTTTCCTTTAGGTCCAAAATAATTCAACTATCTAATAAAAGCAGTAAAAATAGGGATATTACATATTCCCCCTCTAAAAAAAAACATCATCCTCGGTGTTGCAAAATATCAGTTCACTTTTCAAATAGTGATAGATATCTTCCTTCATTTCCTCTTCTTGCTCCCAAGTAGATTCTTTAGGTAAAAAGTACCTCTACTGCACTTTCACCCTAGCTACTGTCCTATTCCGGAGCTTGATTTCTTCCCCTACCAGTATAAGAAGGGGCTCTGGAAGAAATTCCCCTGCTATTTCCACCTGTATCACAATCCAATAAATTACATGAGTAGGATCATGCACATTCTTTTTTAATAAGGAAACATGAAAAACACTGTGAACCTAAATGTGACTAGGTAGAGCTAATTTATAAGCTACTAACCCCACTCTTTCTAGAAATTCAAATGGTCCACAGTAGCGTGGTGCTAATTTAGCACAGCTACCCGTATATAAAGTACTCTTTTTAGGCTTAATCCTTAAGTAAGCATGGTCTCCAACTTTGAATTCTCTTTTTGTTTGCATAGCTATTTTCTCTCTCTTGAGCTATTTTATTATTTTGCTGATTTTTTTTCACAGTTCTTTCCATCTCTTGCAATCCATCCGGTCCAAGAATGAACTTATCTTCTCGCTAACTCCAGCTAAGCGGCATGTGGCACTTTCTTCCGTACAATGTTTCAAAAGGAATCATATTTATTGAATCTTAATAACTATTATTATATTCACTTTTGCTAGATGCAGAAAATCTTCCCATCTTGTAGTTATGTCCATAACATACATACATGACATGTCACTTAAAAACTAGTTTTTCCATTCAGTTTGTCCATCTGTTTAAGGATGGTATGCGGTACTAAAGTTCAATTTGGTACCCATTCCTCCAAACAGAGTCTTCCAAAAGGCTAAAGTCAACTTTGTATCTCTGTCTAATATAATCATTTTAGGAATGCCATGTAGCTTCAAAATTTCTTTCATGAATACATTAACTACTTGATCTGTAAAAAAAGTAGATTGTACTAGTAAAAAGTGTGCAACTTTATTTAATGTGTCTACAAACACCATTCTATAATCATGTTGATATTTAGTTCTAGGCAATCCAGTGATAAAGTCTATGGAAACCAATTCCAATTCCCATTCTGGAGTAGGTAAAGGATTCAGCAATCTTGCTGGATGTTGATGTTCCACTTTTACCTGTTGACATTCTAAACATTTATCTAGATAATTAGCCACATATTTCTTCATACCTGGCCAAAACATGTTCGTTCTTACTGCTGAAATTAGTTTTTGATATCCAGGATGTCCTACATAAGGTCGTTTATGATACTCATCTAAAATTTCTTGTTTTAATAAGATCACATTTGGAATAAACAATCTCTTTTTATAATAAATCAATCCCTTCTGATTTTGATTATATCATAATATTTCAGTGTTCTGAAAATTTTCTTGTAGTTTATCATAGTTTTTATTTTGACTTACCACTTCTTGTATCAATCCTTCTATGTCAAATTTTACACTACTTCCAACACTATTCAAAATTTGATAAGCATTCCTACTCCAATCATCTGCAATATTATTTTACTTTCCTTTAATATGTTTGATTTCCATGTCAAAATCACTAAGGAAAGACAACCATCTAGCTTGTCTAGCATTTAAACCAGGTTTTGTGAAAAGTATTTCAAACTTATATGATATGTCATTAGTATAAACTTATTTCCTAACAGATAATGTCTTCACATATTCAAAGCATGTATCACAACAACTAATTCTAAGTCATGTACAGTGTAATTTTGTTCATGCTTCTTTAAATTTCTTGATTCATAAGCTATGACTGATTTTTCTTGTAACAATACCCCTCATAATCCTTCTGCGTATGCATTTGTACATACTACATATTCTTTGTTTAGATCAACAATCTTCAAAATAGGAGCAGTTGTTAGTTTAAATTTTAATTATTCAAAGCTATGTTGACACTTTGTTGTCCACTCAAACTTTAATCCCTTTTTCTGTAAATAAGTAATAGGATATGCTAAGGCTGAAAATCCTTCTACAAATTTTTGGTAGTATCCAGCGTTACCCATGAATGATCTTCTAGCTGGGACATCAGTAGGTACAAGCCAATCCATGATAGCTTTTATTTTCTCCGGGTCTACTACAAATCCATCCTCTGAAATTACATGACCCAAAAACTGAAGTTTTTCTTTGAAAAATTCACACTTGCTGAGTTTTGCATATAAATTATGTTCTATAAGTTTTTGTAAGACAATTCCAAGATATTCTTTACATTCTGCTTCATTTTTAGAATAAACCAAAATGTCATCAATGAACACTAATTTTTTTTTGTCTAGATACTTGTGTAACACACTATTCATTAGACACATGAATGTAGCAGGTGCATTATTCAATCCAAAAGGTAGACTTATAAATTCATAGTGCCCATATATAGTCCTGAATGTTGATTTGTTGATGTCCCCATCCTTGATTCTTAGTTGATGATATCCCGTTCTTAAATCAATATTTGAAAATATAGTAGATCGTCTCCTTTGATAAAATAAGTCATATATTTCGGGTAGAGGATATCTGCTCTTTAGGGTCCATTTATTTAGTTTTCTGTAGTCTATAAACATCCTGAATGTGCCATATTTATTTTTAACAAAAAGTACAGGTGCTCCCCAATGAGACCCACTTGGTCTAATGTACTCTCTGTCTAATAACTCTTGTAGTTGCAGTTTTAATTCTAACAACTCAGGAGTACTCATTCTGTAGGGTGATCTAGAAATAGGTGTTGCTCATGGTACCAATTCAATTGAGAAGTCAAATTCTCTTTTAGGCGGTAGATGGGGGATTTCCTCTGGAAATACATCTTTGAACTCTCTAATTTATGGTAAATTTTCTACAGCTTCTTTTTTAGTTTGATGTCCCAATTCCTCCACTTGTACAACATACACTTAACAACCTTTTATTGCTGTCCTTTTTAAATGTAATGTAGAAATATGTCTGATTGATATGAGTCTTGGTTTTCCTTTCACTATCATTGGTTTTCCCTCACCATCTATACAATGAACTAATTTATCTAATAAATTAACAATTGCTTTATGTTTCTCTAACCAGTTCGTTCCCTCTAACACATCATATGAGCCTAGAGGAAAAATATTTAAATTCAGTGCAGTTTCATACACATTTAGATTCACATAAATCTTTGGAATTTTATGGGTCACTTTTCTTTTAGTTCCAATAGCTAATTGAACTAACCATGCTTGATAAAAAATTTCTGATTTAATTTTCACTTTTCCACCATCTGAGGACTTATACAGCTTTAATTTCTCTTCGATCTATCAAAACACAAACAGGTTGTTCACCAATCATACCTTCGATTTCGATCATGGTTTATTGGTGTTCAAATTGTCGATCCTCAAGTACAACACTGATCCTTAGAATTTTTCTAGAAACGTCTTTTATAGTAGTCACCTCTCTTAACACTTGAATGTTTTGAACTATTCTAATGAGGACAATCACGTAACAGGCGAGGTTATCCACAACCCTGGCAATTTAATGGCTACTTCATTTTTACAGCCCCTTCCTTTTTGTTGTTTGCATCCATATGCTTAGATCCTGTCTGTGATTGTGCTGGCTGGTTTTCTCCAGTTTTGATAAACTTCTTCGTTTGAAGTTTTTTCTCAAATTTTTCAAGTATGTTGGTTTTACTCTTTTTCCATTAGAGTCACCTTTCCCTTTTTGTTTGTTTTGCCAAATTTTCAGCTGATCATTTTTGCATTTGAACTCCTGATAACATAGTCTTGCTTTTCAAACTGCTTCATCCATTGTCTTGGGATTATCAAATTCTATTATCTCCTTATAGATAGTAGGTAGGAAGTTTAAAAATCATTGTATTTTGGCCTTTTCCTCTCTGATATAAGGCACATAGAGAAGAAAGTTAGTGAATTTGGTAAAAAAATCATCAATAGTGAGCTGTCCCAATCTCAACTCATGAAATTCTTTGGCTTTGTCATCATAATATATTCCATTCAGATATCTAGATTTGAATTTGGTTTGAAATTCTTCCCAAGTAACAGTTTTCTCATCCAGCACATGTACCATTTTGGTTTCTTCCCGCCACAAGGTAGCTTTACCCTGTAGTTGGTAAATAGCCAATCTGGCCTTCAGGTTACTTCCATATTCATAAACTTGAAAGTATTTTACCATGTTCAGAATCCAAGCTTCTGCATCTTCCTCCTTTTCACCATCATAAGTGGGAGGTTTAATTTTTGGGAATTATCCTTGCAATTCCTTTTTCTTTTTCAATTGTTGTCCAACTGCTTCACCATCCTCGGACCCTTCTATGTTGGTTTAAGCTTCTTTTATCTTTCTTCTAGGGTCTTCACTTTCATGGCTAGACCTTGAGGTTAATTCCTTAATCAACCTCTCTTACTCTTTTTTGGCTTGCAAAAATCGTTCATTATTGGATCTTAGTTGCATAAATTCTCATTGGATATCCCTGACCATGTACAGCAACTAAGAATTTTGATTTGGTGTATTTCCCTCACCACCCAGATCTATGTACAACCCTCCTCAGTCACTCATAATAACAACTGTACTTTTCTGCACTAAATCACTGTACACAGAAAATAAATTAGTGCAACAAATTTTCAATAGAAATTAATTTACAACAGAAAAATTTTGGGTTTTTATTTTTCTGTGTGATGACACATATAGGCCTAGTGTTTCAGCATGGGCTCTGATACCATTTGTAACAACTCCACTTACAATATATATATATATATATATATATATATATATATATATCATAAATGCTACTTTTTCGTCAATGAAATTAATACCTTTTGTCCCAATACGATATTCTTATTGAAGTGTACTTTATGTTGTTCATATTTTCCCAACAACTTCTAGTTTCACGAACCGAAAACATTTCTGAGAATAATGATCCTTTGACCATGTTAAAGATTTCCTACTTCACCTTCAACAATGACCGTCCTTGAATGACAGTTTCAAGTACTTACTTCTGTTATAATAGAAATCTTATTTTTCCTTTAATTTATTTCTTCAAAATTTTAGGCTTATTTCACTATTGTTTGTTAAAACAACAAATTTCGTTTTTATCTTAGAATCATTAATTACATTCTAAGAATAAAATATCCTAATCACTATTACCATTCTATATATTTCCCGCATCCCTTATTCCACTTGTATCCCATATTGCAACCCTTAATATCCCACAAGAGTTATCATGGAATTTAGTTATTCATATTTTTAACCTCTAATATCAGATTAAATCTTTTAATTTATATCACTCAATCCATATAAAATAATAGACATAATGTTATTAATTAATATATTACGTTCTCCTACTTATACCTTTCGAATGTATGCATTTCTCTCTTATGTTTAAACTAACTTCGAATTTCGTATTGGGAATTTAATCTTATCCCTACATTGATGAAGTGCTCATATTCATGGTTATACTATCCATACTTAGAATATGGAAGCATTCCTATATTAACTTGTCACCTTATATATTTCATGGAATGATGTTATCTTGGTCAACACATGAAATTTTGCTAACCCATAGTTAATGTAGTAAATCTATCAATTGTTTTTGGGATTTGATTATGGCTTATCCATACATTACGAACAATTGATTTATATCATTTCTCTGTTTGATAATTTCACACATTAATGAAGTACTTGTTAATAAATTTGATCACATGGCCTCGAGATATTTTGGATCCTTTTGTGGCATAGATTTATGACAGGTTTACAGTGAAGATGAATTCTCTAAACTCCGACCTGCCTATTCGTTTGATTTGGCAAGGGAAAGTTAGGGTTTCGTTATTCATTTGTGTTCTACCTATTGCCCAGTTTAATGCTATATCTCTTCCTCAGAGATTGACACAGAGCTTTATACAGCCATTCTTCATTCATGGCGTTCACCATTTGAAACACTATGGTAATGTTTTCATTACATTTTTAACTTTATTGTGACCATTGTTAATCGATTTCTACTTCCTTAGTTTAGTTATTCACTTTTTTCTAATTTATTTTGTATTTTGTGATTGGAGTGAATTTTAATTCTTCCCTCTTTTAATGTCTGGTCATCGTTTTACCAATACCAGGTAATACTTCCGTGAGCTTTTGTTTTATGGGAATTGATTTCACTACAACGAATTTCATAAAAACAGTATGCAAATCGTATATCCTTTGATTTTATCCTTTTGTGAGAAATATTGTGTGTTTGTTTTTCTACCGAATAATGTCTCATGCCTCTCTTCTGGAGACGTCTCAATGTACTCTTAGTCTAGTGACTTCGTAATACATTTTGGTTTTAATGTTTATTTTGAGTCACAATGTTTTTTGGAAAGAGGGTTATGGGTTTAATTTTAAAATGTATTATCATTTAACTATATAAATTCGATTTTCCCCAATTTGTTTTCAATGCCAGTGCTGAGCTTGGCAGTCTTACAAGCATGCGTTATATTTACTGCATTTTATGATACAAAATCTACTCATAATATATTGTCGTTCTATTCTCGGTCTTCTGAAATATTTTTAAAATAGAATGAATATTATAAGTATCAGGTTTTATAAATTTTCTTTTTCCTCCACTGTGAATACTATTCCTACTTGAACTTTTCGTTTTACATTCCCGCCATATTTGAAATCGTTTTTCCCTAAAGATTTTGGCGTAGTTACTTGCCTCAGTAACCATACTAAATATACGAATTGGTAATAGAGTTTACACTCGGTGTAATTTCTCCTATGTGTAATCATAGGTTTATTTAATTTATTTCCTTCATTGGAAATAAATAAGATTTCTATTTTTTTTCCTTAATGGAAACCGATTCCAAAATTTGCACATTAACCCTCGTTCCAAGATAATGAATTTCATTTTATTCTATCCCTTTTTCCTTGATTTGTATGAGTCTCGGGTTAATGAAATTGACGTTCCTCTCTTTGAAAATTTAATTACAATATTGTAACATTTCGTTCTCTATTGAACGTGGAGAAACTTTATTTGAATTTTAATTACTTAGATAAATTGAAATTTTTCTTTTTACAGTCTCTTATTTTATTAATTCTTCAAATTAATAAAATATTGGTTTATACACAGAACTCATGTTCCTCTACTAAGATCATTCGAGATGCTAAGTAATTATTCGCCGACAAGAGAAAAGGTAATTTCCTTTTTCTCTTTTCAAATTGTTTTCAACTTAATCTTCTATACAATTAAACTCACGAGCTTATATATTTTCCTCTTGTATATGTACAAGACTAGTTTGCCTTTTTAAAGTGGAATAATCAAAGTAACTTTCTTATTTCAATTTCCTTTGTCAATTATTAAAATTTATTAAATTCTTTCAACTAACACACACACACACACACACACACACACACACACACACACACACACACACACATATATATATATATATATATACACACACACACTAAGTATTGTATATATTGTTCTGTGTAGGTATTCCACTACACTCAATTCACAATTCTTTAGATTAAATGATCATTCTATCAATTTGAACAAACAACTCTGCCATTTTTTGAGAGTAAAATTGTATTTCTTCTATGTATAGGTTCATCCATATCATTTTAAGAATTCACTCTCCTGAATTCAGAACTATGTTCAAATTTATAAATTTTTTGTATTTATTTAAGTAGGACCATGGAATTTTTCCATAATTTATGACAAATTTTAATGTAATTTCTATTAAGGATAATATCATGATTTTATTATCAATTTAGTGATACCTAGTCATTTTGATAACATTCTTTTGCAATGAAATTATTTACTTCATTACACTAGATTATTCTTGTACTATTCTTTAGTACTTTATATTGTATATCCTTTTTAAATTTTTGTATTAATTAAGGAATGAATGAATATATGTAACCCTATAGTTACTACACAACAAAATGTTTACTTTAATGTTGTGTAATCATATTTACTAAGAAATGGACAATTTTATCTTCATGTACATATTTTTCTGTTCTATGTTTTAATTACACAACTATTAAATACTCTATTTGTCCTTCTTTCCATGTGTATTTATATATAATTTCCGTGTATAAAATTTGGATTATTACCACCTAACCTCATATTTAAACCCTATTAATGGGGTTTATACATTCTGAGTGTTGGTTTATTAATTGAAATTGTCTATGTAACTATACAAATTGACTAGATTTTTATTTTATTTTTCTTGTTTCTAACGAAGGAAAAGAAAAATAGTGAGAACGTAGAATCATATGATTTTATCTGGATGCTCTGCAACCTAGGGTTTCTCATCGACCTCTGTAATGGAGCTGTCTGTGTTCTCTCTGCCACTATTCTCTGTTCGTAGCGCCCCTGGCATCGGTAGCCTATAGGTACTGTTAACTTGTCCATGGCTAACCCTCAGGGGGGGGGGGGGGGGCACCAAGCCTTCCCCTTCAATGGAAAATGCACATAATGCACAGAACATGACAAGAACTTCTGCTCCAAAACAAAGTCACGCGGTCACTATGGATTCTCTAATGCAAGAAACGACAAATGCCTCAACTGTTCAGTCTGACAAGAGCAGTGGTAAGCAAGAGGCCGAGACTGGTCAAACGGAAGTACCCAAGGTAACATCTACGACATGAAAACCTATAGCAGTGGAACGGCCCAAGATTGAACTTCCTAGCCACAGGATTAATGGACGAATTCAGTACATGAGGGACCATGCACTCATTGGAAAGTTTATTGGATTCTGGCCAACTGAGAAAGCCCTACAAGGATGGATCTCAGAAAAATGGAAACCCAAGGGGCATGTTACCCTGCATTTAGGTCCAAAAGGGTTTTTCACCGCGATATTCATTTGCCTAGAAGACAGGAACAAATTCATGGATGAAGGCCCTTACTTCTTCAACTCAGCAGGCTTGTACTTAAGGGAATGGGTTGAAAGATTTAACCCCGACAAGGATGATTTCAGATGGGCCCCAACTTGGATCAGGATGTATTCGCTCCCTCTGGAATATTGGGATGAAGATTCGCTGAGAGACATAGGCAAGTGCTTGGGTGAATTCATCAAAATAGTGGAAGAAACAAAGCTACGCAGATACACCTCCTATGCTCGTATCTGAGTCTTCATGTGATTGGAAAAGCCCCTTCCAGACTCGGTAAGTCTTTACCATGTTGAATTTGAATGGATTCAGCCCTTAGACTTTGAACATGTTCCTTTTCGATGTCACAAATGTCATGCACTTGGCCATCTGTTCCGGGATTTCCCATTAAATTCTCAGCCCCATCCTTCTCGCCCCTCTGATTCATCGGCCCAAGATGGCTTCACCAAAGTTGAAAATCGAAAAAGAGCTAATAAAAAGACTTCCACCGGGAAAAAAACCTTGGAGACCGACGCCTCAGCTCCCTCCACAAGCAACAACTTTGAGATCCTAGCAAATGCCTTGGCTGACCCTATCCAAAATTCTTCGCCCATCCCTCAAAAGAGCTCTCCTAACCCTTCCCATCCTCCTTCGGGCACCCCCCCCCCCCCCCTTCCTCTTCCCTGAAGGACTGCTCTGCAATCCCCACTGAGCCTTTAAAGGACCCGGACTGGAAGCCAAATGGCATGGATGTTGATTGCATCCCAAGTCAGCCTCTGCAAACTGCACTCATTTCTGTAGACAGCAGCCATTCACAACATATGGAGGAAGAGCTGGAAAGTATCGACTTGAGAGGTCTTGACATTTTTGAACTGGAACACGCATGTCAAAGAAAAGACTATGACAAGATTCCAAAGCACCAACTCAATGCCCTAGAAGTTATCATCTCCAGGGCCTACCAGCAACAACAACTAGGCATACAACTGGGCAGTCAATGGGATGGAAGATTTCTTCCCAAAGACTCCAAAAAACGGGGAAGAAAAACTGATCTTCAAAGAACCATCACAATAGGGAAAATCCTGGTGGACTCAGGCAGATATGCAAAGCTGACAAATTATTACAAGCCAACCACCCCTAGTGGATCATGAAGCTCACTTCATGGAATTTAAGAGGGCTCAACAGCCCCAGCAAAGTCAGAATGATAAAAAATATGATAAAGCAGGAGCAACCCCAGATCTTCTTTATGCAAGAAACTAAATGTAACAGCTATACTCTTGGTCAGATCCTCTCTAGAGCATGGCCAAGTAGTCATTCGGTTGCAGTGGATGCTTCTGGCGCCTCGGGTGGTCTTGTAATTTCCTGGAACACACAAGCCATCACACTCTCAGATATTCATGCCTCCCATCACATCATTCAGGCCACTTTCCATATTATCGGCACTAATATTCATGGACATTTAACCAATGTCTACTTCCCTCAGGAGGCGGGCAAAAAAATTGCTCTACTTGACACTATAGAAATGCTCAATCTCAATAGACTCCATCCTTTATGGATAGCTGGAGGAGATTTCAATATGATTACCAAACTGGAGGAAAAGCAGGGAGGTCGAGCTAAACTGGATCAGGAGAATAGCCACTTCAAAGACTTCATCCATAACAACTTGCTAATCGATTTGTCGTTTTGCAATGGAACGCATACTTGGAGCAATCGCAGGGCAGGAAGGCAGCATATCGCTTCCAAATTAGACAAGTTCCTCATCTCTAACAACGCGATTCATCTTGGCAGAGATCTTTCAGCTTCCATCCTTCCCTTATCTGGATCTGATCACTGGCCGATCTCACTCCAGTGGCTAAGGCCAGGAAACTCCTCCAGACGCCCTTTCCGCTTCAAAAGTTTTTGGCTCTCCCACCCCGCTTTCAACGACCTCATCACATCCACCTGGACTAATTTCCCCTTGCCAGAGGGATAAAAAATGTATCAGTTTCAACAGAAACTTAAATTTCTGAAAGCCCAAATCAAAAAATTGAACCAAGAGACCTTCAGAAACATCTTCCAGGTACAGCAAGTTCTCGACAAGGAAATGAGAGAGCTCCAGCAAAAGATCATCGTAGAGGGCCACACAGAGGAGACCTTGGAAAAGGAAAATATCATCCACAGTCAGCTAGAGGAGTGCAGAGCACAGGAAGAAATTCTATGGAAGCAAAAATCCTGAATCAGATGGCTGAAAGAAGGTGAAAGGAACACTAAATTCTTCCATAGAACTACAATACAGAGAAGAATGCACAACACCATATCTTTCATTCAGAATCGCGAAGGGGAGTGATTGGAAAGCCATGCAGAGATAGAACAGGAGTTTACCAATCATTTCAAAGAGGTCCATCAAGAACTCCTTATAGATAGAAGGCTAGCAATTGACAAGATCACTCAAAATGTTCCGAAGCTCATCACGGAGGAACACAATCAACTTCTTCTTCGACCTGTCTTGCTTCAAGAGGTGGATCAGGCAATGCACCAGCTAAAGGAGGGAAAATGCCCTGGCCCGGATGGCTTTACCACGACCTTCTTCCACTCCTTTTGGGATCTCATCAAAGAGGAGGTTTGGCATGTGGTTGAGGAATCTCGCACTCTTCATTGGATTTTGCCAGCCCTGAACTCTACTTTCATTGCCCTAATCCCTAAGGAAGATAACATCAGAACTCCGGACAAGTTTCGTCCCATAGCTCTCTGCAACGTTATCTATAAAGTGATATCCAAAGTCATTGCTAATAGATTGAAGCTGCTCTTGCCCCTCCTCATATCTCAGGAACAATCTGGATATGTCGAAGGAAGGCAAATATTGGATGGCATCATCCTCACTCACGAAATCATTCACTCTCTCAAGCACTCCAAACAGGCAGGTATGCTCCTTAAGATCGACCTCTCCAAAGCTTTTGATAAATTAAGCTAGAGCTATATAGATAAAATGCTTACAGCCTTTGGTTTCTCCCCAATGTGGTTCCAGTGGATTGTAAGTTTAATTTCCTCTTCTTTCTTCTCGATTCTTATTAATGGAGTTCCCTCACGACCTTTCAGTCCCTCCAGAGGTATTCGACAAGGAGATCCTCTCTCCTCATTCCCTTTTGTTCTCATGGCGGTGTTGGCCAACTGTAATATTTTGTTATACCAATAGGTGGCTAAATATTTTTGAGCCTCCAAGGAACAAATTTTATCACAAAAAATTGTTGGCTCTTGAAGACTCCTTGTAGGCCTCATGCCTCTGGTCCAAATCTCATTCACATTCTCTTCTTAATTGCAACCCTAATTTCATGTAAGAGAAGTTCTTGGAAAACCATCATTTTTTTCCTTTTCTCCCACTCATAGCTAACCTTCATTTTCTCCCCCTTTTTCTCCATATTACTCATAATTTTCATGGATTTCTCCTTCCATTCATGAAAATCCTCGACATGGTTTGAAACTTCTTTTTGAGCTGTCGAAACCCCCAAATCCATTTTAAAGCAGAAATTTTTCAGTACAAAAAACAAGAGTTTTTATTGCTATGGACCTAAGCCTTGTTCAGTCTATTACTTCCCCCACATGCCCTCGTCAAAACCAAATTCCAAAGCTTGTCGATGCTAATGCTGTAGCAGTATCCCAGGGTGCCGTCTTTGAACCATTGCAAAACTGCGATTGCGATACAGCCTTTGCATATAAAACCCCAGTCATATTATTTCTCCTTATAACCATAGGCCCTTAAATGGGCGCTGAACCATTGAAGGGCCCCTCTCGGTCAATGTACCTTTGTAAAACCCAAAACCACTTTAAGAAGGTTTTAAGTTAAAACGTAAAGTCACGTGATAAATATAAAATAGGACAGTCGAAAGACCAATCATAATGCAATCGGAGAGTCCTGATAGGTAGATGGAAAAGAATGAACCCCATGGTTAAGATTTAGTTAGCCTTTAAAGGATCAAGCCCGGGGCATAATAGGTTCCTTATATCACGGCCACGATGGGCGCCTTTTTCCCTTACTTATATATTTTCCACTTAGATCCATTATAACTTGTTTTTATTGCAAAAACTTTGGTTTTTCACCTGTTTAGGGACACTATTAGGTGCATAATTCGAAGAAATCACGACCATTGATATAGAATGCTTGATCCAATGAGTAAACAAATCACTTGTCATGATTTGAAACCACATGTGTTCCCAGACCAACAATGCCTTATATCTCTGAAACCCTCCAATTGCGATTCCTCTGATTCGCTCCCCGCTGTTGATCTGACCCGAGATCAATGGTTATCTCTTAAATCGCAAAGCCCGCTAGTGACACCCTGATTGAAATCTTTCGATTTGATCCCGGCCGTCCATCCCCTTTATGATCCAACGGTCAGCGCTCAATCGCATTTCCCCTCCCGATCGCAATCGCAAGTCTTGCCTTCCGATCCCCGATTGTGTCACCTCCCGATTTAATCGCAGCCATTCATCTCCCAGCCGATCCGACGGCTATCACTTAATCGCTCGTATCCCCCGATCATCGCATCGCAACTTTCCCCGACTGCGCAATCGCATGCACCTACCTGCCACCTCCGATTGCGATTACCCCGATTCAATTCCCACCGTTGATCTGAGTTTTAGATCAACGGTCCGCGCATAATCGCGTCACGTGATTCAATCGCTCCATTTACTCGCTCCCCCCCGATTGCGCTCCTCCGATTAGATCTGGACCGTCCACGTGTCCAGATCGGACAGTCCAAAACCACCCCGCCTTATTTCTTCTCCCCGCTCTCCTTTACCTGTTCTGCGCCGATCTACACCATTAGATATTTTTATCCGACGAATACGCTCCTCCCCCGCCACCCAAAGCAGTTTAAACCTATTCCCGCAGGATTTCTTAACTATTTTTGTGTTTTGCAGGTGTTTTAATGGTTCTCCATTATAGAATGAAGGAAAGCCGAGGGTTGGGAAAGACGTTTCATGTGCCTTCGAGCTATCTAAAAGAACCATTCACGGGCTCTGTATCAAATGATTTATCAATGTTTCATGAGCATTGATAACCTAAAGAGCCCTGCTCAGCCTTGCACATCGACAAGACACTGTTTTATTCGAGAGAACAGTTAAAGAGTATCAGTTTTTGAAGACAAAGCACAGCAGATGAAGATCGAAGATAGTTTTTATAGGGATTACGGCTAAGACAGTTATCAAAAGCCTAATCCCCAATGTAAAACACATTTTAAAAGAAAACCTAAAGTGTTTTATCAGACAGAAAGCCTCCACTGCCCCATCTGAGGCAAATTGATTCCTCAGCTACCACCAAGCCACCTGTTGCCTCAAAGCATTCAAATAGAGGCCGAAGTTATTGAAGAAAATCTGATATTCGCCTCCAGTGGAGCCAAGGAGTTACTCCACACAGCGTACAGAGCCTCAAAGTCAAATAAAGTTCCCACTGAGCTTTGATATTTATTGTAAAAAAGTTAATACAGTGATCCACCTGTAAATTTCTCCCTCGAGCCCCTCAAAAGGCCGAGAAGTTTTGAACTTGTATTAATTATCCTGAGAGATATTTTCTCAGATCACCTCCTCATTCTTCTATAAATACCTCAGAAGAAGATGAGAAATTGTTGGTTGCAGAACTTTGAAATACACTTGAGCTGGAGACTTATATTCGTACATAGTGTTCACTGGCCCTTGAAGCTCTGTTTGTGATAGAGTAGTTAGGCTGAATAGTGAAGATGATTGCTGAACTGAAACATTGGACTTGAAGACTGTAACTGGTTTGACATCAATAACAAGCTGTTTCTTGGGATCTTGGTCTATATTACTGGTGAAGTGTCTCTTTCTTTGTTAATTGTTTTTCCTTCTACGTATGCCATATTGTTCATATTCTGTTGTAAAGAATAGTATAAACAGGGTTAGGACCTACTGTATATCAGTAACCTTCTCTGGCTGAGAAATCTTTATCTTGATGTTTTCTTCAAATTTGTTTATTTAAGAATGATTCAATATAGTTTAAACAGTTAGGAATGTTGGCGTTCCCTTGTCCTTCTGTTTGCTCAAACATTGTTCTCGAATGTTATTTCCATTATTTGCTATTAAAGTTAGACTAGAGGAGATATGGTTTGCCCTGATTCCTAGATCTTTTTCTCCAAAGGCAGATTCTGAAAGTTTCCCTTGGTGTTGACTGAAAGCAGACTAGGTTTAAAAGTACTTTATATGATCTTAAGTTACACTTCGTTTCTCTTATATGTTTTCATACTTTCTGAAGGTGATTATGTGGATCACTGGATTGTTTGTCAATTAAGCTTCTTTAATCAGAACTTTCCCAAGAAGTCTATGGTTAGCCCTGTCCTTGGTTGGTTTTAAACAGTTACTTAAGAGGCTTTTCTTGTTTGGACTGACTATAAATCCTCTGAGAAATTATTATCAGTTTCCATCCCTCTAACACTTTATTGTTCCATTCCATCATTTAAAACTCAACAATCTTGTGGTATAGATGACTTTCCCCTTGGATCACTCTTGATGTTGTTGCTCAATTAAAGCCCAGATATGACTCCATAGCCCAATGGACTAAAAACCAGCGTTATATCTATCTATCTGCCAAAACTGTTCTATTTGCTTGCAACTTCTCACTTTTGAAACTTTTTGCACTTGGGACTTTCCCCTCAAGTAACATTTCATGCTCAACCATCCAAAACAAAACAAAACAAAACCCTTGGCCTTCATAACTAGCCTAATATCATTACCTTAAGCTTTTCAAAGACAATATCCATCTTTGTACATATTGGAGAGATCCCTCTCCGGATTCAGAAGGGCTAGATCCTAGAATCCCAAAGTTGGTTGAAATGATGTTAACTCTGTGATCGGACTTTGCCAATCTTGCTTATTACAGAGACCTAACATTTCTGGCGACTCCGTTGGGGAAGGAACCCCGAATCATTTTCATTTAAAGATAATCATACGACATCAGAGATTTGGTTCATAAAGCAATTTCCTTATTAACCAGCTAGAGCCACTAGAACCTAACATTTCTGGCGACTCCGCTGGGGAAACTGAGTGTTTTTAATACCTCAGAAAACCATTTATTCAAGAACATTTTGAGAGTAAAAAGCAGCCTTTTTCAAGCACTGCCAAAGATAGGTAATTATGATGAAACTTGTTTGAATCAGTGACAAACTAGGTAAACCCTAGGTTTCTCTTAAGACTTTGTCTAACCTTGAAAAATCAGTTGGCTTAGCCATAAGAGTAGACTTCCTTTGTCTCGCAACCTTAGCTAAGTTTTGAAACAAAGTTAGGATATTCTTAACAACCACAAAACTGAATAATGACTTAGAAAAACCTAAAAATATTTCAGATTGGAATTAAATAAACATGGTGGTGGACCATAAGACCTTTTACCTCTGAAAGGAGCTAAAAATTTCCACTTGGCGACTCCACAATCCTTAAACAGACCTGAAGACTCCACTGGGAAGAACCCTTATCATTATAGTATCATTCAAATTCAGTTAGAGGACTGTAGGATTAAAATTGTGAAAACAGATTAGTTAACCTCTCCAAGATTGTCATATATGGTTGAACTTTTCTTGTTTATTTGGGTCTAAACAACATAGCATAGTGGCTTCTAAAAAGATTCACACTAGAGCCCATCCAGACCCTAACCCACCTGAGGTAGTTGATAATCCAGACAGTATCCTTTGGAAGTCTCCTAAGGTTAAATTATTAACTGTTTTTAGATCACCCTTGAGAGCTAATTCAGTCCCTGAAAATCTTTCAGCTCTGCAACAATCACAAGCTGACTTAGTGAATCCATTTAGGACTAGGTCATTTGATGATATGATCCAGTTAGACTCTGAATCTTCACTTTCATCTCCTGAAACAAGTGAACATCCTGGTGGCAGAGAAACAACACCTCCTAATTTACATTTCCTTCACAATTTAGGTGTCTCTCATCCAAGATCATCTCAACAGTCTACTTCTGGTCCATCCACTTCTACTCACCCTACATCCACTGTTCAAACCACTACACCTCAGCCCACTTTCCCTTCTGTAAATCCACCTCCACCTCCTGCCATGGCTGCATGGTATGCTCCCCTAGTTCTTCCCGCACCATTAGTCAATCTCCCACAGGACTACCAGTCCAAAATTCCATTGTATGATGCTAAAAATGCTACAACTGCATCATAGCATGTGGATAATATGAATGACTATTTTGAACGAAATGAAATTGATGATGATTATGTGAAACTTAGATTATTTTCTTAGAGCTTAGGGGGAGAAGTGAGAAAATGGTTTAAAGGTTTGGCCCTCCGTACTATTAATGATCTTCAGGCCTTTCATCAAACTTTCCTGAACAAATGGGAAGTGAAGAAGAATCCTCTCCAAGTTCTTGCTGATTACAAAAACCTTCGTAGGAATCTAGGGGAAAGTGTACAAGCTTATTGTACTAGATTTAACAGTGTATATAATGCACTCTCCCCGGAACTAAAACCTCCACAAGGATTTGCTTTAAAAAAAATTCCTGAAGGTTTTGATGCTGACATGACCTATTCTTTAAGAGAAAGAGATTTTGCGACTCTCGAAGATATGCAAAGGGGTTCTCTTTCTATGGAAGTCAACCTAATGGAGAAGAGAGCAAGAATGAAATATGAAAAGAGAGTATATTTTAGAGAGGAATCCACACCTTCTACTTCCAACTCAAAAATGGAGAGAATGATGGAAGAAATGATGAAAGAGATGAGCATAATTAAGAGAGCACAAGAAAATCAAAATCAAACTGCTCCTCAAAATAGAAACCAGAACCAGAATCAGAATGTTAGAAGGAACCAACCTCCAAACAAACCCAGGGAAGATGATCAACAGATCACCCCTCCCTTTCATCAAAACTATGTAATTGAGGTTGAAGAAACAGAAGACATAACAGAGGAAGAGGATACCAACATGTTTGAGGAAGAGGATGATGACTTGGAAGATCATTATGATAGAAAACAAGGTCTTTACACTCCTTATGATGACAAAAGAGATGGTAATGAAAATGATTATCAAGACATGGAAAATGTCGTCATAGAACCTCAAAGAGAATATGACCTTAGAAGCAAGACCAGCCAACAAGCCCCCAACACCAAAACCTCTGACAAATCCTCTCAAAGCAGCACTGCAGCCAAGCCCAAAATAGCCAAACAAAAAGACAAAAAAGTGGCTGATAATTCTAGTAAGGATAAAGAGAAAAACACTCAAATTACAGCAGTCTGAACATCAACTGATACTAACATGACTAGTACTCCTTCTATGGTTGTGCTCAAACAAAACAAATCAGCAAAATACGTAATTGTTGATAGAGTGACAGCTAATGAGGTTGAAACAAGTGCTTCAAAGAATCAAACCCCTTTCAGCCTGGAACAGGAAATCTTAAAGATCAAAATCTTTGTTCCATTAACTGAGTTAGCTGCCCAACATGTATATAGGAACCAAATTTTGAAGGCTTTAAATATAGAGGAAAATGGAGATACAGCTAATCTTAGTGACGACCAACCAGAGTTGATTTTTGGCCCTAAGATTGAAGGGAAGTTTCAATAAGGACCAGTTCCTCCCTTTTATGTAAGTTTGAACATTCATGACAAAATTCTACACAACGCTATGCATGATTCAAAGGCTTCTCATAATTTAATTCCTAAATCTATGATGGAGAGCCTTGGTTTAGAAATTACCAGACCCTACAAAGACCTATACTCCTTTGACTCAAGTAGAGTAAAATGTCTAGGATTGATCAAAGACCTCTGTGTTAACCTAGCCCAGATTCCAGCCAAATGTTTACTCATAGACATTGTTGTGGCTGATGTCCCCCCAAAGTATGGAATGCTATTATCGAGATCCTGGGGAGCTAAGTTACAGGGGACTATGCAGATGGACATGACATATGCCACCATCCCGGTTTTCAATCAGACCAGAAGACTTTACAGGGAGTCTCATATGCAATACATGGTTACAAGTCAAGACAGACCACAAAACTCTCCTATATATTCTGTCAATACAGGCCTTGATTCTTTTATCATGTTTAACAATGAAACTCTTAGTGAGCAAGTCACTTTAACAGAATTAAAGGCCGACAGGGAAGAAGAGTATAATAATGCAGAAGTGTCCAAACAGTTTGCTACGTGTGAAAACATTAGTAAGCAAAGCATAGGTCTTGATTTACCGCTCATGAGTCCATTATTTTTAGAACTTAAAAACCCAGAAAATACCCCTAACATTTCTGGCATCATCCCTAAATCTATTGAAGAATTTGAGGAGTCAAAATAAATTCAATTGGGTGCTGCTAATCATGAACAGTCAGAAGGAACCGTAGTTAAAAAGGACAATCGCCAAACAGATGAAACCGAAGACAGTCCTTGATGGAGTATGTATTTTGATGGGTCATGCACTAGAAATAATGCTGGTGCAGGTGTTTGGATCACTAACACTGAAAACAACCACACAGAATGCATCTCATGCAAATTAAACTTTCAGTGTTCCAACAACATAGCAGAATATGAATCCCTTCTCTTAGGCTTGTATCTCTTGAAGAAATTAGGAGCCAGAAGAATTAAAGTGTACGGGGATTCTGAGTTAATCATTAGGCAAGTCAATGGGGAGTATAATGTGAATCATCCCAGACTTAGAGCCTATCGAAATGATTTCATGGATCTTTTGACAACATTTGAGGAGTCAAACCTGAGTTTCATCCCAAGGAAAAGGAACATTGCGGCCCACAATTTAGCTTTTGCGGCCAGGACATGTCTAACGCCATATGAGACTGGAGACAACACAACTCCGATAAAATTTAGACCGGCAGTACCTGATAATGAAAAATATTGGCAAGTGTTTGACAATGACAAACAAATAGAAGACTTCATGCAATTCAGAAATGAGTTTGAACTGCACAGTTCAGATTCAGATTATGATACAGACTGCAGTGAAGAAAAATTTCTTGGTGAAGAAGAATCGTCTCCTCAACCTGCCAATATTAACCTATTGTCTAGCAAAATTAGGAACAAAACAGAATTAAGTGTAGAGTTAGAAACGGAAGAATTACAAACTCTGCATTCTAAAGATGAAAATTTTCCAAGTGGTCTAATGCCTTTAGAGGAGTTGTTCGATTTTAACGATGTGGCCAATAAACCAAAACTGGAACCTGTAGAGACTGAAGTAGAGGAGTGCAATATAGGCAGTGAGGAAAAACCGAAAATGATCAAACTGTCCAAAACTTTGCCGGCTCACATTAAACTCAAATACATAGAGTTGTTCAAAGAATTTTCTGATGTTTTTGCATGGAGTTACGAAGATCTTAAATCCTATGACACTGAAATAATACAGCACAAAATCCCTCTTAAAGAAAACCAAAAACCATTTAAACAGAAGCTGCGCAGAATAAACCCTGTCCAGTTGCCATTGGTTCAGAAGGAGATCATGAAAATGTATGAGGCTGGCATTATTGTCCCTATTAGATATTCTGAGTGGGTATCTAATCTGGTGTCCGTTAGGAAGAAGACTGGAGAAATCAGGCTTTGTATAGACTTTAGAGACTTAAACAAAGCTTCGTTAAAAGACAACTACCCTTTACCAGAAATGGATCACATTTTACCAAGGGTGGTGGGGTCTAAAAGGATTTCGTTGCTTGATGGCTATTCAGGGTATAATCAGATTTTAGTTCACCCTGCTGATCAATTAAAGACATCTTTCACTACTCCATGGGGCACTTTCATGTATGTGAAGATGCCTTTTGGTCTAATGAACGCTGGAGCAACCTTTCAGAGAGCCATGGACATAGCATTCTCGGAAGAATTGGGTTTCTTCATCATTATCTATCTAGATGATGTCACTGTGTTTTCAAAAACATATGAAGAACATTTAGAACATTTAAGAAAAGTTTTTGAGAAGTGCAGAAGGTTTGGAATATCTTTAAACCCTAAAAAGACACTATTTGGTCTCCAAGAAGGTAAGCTTCTTGGACACATTATTTCAGAAGAAGGTATAAAGATAGATCCAAAGAGGATTGAGGCTATATTGCAAATCTCTCATCCTCGAAATATCAAGGAGTTGCAGTCTTTCATTGGAAAGATTAACTTTTTGAGAAGGTTCATCCCTAACCTAGCTGAGCTCCTTAGAAATATCACAAACATGCTGAAGAAGGAGCAAGGGATAAAATGGACCTTGGAAGCAAAGACATCCTTTGAGCTGGTGAAACAAGCGTTAACCAAAACACCGGTTCTCATAAGCCCTGACTTTTCAAAAGATTTGTATATCTTCTCATTTGCATAAAAACATACTATAGCTGCTGTCCTTTTACAGAAAAATCCACAGGGACAAGAGCAACCTATTGCATTCTTTAGCAAGGCATTGAGGGATGCCCCTTTGAAGTATAGCATTATGGAAAAGCAAGCTTTTGCTTTGGTTAAAGCATTGAAAGACTTCAGAGTATACGTCCTTCACTCACACGTCATTGCCTTTGTCCCAAATTCGGTTGTAAAAGACATTCTAACCCAGGATCGAGATGGTAAAAGAGGTAAGTGGATTGCAGTAATTCTTGAATATGATTTAGGAATAAAACCCACTAAGCTCATCAAAGGCCAAGGTCTAGCTAAATTAATGGCTGAATCAAATTGTGAACTTCTTGATATTAATATGATCGATGCTTTAGATAACCAAGAAGAACTCTCAACTCCTGTTGTTGAAGATCATTTTGTGAATTCTCCTTGGTATATTGATATTGTTTATGTTTTTCTTAATCTGAATACACCTCCTGGTTTATCCAAAACAAAGGCAAGATTCCTAAAGTTAAAAGCTGTAAACTATTGCATTATTGATAAATGTCTTTATTGGAAAAATGCAAGTAGCATATTGCTTAAATGTTTGCCTGAGTTTGATGCAAAAAAAATTAAGCAGGAGTTCCATGAAGGAGAGTGTGGAGGCCATTTGTACTGGAAGTCAACAGCCAACAAAATTTTGAGGGCTGGTTTCTATTGGCCCACCCTTTTTCCTGATGTTCACAGAATGACAACTACTTGCCATAAATGCCAATTGTTTGAGGGCAAGAGAAAATTATTACCCCTTCCTCTGCATCCAATCACTGTTGAAGCTCCTTTTCAACAGTGGGGTCTTTACTTCATAGGAGAGATTCATCCACCATCCTCTGCCCAGCATAGGTGGATTCTTACCGCCACAGACTATTTCACTAAGTGGATAGAAGCCATTCCTTGTAGGCAGGCCAATGATTCGGTTATCATAAAATTCATAGAAACCAATATTCTTTCCAGATTTGGCTGTCCTACCAAGATCATCATAGATAATGCAGCAGCATTTGGATCAAAGAAAATGGTGGAATTCTGTCACAAGTACCAGATAACATTGGGACACTCCACAGCCTATTACCCTCAAGGTAATGGACTTGCAGAATCTTCCAACAAAAGCTTAGTGAATATAATAAAGAAATTGTTAGAGGACAACAAGAAGTCTTGGCACACAAAGCTCATCCATGCACTTTGGGCTGACAGATTAACATTGAAGAAATCCATTGGTATGTCACCCTTCCAGCTTGTGTATGGTACAGATGCAATTTTTCCTAACAGCCTCGGTGTACCAGTTATGAAGTTAATTCTAGAGTTGCAGACTGAAGAAAATGACATAATCAGAAGGATAAATCAGACCATTAATCTTCAGCAAACCAGAGAGGAAGTGTATAATAAAGCATTGCAGAAACAAGACAATATCAAGAAGATATTTGATAGAAGAACAAAGGCCAGCAGTTTCAAGGTTGGAGACAAAGTTTTAAAGTGTGACTCAAAGAGGGAAGACAAGGGAAAGCATGGTAAATTTGACAATCTATGGCTTGGCCCTTACTCTATTCATTCAGTTGCTGGAAACAATGCATTCTTCTTACAAGAGCTGAATGGAATAGAATTTTTTGGGGGTCCTGTCAATGGCAGGATGCTTAAGCATTACCTTTCTTAAAACCATTTTGTGTTCTGCAGCCTTTTTATTTTTCTTTTTCCATTGTGAATATTTCATCCACCATTGCATTCAAAGTTGTGAAAAATCAAAAAATACAAAAACAAAGAAAAAATGAAAAGAGGGCAGAAATGAAAACAAGAAAGGCACAGCCCCATGCCAAAAAGAGAAATAAATCTGAAAGTGTGCAAGCTCAAATGCCACTCCTCAAAACACACTTCTAGTTAGTCAAACTGCCTAATCTTGACTAATTAGCTTTAAATTTTCTACTGATAGGATAGTGAATTCGATTTTCCAAACTGTTCAATCTTGGCTTATCAGTAGATAGATTAGGATAGAAATGAAGGTTCAAACAAACTCAAAATCTGAACCAAAGTTTCCAAAGAGAGATGACTCAAAATTGTTTTTTATTGAGTCTAGAGATATGAAGACCTGGTTCTAATCCGCTCAAAACTTGAACCAGAAGAAAGGCAAAGATAGCTCACAGAAAAAAGAAAAATCAGAGCTATGAAAAGAAGAGAGAAGGCCATAATAAGAAGCTTTCAGATCTTAAGCCTTTAATTTTTGATGTTAAATTTCTGCAAAATAATAATCTATGTGCAGCTTGTTCTTATGCCATGGATCATAGCAAGTCAAACAGCTCAATCTTGACTTGACTATTTTTAAATTTTTGTTGTAGAATTTAGAGAATGAAAGTCTGTTGGACAGTTTAATCCCAACAGATAGTAGATTAGGTAGAGAAATATCTGAGCTCAACTGTTTAATCTGAGTTCAGGGAGAAATAAGGAGTATAAATAAATTAGATTTCCTGCTTTCAAAAGAATAAAATATTGTGAATAGAGTTTGCCAATCCAAGTGCACTCTGATGAAGAAAAAATGCTAGATGAGTAGGATTGGGTAGGTAGAAAGTTTGTATGGATGAAGGACCACTGTCTTCATAGCTGCTGAATATGTTTTCAAACAAGACCACCCAGCAAAGGAAGAGCAGCCCAATGGATGAAGCACCTGGTCAGCATCCTAGAGAGAACAATGGATCAGGTGCAAGTCAGCGTCCCAGAGAAATCAAGTCTGAATTCTTGATGCCTTCAAGAAGGCACCATCCCCAAGTGGAGCCACTGTTGGCCACCTGTAATATTTTGTTATACCAATAGGTGGCTAAATCTTTTTGAGCCTCCAAGGAACAAATTTTATCATTAAAAATTGTTGGCTCTTGAAGACTCCTTGTAGGCCTCATGCCTCTGTCCAAAATCCTCATTACTGTTCCTCTTAATTTTGCTAATTTCATGTAAGAAACTGCTGAAGAAACCATCATTTTTTCCTTTTCTCCCACTCATAGCTAACCTTCATTTTCTCCCCCTTTTTCTCCATATTACTCCTCTACTTTTCATAAGTTTCTCCTTCCATTCATGAAAATCCTCCTGACATGGTTTGAAACTTCTTTTTGAGTTGTGCCGAAACCCCCAAATCCATTTAAAAACCTTGAAATTTTTCATTAAAAAACAAAGTTTTATTGCTATGGACCTAAGCCCCTTGGGCTAAGTCCTAAACCACTTCCCCCCACATGCCCATGCGTCAAAACCAAATGCCAAAGCTTGTCGGCGCTAATCGCATCGCAAATATCCAAGGGTGCATGTCTTTGAACCATTCCAAAACTCCGATTGCGATTAGCCTTTGCATATAAAACCCCCGATCATATTATTTCTCATATAACCATAGAGCCCGCAATCGGGCGCTAAACCATTGAAGAGCCCCTCTCCGATCAATATTTTCCTTTGTAAACCCAAAAACCCACTTTCCGAAAGTTTTAGGTTAAAACGTAAAGTCACGTGATAAATATAAAATGGGTTGATCAAAAAGACCGATCGCGCAATCGCAATCGGAGAATTCACAATGGGTAGATCGGAAAGACCAGGCTCACGGTTCCGATTGTGATTTGCCTTTAAATGATCAGGCCCCGGGCATATTACAGTTCATATATCCCACGGCCCCGCAATCGGGTGCCTTTTTCCCTTTACTTATATATTTTCCGCCCGATCCATTATAACTTGTTTTTATTGCAAAAACTTTGGTTTTAATATGTTTAAAGGTTTTTCCACCGGTGCGTAAGTCGAAGCAATCCTGACCATTGATATATTCCTTCGATCCAGCGGTCCGCGCAAAATCGCATCGCAACTTTCCCCGATTGCGCAATCGCATGCCCATGTCTGCGACCTCCGATTGCGATTCCTCCGATTCGCTCTCCGCCGTTGATCTGACCCGAGATCAATGGTTATCGCTTAAATCGCAAACCCATTTCCGATCGCAATCTCAAAGCCCGGTAGCGCCACCCCGATTGAAATCTTTCGATTTGATCCCGGCCGTCCATCCCCTTTCTGATCCAACAGTCAGCGCTCAATCGCATTTCCCCTCCCGATCGCAATCGCAAGTCTTGCCTTCTGATCCCCGATCGTGTCACCTCCCGATTTAATCGCAGCCATCCATTTCCCAGCCGATCCGACGGCTATCGCTTAATCGCTCCTACCCCCCGATCATCGCATCGCAACTTTCCCCGACTATGCAATCGCATGCACCTACCTGCCACCTCTGATTGCGATTAACCCGATTCAATTCCCACCATTGATCTGAGTTTTAGATCAACGGTCCGCGCATAATCGCGTCGCGTGATTCAATCGCTCCATTTACTCGCTCCCCCCTGATTGCGCTCCTCCGATTAGATCTGGACCGTCCACGTGTCCAGATCGAATAGTCCAAAACCACCCCGCCTTATTTCTTCTCCCCGCTCTCCTTTACCTGTTCTGCGCCGATCTACACCGTTAGATATTTTTATCCGACGGCTACGCTCCTCCCCCGCCACCCGAAGCAGTTTAAACCTATTCCCGCAGGATTTCTTAACTATTTTTGTGTTTTGCAGGTGTTTTAATAGTTCTCCATTATAGAATGAAGGAAATCCGAGGGTTGGGAAAGACGTTTCCTGTGCCTTCGAGCTATCTAAAAGAACCATTCACGGGCTCTGTATCAAATGATTTATCAATGTTTCATGAGCATTGATAACCTAAAGAGCCCTGCGCGGCCCTGCACATCGACAAGACACTGTTTTATTCGAGAGAAAAATTAAAGAGTATCAGTTTTTGAAGACAAAGCACAGCAGATGAAGATCGAAGACAATTTTTATAGGGATTACGGTTAAGACAGTTATCAAAAGCCTAATCCCCAATCTAAAACACAGTTTAAAAGAAAACCTAAAGTGTTTTATCAGACAGAAAGCCTCCACCGCCCCATCTGAGGCAAATTGATTCCTCAGCTACCACCGAGCCACATGTTGCCTCAAAGCATTCAAACAGAGGCCGAAGTTATTGAATAAAATCTAATATTCGCCTCCAGCGCAGCCAAGGAGTTACTCCACACAGCGTACAGAGCCTCAAAGTCAAATAAAGTTCCCACTGAGCTTTGATATTTATTGTAAAAAAGTTAATACAGTGATCCACCTGTAAATTTCTCCCTAGAGCCCCTCAAAAGGCCGAGAAGTCTTGAACCTGTATTAATTATCCTAAGAGATATTTTCTCAGATCACCTCCTCATTCTTCTATAAATACCTCAGAAGAAGATGAGAAATTGTTGGTTGCAGAACTTTGAAATACACTTGAGCTGGAGACTTATATTTGTACATAGTGTTCATTGGCCCTTGAAGCTCTGTTTGTGATAGAGTAGTTAGGCTGAATAGTGAAGATGATTGCTGAACTGAAACATTGGACTTGAAGACTGTAACTGGTTTGACATCAATAACAAGTCATTTCTTAGGATCCTGGTCTATATTACTGGTGAAGTGCCTCTTTCTTTGTTAATTGTTTTTCCTTCTACGTATGCCATATTGTTCATATTATGCTGTAAAGAACAGTATAAATAGGGTTAGGACCTACTGTATATCAGTAACCTTCTCTGGTTGAGAAATCTTTATCTTGATGTTTTCTTCAGTTTTGTTTATTTAAGAATGATTCAATACAGTTTAAACAGTTAGGAATGTTGGCGTTCCCTCGTCCTTCTGTTTGCTCAAACATTGTTCTCGAATGTTATTTCCATTATTTGCTATTAAAGTTAGACTAGAGAATATATGGTTTGCCCTGATTCCTAGATTCTTTTCTCCAAAGGCAGATTCTGAAAGTTTCCCTTGGTGTTGACTGAAAGCAGACTAGGTTTAAAAGTACTTTATCTGATCTTAAGTTACACTTCGTTTCTCTTATATGTTTTCATACTTTCTGAAGGTGATTATGTGGATCACTAGATTGTTTGTCAATTAAGCTGCTTTAATAAGAACTTGCCCAAGAAGTCTATGGTTAGCCCTGTCCTTGGTTGGTTTTAAACAGTTACTTAAGAGGCTTTTCTTGTTTGGACTGACTATAAATCCTCTGAGAAATTATCATCAGTTTCCATCCCTCTAACACTTTATTGTTCCATTCCATCATTTTAAACTCAACAATCTTGTGGTATAGATGACTTGCCCCTTGGATCACTCTTGATGTTGTTGCTCAATTAAAGCCCAGATATGACTCCATAGCCCAATGGACTAAAAACCAGCGTTATATCTATCTATCTGCCAAAATTGTTCTATTTACTTGCAACTTCTCACTTTTGAAACTTTTTACACTTAGGACTTTCCCCTCAAGTAACATTTCATGCTCAACCATCCAAAACAAAACAAAACCCTTGGCCTTCATAACTAGCCTAATATCATTAACTTAAGCTTTTCAAAGACAATATCCATCTTTGTGCATATTGGAGAGATCCCTCTCCGGATTCAGGAGGGCTAGATCCTAGAATCCCAAAGTTGGTTGAAATTTTGTTAACTCTGTGATTGGACTCTCCCAATCTTGATAATAAATTACAGAGACCTAACAGGTGGAAGGGTTGGATCGTCACATTAAACATGCTCTCTCTTCCCAGCTTCTCAAGGGCCTTTCTGTCCACAACTCTCCAGCTATCACTCATCAACAATTTTTCGATGATAACATGTTGTTTGGGTATCCCTCTGTGCATGAAGCCACTATTTATAAATCCATTCTTTCTGACTTCTCGGAAGCCTCAGGTTTGAGTATAAATACAACCAAGTTGCAGATTTTCTTCTTTCATACCCCACCTGTCACTGAGCATGCCATCGCCTACATCCTGGGTTTCTCCATAGCCTCCCTCCCTTCCAAATACCTAGGGGCTCCTCTAATTGCCTCTACCATAAAGCACACCTCTTGGCGTTTGCTCTTGGAGAAGCTTGAATCTCGTCTCAACCTTTGGACCCACAGAACTTTGAATATAGCGAACAGATCAATGCTTATTAAAGCGGTGCTTTAGGCGATGCCTCTCTATCTTTTCTCCATCTTGGCTGCGCCTAAATGGGTCCTGAAAAAAGTAAAGGCTCTTCAACGTAATTTTCTGTGGGGAACAACATGCAGTCATCGCAAATGGGCACTGGCTAAATGGTTGACAGTTTGCCAGCCTAAGGACAATGGGGACATAGGGATAAGAGATCCTCAGCACATCAATGAAACCATGGGCGCCAAAATATGGTGGCAATGGCTCTCTTTTCCCAACAAACCATGGGAAACTCTCTGGACCACTAAGTATGCTAATCACAAACCTACGGAAGAGCTCATCAGATTCACTCCCGTTGAAAAAGGATCACTAATATGGAACGCATCCAGACAACATTATCATCTCATCCAAAAACATAGCTTCTGGGAAATACGGAATGGCAGCTCTGCAAGGTTCTGGATGGATGCCTGGAAACAACTACCTAAGCTCAACAGTATATACAGTCAGCCTCCTAGCCAAGAGTGGGAAGAGAAACAACAAGAAACAATACAACAAAAATGGGCATAGGAGCCAGCTCAGGGTTATAAGCAATGGAAACAGATAGAGGGACTGATTAGAAATGTAGACAACCAAGCCAAGGAGGCCTTGGAATGCGAGCTCCAGAAAAGGCGTATAAGAATTTCCGAAGGTAGGGATATCTTAAGATGGGGGTACACCCCAAAAGTATCATTTTCTACCAAAGAGGCTTACAAAATATTATGTAATGACCCGAGGCCATTGGATCCTATTTAGAGAAAAATTTGGACGCCGGGCACCTGGGCCAAAGTCTCTTTCTTCCTATGGCTTCTGGGGCATCGGAAAATTCTTACTTGGGACAACCTTCGGAACAAAATTTTCATGGACCATCCATGTGTCCCAACTGTTGCTCTCAGGAGGAAACACTCCAACATCTCATGAATTCCTGCCCTCTTGCCATCCAACTGTGGGAGAAGGCGAGTTTCCGCTGTCAAAAGAACTGCAGAGGGTTCGATGATATCATTAACTCCATACGACACTGGCATCAGAACCCTTATCAAAGCGAAATTCTCAACCAATTATGGAGACTGATCCCAGGTCTGCTCCTTTGGACAATCTGGAAAGAAAGGAACAAGCACATATTCAAAGATCAAAGTACTCTGGTGGACATCATTTGGCGCAAATTTTGTCTTAATCTCAAAGAGACTCTGGATCTTCATACTTAGATACCAGAAGACTATCCTACTCTTGCAAAAGAGAAAGCCATATGGGAGAATTGGAACATACAACTTCCTCAACGAACGCTCAATAACAGACCTTCCCAAAGCCAAACCACCAACAAGCTTTCTTGGAGTCCCCCCCCTCAGAATACTATCAAACTCAATTTCGATGGAGCCTCCAAGGGCAACTTTGGCACTGTTGGTTTCGGAGGCATATTCAGAAATCATGAGGGAGTGCCTTTGCTTTTATTCTATGGCAACATTGGATGGGATACAAATAAATCTGCTGAATTGGAGGGTCTCTGGCAAGGTCTTATCCTTTCCTAGCAGCATGGATTCCATCCTTTGGAAGCTAAAGGTGACTCCCAAATCCTCATTAGCATGGCCAATCAACTCCTCAATGGGACTTGTGCGCACAAAATTGCCAACAGTTGGAGACTTGAAGCCAGATTGGAAGCAATTGAATATTGGCTCCATACCAATCGTGCCATCATCTTCCAACATGTAAAACGCGAGGGCAATAAGGTCGCTGACCTTCTAGCCAATGCAGGAGTGGATAATGGACGAGCTCTTCTCACTAGCAACCTTGATATAATTCAGAATCATGCTCAAAAATAGGAATGCATTTCACTTATCCAAAGGGATGCTACTCTCCCAGATGCGGGTGTACAAGTGGAGTTCTAATGAGATGGGACAGAGGTGCGGTGAGGGATGTCGACACCTGCCAGTCCAGTACAAGAAGTTAAATCGCCCTCTGCGCGATGGCCTGCAGCATTTACACACCGCTCATACCAAAGCCATGGGCTCAAAAAACTTCAGATTTCACTCGACGTCCACAGAGCTGGCTCCTGCCCTCGCATGCTTCGGCTCGATTCGCATCAAGGATGTAGTTATGAGGGAAGATCTTCCTTGCGTAAGAAGGATGGTTATTGCGCGGGTTGGCACTCAGTATTCGGGGGATTGGTATCATCTGCATCAGGTTATATGTCACCTGGTCTTGGATTTCACTGTAATATGCATTGGCGTCATCTGTTGTTTTCTTCAGTGCTAGGATAGGATCTTTCGGTTGGATTTGCGCTCTGTGCAGCGTGATGCTCTGCCTCCTCTGATCCCATGCTGCTTCTTTCAGATCACAAGTCTCCTTTTGAAGTCTTTTTCCTCCGTCTTTGCTGTTCTCTAGTCTCAGTTGCTCCCCACACTGCCTTGGCTGCGCCACCGAATGCGGAGCCGAAGAGGTCGCTCCAGGGGTCGCCCCTCAAGTGAACACTCCAGCCCCTCCTTGGTCATGCCTTCTCTCTCCAGTGGCTTGGGAACTGGCCATTACCCCCAGACTCGCAGTGGACGGGGGCGCCTTCCAGACTTTCCCCAGAGTTGGAGTTCCCATGCGCCTCGTCCTCCGGCCTCCTCTGCTCCCAATATGGGATCTCCGCGTTTTATCTTCAATAGCTCCCTCACTCGCCCTAGGATCACTGCTATTTTCTCGGTGGTATTTCTTGAGGAAAGCCTGCATGGGGAGTCCAGTA
Organism: Pinus albicaulis; assembly: GCA_034641835.2. Lineage (NCBI taxonomy): Eukaryota > Viridiplantae > Streptophyta > Pinopsida > Pinales > Pinaceae > Pinus > Pinus albicaulis. Next base: position 175,979 of record JAXQQM020066912.1, on the reverse strand, counting down.
TGCAGCCTGCAGGTCCTGAAGCGGAACTGCCCTGAACTCGAATATCCATTTGGGAAGCGGCAAAGATCCGTTGCAGTCTTCGATGGTCCCTGCGAGCTTTGTTCCTGATGAGGTCATGGTCCCAACTGATCCTAGTCCCTCGGCTTCTGAAGAAGCGCTCACCCGAGATATGCTCGCCTCAAGCTAGTGTCGGATCGTGGAGGAGCCTCCAGATGATTAGTTGGTTTGCTGAAAGGTTGTTTTCTGTTCCTGCTGCCCAAACTATTGGGTTTATTTTAGTGCTGATGGTTATGGTGTTTTTTGGCATCTTTTTGCTCATTTTTGGCTCAAAGAAAACTCTAAAAAATCTCATTATGCTCCCCTGCGTGGGTCATGGCAATCTTTTCAGATTGGTCTCCCTGATAATGGGCAGTCTCCATCTCTGTTTTTTCTTGAAAATTCTGCCTCCAAGGCAGCAGTTTTTTACTACGGTCACATTGTAATATTATCCCTTTGTTAATAGATCAATTTTACTTAGAAAAAAAAAAACTATACAAATTGACTATATCCAAAATAGTTGTTTTTTGTTAAATACATCATGCTGCCTAATTCAATTCCTACAAAAATTAATAATTCATAAAAGCTAACTTTCTTGCATAATTCAATCTATTCTAAGTGAATCATGATTCAATATAGAAATATAAATTCTAACTTTCTTTACCACCACAATTCTTAATACAAAATTAAATTAATTGTGCATACCAATTTTGGTAAGACTATTTGACATCCAACCTTGAGCTTATACCAATTTTGGCAAGAATATTTGCCATCCAACCTTGAGATTTCTCTCCACAGCTCCCCCCCAAGTAGAGACCAATTTCTCCCAAGTGCAGACAACCTCTTGTTTACCCAGGAATGGCTTATTTAAGCTTGTTTTCCCTTGAGCATGTTTCCATAGCTGCGTCCAGTTAAATCATGATGATGTTTTCCTTTTTGCCTAGGCTTGACTTTTGTTTTTTCAACAAAAGTACTTTAAAACTATTTTTTTCCTCTTTCTAGTTTTATTTTACCTCTTCTCTGTAACTTTCCACTTTACTGACGTATCTTTTATATTTTTATCTCCAATCTAATATTTTTAATTTATTTTATTTTCTCCAAGGATTTTTTTGGAGAATTTGGAAAAGTCTTTGGATTTAATTCCACCCTCATGGACTTGAAATCCTGGTCTCCAACATACTTTAGTATTTGCACAATAATTCATATTCCACATTTATTAAATTCAAAAATATAATATGTCCACAATAATTGTTTTCCTTTAGGTCTACTAAACGTTTAGGATTGTTCAATTGTGTAATAAAAGTAGTAAAAATACAGATATTACAAGTACACACTCTTTCAAGACTTGGTGTCCAAAACCGTCCCTGAACTATATAAAATGCTTCACCTCCTCATCATGGCCTTGGCATTTCAGCTTCAACAACAAATGCTAATTATTTCACCTGTGCTCAATTGTGACATAACCTAATCACATTCACTCTATGTAATGGCAGTACTGAATTGGCGTTCCAACATACATCATAACAAGTCTTTCAACCTTCTACAAAAACAAAAAAGCAATTACACGTAAAATGGAAAATCGAGTATCAACCCTCGTTATTGGACTCTAACTACAATTGCAGATTTTATTTATTTATTTATTTATTTATTTTCCTGAACCATGAGATGCCCCTATATTAGATCTCAACCAGGTTTTAGCCTCATCCTATATGTAGATAGTTAACCTACATTGTCACATAAAAAATCTAATGGGAAAGGTGCTTTCTCACGTGCAAGAAGAAATGATATTTTATAGTTGAACTAATGGAAAAGGTAGACAAGCTTGATAGGAAAATAACAAGGTTGGAAAAGGATTTACAAATTTTTGTTATTCTAATGATGAAAGTGAATGATAACAATATTTTCAAATGGACTCTCCCTAGAATATGATCAAACTAGAGCATCAAATAAAGTAGATACAACTCAAAAAGTTGAAATATTTATGTTTATTCTTTGTAGTTTATATTTTCTATTTTAAATTTGGACTCGTGTTAAAAAGAAATATTATACAATTTATTATATAAAATGTCTTACTTGTACAATAAAAATAAATAAATTAAATACAAAATATAATAAGATAACATGGTATATATTAATTTTTTTATATTTTAATTTTTATAAATTTATATATTTTAAGTTTAAATTAAACATTCTAAATAAATATAAAATATAATAACATTGTATATAATTTAATTGGTAAATTAATTTTTTATGAAGGTGTTTTATGTTTTAATTTTATTAATTTTTTTTGAAAGTGTTGCATATTTTAATTTTATTAAATTTTAATAAAAATATTATATATAAAATATTATAAATGGTTTGAATAATTAATTTTTTAATATTATCTTTTTAATATTTTAATGAGATGGTTAGATTTCAAAGAAATGATTTGAATAAAAGTATACCTATATAAGGGTTTTCACTTCCAAATATTACATATGGTTCCTGTTGAATTTCACCCAAAGTCTTTTGTTGATTTGAGTGCACTTGTTTCCACATACTTGATAGAGCTCATAGTGGGAAATTTTACCTTGGACGTTTTGTTGATTTGAACTGAAATATTATATTTTGTTGAAGTTTTATCCAAGTTCTTTTTTTTTATAAATTTGAATAGAAATGTTATATTTTGTTTAGGTCTTATTTATAAAATAAAATTGTTCAGATGTAGAGGAAATTATATATTTTAATAATTTTATTTATAAAATTTTTATTTGAATTTAGATAAAATTAATGAAAATATTTTATAAAAATATATATATTTTTTAATAATTAATTTAAATTGTTTTTTTCTTTTAGAATTATAAAAAATAATATAAATATAAATATTTTATATAATTTGAGTTAGTATTTATACATGACACCTTACTGTATTCTAAAGATGAAGAGGAGCATCATGAACATCCCATATTAGTATTGTAGACTTTAAGAGAATATCACCTTTATATAAAATTGAGCAAATTTGTGTTTTACAAAAATAGAATTTAGTATTTAGGCCACATTATTTCCAAGGAAGGATTATTGGTGGACCCTCACAAGATTAAGACTATCATCAATTTCCCTGTACCAAAATATGTGTCAGCAGTTGGATCACTCATTGGGACTGTTGGGTATTATTGAATATTTGTAGAGGGATTTTTAAAATTAGCTTTCCCTATAACCTCCTTACACAAAAAGGGAATAAAGTTTGAATGGAAAACCAAATGCCAAGAAAAAATTGATAAATTGAAACAATTCTTGACAACAACCCCAATATTAACAATTTAAGATCCAAATAAGAAATTTACTATTTGTACTTATGCTTGTTTGGAAGGAATTTGGGGCGTGTTGATGCAGGATAATGCAGTAGTCACCTACGAATCCAGGAAATTAAAAAAACATGAACATAATTATGTTGTATATGAATTAAAATTGGCAGCAGTGATACATGCTCTAAAAATGTGGAGGCATTATTTACTGGGAAAGAAGTTCATGTTGGTGATTGATCATATCAGTTTCGAATACTTCTTTAGTCAGTCTGACTTAACTGGTAAGCCAACAAGGTGGTTAGCTTTCCTTAGCGAGTTTGAATTTGATATAAAACACATAAAAAATAAAATAGAATGAAATTGGAGATGCTCTAAGCGGACATGATCATGATGTGGTAGGAAGTTATGTGAGTAGAAATAGAACAAATTTTGGGGATCAAATCAAATAGGAATTACAACAAGATCCTCAATATCAAGAAATGTAGGAGAAAATACAACAAAAGGAAGTCCCATGATATGCTGAAAACTCTGAAAATTTATTAAATCACCAAAAAAGATTGTATATTCCTAATGTGGCCATGTTGAGATAGATGATACTTGAAAAATACAACAAGAAACCATACGTTGGTCACCCATGATGCCAGAAGATGATAGAAACATTAAGGGAAAATTATTTTTGACCACGTATGAAGAATGATGTATCAGAATATATGGCAAGATGCTTAGAGTGTCAACAAGTAAAAGTGGAGCACCAACATCTTGCAAGGTTACTAAATCCATTACCCATTCTTGAATGGAAGTGGGAGGTTATCTCAATGGATTTTATTATAGGGTTACCAATAACAAAGTATCAACATGAATACATCATGGTAGTAGTAGACACTTTAACTAAAGTGACACACTTTATACCAGTGCAATCTACCTTTGGAATTATTCCTATTGGCAACATTTTCATGAAAGATATTTTCCGACTGCATGTATACCAAAAATAATAGTGTGAGACAGGGATGCTAAATTTAACTCAAATTTTTGGAGAGATCTATTTGGGGGCAGTGGGGACCAATTAAATCTTATAACTTCCTATCTTCCTCAGACCGATGGAAAAACAGAAAGTGTGAACCAAATATTAGAAGATATGCTAAGAATGAATGTAATGGAAAAACCCAATAAATGATAGGATTTCTTGAATTTGGCATAATTTTCTTATAACAACAAAAACCAAGATTCTATTAAAATGAATCATTTTGAAGCTTTATATGGCTGGAAATGTGATACGACACTTATTTGGGGTCAACCATAAGATAAATTAATATTGGGTCGTGAAGATTTGCAAGAAATGGAACAGATAGTGTGACAAATTAAAAAAAATATCAAAACAACACAAGATAAGAAATAAATTTATGCAGATAGAAAAATGACTCACAAAGAATTTAATATTTGAGATCATGTGTATTTGCGAGTAAAACTGAAGAAAAGTACTCTCAGAACCGACAGTTGTGCCAAATTTGCACCACGATTCTACGACGCTTTTGAAATTATTGACTAATTTGGTCCAGTGGCATATCAGCTGGCTCTGCATAGTCATATTAAATTTCATAATGTATTTCATATATCATTATTAAAAATATATATCCATGATATTTCTTATGTAGTTGATTGGAATTTGGTATAGGTGGAACCCGAAGGAGACTTTCTACTAGAGCCACTATGTATCTTGGATCATAAAGAGACTACGCTTTGGATTCGACCCGTCACTTCGATTAAAATTTAGTGGAGGAACTTTACACCTGCGGAGGCTACTTCGGAATGTGAAGATATTATGAAATAAACCTGCCCAACATTATTCCTAGATGAGGTGGAAGAAGAATAAACAATGAGGATGATGTTATTTTTTTTTAGAGGGGGAAGATGTAATACCCCTATGTATTCATTTAAATATTATTTAATCATAGAATGAACTATTTTTAGTAATGGCGAGAACGTCATTGTAAACTCAATTCGAAGTAAATATAATGATGTAACAAATAGATTTTGATAATAAAATTAAGGTGGAAGATTTTCTTGGAAAAAGAACAGTTGAGTTAATGAGATCATTGTTCCAATCTAGATTCCAATGTGGATGGATAAGATTGAACAAGAATTCCCTTAATATACTCCTTAAAATCCTTAGAGGTTGTTTGTTAAGATTTAATAGGATTGGAAGAGAAATATCTATTAAATCAATAAGTGAGGAGATAACACTGAGTAAAGGTGAATAAAGCATCACGGGAGAAAAATGCAGGCTTTAACAAAAAAGGAAGATACCCCTTTGAAAAATAAAGAAAAGTCTAGGCTATGGGGTTGGAAAACCCTAGAAAGCAGGACGTCGCTAAGGAAATTATGCTAGGGAAGCAAGACATAAAATACATTGATGAAGAATGAAAAGAGGTTGTTGATTCTGGAAGAAGGAAATGATCTCAACTTAGGGGAGAACCAAAGGTAATGGTTCATGGTTGGGTGGAGAGTTTTGAAGGTTAATGTAATATCTATATAACTAATACTATCCATATTAACATTATGTAACATTTAGGTATTATTGATTTGATGATAGAAATATGATTAGCATTTCATGACCGAATCAAAAATTTAATTGGTATTTTATCCTATAATATAATGAGTTTGTTTTTTTCATTTGAAAAAAGCTAATATTATCCATATTATTTATTAGTATACATATTTCCTACGAAATATTTCATTTTATTATCAATAATAAATTTATTAAAAAATAATATGATATTAAATAATGTTTAATTTTATTAATAAAAATAAATTAAAAAAACATAATTACAATTTAATTTTATATAAAAAACTATATTACTATATTTTTATATTAAGAAAATTATAATTTTAAACTAAAACCATATTACATAAAATATTCCCAATTATAGGTAAATATATTAACTATTAGAGAATCAACAATTTTATAACGAGTAAAAAATTTAACATATCAAAAGTATGAAAGGAAATTGTACCATTTTTCTTCTATCATTATCTCTTCACGGTGTAAAGCTAAAGAAAAGGACGAGTGAATCCAGTTTTTTAAGAGGCAAATAGAAGGAGAAGGTCACGATTAGAAAACTGAAATAAGAGCGGGTTGATATTATTTTTAATATGATATAATATAAAATTAAAATTTAAGATATACAAGTGGATATGATCTGCGTAGTCTAATTTATAGATGAAATAAACTTTTTCACCAGAAGCTGGTAATACAATTTCAAGAAAGAATGTGATTTTTTGTTATTTGAAATGAAATTTTGAGAAAACCCTAGGGTACTTGAGATTTACAAATTAGACAACTTGAACTCAAATTTTTAAAAGCCATTACAAAATTTTGGTTATAATTAACCAAAAAAATTGTCGTGAAAAAGGTCATTTCATCTACAAGTTATACTATAAAGAATACAATATAGTATGAAACTTTGTTAATAGACATGATATGACAGCTAGAGATACTCAAACATCCCTCTTTCCACTTATTATAGGGAATACGTTTCCCGCACTTTAAGGGGATAATGTTAAAGAGATTAAATATAAAGATATTTGGTTCACGCTTTATGTTTTTCCATCCCTTTAAGGATGGTAGGCAATACTAAAATTTAATTCGGTCCCCCTACCCCAAAATAGAGCTCTTCAAAAATTTGAGGTTAATTTAACATCCTTGTTTGACACTATCATTTTTGGTATACAATGTAGTCAAAAAATATTTTTCATGAAAATGTTGGCAATCTGTGCAGTTCCAAAGGTAGATTGCACTGGTATAAAGTGTGTTACTTTTATCAAAGTATCTACCACTACGATGATGGAATCATGTTGATACTTTGTTCTTGGTAAACATGTAATAAAATCCATTGAGATCACCTCTAACTTCTATTTAGGAATGAGTAATGGATTTAGTAACCCTGCAAGTTGTTGGTGCTCCATTTTTACTTGTTGAAAATCTAAGCATCTTGCCAAATATTCTGCTACATCATTCTTAGTACTTGGCCAGAATAAACTTTTCCTTAATTTTGTTATCATTTTTTGGTATCCCAGGTGACCAACATATCGTTTCTTGTGGTAGTCATCTAGTATCATTTGTTTCAACATTTCTACATTAGGAATATACAATCGGTTTTGGTAAGTTAATAAATTTTCAGAGTTTTCAGCATATTGTAACACTCAACTTACCATAAAACTTACCATTGTAAAAAAATAATTTATCATTACCGAAATTCAACCAACTTTTAAATAGAAATGTTATATGGTACGGTCTTACATGTATGCATTGCTGGCATCATTCTTGGATTAATATGTTTCGGTACTACATAATGAAATTTGTTGTACCATGGATTATATAAATAGATTGACATTGGATTTTCATCTTCCATCATGGCACATGTTATTAATAATCCACAGAACTAATAAGTGCTGGAATTTATGTTTATCCATTCCGCATTTATATTTGTCAATTTGCAACTTTGGAAAATGGATTCGATATTTGTGGAGTCCGGCTGGCCTATCTGCCCGACACATGGCATGCCCTTCTCCGTCGATTTGCTATAATCGCACGGCTCTGATGCCTAGGGTTAGTAATGACCCTCGGCACTCTAACCGTTCCGGCCTCATTGTTTCTCTTCCCGCTGAGAGTTCTGGAGGCGGTGACTCTGCCAAGGTTTTCATCACTGGTTTTCTAAACCTTCCAGGGCGATGGTGATAATGCAGCGACCAGAGAGTTTTGCCTCTCGACTCAGGTATCATTTCCTGACAAATCATAGTTCCTTCTGCGGTTTTCGTGGAACAGGTTTGAGTTTTTGTGTGAATCTAATGGAGGAGACTGATTATTATTTTAACCCTGTAGCTTATGACTCTTTTCTGGCCGATGATCTCGTTTATTCTTTCAAAGTGCTAAACTTCTTTTCGTTTTGGGGTTTTTGGACAGGGAAGCTCCGGTACTTGAACGAGAACTCACAGGTTCGGAAAACAACAGGTATTCCCTCTTTAGATAGCCAAACTTGCCTCCGTTCCGGGGTGACTCTGTGCTTCAGCATTGATATTTAATTCTTTTGTTTCTTTTAGTAGAATTTCCTTCCGCATGACTAAGGACTCTCTCTTATGACAGGTATTTCCATACCTCCTACTCCAGCTCGGATTTCCTGTCGTTTCCATGCTCGCTCGCGGAGAAAGGGTTAACCCCTGCATGCATTTCACAGGTACTTCGTTCTCGAAGGAACTGTTCCCTTGGTCTGCCTTTGGCGAAACGTTTAGATGTTCATCTTGTCTAGGTCCAGCTCTGGGTTTAGCCTAATATATTTCAGTTATGCCATGCAGGATAGAATTCTTGTTCCAGTTTTCTTGATATCATTTGCAGCCTTGAGCCGACAGTTGTATATTGTTGACTACTCCTAAGTGGGGTTTGCTTTGTTTTAACTGTGAATATATCATACAGCTATATGCCGAACTGTTTCTCTATTTGAATTAAAACATATATATCATACGGTTATATGCCGCATTGTTTCTCTCTTTGAATTAAAACTTCTCGCACCCATTGTATGTATGCTTCTTGTTATGATTGTACCAGTTGCAGTGGTACCGCGACATTCTCATACAAGTTTCGTTATTGTCTTTTTAAATACTGTGTATAATGTCGTGAGGCTATTTACTGTGTCAACAATCTTTTCAATGGTATCTATAGTTACTTTACACCCAGTCATGGGTTCTTATGTTTCACAGGAATTTCGTTCACCGCTTCAATTCTAGAAGTTTTCCTGTATCTGCTGTTAAGAGTTTTATTATCTAGTGTAGAGTTAATATTTCTGTGATGCTGCTACCAGAATGTTCTGCATTTCCTATTGTTCTTGGTATTTCCTTATTCTGTTTAAATCTTTTCTTAAATGGTACAGGCGTCTGGACCGCCATTCATGTCCGTGTATCTTCAAGGCAGAGGACGACCAACCCTTTAGCCAGAATTCTGGCTTGAAGGGTTAACGGTTCTCCCGTTCCTCTATCTGTGTTTGTTTCCACTATTTATACTCTACAGGACTGTCTTAACTAGTGAAGTAGATATGGCTGGCAACTAAATTTCAGGTTTTGTTATTAAATACCTCTTCCACAGGATTAACCTACCTCTGTATATGATATAATAGGGTGAAGGAAACAAAAGAGAATAATAAGTAAACTATTTATCTTTCTGACTACTGTAAAATCTTAACTGTAGACTGTCTTTATTGAATATAATACTTTTATCCATCAACCCTACTGTAATGGTAACAGAAAACAAGATTCATCCTTTCATGGTAACAAAATTAAGTTTTCTAACCACAGCATACTTCTGAAATCAAAATCAGAAGAAAAACCAACAAAACATTTTACTTCTTGTTATTCTTTACTCATCTGAAACCGGAATCAACTGATGGTAATAATGTGCCTCCCTTCCATGAGCTGACGAGCAGTCACGCAGCTCCCCCCGTGCATCAAGTCTGGGTCTCTGTAATACTCAGAGCACTGGACAGAAACTTAGGACAATCCGGTCCTTCCATTCCAGGGAAAAACAGGAAGTTATGGGGAGATCACGGGACGAACCGGTCCAATCTCCAACCCAGTGCACCCTCTGTTCTGAAATACCTCTTCCATATTAACAGAGTTTCTCTTCCTTCCTCCACAGATCCAACCCCAAACTCTCCTCTGGATTTTCTATTTATTCCAGAGTTCTGTGGGTAGCTGTGGGAACTGTTTTTCCAACTAACACCAGATCTTGATTTACTTTTACTTTTGTTTTTACCATCATTGTTACTCATGAAACTAATGCACAGTAAATCTTTATCAATGTAAATTTTAATTTTGTTCAATATTCTAATTGAAGTAAACATCAGTATTAATTAATAAAACAAAAAGGTCTAACCATTCGTTCCACTAAAACGGTGGTTACAATTTTCCCCCTCCGAACGAGAACACTGTCCTCGGTGTTATTATTCCAGTTCGGTAAGAAGCTCAGGATAAGCTTCACGAACAAAACTTTCGTCTTCCCAGGTAGCTTCCTCAGGTCCAAAGTGCTTCCATTGCACTTTAACTTGGGCGATGGCTCATTTCCGGAGCATGATTTCCCTCCGGTCGATTATACTGTGTGGCTCGACCAGAAATTCCCCGTCTGGTTCTACCTGCACATAATAAACTTATGTTAATTAAATAAGTTTATAATATCACTTTATTATTTAGTGATCATACTTTTCACTACCTGTATGTTCTGCCAATGAATAATATGCCTTGTATCATGGACATATCGTTTCAATAACGATACATGAAAAACATTATGCACCCGAATATGGCTAGGAAGAGTTAAACGATACGCCACCGGTCCCACTCTCTCCAGAATTTGGAAAGGGCCACAGAATCGGGGTGCTAATTTTGCACAAGACGCCCATCTTAATGTGCTTTTATTTGGTTTAATTCTGACATAAACATGATCTCCCACTGCATATTCACGATAAGACCTTTTCTTATCCGCATACACTTTCTGCCTGTCCTGTGCTGCCTTCAAATTCTGTCGAATTTTCCTCACCTCAGCTTCCATTTCTGCTATCATGTCTGGTCCTAGCATGATTTTATTCTCTGGGCTGCTCTAGTTGATGGGAGTCCTGCACTGCCGACCATACAGTGCTTCGAACAGACTCATCTTTAATGATTCTTGGTAACCGTTGTTGTAGGCGAACTCTATCAAGTGTAGATACTCTTCCCATTTAACTGGTTGTTGCATGACATACATTCTCAGCATGTCTTCCAGTACCTAATTTACCCGCTCAGTGTGGCCGTCTGTTTGCGGGTGGTATGCAGTACTAAAATGTACTTGAGTTCCTAACTCTGTAAACAGTGTCTTCCAAAAGGCTGATGTGAATTTCACATCTCTGTCCGAGATGACGGTCTTAGGTATGCCATGGAGTCTGAAGATCTCACGCATAAATAATTCTACTATTTGTACTGTCTTATAGGTGGACTGGATAGGTATGAAATGTGCTGACTTACTTATTCTATCCACAACTACCATTATGGAATCATTACCTCGCTTTGACTTTGTTAACCCGGTGATAAAGTCCAATGAAATCACCTCCCATTTCCACTCAGGAATGGGTATAGGTTGCATTAATCCAGCTGGATGCCGATGCTCCACTTTTACTTGCTGGCATTCTAAACATTTGGTTAAATAGCTTGCTATTTCCTTCCTCATGCCTGGCGAACAGTAATCCTTTCTTATGGCTGTCAGCGTCTTCTAATATCCCGGATGACCAGCATAATTTCTTCTATGATATTCATCCAGTATCATAGTTTTTAATTCCACTCTATTCAGAATGACTATTTTCTTCTTAAAAACCAGCAACCCGTCCTGGTTGATCTCATATCCCCCTTGTTCCCCCTGTCCTTCAGATTCTTGGGTTTGCTGCCATAAATATTTATACTCTGGATCCTTGTCTGCTTCTTTTCTGATTTGGTCTAGAAATCTGGTTTCCACCTGGTTAACGTATAACTCATAAATGCTATGCACTTTTCTGCTCAATGCATCCGCAACTTTGTTCTCCTATCTGGTTTCCACCTGGTTAACGTATAACTCATAAATGCTATGCACTTTTCTGCTCAATGCATCCGCAACTTTTCCCTTCACGTGCTGCAGATCAATTTCAAACTCACTCAAGAAAGCATTCCACCTTGCTTGTTGAGAGTTTAAATCAGTTTGTTTAAAATAGCTGGTTAGGCTGCTATGATCCGTCCTTAATACGAATTTCTTCCCAAGTAAATAATGTCTCCACACCCTGAGTGCGTGCACAACTGCGGTCAGCTCTAAATCATAAGCTGAATATCGTTGCTCATGATCCTTTAACTTGCAGGATTCGTACGCAACTACCTTTCCTTCTTGTGATAAAACAGCCCCAACACCTTCCTTGCATGCATCTGTACAAACCTCGAATTCTTTACTCGGATCTGCCACACTTAACACAGGTGCTGTTGTCAGCAACTACTTCAATCTTTCAAAACTATCCTGGCATTCTTTGGTCCATTTAAAGATTTTCCCTTTCCTTTGCAAGGAGGTAATAGGAAAAGCTATCTTTGAGAATCCTTTTATAAATCGTCGGTAATAGCCAGTGAGACCCATAAAAGATCGTATATCTGCCACATTCTGTGGCACCTTCCACTCCATAATAGTCTTGATTTTCTCCAGGTCTACAGCTATGCCTTTTTCAGATATTACATGTCCAAGATACTGTATCTTTTCTTTAAAGAAGTCACATTTTCTGAATTTCGCATACAGTTGGTGCTTCCTAAGCATTTCCAGCACCATTCGCAAGTGTTCTTTGTGTTCTTCCGCATCTTTAGAATAAATCAGTATATCATCAATGAAAATTAACAAAAATTTGTCCAAATAAGGATGGAATACACTATGCATCAGCCTCATAAAGGTGGCTGGTGCATTAGTTAACCCAAAAGGTAATACCACGAATTCGTAGTGGCCATACCTTGTACGGAAGGCAGTTTTGTATATATCTTCATCTTTAATCTGGATCTGGTGATAACCAGATCGCAAATCGATCTTTGAGAACACCGTGGCCCCTCTCACCTGATCAAACAAGTCATCAATACGAGGTAGAGGATACCTGTTCTTAACAATTAGCTTATTTAACTATCGGTAATCCATGCACATGCGCATGGTTCCATCCTTCTTTTTAACAAACAATACGGGTGCTCCCCAGGGTGACACACTGGGTCGAATATACCCCTTATCCAGCAGTTCCTGAAGCTGCATCTTCAGTTCAGTCAGTTCTGGTACACTCATACGGTAAGGAGTCCGTGAAACTGGCGAGGCTCTTGGCAGCAGTTCTATTGTAAAATCAAACTCTCTTTTTGGTGGTAAACCTGGTATTTCTTCAGGAAATATATCCTTAAATTCCTGAACTACCAGTATATTTTCTAACACAGCAGCTTTATTTTTAGACTCAGATAATCCAACTTGTATAGCATACAGTTGGCATCCCTTCCTTATACATTTCCCCATCTAGGAAGCTGTAATTGGGCGCAGATTTACAGGCTTCTTTATGCCTTGAATCTCTTGACGAATACCATTATGATCTCTATAGTAAACTATCTTTTCCTTACAGTCTATAAGAGTCCAATGCTTCTCCAACCAATCCATACCCAATAATATATCATAGGATCCCAAAGGCAGAATATTTAAATCCACTACTAGCTGCTGTCTGCCAATTTGTAGTGCACATTCCGGTATTTTGGCACTAACCCTTCTTTTAGCTCTTGTGGCTAACTGGACTAACCAGGTCTTTTTGAACTTTTGACTTGGCAGTTTATAGACTTCCACTAGTTTAGGACTTATATAACTTAGACTTTCCCCTGGGTCTACTAAAACAGAAACAGTTTGGGATAGCAATTTACCTTCTAGTTCTATCATGGTAGGCTGAAAATCCGCTTGCCGGTCCTCCAATGCAGCATTAATTCTAGGTATACTCCGAGCAACATCTCCCACAGTAGAGGCTTCTTGCAGGTTATTTACTGCCTCAGTTTTACCCCACTGTGGGCAATCTCGATAGTAGTGCGCTGCCCCACAGCCCCAACACTGCAGAGGTGGCCTTTGATTTTGTGGTTGCTCAAGTTTACTTGAAGCTTCCACCGTTTTGTCTTCCCCAGGCCATCTAACCTGCTGATGATTCCTACCGAATTGTTTATTGATTGAATTCCTGGCGGTATTTCGGAAATTACTGGTTTTCCCCTTTTGGAACCAGCATTGTTTCTGTTATCCTTCCTCGTTTGCCATCCTTTTCCGGGATCTATCTTGTTTTTCGCTTGCTGATAGCATAGCCTTGCTTTCCTGATAGCGTCATCCATTGTCTTAGGATTTTCAAATTTGATACGCTCCTTCATATGGACAGGTAAACTGCTCAGAAATATTTGAACTTTGGCTTTCTCTTCTCTTAAGTATGGTACGTAGCGCAGTAATGCAGTAAACTTGGTGATGAACTCGTCCATGGTCAGTTGTCCTAGCCTTAAATCATGAAATTCTCGGGCTTTTTCATCATAAAAACGCTCAGTCAGGTACTTATCCTTAAAGTACTGTTGGAACTTTTCCTATGTCACATCTTGATCCTCTAATCCCCGCACATTCTTCACTTCTTCCCACCATAAGGTGGCTTTGTCTTTTAACTGATAAATGACCAACCGTGCTTTAAGATCACTGTCGTAATCATACACCTGGAAATATTTGTTCATGTTAATCAGCCAGGCTTCCGCCACCTCCTCTTTTTCTCCATCGAACGTAGGTGGCTTTATCTTTCTGAATTCTCCGTGTAATTCCACCTTCTGCCTTTTACTGGCTTTCCGTTCGTTTTCGTTTTCCGATTCAACCTCGTTAAAATTTCTGTGAGGATTACTTCGCTGCGACATACTTCTTTCTCTTTGGTTCATATCTTGTTCACCTGTTTACTGATCGTCCCTTTCCTGGAATTCCCTGCCAGCACTGGGATTCTCATTTCTTTGATTCTGTTTGTCGGAGAGGCTTTTTAAGATCCTCTCTTGCTCCTGCATCATCCTAACATTTTCCTTCCGTACCCTCTCCATCTCTTCCTGCAACTGTTGTACTGTGTGTAGTAAAATGCGAGTCTGATGTTGTTGTTCTTCCATCAATCTATTAGATCTCTGATGCTGCTCTATCCCCAGCTGAACCCACATTTCAGGGTTTCCTTTTGGTGGAGGCTGCATTTATCCGATATTTCGTTGTAGCGATTGTAATTGTGAAGGTGTCCGTCTCATCTTTCCTTCCAATAATTATCTGACTGTGCATGAGTAACATACAATTTTTAACGTTAGTTGGCCCAATAGGGCTCCACAGTTGTAACCTGCTCTGATACCACTTGTAACACTCAACTTACCATTGTAAAAAAAAAAAATTATCATTACCGAAATTAAACCAACTTTTAAATAGAAATGTTATATGATACGGTCTTACATGTGTGCATTGCTGGCATCGTTCTTGGATTAATATGTTTCGGTACTACATAATGAAATTTGCTGTACCATGGATTATATAAATAGATTGACATTGGATTTTCGTTTTCCATCATGGCACATGTTATTAATAATCCACAGAACTAATAAGTGCTGGAATTTATTTTTATCCATAAAGCATTTATATTTGTCAATTTGCAACTTTGAAAAATGGATTCGATATTTGTGGAGTCCAGCTGGCCTATCTGCCCGACACATGGCATGCCCTTCACCGTCGATTTGCTATAATCGCACGGCTCTGATGCCTAGGGTTAGTAATGACCCTCGGTACTCTAACCGTTCTGGCCTCATTGTTTCTCTTCGCGCTGAGAGTTCTGGAGGCGGTGACTCTGCCAAGGTTTTCATCACTGGTTTTCTAGACCTTTCGGGGCGATGGTGATAATGCAGCGACCAGAGAGTTTTTCCTCTCGACTCAGGTATCATTTCCTGACAAATCATAGTTCCTTCTGCGGTTTTCGTGGAACAGGTTTGAGTTTTTGTGTGAATCTAATGGAGGAGACTGATTATTATTTTAACCCTGTAGCTTATGACTCTTTTCTGGCCGATGATCTCGTGTATTCTTTCAAAGTTCTAAACTTCTTTTCGTTTTGGGGTTTTTGGACAGCGGAGCTCCGGTACTTGAACGAGAACTCACAGGTTCGGAAAACAACAGGTATTCCCTCTTTAGATAGCCAAACTTGCCTCCGTTCCGGGGTGACTCTGTGCTTCAGCATTGATATTTAATTCTTTTGTTTCTTTTAGTAGAATTTCCTTCCGCATGACTAAGGACTCTCTCTTATGACAGGTATTGCCATACCTCCTACTCCAGCTCTGATTTCCTGTCATTTCCATGCTCACTCGCGGAGAAAGGGTTAACCCCTGCATGCATTTCACAGGTACTCCGTTCTCGAAGGAACTGTTCCCTTGGTCTGCCTTTGGCGAAACATTTAGATGTTCATCCTGTCTAGGTCCAGCTCTGGGTTTAGCCTAATATATTTCAGTTATGCCGTGTAGGATAGAATTCTTGTTCCAGTTTTCTTGATATCATTTGCGGCCTTGAGCCGACAGTTGTATATTGTTGACTACTCCTAAGTGGGGTTTGCTTTGTTTTAACTATGAATATATCATACGGCTATATGCCGAACTGTTTCTCTATTTGAATTAAAACATATATATCATACGGTTATATGCCGCACTGTTTCTCTCTTTGAATTAAAACTTCTCGCACCCATTGTATGTATTCTTCTTGTTATGATTGTACCAGTTGCAGTGGTACCGCGACATTCTCATATAAGTTTCGTTATTGTCTTTTTAAATACTGTGTATAACGTCGTGAGGCTATTTACTGTGTCAACAATCTTTTCAATGGTATCTATAGTTACTTTACACCCAGTCATGGGTTCTTATGTTTCACAGGAATTTCGTTCACCGCTTCGATTCTAGAATTTTTCCTGTATCTGCTGTTAAGAGTTTTATTATCTAGTGTAGAGTTAATATTTCTGTGATGCTGCTACCAGAATGTTCTGCATTTCCTACTGTTCTTGGTATTTCCTTATTCTGTTTAAATCTTTTCTTAAATGGTACAGGCGTCCGGACCGCCATTCATGTCCGTGTATCTTCAAGGCGGAGGACGACCAACCCTTTAGCCAGAATTCTGGCTTGAAGGGTTAACGGTTCTCCCGTTCCTCTATCTGTGTTTGTTTCCACTATTTACACTCTACAGGACTGTCTTAACTAGTGAAGTAGATATGGCTGGCAACTAAATTTCAGGTTCTGTTATTAAATACCTCTTCCACAGGATTAACCTACCTCTGTACATGATATAATAGGGTGAAGGAAACAAAAGAGAATAATAAGTAAACTATTTATCTTTCTGACTACTGTAAAATCTTAACTGTAGATTGTCTTTATTGAATATAATACTTTTATCCATCAACCCTACTGTAATGGTAACAGAAAACAAGATTCATCCTTTCATGGTAACAAAATTAAGTTTTCTAACCACAGCATACTTCCGAAATAAAAATCAGAAGAAAAACCAACAAAACATTTTACTTCTTGTTATTCTTTACTCATCTGAAACCGGAATCAACTGATGGTAATAATGTGCCTCCCTTCCATGAGCTGACGAGCAGTCACGCAGCTCCCCCCGTGCATCAAGTCTGGGTATCTGTAATACTCAGAGCACTGGACAGAAACTTAGGACAATCCGGTCCTTCCATTCCAAGGAAAAACAGGAAGTTCTGGGGAGATCATGGGACGAACCGGTCCAATCTCCAACCCAATGCACCCTCTGTTCTGAAATACCTCTTCCAGATTAACAGAGTTTCTCTTCCTTCCTCCACAGATCCAACCCCAAACTCTCCTCTGGATTTTCTATTTATTCCAGAGTTCTGTGGGTAACTGTGGGAACTGTTTTTCCAACTAACACCAGATCTTGATTTACTTTTACTTTTGTTTTTACCATCATTGTTACTCATGAAACTAATTCACAGTAAATCTCTTTATCAATGTAAATTTTAATTTTGTTCAATATTCTAATTGAAGTAAACATCAGTCTTAATTAATAAAACAAAAAGGTCTAACCATTCGTTCCACTAAAACGGTGGTTACACATATCCTGGGACTTATTTTTGTTGTATGGTTTGATGCATTTCTTGATATTGAAGATCTTATTGTAATTCTTGTTTGATTTGTTCCCTAAAATTTGTTCTAGTGCTTCTCATAGAACTTCCTACCACATCATGAGCATGTCTTCTTAGAGAATTTACAATTTTATTTTATTTTCCTTTTATGTGTTTTATATCAAATTCAAACTCTAAGGAAAGCTAACCACCTATATTTCCTAGCATTTAAGTCAAGTTGATTAAATAAGTAGTTCAAACTAATATGATCAATCACCAATGTGAACTTCTTTCCCAGCAAATAGTGCCTCCACATTTTTAGAGCATGTATCACTATTACCAATTCTAAGTGATTTACACCATAATTATGTTCATGCTTTTGAAATTTCCTGGATTCGTAGGCGATTACTGTATTATCTTGCATTAGCATGCCCCCAGGTCCTTCCCAACAAGCATCAATACAAACAATAAATTCCTTATTTGGATATGAAAATTTTAATATAGGTGTTGTTCTCAATGATTTTTTTAATTTATCAATTTTCTTGGCATTTGGTTGTCCATTCAAAATTTATTTCCATTTTCTCTAAGGAAGTAATAAGGTAACCAAAATTTTAAAATCCCTCTACAAATCTTCGATAATACTCGACAATATCCATGAATGATCAAACTTCTGACACATGTTTTGGTATAGGTCAATTCATGATAGCCGTAATCTGCTCAGGGTCCACACTAATCCTTCCCTGGAAAAAATGTGACCTAAATATTGAATTCAGTTTTTGTAAAACTCACATTTGTTGAATTTTGTATAGATATAATGTTCGCTTAAAAATTGCAATACTAATATAAAATGTTCTTGATGCTCCTCTTCATCTTTAGAATACACTAAAATGTCATATACAAATACTAACACAAATTATATAAAATAATGTAATATTTATATAACTAATATTATCCGTACTAATATTATGTTACATTTAAATATTGTTTATTTGATGAGAGAAATATGATTAGCATTTCATGACTAAATAAAAAAATTAATCCGTATTTTATCCAAACATTTTTTTATCTTAATAAAATTAATATTATCCATACTATTATTTATTATATACTAAATATTTCATTTAATAATCAATTTATTAAAATATAATTTGATAGTAAATAAAGTTTAATTTTATTGATAAAAATTAAATAATAAAATATAATTACAATTTAATTTTATATTAAAAATCTATAATACTATATTTTTATATAAAACAAATTATAATTTTAAACTAAAACCCTATTAAATAAAATATTACCAGTTATATGTAAATATATTAATCATCACATCATCACCATTTTTATAACCAGTAAAAAATCTAACATATCAAAAAGTATGAAAAGATATTATCCCATTTTTCTTCCATCACTATTGCTTCACGATGTAAGTGTAAAGGTAAAGAAAAGGACTAAGCAAATCCATATTTTTAAGAGATAAATAGAAGGAAAAATTACAATGCAAAGAGTGATACTAAATATTTATTCACTTAACTATGATTTCACATCAATTTTCAGGCCAAGCCTCACATAATAGATCTTGATGCAAATCCCAATCTCCACTCAGATCATATGATTTGTGCCAATAATGGAGACCAGATAACTCTAACATGACAACAAACTTTACATGTTCTAAAACACAGTCTAATTATAGTGTTAACTACGTACAATGAACCTGCATGAGAGAAAAATGATGCACAATTGCTCAAGGGTATCTTTCTCCATGCATAATAAGTTCTCTAGGGAGTTGGCCTGACTCCCCTTTTTCTGGAAGGAAATGCTTCTACACCATAGAGTGGACGTGGTTCGTTTGATTTAGTAGTGATAGGTCAAATTAAATTGTTATTTCTTCGACAATCATACAGTGCTCATGTATTTTCTATTGGGGATGAGAGTACAACAAGTCTTATAGAAAATTACTTTCTTTAGTTGTATTTGGTTAAAGAAAATGGAGGATGAGAAGAAACAAGTCTTCTAGAAAATTATTTTCTTTATGTGTTTTTGGTAAAAAAATTCGCTTTGCAGTGTGTGCTTCCTTCAAAACTACTCTTTCTCAAATAATGGTAATAGCAAAAATGCCTATGACCTCGTTGGTGTTCTTTATTTGTTAACTTGTTTAATAAGTGTTACATTTTTTTATGAAACGACTATCCCATAATTTTATTTAAAAATTAAAATATAAAATATAAAATAAATAATGTTTTTATTGTTATATTACTCTGCCATATGTCTTTGATGAAGGTGAGTGTGGAGAAATTTAGGAAATGGAGAAACTTTAGCGCATTCACATGGACTTGGGGCTTTCGAGTGAACTATGAAATAAAATGTCAATCTGCAAACTATATCTCTATTATTCATCAAATAGATTACACACATTTATACATGAATTAGTCTCAAGATAGGAGATCTATCTTAGACGTACAATAAGTTGGTTGAGGGAATATCTCAACCTCACACCAAACAAGGAAGCTAACTCCTATTAAATATGAACAGACTCTATACATAGAGAGTCACAACTAGACAAGTAGGAATTATACATTCTAACACACCCCCTTAATAACTACTTGTCTCGATATCACTTCGCAAAATCTAGTCGTGATCATACATAACAAAGAATATGTCGACGTCCATATAAAGGAGCAACCATCCACCGGAATGCATGGGTACCAACCGCTGCAACCGCTAGTCTCATAGGATTTCCTTCGTATACATGGTTCTGTCAACCATTATCACTACATACATGTACCTGTATCTACAGATCCCCCTCAAACGTGGGTTTTATCGGATGACCCGTAACCATGTTCTTCCTTCATCGGGGTTTTATCGGATGACCCGTAACCATGCTTTTCCTGGGTTTTATCGGATGACCCGTAACCATGCTCTTCATCAGTGGACGATCACTGACATAGACCTGTTTCCAGTCTTCTTCACTATTATACGTGGTTTTTAGCTGACCACAAACTGACACTGCAAAATGGTTTTTGGTTGACCATGAACCTGTAGTTACAAAGTGGTTTTGAGATGACCACGAACTTTTACGGGGATACACATACCTTTATAAGGTGTACATACTCCATCTCTTGGAGTTACCAGGTACATAAAATGACCACTACAAAACCATCCTAGACTTGCTTACCATTCAACTCTGTGACTCATTAAAAACCACACAAAACAAACTTTCACTTTTGTTTTCCATCATCCTTTAAATGTTGCCGCTGCTCCATCATATTTTGAAATGTTCACGTCTTGGGCATCCTTTTTCTTTGTCAATTAAAACTTGGAACTCCATCCTTAACCTGTCATTTGTTAGAGTAGTCAATTCTAACAAAATTAACTTCATATTGAGGTGACTAATCTCAATATGTATATTAATTTTAGTTCCAAAATACTTCCATTATTAAAAGAGCAAAACCCAATTACCCAAGCGTACTCTAACAAATATCTTCACTCCACAAATTCACTCACTACACAAGCATCATCTCGGCACAACATACAAGGCCAAATGTCATGGGCCAAATGGAGCCCTTCCTCGCCCCAATCAAAGGGCATGTAGCATCGATATCACGTACTTCTCCGGATTCGATGAACCCGTCGCTTCGGCTATAATCAGTGCAACTGTATGCACCATTCTTGATAAACTGATAGTGTCAATTTTTTATGTCGACCATCGAGCGATCTGAGAAGACCACAAAACTGAACCCTTTGGCACGACCCGTGAGCCGATTTCTCATGATAACCGTCTAAAAAAACCTCTCCATGCTTTCTCCTTTGCACTAAAATGGTGTTTGCCTCTTATAACAAACTATGAAATTCTTGCTCCAACAATAAAAACAGGCTTTGACTTAGTTTAAAGGGATCGCTGCCACGATAACCCGGCGTACAAATTTTAAAGGGATCGCTCAAAAATAAAAAACAAACCATTAAAGCAAACTCCTCAGCAAACTTTAAAAAAAAAACGCTGGCAATGCACTAAATGATGCCCCCTGGCAATGCTTTAAAAATGTCAAAAATAAAATGTCAATCTGCAAACTATATCTCTATTATTCATCAAATAGATTACACACATTTATACATGAATTAGTCTCAAGATAGGAGATCTATCTTAGACGTACAATAAGTTGGTTGAGGGAATATCTCAACCTCACACCAAACAAGGAAGCTAACTCCTATTAAATATGAACAGACTCTATACATAGAGAGTCACAACTGGACAAGTAGGAATTATACATTCTAACACTATGCATCTCGGTAGCTTTGATTAAAGCCTTAGATCTACGTGTTTCAGCCATATTGGAGTAAGTTCAGAAGCTCTTCCCGAGGGATTTGTTGTATTTACGTTTGTGCTTTTTCATTGTCAAGTCGGGTACTAAGACGAGGTTTCAGCCGATTGTCACCATTTTAGGAGGGTTTAGGAGGTTAATTCAGGGATTTGGGATGTTGCTCTATAAACAGGGTCTTTGATCGCGACTTTTGCATGGGAGAAGGTTTTATGGTGTGCAAAACCCTTAAAATTCTAATAGTTTGTTTCGTCTAGTCTAGGGGAAATTTGAATAATATATTGTCGAATGGTGTCTTCTTTTGAATTTTCCTCAGTGAATCACTGCCTTTCTTTATTTTATGAAGTTTGTTCACAAAGGAGCTTGGCGAAATTCATGTAATCCTTCGATTTATAGAATATTTTTTGTTGTAAAGAAGCATGGTTTTGTGGGAGTCCAACATTAAGAATCGATTTGCTTGATTAGTATTGATTACTCTGAGAAATTTGATTAATATTGATTCCTGCGAGAAATTTTAATATGAATATGAAAGAGCAAATAAATGACTATTAGGCACTGTGGTTATGGCATAATTTGTTTTTTTAGTATTTTCAGAGCCATGACCATTTTTCTGGAATTCAGACCCCTCTCTGATGCTTTGTTTTCAATGTTTAAAGAATTGGATTTTCGAAATATGTTGTTTTATACCGAATCCTTTATAGTGGAGAATGGGAAAACGTGCCTTAAATTATAACAGTGAAAAAATTTATGAGAATGTTAGAATTATGCTAAATGTCATATATTTTGGTTTTTTATATTGTATTGACCGTGATTCTTGTTTTGTCTTGCAGGGAGTAAGCTGCCTAAAAATCCCCGAGCGAAGATTTGAAGAGAATTATGTTCCTTAGATAGGCAGCTCTGAGGATTGTTTGTGGAAGCTGAATATATTTGCAATCAAATGATTCTTTTTCACCTTCCTTCCGAGCATGAAACAGGTAGGCCACAAAAACTTTCCAACCGTTCAAAATTTATATCAACAGGCGGTATAGTCAATGCTAGATGATACATGCTATACAACCTAGACTCACTTAATCGACGTGACAAGTTGTCCATACCACATCAGTTAGAAATTAACAAGAGGTCTCTTCATTGAGGTCTCCACGTGACCCATTGTACGTGACCAATTATCGATACACTGTGTTGACGAGGTGTCATGCCAAGATGCTTGGTTCTCCATGAAAAGGTTCAATTCCAGCTTTCATTTCATGCACTGAACCTAAAAACTGATCCAATATTCGATGTGAGGTGTTTATGCACTCGATTCAGGTGGCAATGTGTTCAGAAGATACCCAGGGAATAATATTTAAACTTAGCAGGAGGAATAGTATTTAAAATTTGTAGCGAGTGGGAAAACATGATGGTGATAATTATTCAATAAGAGCGACATTGTTGAGATTCACGCCAGCTGTTAAGGTCGACGAATCTCAAAAATGTCCCTATAAATAAATTCATAATATAATGCCTATCGACATAATTAAAATAAAAATTTTAAACAATTACATCTTATTAAAAATAATAATAATTTTTTTTCAATACAAACTCTCATACACATCCAACCCATTAATAATCCAAAAGTAGCTTATCCAAAATGTCAAAATATGTCCTTCAATGTTGAAAAACCTCCTTATTGCTAAACCTTTATAATAAGCTTGAGGTTGATGAACAATTTCATATCCTTTCCTTTTATTTAAATAATTTTATTTCACATAAATATAAATATATAAATTAAAATTTTATATTTTTATATAAATATAAATAAGATATAATTTTTAAATTATTACTTTTTATTAAAATTAAATAAGTAAAATTACAATGTTTTAAAATTTAACTTAAAATTTCAAATATATAAATTTAACATTATAACAAAATATACCGTCTTAAATACTTTAATTATATGGAACGAAGATTAAAAATGTTTTTTTTTTTAATATAAAATGTGATTTCATACATCAAAACACAACCAAAAGGATGAGTCACCTTGACATCCAAAACCATGCCCAGCGCAAAATAAACTTGCTGACCCAGATTTAAGAATGGCTCAAAACAAAGTCAAAAGCACAATGATGAAGAAAGACGCTACAGATTCTTTCTTGAAGTTGTCATAGAGACTCACGATATGATTTGGAATTAAGGAACCATGGCTTTGTCAATAAAATAATTACCACCATGGTTGTGAAAAAATAAGATCAGCCTCGTCCTTGTGTCCCAATAAACAATTTACTTATCCTTGTCTTTCGTGTTATACCGTGAAGCTATAACGATATCAGAAAAATGGTATACTCTCATATCCATTCAAAATTTCTGATATCTTTGGCTTTTTCGTCGTTATAAAAACGGTGATGTTATAACTGAAGCAATATTTTAGGCAATATGGTTTTGGTTTAAACTAATAATTTTAGATTTTTTAAATATAATATTAAATTATAAGTATGTTTTATTATTTAAATTATATACGTAAAATTAAGGGTTATCATATGATTTCTTTTTAATAATTTAATTATTGATAATTAAATAGAATATTAGATAGATATTAGGTAAAGGATATTGCAATTAAATTGATAAATAACTTAATATATAAATTTTTAAATATTTATAATAATAGATAATACAAATAATATTTAAAAAAAAATAAAAATAAAAATATATTTAACATTTATATTACTAATTTATTTATAATTATATAAATTATTTATAAAAGAAATGTATTTATTTTTATTATATTAATAGATATATTTATTTTGGAAAAATGCTTTTACAATTTTAATTTGGTAATTTTTGAATAAGATTTTTAGAATTATAATTTAATTATTGATAATTATTAGATGGATAGTAGATATTTAAATTCAATTGAATATTCTAGAATTTTCATGGTAGTATAGAGAAATCAAAAATTGAAATTTATCTCTAAAGCAGTTATGCCCTTCTACTTTTTTAAGTAAATTGGTTGATTAAAAAAGATGTCTTAGGAATAGGTGTCATATAGATTAGTTATAATTTTTTGGGTACATGATATTGATAAGTGATGGTATTGGAACATGGTATTGTAAGAATTTCCATGGTTAAAACTCTTGTTCCATGTTTTCTTAAATCTATATATGTTTTAATTTATTTATTAATTCATTTTGTTATTTAATATTAAAAATAATTAAAAATAAAGTTATAATTTAGTTAATTTGATGATTTTTTAATTTTAACAAAGTTAAATGTATCATGTTATAAGTGTTTTTATGTTTATGATGGATTGAAGTTTATTCTCATTTACCAATAATTTAATTGATATGGTTGAGTTAGTTTAATTAGAAAAACCATATATATTAAATCTATGACAAATGCTAATAGGAAACAACCCATAATAAATATAAAAACTCCACAATGAATATAAAAAATACTTCATCATAACAATTAACTAAATCAAAACTTTATTTAAAAAAATGATGATGATGATGATGATGTGTAATTGTCATTTCTCAAAATCTTGTTTCTGTGATCAAGGAGAAGGGAAATAAGAGCTCCAAGATAGTTATAGTTGGGTTGGCTTAATAATTCAAGAAGATTGGAGGTGTGGTTGATGATAGGCAATTGAGAGCGGTTGTGGGAAAGAGTAGCGCATTCTAAAAAGAAGTGTTTTTCATCTTCCACCTTCTTAGTATCACATTGTCGTCCCAGAGAGTCTTGGGAGTAGACCACTCACTTCGAAGCTTATGAAAATTATTTGTTCTTATCCTAGCGATGCTCATTTTCTTCTTAGTGCTGGTCAACAAAAAGAGATAATTCTCATTATCAAGGGTGGGTTTGATCACCTCCTTATAGTATCTTAGCTTACTTTTACCCTCTCGCTCCTTATCATTCCACATGTGTCCTTAAAATTGGAGTTAATAGTATCCTTATACTACTATTTCTTCCCATGATGATCTCCTCCTTAATCACCCAAAGGTTGAGCCAAGACTGGGCATCTTTATGCCACCCACCCTTGAGGCAAAGGTGGGGGTATTGACTAAAGTTAGAAGAAATCTTTGCGAGCCTCTTGGATTCCATGTTGTGAATCTTCTTCTTATACATGAGATATCTAAACTGTAACATACACACCATAACAAAATTACCCGCATAAAAAAAAATTTAAAAATAAATCACCGTGCAGTACTTGTGATCTGATATTCTGCCACCATATTCATTGTTTATTGGTTCCGGAAGTACCAATCAACATCCGAATTAAACAACAGTCATGATTATAATCTACTTGGCACATACATAACACAATCATTTATTCTTTGTAATATATCCTATCCGATTATTGAGAAGATTGCACTTTATATTATGGCTATAGTGTTTGTGTTGTAAACCTAAGTCTGATCGAATCCTATTATGGTATAACGCTATCACCCCAAGCGTACATGGTTTAATTGTATGGTTCATATCTGAATATTTTTGGGTTTCCGCATACGCGATGACACTTGCAACTTTTAATTGGCCAACACGTGGACCCTTCCACAGCGTTGATCCGACCTAAGCATCGGACGGTGGAGGTGATATTGGGATCCAAGATGACCTTGGTAACTAACGGTTTCTTTGTTCATTCTGCCTCTCGGCCGGAAGGCTCCGGAACTACTCCGCTAGGGTTAGCGCAACCCTCGCTGCGGCCATGGCAGCCTGTGGAGATTTGTCCTCCCTCGGTCCGGTCTTCCAACGCTTCTCCAGGTATTCATGCTCTTCGACAGTGGCTTTCACTTGTTTATCGTTACCCCTTTAGATGCGAGTTCATTTTTATGTTTATGCCTACAGGTTTTCTTCTCGGCTGCCTGTGGCTTCTCATGTTAAACTTGTTAAACTCTTCCGTTGTCTATCGTTTGCTGTTTATTGTCAGAGGTCTACTTATTTCAGTCTTTTCCTTCAGCGTGTGACTCATTCTTATGGTCCACAGGTGTTCATCATCTCCGGCTCGCTTCTGTTCGAGGGTTTCAGGTATGATTTTCCTTCGGCTATCATTATTTTACCGCAACTCCTCACTGCAGTACAACCCTAGCATTCTTCTCACTGTGTAATCTTTTGCTTGCGCCAGGTAATTTCTCCAGCTCTTCTTATCACGGGTTGCTCCTGCGTTTAAGCTACAACAGGATTCTTACCTGCGCCTCATTCACAGGTACCGGCTGTAGACTTGTTTGGGGGTTTCACGGTGCTCCGCCGTTCTGGAATATTTACTTGTTCTGATTTGTAAAAGGGGTGGCTGGGTTTTCGCCCTGGAATTGTTTACTCGTTCTCAGATAGTTGAGTCGTTTTGTTACAAGTTAATGTTAAATGTCTTCTAAACGAGTTAGACCGGTTAATCTATTATTCTGGCCTCCGGCCGTGAGATGTTCGACATGATAGACAGAGTCTTGTTATCAAACATTGTATAATTTTACTGCCGTTCGGGCCCTGCCTTCTTAAATGTATAAATGGGATTTGCTAATTTTGGGGTTTTGAAATGTTTAACTTGTCCATTCCTTATGATAGCTATGATTGGTAGAATTCTTGCTGTAAAATAGTTTGCCATGCGTTAATGGTGATACTTCTATTCATAACAGTTGCGTTTTCGATTAAATGGTTTCGACTGGTCGGCTAGCTTGTGACTCTTTGTTCTGGTCACAATTTTGAATGCATGCACTGTTAAAGTATCATAAATTATCTATTTTATTTCACATTACACTATTTGCTGCATTTGTAATAATATCGCTACCTGTTTCAGTTAATGTAAAATTCTGTGGTGATTTACACTCTGTCTCAGGAGTTTATGTTTGTTACAAGTTTCCTTCAATGATAATGTATTAAATTTCTGTTATCTGCTCTACTTCTTAAGGAGTGTACTGGGCATCCAAATTCCTGTTTTTCCTAGTTCTTGCTTTTGTATCTCCTATGGGTTCACTTACAGGTGACCGGACCACCTATTGTCCGAGTTTATCATAGGAGTGTAGACGACCTAACCAAGAACCGGGTTTATTCTGGTATTTGGTTTAACAGTCTGCCAGTAACTGTGTTCCTTCTCTGTTTAAAACAATTGTAACTTTACAGTGTTATAGCAATTTAGAACTAGATACAAAACCCTTATCTGGTTTACTACTGACTTGTCTTACCAGATTTTCACGGTTCCAGAACATAAGTTCAACTATAATTACAGCCTACTGCTTTCAAACCAGATAAACCTAAATAACAGATGTTCTTGACTGTAACAAACAGAATACCCTCTCAATGAATATAATACAAAAATCTATTTTAAACAGATAATCTTAACTTGTAAAATAACAGACTGTTCATCCTACAGGAACAAGAAATTCTGTTGCTTTTACTTATCTGAGTCTGTATATCCCTGATGGTACTCATTTCCTCCCGTCCACGAACTGGGCAATTACGTCCGCAGTTCTCCCTCGAGCTTATAGCCTGGGTCACGTTGAACACGATACTCTGGAGGAGAGTCCTCAGGACAGTCCGGTCCGGCTCTCCGACTCCAGTGAAAACAAGATACCTGGGGAGAACTCGGGACAGTCCGGTCCAGTCTCCAACCCAGGGGTTAATCTCTTCTAGAAAACCTTTTCCAGTTTTTAACAGAGTTCCTTTTTCTTCTTTTCTTACAGAACCCCCAATTCCCTTTGGAATTTCCTCTTTATTCCATAGTTTTCTCAGGTAACTGTAGAAACTGTTTTTTTTCAGTTCAACTGACTCCAGATTTACTTTTACCATCAATTTTTACTCATAAATAATTTCCACAAGTTAAATTTTTATTCAAATATCACAAATAGTTTTGTTCAAATATTTAATTAAACCATCCTTAATCACTAAAGTATAACCATTAGTCAACTGCTAATATGATGGTTACATAAACATAGTTGTACTTTCAAAGGGGAAAAGCTAGATTCTATCAAGAGGATAGGATAGGGAGTATGTTCCTTGATATTGAGGTTATATGTTATGAATTGTTTTTCAATAACAATAATTAATATAAAATTTAATTATGAATATTCACGACCACTTTATCATGGAGATTGTTAATTTGTAGATAGACTTTGTTATGTAAATACTATGGGTCAATGCCATACGTCAAAAAAACGATAATTCATTTTATTTGACACTTGTTCATATGACATTTGTTTTAATTAATGAATTTAATTAAAAGGAAAAAAAGAAAAACATAACTAATTTAGAAATAAATCTCAACCTTTGATTTGTGTATTGTAGAATATTATATGAAAGTTAAATCCATACCATCCACCAAATAATTATTGATAATTAAATTAAAATTGTGGAAGCCTATGTTTATAGGCATAATTATCAATAATTATTAAGTGGATGGTATATATTTAATCTCAACATAATATTTTAGAATGTTCATGGTAGTATACACAAACCAAAAGTTGACATTTATTAAATTGATTATTTAAAAACGATTTCATCTAAACAAATGTCATATGAAGTGAGTTATAGTGTTTTGGGCATGTGGTATTGATAACCCATGCTATTGGAATAAAGGCCAGTTATATATTAGGAATCTCTGTGGTAAAGTAGGGTAAATCTCCATGATTAAGAATCTTGTTCCATGTTTTCTTTTATGTATATTTGTTTAACTTATATGATAATTATTTTCATAATAAATGATAATAATAATAATTTAAAATAAAGTTATAACTTAGATTTTCTAAATTTTAGTTTTGATCCTATTATTCCTGATGCAAAACATCAACTATCAATTTGTTGGTTGACCACTAAAGTTTAACATTGGCCAATGCAACTTATAATATTTAACTTTGGAAAATAAACATTTATTTTTCATTTTTATTAAAAAATTAATTTTCAAACATTTTGATTGAACCATAACTTGGTGTCCTATTACATCCTTTGCACAAGATAATTCCACATGGATAATTGCCTCACATATTTTATGTCATAATTTATGGATATGAATTTTTATAATTTGCGTAATGAATTTTTATCCTTAATCTTTGAAAGAAGTAAATAACATATTTACTATCAATTACTTCCCACGGCAGTTTAAACAAGTCATTGTATAAAAAATGGATAGGAATAAGATGCAAATATATTTATTTACTAGGGCTTACTTCTCACTATATGTAGGAGTAAAACTATACATAGGTATATTTACTAGTGGTTACTACCCACCAAAATTTATGCATTTCCATGTGCTTGAGAAGGTAATTAATTTATTTGGCTCACATCTCAATTTACTAGTTCCTCCCAAAGAAAGTCTATAAGATTCTATTTGTCTATTAACCACTATCAATTTAGGTAACCTTCACAAATATAGGTTATAGATACACTAAGATACACTATAGCACTTGTTATAGATTGATGTCTATTCACATTTACCAACGATTTAATAATTGTGATAGTATATAACAATATCATTGAAATTTATGCACATTTAAACTAAAATTTTATAAATGGAATTAATATTTAAGTCAAAATTTTATAAATCAGCATAAACTACTATTTTATAAATAGAATTAATATTTAAATCAAAATTTTATAAATGAAATTACTAAGAAAAAAGAATATAAGTGTTCCTGAATACTCCAAATTGAATGGTTGAAAACTTTGAAAATTAAACACACATGAATAATTTTACTTTATATAACACAATCATTACTATAACATCTGAAAAATAATGGAATAAAACAAGTTTTGAATTACCATAACCCATTGAAGCATATTCCACTCAATTTAACCCCATCACAACATTATAATAACATATAATTCAAAGCAATCAAAGCATTTTATCGGCAAAATCAACCATAATTTTTTTAAAAATAAATTAGAAAAAGAAGAAAAAATAAATCTCCAAAATGACCCAGCTAAGTCCAATAAAACCATGGGCTTGATCTTTAACCATCATACGAAGACGCAAATCCCTTCCATGCTTTTCAAAAATCCAAAGAAACCATTTGTAAAAGCTGAAAATAAATTTAACTTAAATAAACGGGGCAATATATATTCACCAATAAATATTATACCTTTTTCAATTCAACACTAAACATATATTATCCAAATATTTATAACTCGATAAACTTGTAAATATTAATTACTTCAAAATCGGGGATATATTTATAATTCTATAAATTTGTAAATATTAATTACTCCACAATTACTGAAAGTATGGAATCTCAGCTTCATAAGTGTGCCATAGAGCAAGCCTTATTTTCCAGACTATCCAGTATACACTTGGACATATATTTTCCACCGTAGGATTAAAGAAAGTACACCATGGGTGAACTGTGACAGCTGTAGAAATTATATGCACTAAGCATGCATATGTCCAAGATCCACTTGATCTCACACTATTTAACTTTATGCAAGATATTGAATCTATTCCACTTGTTAATCTTTTGCGGAAAAATTAATTGCACACACATGTGAAGCAAAAACAAAAAATATTCAATCGCACATAAAAAAATTTTAATCGGGAAAGCCTGAAGCTGAAAACCCCAACTATATATTATGTAACATGGAGATCATATGAAAATCTCATACAAACATACAAAGCTTATCACAAGCTCTCAGTACAGTACAATCGTCATACACTAATCAGGCCCAATCTTGCAAATCCATGCACCGATCTATGCCACCTGCTAGGCTACCTCCACTGCGCAATCTCTGCTAAAGAATAGCTGTGAATGAATTTGAATCACTCCATACTTGAGTGTGCAATCCTCATTGGCATCTCCACTGAGTGTTGGATGCAATCAATGCATCACTATAGTCACAAGAGATAGTCTATCTTGCCCTTTCACCTATCTCTCCACTGGTCTCCACTGAAACTGCCATGCACTGTAGTTAACTGCTGTATTTTTCAGTTGATTAATGAGTTATTATTTGTGAATTAATTAACTAATTTATTCACTCCACTCTCACTAGTGTATCAATCAGTTAGACTAGATACAACTAGCTCAACTGAGTCTAACTGAGTTAAATTGAATACAACTCTATAACTACTTCTTCTAACTGTGTCATAACTCTGCCACTTGATTTCTAACTGATTCCTCCATGCAATCGCTCTAGTAAACCCTCAGGAATAGCGTAATTCCTTCTGTCAGCTGTTGTGCCACATCTGTGCACTGAACTGAAGTGCTCCAAGAGAATATGTTGTTGTTTAGAGTCTGATTATTATTAAGAGCTAATAATAATCGACATGCATCTATTTTTAGATTGACGATCTATAAATAGACTTCAACCAATATTTTAAAAATAGAATTTCATCTATTTTTCCAGCTTCATCAACCATCCACAAATAGCATCCCGCAACTTCTGAAATATGATCGACATGTCTAAAAATAGACATGCGCCAAAATAGCCTGCAGGCCCCCACTTAGTGAAGGCGACTCTTTTCACTAAGCTCATCATCTTGTTGAATCTCAACACTCCCTCTTAACAAGATAGGGATTATCCTTCACCCTGATCCTACATCTATGGTATTCAAATTTGCTCCTGGTGAGCACCTTCATAAGAATATCTGCATCCTAATCCTCTGTAGGAATGTATTGAAGCAACATGATCTTCGGCTGCACACAATCTCTGATATGATGATACCGGATATTAATATGTTTAGATCTATCATGAAACACAAGATTAACCGAGAGTTTAATGCAACTATGATTATCACAATGAATCCCCATGGGATCTAAATGTGAACGGAACAAACCAACTAGAATCTTCCTCATCCAGATAGCCTCACATGCAGCTAAACTTGCTGCCATGTATTATGCTTCTGCTGAACTGAGTGCCATGGATCTTTGTTTCCTGCTGTACCAAGAAACTATCAGTAGATCAGATACTGAAAACCCCTCCTGATGTGCTATTTCTTTCTTTTGGGCTTCCTGCACAATCTGCATCCGTGAAGCCATGCAACTTTACCTCATCCTTCTATCTATACCATAAACCATACTCAGATGTGCCCCTGAGATATCTCAGGATATGCTTGTCTGCCTTCCGAAAGAGCTTGGTAGGCTTAACCATCGCTTGTGAAAGCTGGTTCACCGCATAGCATATGTCCGGTCTTGTATTGACTAAATACATGAGCGAACCCACCAACTGTCAATAAACAGTGGCATCCACTACCTCTGCCGATGTAGCATTCTCTTTCTTCCAATTTCCTGGAAGAGTGTCGATAGGCTTGCATCTTTGCATGTGAAACTTCTCCAGTATCTCCCGGGCATACTTGCCTTGAGACACAAACAGTTCACCTTCCCACTACCATATTTCCAATCCAAGGAAATAATGAAGGAGGCCCAAATCCTTCATCTCAAACTCCTTTGCAAGATCAACCCTGCATGAGTGTATCAACTGCTCATCACCTGTTAGTATCAAATCATCAACATAGAGTACAATGATCAAAATCTTACCCTCAACCACAATCTGGTAGAGGTTTGCATCTGCCTCACTCTTGGTGAAGCCAAGTCTAGTGAAATAGTTTTCGATCCAAGTGTACCAAACATGGGGTGCTTGTTTCAGCCCATACAACACTCTTTTGAGTCTGCACACATGCGACTCACTGTTGAAGATCTTAAATCCTTCAGGTTGCTTAATGTACACCTCTTCCTCAATGATCCCATTAAGGAATGTAGTTTTCACATCCATCTGATGAATGTGCCAACCCATCTACGCTGAGAGAGCAAGGATGGTTCGTATAGAAGAATACCGTGAAATAGGTGCAAAGGTTTCTTCATAGTCAATCTCCTCAATCTGTGAGAATCACTGGGCAAAAAATCTTGCATTATAATTCTCGACGCTCCCATCAACAGCTTGCTTTACCATGTAGATCCATATTGATCCTACAACTGATTTCCCCACCGGCCTTGGAACAATCTCCCAAGCACTATTTTCAACAATGGAGTCATACTCCTCCACCATGGCATCTACCCATGTGGGATCCAGAGTTGCTTCTTCAAAAGAAGATGGCTCTGTCACAATACACTTGCTCATAAGAGCCATGTATCCAGTATATCAGTCAAGTGACTGTCTCTATCTACGTTGTGATGTAGGAACTCCTACATTCTGTGTCGCATCCACCTTTAGTCTCTCAGCTTCTGTGGTATGCTTTCTGCCTTGTCTGATGTTTGGTTCTGCATGAGTGGACTCCTCCACTCCATGAATCTCCTCCTGTGGTTGATCCACATGCAGAGGCTCATCTTTGGGAACAAGAAGTTCCTTCTCCACATGCAAGTGTAGCTCCCTCTCAAGCGGCAACTTCATGGCTTTCACATCTTTGAATTTTATATCCCATCGCATAACAGTCATCCGATTGTTTGTCAAATACACGCGATAGTTATGGGGTGTTTCTGTGTACCCCAAAAATATCCCAACTTCTGCAGTCAGCTCCAGCTTCTTCTTGGCGTCCTTCGTCACATGAATGTAAACAGGTGAGCCAAAAAATCTTCAAATGAGAAATATCAGGCTTCTTACCAGTAAAAGCTTCCTCGGGTGTATTCATGCCAAGTACTCTATGAGGACAACGGTTTTGCACATGAATCGCAGTGTTGCATGCTTCCGCCCACAAGTGCATCGGTAGGCCCTGATCATGCAGCATTGCTCGTGCAGCACCCATGATCGTTTTGCTTTTTCTCTCCGCGACCCCATTATACTGTGGGTTATGAGGTGCTATGAGTTCTCTTCGAATTCCTTCTTTGCTACAGAAGTCTTTGAATTCGCCAGAGATGTATTCACCACCATTATCGTTCCTTAGAGCTTTCACCTGCTTCCCCGACTCCTTCTCCACCAATGCCTTGAAATCACATAAATTTAAGAACATTTCACTCTTCTTCTACATGAAGAAGATCCAACATCTATGAGAATAGTCATCAAAAAATATCACATAATACCTGTGTTTCGTTGTTGAAGCAACCGAGAATGGTCCACACACGTCTGTGTTAATTCTCTCCAGGATCACCGAAGCACAGTTCTCCTTCTCATAAAAGGTGGTCTTCACAAACTTACCCATTGTACATCCTTTTCCCTGATCTAATTACGCAAGAGTACCCTTGGGAAGTCCAGTAGAAATTTGCTGCAAAACTTTCAAAGCGCCATGGTGAAGATGGTCCAATCTCCTGTGCCATAATTCACCGTCATCCTGGCTCACCACTTCTTCTGCTTTGCCTACCATTGCAGTGTAGCCATATACCTCTAGCTTGTAGAGGTTCTTAATTCGAACCCCTAACTTCTTGGTTTGAGCTATTGTTTTATGTCGAAGGAAGGCTTTTCCCTCACTGAAAACAACATCATAACCCCTGTCTTCCAGCATTGGGACTGAGACCAAGTTCTTCTTCAGACTTGGAACATGCATGACATTCTTCAACAAGAATGGATTACCGAACTCCCTCTCAAAGTTAATGGTCCCAATGCCAATCGCACTGTACCGACCATCGTTGCCCAGCTCTATATGCATCTGGAGGTCCTTCTCCTCCAAGTCACTAAACAACTCTTTGTCTCCCGTCATATGGAAAGATGCACCACTGTCAAGATACCACATCGATCCCATGCAGCTTGAAACCAAGCATGTGATCAAAGAAAAATCTAGCTCAAATTGTGAGGCTAAGCCCTCTTCAGCTACAGATCCAGCAACCTGCTTATTCTTCTTCTTCTGTGGACAGTTAGTGGCGAAATGTCCATGCTCGTGACAGTGAAAACACTTCACTTTGGACAAATCCTACTTCTTGCCTTTCGCACCAGATTTAGAAGGATTTTTCTTCCCCTTCCCTTTCCTTGCTTTGGAATCCAAAGTGAAATTATCTTCATCTTCATTCTTCGATGAAGATCCATCCTTGGTACCTCGCCTTATCTCCTCCTCCACAAGATCCGACCAAATTCGCTCCCATCCTGGCAGTTTCTCCCGTCCATTGACAGAGTCTTCGTAGCTATGCCAAATCTTTGGAAACCCAAGGAGAGCCAAGCTCACCAAGTCTTCTTCATCAATAGTAACCTCCACACTTCCCAGTTCATCCTTGCAGTGGGTATTTTGGAATACTGTGACTTTTCTCCATTTTTATTTTTCTGAGCTTGTCTTTAAGCGCCAACTTTCTCTAATCACTTTTGCTTTGGAAAAAATCTGTCAAAGCCTTCCACATTAAGAATGGAGTGGATTTCCCATGAAGTCTGGACACAATTTTTCCCTTCACACCTTCCAACAGAATCCTCCTCGTCTTTGCAGTCTTCTTTTGCCATGCATCAAGTAATGCAGCATCACTAGATCCCGGCTTAGGAACATCGCTATCGATGAACTCCGTCAGCCCATTATCCTCCAGCACCACCTCCATCCTGTGCTTCCATGCTATGTAATTTGAGCTCCCATCAAGGGCATACTCCAATCTCAACCCGTTGAAAGACATACTCCACCGGCACAAACTCACTTCACAATTGCAATCTTCAATCAACAATGCTTTGATACCATGTAGAAATTATATGCACTAAGCATGCATATGTCCAAGATCCACCTGATCTCACACTATTTAACTTTTTTCAAGATACTAAATCTATTCCACTTGTTAATCTTTTGTGGAAAAATTAATTGCAAACACATGTGAAGCATAAACAAAAAATATTCAATCGTACATAACACAGTTTTTAACCAGGAAAGCCTGAAGCTGAAAACCCCAAATATATATTATGTAACATGGAAATCATATGACAATCTCATATGTACATACAAAGCTTATCACAATCCTTCAGTACAGTACAATCGTCATACACTAATCAGGCCCAATCTTGCAAATCCATGCACCGATCTATGCCACCTGCTAGCCTGCCTCCACTGCACAATCTCTGCTGAAGAATAGCTCTGAATGAATTCGAATTACTCCATCCTTGACCAATCCTCATTGGGATCTCCATCATGTTGTAAGGAGCAAATGCATCACTAATAGTCACAACAGATAGTCTATCTTGCCCTTTCACCTATCTCTCCACTGGTCTCCACTGAAACTGCCATGCACTGTAGTTAACTGTTGTATTGTTTAGTTGATTAATGAGTTATTATTTGTGAATTAATTAACTAATTAATTCACTCCACTCTCACTAGTGTATCAATCAGTTAGACTAGATACAACTAGCTCAACTGAGTCTAACTGAGTTAAACTGAATACAACTCCATAACTACTTCTTCCAACTCTGTCATAACTCTGGCACTTGAGTTCTAACTGAGTCCTTCATGCAATAGCTCTAGTAAACCCTCAAGAATAGCGTAATTCCTTCTGTCAGCTGCTGTGCCACATCTATGCACTGAATTGAAGTGCTCCAAGAGAATAAGTTGCTATTTAGAGTCTGATTATTATTAAGAGCTAATAATAATCGACATGCATCTATTTTCAGATTGACGATCTATAAATAGACTTCGCCCAATATTCTAAAAATAGAATTTCATCTATTTTTCCAAATTGATCAAGCATCCACAAATAGCATCCTGTAACTTCTAAAATATGATCGACATATCTAAAAATAGACATAGTCTAAAAATATACTTGCGCCAAAAATAGCCTGCGGGCCCACTTAGTGAAGGTGACTCTTTTCACTTAGCTCATCATCTTGTTGAATCTCAGCAACAACTGGCTTAAGTGCTAACTAGTTGGTATGTTATTTATTTTTAAAGAAACTAAAAATTTATTTCTTTTGAGAAAATGATTACATGATGAACATGAGTTAATTATGGTTTTGTTAAATAAAATCTAATATGGAATAGTGGTTCCATAAAAAGTTAAAATACCGATGATAAAAGTATTCCAAGAACTAAGAGTGGTTGAACATAAAATAGTTAAGGAGACTTACCTTTCCTCTGGGGATACAAGTACACCTCAGTGAGGAAAAGGGGTTATGTTATGTGACTGAGGAGAGGAAGGAAGAGAGTGATGATTTCCTGAGCTGGTGGTGACCAGTGGAAACACTCAACGTTCTTGAATCCTGGAAAATAAGAGTACTTGACTTGGGGTCCTGAGGTCTCTTCCAGAATTTCTGTCAACCTACTCATCTCAGGTGTGGAGCACGGGGGGAGATGAGGACGTAATCACCTCTCTCATGGTAGGGAGGACATCATCAGCAAAGTCTGAAGCGAGATAAGTATACAAACTTATTTAATACATAAATGTTTAGACAGACTTATTTAATACAAACATGTTTTAGACATAATTATTTTAACATAGGAAATGTTTCTTGAAAATTATGGAATGAAGAATTTTATGCTGTGCATGTTAAGGATAAATTATATTTATCTTTCTTGTATTACATTCCAGACCTTACTGTGGACCTGATAAATGTATGTTGGTTGTGTAAAAAAATTACATATATATTGAAGTTATAGCCCGACTTATAATAAATTTAGTGTGAACTGTAACTACAGTACTAAATTAAATAAAGACAGAATTAAACAAATATAAAGACAAACCAGAAGAACTATTAGTTCAGGGTCCTAGGTCGAAACCCTAGACCCCAGAACTGGTTTTTATTTCATAAGCTATGATATACATAGACATCAAAGTTGTATAAAAGCTCCAAAATCTGAGATGGTCCAGACATCTCCATTTAACTAAAGAACTAGAAAAAAAGTAAAGAAATTGAAGGAAAATCCCTGCATAAATGGAATACATACATATTTAACTCTGAAGAGAGAGTTCACAACGAAACTCAGAAGTGATGCAGTCAATGCAAAGAATAATAGTTGCATGTGGAACTCCCTCTTTGTACATTTAAAATAGAGAAAACAACTAACTCTACGCTGGCAAGAAGGGTAACGAACTCTTCGAGCAAATATGAGTATTAATGAATAAAGACCAACAAAATATAGCGAATAACAATACTCATAAATCTTAACAAAACATAATTGTTCATTGTGGTATTTCTTCCATAGGAACAGCCATACATAAATAACAGTCAATAAATTTTTATCAATAATTCGAGAGTCAAACCATTAACTATAGAAAATATTTAAATAGTAATCAACTCTATCACAGTGGAATCTACCCTCTTGGGTAAAGCCAAGTACTCGACAGATAGTCAGGGTTAAAACCCTTAAAAAGAAATTACAAATGAGATTCAAGATTTGCACACAGTCAATCCTATACAAGGTAGAGCCCACGAACTCATAAGGAAATCAAACAAGTGACATTCCAATTCCTTAGAACTAAAACTCTTTAATTATACAACGCCACGAAGCACTACCATGCCAAATCTGAAGGGATTACACTGAGAGTTTAAGAAGTAAATGGAGAAGCTAGTACCTATTAAGGGATTGCCATATTGTAAATGAAAGCGAAATACATCCTTGGAAGGCAAACCATGCAAGTAAACCCTTTCCAATGGATTGAGTAGGTTACCTGCTTCTATAACAGAAAACCAAGTGTGAGAAAACCATTCTAATAGAAAAGCTGAAGCAGAAGATGCATGCAAGAGAAAAACCCATATGTTTTACTTGGTTGGGAAATTGATTCACAGGGTATGTCCATATTACTACCAGAGGAAATAGCAAGAGTGAGTCCTAAACTACAAAGCTATCATCCAAGAAGCTAGGCTAAGAAGCATCAAGCTTAAGGGCTGGGCTTGAAGGGCTTACTAATTGGGGGGAATGGAAATTTGTTCCTGAATATGACGGCGAAAGCCTTAGACTGGGCCAAAAATGGATATGGACTAACCCAACCGTAGAGTCGAATCCGGAGACCTGCAAGCACCTTCCAGTATTGTTAAAAATCAGGAGATTGCATAGAACTTAATAACCAAATAATAAAAAAAATATTATGCCATAAAAATCTAAGCTTCCGAAACTACTATAGTGGCTTCTCTTACTTGTAGAGATTCCATGGCAGCCAAAGCACACCGGAATCGAACACTAGACAAACATGAAAGAAAGCGGTGTGGTTGCAGAGGCGAACCTGTGTCGGAGTCAGAGAGAATGACAAATTCATTTAGGGTTGGCAGGGTCATTACCCTAAATGGGTACTGGGGGATCATGACCGTAGATCTTTGACCCTGAGATCCGACAGTGGACAGTGGAACAGGTGTCCGCTATTAACCCAAAATCCCATGCGAGAAGTACAATACATAAATCTCCCAATTAATGAATATCATACCACAAATGAATAAAAACTAGAGGGAAAATCATAAAAATCATTGTCGTGATTCCACCATGTCCCTTTAGAGGTTAAATATCTATGGTATGATTCCACTATAATAATTTCCAGCATGACTATTGCATAAATAAACCATAATAACTTGTATGTAAATGTGGTGAACGGTATAATAGTTTAGGCCCATAACATGTTTTATATAGTTTGAACGTATGATGTTCCACAGTTGTAAATGAGTAGTGGAAGTTTTATATAGTCAAGATGGAAAGAGGTGACACGCATAATCACCATAGCAAGTTAATTAACCATGGAATACATACATACATATATACATATACATATACATATACATATACATATACATATACATATACATATACATATATATATATATATATATATAGGATTAAGAATGTAAAAGTAATTTTTTTTTATGTTTGTACTGGTATGTACGTTACCTGATCAGTATATGCCCAGGCATATTTATTGCTGGATAGCCTAGGAAATAAGACTTGTCATGCCAAAAACGCACATCAGGATGAGGAAGTGGAGCATGCACATCATCTTTATCACCAACTGTGACTTGGATGTACAGGGTACTGTGTAAGGAGACATATATAACACTATTTTTGGTGGGGTTCAACCTCTGATTTGTTTGTCCAGCTTCTATGTTCTATCAACATCAAACATTATTGAAGTGGGACATCCAAAAGGTTGTATCTTAACTCTTCTACATTTTGAATTTTTTTGGGAAAATATTTTGGGATGGATAATTTTGTTCGTAAATTTTTGGGACTATATTTTTGGGATAATTTTGTCCGAAATTTGATAAAAATCCATTTGAATCACACATCACTATTGCATTTAATACCTCATAATTTTAGGTTAGAATCTCCAATCTTTCCTGATCATTAGGCCTTAACTTTATTTTGAGTAATATTTTTTTTTGATAAACTTATTTTTAATTTTCTAAAGATATGAAATGTTCAGTATGGCTGTTTATAATTATGTTGTTTTGAAAAGAAGAAAAAAAATATTGTGAGGAATACTGAATTATAAATATAATTTAAAAAAATATAAATTTTAATTGAATATAAATATTAGATGAAGTGAACTAATTTTATTTTTATATGACTATTAAGAACTATATTAAAAATGATGGAATTTATTCCATAACAATAATATTTCTTCTAAGAACAAGAGTTATTAAAATTTTATGAAGATTTGGATTGAGCACACACTATCTACCTAAATATTTACAAGAGAATTCCCCCATATAAAAATTTTGATTACACTCCAAATGAAAACGTTCCAAAAGACCCTTAAAATCCATATGTATTTGCATCTTATTCTTAACTTAATATCATTTTAACTTTGTGTGACTTATAATTATCCTTGGAGAGATGTTTTTCCTCTTTTTTCCCACTTGGATCCAACCCAAGTTTCTAATGAATCTAACTTATCGTCATTCTTTTATTGATCTCTACTAACAATTTCATTCTTTTGATCCAATGAGGGCTCCTCCACATCAAGTTGATCAGACCAAGGGGGAGATTTTTCGAACTTGTTTTTTGGGAGAAACACACTTAGGGGTATTGGAATTTGAGGAAAAAATATTTCTCTTCTCCAATAACAGATGTTCAACCCCAAAATACTTTTTTCAGGAAGAATTCTCTGAAGCAGCGGAAGAGTTACAATATTTCACTGAGATATCCGAAACCTTCACACCATTAACCATCTTTGCTTTATTTAATGTTTCATATCCTTTACCTTTAATAGAATTAACCATTTTCTTTGAGAAAAAATTATCCTTTTGAAGTTTGGACTCGTTTTCAAGATTGGGAGGAGGAACATCCTTAGAAATTGTATAATGATCCAAATTAGCGCGCTCCCACCATCTTGGTCTTCAACTAGCTTTATTTGCTTAGTTTTCCCAAATTTGGGACTTTTTTTGAGGGAGTGCCCAATATCATAACAATCTCTACAATGGAAAGAAAATTTTTCATATTCCAATTTTTACAACCATAAAAAAATTAGACATGTTCAATTAATTTCAGCAGGGAAACCTTTGGAAAAATCCATTTCCACACATATGAAGACATATGTGGGTTTCATGTATAATTTTGTGTCATTGCATTGGGAATAGAATCTGCCTAACGCATTACCAATTGTTTTCGAAGAAGGAAGATTCCACAAATGCAAAGGGAAGTTGGGAAGCCTTACCCAAACCAGAGTAGTAGAGATTGAAGCCATTAGAGAGTAAAAGAGGGGAACCATGGTTGTAGAAAAATCCCAACATTGCCCCAGAACCATAGACCATAATAAAAAATCAATTCTCTATCATCGACTTTTTCAAATACATCAATAGAAAAACATCTTTATTTAGGGTATATATTCAAATCATTAGATATTAAAGTCTTACATTGCTCATAAATCCAAGAGTGGAGATCAACAAGCCTCACCAAGAAGCTCTTAAACATGAAAATCAAACTAGCCTCCTTAAAAAATTTGGCCTCACTCATGGTTTCAACCACCAATGCAACTTCAATCAAAGGTGCTTCATGAACAAAGAATTTAGAAATAGAAGAAGCAAAACCTAATTTCAAAATATTGCAAAATGAATGAAGAACCGCATATTT
Source organism: Pinus albicaulis (assembly GCA_034641835.2). NCBI lineage: Eukaryota > Viridiplantae > Streptophyta > Pinopsida > Pinales > Pinaceae > Pinus > Pinus albicaulis. The sequence goes on along the minus strand of JAXQQM020066912.1, from coordinate 132,910 downwards.
AATGGAATCCACAGAAGCGTCACCAAGGAGATGATTCAAATATTAGCCCACCACGGAGGAAGCTAGGGGAAAAAAAAGGAAGAGGAAAAACACTTAGTATCGATAGATCCTAAGACTAGAAGTGGGACACATAAGAAGACATAGACACCATTTTAACCACCTTGAAATCCATTGTGAAAGGAGAGATTGACGTGACATTCGAAACATCGAAGGACGAATTACCCACTGCAGATAATGTTGAATCTTGAACAACAACAAAGAAATAATTGGAGGGAGTAGTGCCCATCAGAAGTGTTTGAAGCATAGGTGAAGAGACAATCAACAAGGGTTGGACCCTAACTTCCACAACAAAAGAATGCACATGAGTCATTCACAATAACCACTTTTATTTAAGTGAATATTAAGTATTACATTTTAAGTATTATTACTGGGGTGGCAAGCTTTGAAGTTGATGTGGTTGGGATTTTGTTCTTTTTTTGTCATTCCTTGCACATGCATTTCCCTAGATGAATGCTTAAGGAGCCTTGCTTCTCAATGTGGTAGGATAAATACCCTTAGATAACTTATTATATAAATGTTGGCCGCATCTATTCACTCCACACCATGCACTTGTTTTCAGGCTGAGGATTTTACTTTAGCGCTCTCATTAGTCACTTACTCTAACTCTTGTCTTTACCCACCATGTGTCTAGAATCTTGCCTAGTTTATGTGTGGGCGGTCTCCTATCTCTATCATTGGGTTTCCCCTAAATTCTATTGGATTTTCTGAAAGGGAGGCATGGTCCCTCGTTCCATGTTAGCTCAACCTAACTAGAAATTTGTAATTTCTTCCCTCTTACATGGCCACTACATGCAGCTCCCCTCTCACCTCAGTTTGATCTCTTGTGATTTTATAATTCTTCTAGTAGCCATGACATTCTAGATACTTTTTTTTGACATTCGAGTCAAGGTCATGGATCTTAAAGGGAATTTATAACATTCCCTAAAATAGATTCCTTAACCCATAACTTTCATGTGAGCACGCCATCACACATACAAGAGAAAATTCAATAAGTGGAAGAAAAAATCAGCCATGAATGATAGGTCACTCTGGATTTTGATGTCATGGTAGCCATTGCTCCTTAGGTTCTTAACACAAGAAATTCACATGCCCACAAAAACCATTACCTTCTTATTGTTGATTTACAGTGGCATGTTAAGTTGTTGTTTGAAAAAACCTCGATCAATAGAATAATAACCCATACAAACATTCTACACATGTTAGATGAATTATGAGATCGTATGCTTGACATGAAATCTCCACTGACTTGATTAGAGATAGGTTCTTCACCCACCTCTTTGATTTCCCCACCATGCAAGGTTGAGGAACAACCAATTAACATGAATAATTCTCTATTCTCATGATGTTATTGTTCGATGTAGTGTTCTCTTAGCTTTGGTTTCCCCAACCAACCCTTATGGCTATAGTTATGTTTTCCTTTATGTATATGCTTAATTTAATTTTCTTATTAGCACAAACTCCACAATTGAATAAAGGTGATATTTTTTCCTCTTTTTGTTGGTTTCCACCTATGTGGAGTACCAACTAGTTTTGGCCTCTGCTTTTCATGGAGACTTCTAAATTTTCAAGTGGTTGACTCTCCCCTTTACTACATCTAGTCTAGTATCCTAGGGTGGCATGATACAGAGTAATTTTCCAAGTTGATGTAAATATCTTCTATTGCAATAAAAAACAATTTAAAAAAGAAAAAATCAAATTTCAAAAGGATAAAAACCCAAAATGAATGTAAAATTATTTAAGAAAATATTTTTATAGTTGATACTTCCAATTATAAAAATTATTAGAATAACCAATCTAATTCATGAAAAAACTTAACATCAACATCAAATATCTAATGGATAGGATAAAATATGAATGCAAAGAGCTCACAACTTTTATAAATGATCCCTCCACTTCTTTGAGGTGAAAGGTAATGACCCCTCCACTCCTTGGGGGAGGGGTGAAAAGTCACTCCCAGGAGGATGAACTTTTCACAATTGAAAAGAGGTGTAATTTGATGTTTATTTTGATATATTTTCATTTTTTTAATTAAATTTTTTAACTGAATTTTAAAAAAATTAATAAATGAATAAAAGTTGTGGTTTAAATAATGGAATACAATATTTTATTAAATTGAAAAAATGTTTAATTAAATTCTTTTATTTTTAAATTTTATTTATTTATTTTTGAATTCTAAAAAACAATCTCTATTATCAAGTTAAATGATGAAATATACTTACTTTGAAAATATTTAAAATGAAATTAAATTAAAATATAAAATACTTACTTTGAAAATATTTAAAATGAAATTAAATTAAAATATAAAATACTTACTTTGAAAATATTTAAAATGAAATGAAATTAAAATATAAAATGAAATGAACAACCACTTGGGAATTAAATGGAAAAAACATATTTATTAATTTTTTTAAATAAAATATTAAAAAAAAAATTAAATTGAAACCTTCAATTTACAAAAATTAAAATATTGAATAATAAATTATATGTGAAATGGAATTCACTATATGTTCTCTAACCATATAGATAATAAAAAAATAATAATTCATCAAATTTTTGAGAAATTTAAAAAAATATTATTAAATTTGAGTTACTAAATTTACATTATCTTTCGAGTAATTATTTATAACATAATTTTTTTTTTAATAAAATAAGAATTAAAAAATATGATTAGACTTTTTCCATGAGAACTCTTTATTATAATAATGAGGAAAAATATAACATGATGTTAATGATGAGAATATTATTACAACAATCATTATTGTCTTATTAACCTACTTAAGATAATAACATTATCGTATTGTTATTAAAACCAAAAAAAAAAACTGAAAACAAAGAACACTCAACCAAATTGCAATGTAAAGTTCCATGTATTTGGGTTTCACAATCATGCATGTAAGTAACAATTTATATATAAAGAACAAAGGTTAGGTGTGGAACTATAGGTGAGATGGTTTATGAGCCTCCTTCAATTCTTCAAGAGTTCCAAGGGTAACAAGTTCAATAGACAAGTCAATGTAAATTTGGCACTGTACGTGTAACACCCATATTAATTTTTTATACTATTTTTAAATCATACATTTCATTTTTTAAGTAAAACAAGATTAATGAGTAATTTAATCGAGTTATGAATATGATTTATTTTCTTTTGAATAAAGAATTATTTTATGGTGTGGTTTCCTTAAAGTGATGGGTAAAAATTTCCAAGATTCCAAAGTAGTTAGACTAAAGCAGTTATAGAAAATTACCTTTTCCTTTGAGGATAAAAAGGAAATCCCAGAAAGGAAAAAGGGTTCTGTGTAATGAGAAGAGATAGCCAGAGGGCTATAAGGTGATAGTGGTCTAGAGCTAGTTGGAACTAGTCGAACTCTGCAACCTGACACTCGAGGAAAAGGCTGGACAAAAGACTTGAGGTCTTTCCCAAGTAGAACTGCTAATCAATCATACTCTGGTGAGGAGAATGGGGGGAGTTGAGGACATAATTTCCTCTCTCATGGTTGGGAGGCTACCATAAGCTTTTCTTAACTAAGATAAGTATTATAAACCTAGAACAGGGAAAAAAGAAAGGTTTAATATGATAATATTAAAAATGTTTATCTCTGTAAATTGTAAATATTGATTGCAGTAGATTGGAAACTGTACTTTTTCTACAGAACTGCTAAATACATTGAAGATGGCAAAGATATGTTTTATTTTAATTCCAAAGTGACTGTAAATTTCATAGAATGCTTCATGTTGTTTATATATTGAATGAAAAAAAATACATGCGTAGAGAAATTCTAAGAAAATATGGTTAAAACTTATGCCAGTAAAGAATAGCAGGTTTGAATCTGTATAAAACTAAAAAATTCTCTAAAATACTTGAGGTCGTAGGTTGAAAGGGACAGTTAGTCCATCCGTGGGGGGAGACCCCAGATTAGACAGTCTGTATTATAAAGATACATGCAAAAGCATACAGGGACTATGGGTTGGATAATTAAAAACCCATTCTGAACAATGTTTCGATCATCTATAGTAGCATAACTGGAAGGAATACTATTATCTAAGAGAAATTGAGCTTTAAAGTAGTCAAACTTGGTGCTACTACTACTGAGTATAAAAACAAACATAATTAAACAAATATAGGAGCATGTTTATGATTATATAGTAACAAAGTTAATAATATTCAGAGTAGATAACAGACCAATGCAACGAAAGACATATAAACATAGAAACCCTCAGAAATAGGTAAACCATATGTCCAATACCTTGTATATATAAAATGATCACTTACACTGAAAAGAGAATAGGATCGAGTGTGAGCGCATTGCCTGGGTGATTGTAGTAAACCTACATAAGTAAATTGAAGGTATTATAAATAACAGAGGGAACAATCCATATACGAGCTAGCTAAACACTAAGATTAAACCCTGCATGTATATAATGAAAACCAAAAGGAAAAACTTGAATTGAAACTAAAATAATGATAGATGCGAATGAGTAAATATATTTTCTTAACAAAGAGACTTCTTTGATGAAAACACAAATCTGGAATAAATATAAAAGTATTTATTTACACTAAAAACTTGTCAAGCTCTGAGTCGAATGGAAGAGAGCCCATGTAAACACTTTCATCACAATTTAAATAAAAATAAATAGTAACAGAGTCTCACGGTCCTTAAACAAAGAATATCCAAAGGAAATAGCTCTTACAACAAGAAAAATCAACGGTTACAACTGACAGTATGTCTAAAAAGGGCCGATTTTACATTCACGGTGGGAAGAGCCTTAATGGATTCAGGAAAATTTAGCTGAAATATTACATTTAAACACTCAAGCAGAGCATAGTCCTATTTAGGACTGGAATATGAAACATCTTGAAGAAGGCACCTCTATAGGTTCAAAAAATACCTAAAAGAGGAAAGGACAAATTGTCATTAGCCGAGGTAGGGTGCCAAACATTAACATGCTTGTTGGCGAGATTGGCATCTAGAAATTACCTGCAAGACATGATACAAGAAGTTAGAATACCTGGGGTTTGGCTTGATTATTAAACCATACATTAATCGTGAACATGGAAGCATAAATAAGAACAATACCTTAGAGATGCAAAATTGTTCGAATTAGAAGACCTGAACCAAAAAATCATTAACCAATCTGTGAGAAAAATGTTGTGGATTAAACTAAAGAATTGAAGGTCAATAACCAAAGAGTGAAGATGATAATCCTGGTTCCTTCTTACCTTTCTTGGTCATGACGTCGATGGGAAGCTGTTCTCTATGGTAACTAAGCTCGGAATAACCGAAATGTAAAAACCCCATGAAGACCTGAAGCAGTAAACTAGAATTACAAACCCTGTGCCAAACTCGTAAGACTGCAAAAGGGATGTAAAGACTCCTTTTAATCCAATAATCATGACCCACAGTGGTAAGAAAACAAGATTAAACAACAAAATAACCTTACATGTCTTCGGGCCGAGACAAAAGATGGAGAGATAATTCTGTGTGAACAGTTGCAGAGGTCGAGCTTCTCTCATAGCGGCGTCAAATGAAGGAGTGGTTAGGGTTTGTGGGGAAAGAGTTTTACCCTACCTACCCCGGATAAGATCACAACCATAGATCAAGAAATCACACAGGTGGTGTAGATCATTCCAAGTGTCAAGCAAATTCAATTGATAGAATAAACGAAGCCACAGAGATATGCGGGATAAACCAAGTACTAACTTTAAATAATGTGCCATTATATAGATACAGAGATAAATAAACACAGAATCCAAAAAAATTAATCTCCGCCCAAAGTCATAGCTTGTAAAATGTGTTGGATAACACGAGTTTAAATTACAAGTATATCATGCACTAAATGATAAAGTCTCCGTATGAGGCAAGCGTTAGCGATAATGCAATAAACTATATAGTATTAAAATAATCATTAAATATTGTTAGGATTACATTATACATATAGGTAAAAAAAAAATTATCCTTGATATGTTAGATGTTATAGGTGGTATCAAAGCAACGTTCACACGTTGGGACCTAGATGGGCCACATAAATAACATTGGGTGTGTGTAAAATTATGCACAGAAAATAGGAAGAAGGGGTTGATAGATACAATGTGGAGGGGGTCCGTATATCAAGCTCCCAAAGCTATAGGGGAATCTCACCCACAACCTAACCTAGATATGAACCCAGAAATGTGGGTGCAGTTGAGCGTGGATCAACATCAAAAAACCAGCGGACTACTCGAGGAACAAAAATGAAAAACCAGTAGACTTTTGGATACGGTGCAATAGTTGTAGGAAGAGATGGTTCGAGTAAGAAGTGATAATGAGAGGTTAAGAACATTAGAGGATTCTTAAAAGCCTCTAAGATAGGCAGAATCAAGAGAGAGCCCAACCAAGCCCAGAGAGGGATACTCGAGAAGAAAGTGAACAATGACAATAGTCTAATGATAAGCCGGAAGGAAGCCATACCCAGCAAAGTAATAATAACAAGACTTATAACAAAGTATAGTCGGGAAATGTTTCGAATCAATAGGAGATGAAAAAACAGAAAGTAGAGTTGCAAGGTGAATTTCAGAAAATTAAACCTCCTACATTCAATGAAGAGGACGAATTGGTAGCAGAGGCATGGATAATTAACATGAACAAATATTTTGAAGTTTATGAATATAGAAGCAAACTCAAAGCTCACTTGGATATTTACCAACTGTGGGAAAAAGCCACATTATGGTGGGAGGAAGTTAAAAATGTGTGATGAATTAAGGACCAAAATGTTACATCGAACGAGTTCCACTTGTATTTCAAAGATAAATACCTAACATAGTGCCTTTATGATGAAAAATATCAAGAATTCCATGATTTAAGTTTGGGACAACCGTCTATGGGCAAGTTCATAACCAAATTTACCTCCTTATTAAGGTAGCTACCGTACCTGAGAGATGAAAAGGCAAAATTACAATGATTCTTGAGTAGCTTAGTTGCTGACATGAAGGAGAGGATCGAATTTGTGAATCCAAAGACTATGGACGAGGTAATTTGAAAGTCACGAATATGCAATCAGTAGTCAAAGGTAAAAGGAGAAGTTGGTAGGAATTGGCTGCCAAAGAAAGGGCATAAAAGTACTTCAAATTTTAAAGGTAGCAAATCTAGAAATTATAAAAATGCTGCAAGAAACTCAACAAATATAAAATATGGAAGAAACCAGAAAAAACTCAAATGGCCAACAAACGAATGACCCACTAAAGCATATAGTAGACCAAATCATAGGAAGATCTATAAACCACCACTATAGTGCTGGGGATGCGGTGAGGCACATTATTATAAGAAATTTCCTCATCATGGGAGAAGAGAAACATCAACAAATATGTAAGATGCATCTATGGTGGGGTATGTTGCATGAAACATACCAAGAACCAATGCAGCACTAGAGGATCAACAAGAAAATTACCAGTCGACCATGATAGAACTCGAAGGTAAGTTATACTCCAAAACTATTTCTATTTTGGCTGATCCTGGTGCTTGTTGAAGCTATGTAAATCCTCAAATAGTTGAAAAGTGTGACTTGCAGAACTAGAAATTTAAAAATCTCTGGCTGGTAGAATTGGCCATTGGGGCAAAGAGAAGAGTTAACGCCAAAGTCTCAAATTGTCCCCTAGAAATTGGAAATCAACATATAAAGGTTGAACTAAATATTCTACTTTTTGGATCCAATGATATACTACTCGTAATGGAATGGTTGGAATTGCATTGGTCACTAGTAGACTATAAAGAGAAAATCATACATTTCAAGGTTGAATATGGAACTCGGTAGGAGTTCCAAGGAATTAATAAACCACTTCAATTCCACCCCATCACTGCATCTCAGCTGGGTAAATGCATTAGAAAATGATGTCAAATTTATGCTATTCAAGTGGGATTCGCCAATTCTAAAAATAAGACCCCGATGCTGGAAAATATACCAATGGTATAAGGCTTTATGGATGTGTTTCCGGAAAACATACCAGGACTACCTCCAAAGTGGGATATCGATTTCACCATCAAATTAATGCCTGGGACAACACTAGTGTCACAAGCACCATATTGAATGAGTGTACCTGAACTGACTGGGTTGAAAATGAAACTACAAGAATTGTTGGACAAGGGATATATTCGTCCTAGTGTGTCTCCCTGGGGGCACCAGTATTGCTCATGAAAAATAAGGATGGAATGATGTGAATGTGTATGGATTACAGGAAGATTAAGAAATTGACTGTTAAGAACAAGTACCCACTTCCATGAATAGATGATATTTTCGATCAAGTAAAGGGGGCGACTGTATTTTTGAAAATATATTTAAGATCTAGATATCACCAAATACAGATAAAGGATGAGGACATATGTAAAACAACATTACATACCTGATATGGGCACTACGATTTTGTGGTGTTACTGTTTGGATTAACAAACACACCAACATCTTTCATGAGTTTGATGCATGGAATTTTTCATCCATTTTTGGATAAGTTTGTTCTGATCTTCATTGATGATATATTAATCTACTCAAAGAACATGGAGGAGCATAAGGAACATTTATGACTAGTATTAAAAATTTTGAGGGATCATCGACTCTATGCCAAATTCAATAAGTGTGATTTTTATATAGAACATATCCAATATTTAGGCCATGTTATTTCTGCTGAAAGTATAACAGTAGATCCTAAGAAAACAAAAATTATTATGGAATGGAGGGTACCCAAAAACGTAGAAGACATACATTATTTTATGGGATTGGCTGGTTATTACCAGCGTTTTATCAAGGTACTATCTAAAATTTCTTTTCCTATTACATCCTTGCAACGAAAAGAGAAAATTTTTAAATGGACCAATGAATGTCGGGCTAGCTTTGAACGGTTAAAAAAATTACTGACTACAACTCCCATATTAAAGGTAGTTGACTCAAACAAGGAGTTTGAGGTTTGCATCGATGCTTGCAAGGAAGGAGTGGGAGTAGTGTTGTCGCAGCAGAAAAGTCATTGCATATGAATCCAGGAAGCTGAAATATCATGAATAGCGATATTCTGCTTATGATTTAGAGATGACCATGATAGTACATGCACTCAACGTATGGAGGCACTACTTGTTGGGAAAAAAATTTGTGTTGAAAACAGACAATAGCAGCTTGACTAGTTAGTTCAAACAAGCTAATTTGAATGCCTGCCAAACAAGGTGGAATGCATTCCTGAGTGATTTTGATTGTGAGATTCAACATGTTAAAGGTAAGGAAAACCATGTTGTCGATGCATTAAGTATGAAATTACATTATGTTTATGAAATCTACTTTAACCGTGTGGAATTTAAGTTCGAGGAGTAGGTGAAGGAGGCAGCGAAAAAAGATCCTGAATATCAATTTTTATGGCAACAAACACAAGAAGAAGAAAATCAGAGAAAATAATCAAATTAGAAGATCAATAATGAACAACTCTTGATTTTTTGGGGAAGGATATACATTGCTAACCAAATGAGCTTAAAAGAGTTGATCCTGGATGAGTATCACCGAAGCTCTTATTCTGGACACCTTGGTTACCAGAAAATGCTAGCAATAATTCAGAAATCTTATTTTTGGCGTGGAATGCATAAATATATTGTTGAATACTTGACTAAATGTCTGTAATGTCAACATGTCAAGATGGAACATCAACACCCAGCAGGTTTGTTGTAGCCTAAACCTCTACCAAAATGGATATGGAAATTCATATTACTGGATTTTATTACAGTCTTACCAAGATCGAAGAAACACAATCACTTTATAATGGTGGTCATTGATCGGCTGAGCAAAGTAGCTCACTTTATTCTAGTATAGTCCAATTACAAAACCATGCAAATTACTGACATCTTCATGAGGGAAGTGTTTAGATTGCGTGGCATTTTGAAAAAATTCATCTAAGATCGAGATGTAGAGTTAAACTTAGCCTTTTGGAAGGAACTGTTCACCGGTTTAGGCACACAAATCCAATTTAGCACAACATACCACCCAGAGACAGATGGACAGACTGAGTGGGTGAATCAAATCTTAGAATACATTCTACGCATGTACGTGATGAAGAAACCCAAGAAGTGTGAAGATTATTTTCATTTAGTATAATTTTCCTAGAACAATGGATATCAGGAATCCCTTAAGATGAGTCTCTTTGAGGCATTATACGGAAGGCAATGTTGAACACCCACCAATTCCAGCAGTCGAGAAACAAAACTAATTCTTGGACCGGAAATGTTGGCTGAAATGGAGCAATAAGTAAAGACGATCAGACAAAATATAAAAGCTACTCAGGATAGGAATAAGGTATATATGGATCGAAAGAGGAAATATCGGGAATTTGAGGTAGGTGATGATATGTATCTGAGAATTAGACGTAATAAGAGCACCTTAAGGTGGACTACCTGTGCCAAGTTGGCTCCCCAGTTCTATGGAACTTTCAAAATTTGGAAAAAGTGCGACCGGTGGCCTATCAGTTAGCTTTACTGGGTCACATACGAGTGCACAATGTGTTTCATGTATCTATATTGAAATGATATGTGCATGATCCAAAGCATGTAATACATTGGAAAAACATACAGGTAGGAATAAATTGGATACTAGGATCTCTAACGGGAGATAAATATTCTATTAATTAATTAAATCTTTGCTGGTTGTAGCTCGAACTGGATGAAAAATTTCTAGTAGAGCCTCAACGTATTCTTGAGTAGAGAGAAATAACGCTCCAGAGGCAAGCCATCACCCAAGTTAAAGTGCAATTGAAGCACTTTGGCCTGGAGGAGGCTACTTGGGAAGATGAAGGATTTGTATGAGAATATTATCCGAAACTATTTACTGGCATGGGGTAGAACATCAAGGATGATGTTTACCTCAAGTGGGGGAATATGTAACACCTGGATTAATTTATTAAACTATTTTTAAATCATACATTTGACTTTTTATGTAAAAAAAAATAACGAGTAAGCTAATCAAGTGATGAACATGATTTATTTTCTTTTGAATAAATAATTTTTTATGGTGTGGTTTCCATAAAATGATGGGTAAAAATTTCCAATATTCCAGAGTAGTTAGACTAAAGTAGTTATAGACAATTACCTTTTCCTCTAAGGAGAAAAGGGAAATCCCAGAGAAGAAAAGGGGTTCTCTATAATGAGAAGAGATAGCCAGAGCGCTATAAGGTGAGAGTGGTCCAGAGTGGGTTGGAACTAGTGGAACTCCGCAACCTGACACTAGAGGAAAAGGCTGGACATAAGTCTTGAGGTCTTTCCCCAGTGAGGAGCACGGGGGGAGTTGAGGACATAATTTCCTCTCTCATGGTTGGGAGGCAACCATCAGTTTTATTTAACTGAGACACGTATTATAAACCCAGAATAGGGATAAAAGAAAATGTTTAATATGATACTATTAAAAACGTATATCTCTCTAAACTATAAATATTGATCACAGTAGATTAGCAACTGTATTTTTTTTCTACATAACTACTAAATATATTGAATATGGCAGATGGATATTTTAATTTAATTTCATAGTGGTCGTACATTTCATAGAATGCTTTATGTTGTTTATATAATGAAAGAAAAATAAATACATGCGTAGAGAAATTCAAAGAAAGTATAGTTAACATTTCTGTGAGTAAAGAATAACAGGTTTGAATCTATAGAAAACTAACGAATTCTCTAGAATATTTGAGGTCGCGAATGAAAGGGACAGTTAGTCCATCTGGGGGGGAAAGACCCCAATTTAGACAACTTGTGTTATAAAGATACAGGAAAAAGCATGCATGGACTATGGTTTGGAGAATTAAAAACCCATTCTGAACAATGGTATGGTCATCTGTAGTACCATAACTCGAAGGAATACTATTCTTAAAAATTAATTGAACTTTAAAGTAGTCAGTCTTGATGCTACTATTGCTAAGTATAAAAGTAAACATAATTAAACAAATATAGGAGCATGTTTATGATTCTATAGTTACACAGTTAACAATATTCACAATAGATACCAGACCAATGCAATGAAAGACACATAAATACAGAAACCCTCAAAAAGAGGTAAACCATATGTCCTATACCTTGTATATATAAACTGATCATTTACACTGAAAAGAGAACATGCCCGAGTGCAAGCGCACTGCCTGGGTGACTGTAGTAAACCTAGATAAATAAACTGAAGGTATTATAAATAATAGAAGGACCAATCCATATACGAGCTAGCTAAACATTGAGATTAAACCCTTCAAGTATAGAATGAAAACCGAAAGGAAAAACTTGAATGGAATTCGAATAACGATATATGCGAATGAGCAAATTATTTTCTTAACAAAGAGACTTATTTGATGAAAACCCAAATATGGAATAAATATAAAATTATTGATTTACACTACAAAATTGTCAAGCTCTGAGTCAGATGGAAGAGAGCCTGAGTAAAAACTATAATCACAATTTAAATAAAATGAAATAGTAACAGAGTCTCACGGTCCTTAACCAGACAATATCCAAAGGAACTAGCTCTTACAACAAGAAAAAACAATTGTAACCACTGAAATTATGTCTAACGAGGGCCAATTTTACATTCACGGTGGGAGGAGCCTTAGTGGCTTCATGAAAATTTAGGCGAAATATTACATTTAAACACTCAAGCAGAGGGATGTCCTATTTAGGAATGGAATATGAAACATCTCGAAGAAGACCCCTCTATAGGTTCCATAAATACTTGGAAGAGGAAGCGCTGAATGATCGTTAACCGAGGTAGGATGCCAAACATTAACATGCTTGTTGGGGAGATTGAGGTCTCGAAATTACCTGCAAAACAAGATGAAACAATAAAAAAAATACCTTACAGATGCAACAAGGTTCGAATTAGAAGACCTAAGTGAGAAAATCATTAACCAAAATGTGAGAAAAAGGCTATGGATTAAACTAAAGCATTGAAGGTCAATAACCAGAGAGTGAAGGTGAGAATCTTGGTTCATTCTTACCTTTCTTAGTCATGTCGTTGATGGGAATTTGTTCTCCTATACGGTAATTAATTCCAGAATAACTGAAATATAAAAACCCCGTGAAAACCTGAAGCAGTAAATCCGAATTACAAACCCTGCGCCAAACTCATAAGACTACAAAAGGGATGTAAAGACATTTTAATCCAACAATCATGACCCATGGCGGTAAGAAAAAAAGATTAAACAACAAAAAAACCTTACCTGTCTTCAGGCCGAGACAAAAGATGGAGAAATCATTCTGTGAATATTTGCAAGGCTAGAGCTACTCTCAGAGCAACACTATCCAGAATAAGATCACAACCGTAGATCAAGAAATCGCATAGACGGTGTAGATCATCCAAAGTGTTAAGCAAATTAAATTGACAACATAAACAAATCCATAGAGATATGCGGGTATTAATAAACCAAGTACCATGGTAAAATAATGCGTCATTATAAACAAATAATCTCCGCCGAAAGTCAAAGCATATAAAAGGTGTTGGATAACATGCGTTTAAATTACAAGCCTATCACGTGCTTAATGATAAAGTCTCAGTATGATGCAGGCGTTAGCCATATAGGCAAAAAAAAATTATCCTTGATATGTTAGATGTTACAGTACCATTTCTAAATAGATTAGAAAAATATGTGTAGTGTTTAAAGAAAAATGCACAAAATTTAGTATTACATACATAATGTTACTCAAACTAGATTATATAACAATTTTTTAAAAATAAATTTAAATTAAATTTAACTTTTTTAATATAAATTTAAGCTATATATCTATATATATATATATATATATATATATATATATATAATTTTACTTAATTACATTTTAAATATATATGATAGAAATAAAAATATCATACTATATATATTTAAAAAAAAAACACATTTTTCTTTTTAATATTTTAAAATCAGGTTAATTAAAAACAAAATTAAAATCATAAATATATCATAAAAATATTTACAAAATTAAACTCATGTAGCTTATAGGGCGTTAGTCGTTAGGATCTCCTGGGCAATAATTTGCAAAGAGAGAATCTTCATGACATAGTCTAGTTTGAGTTCATGAAATTGAAGGGTGTGCACTGTGTAACCAGCAGTTGAAGACACTTAATGTGCGGAATGAATGTGGGTGGCCACAACCTTAGGGTTTTCACTATTATTAATAAAATGGATCGAACTTCAACGAGTTTTTCCCAATCTTAAATCAGGTTCAGGCATCAAGAACAATGTTCGCTGAAAACGGTAACTCTGTATCTATATATATATATAATTCTTTGTTTCTTCGCTGAAAACGGTAACTCTGTATCTATATATATATAATTCTTTGTTTCTTTTCATTTTAAATCAATGTGATTTAAAAATTGATATAAAAAAAAAAAAAAAAAAAACAGTAATTAAAAATATTAATTACTATTACTAAATAAAATTTTTGTTTGAGGGTATTTGTGATCTTGTTTATGGAGAGGAGGATAAGCCGCCTGAAACCCCTATAAGTTTACTAGTATAAGTATAAGAAAAACTACTGGAATAAATTAAGATGATAATAATAATAATAATAATTAATCAAATAGATATACTAATTTTTATAAAATTAATATTTGTGTTTAAGTTAATTGGTGTAACTATTTCAAAGTTTGCCAAGTTTTTTTTTTTTTTTTTTTAATGTTAATGGACATGATTATAATGTTTAATAACTAGCACAAGCACATTAATAAAGGTGGTTGATAAATGTGGATAGGATTATATCAACCAGATTTATAAATACACATCAATACACATTTATATTTATATACATTTATATGAACTTTCATCATTAAAAGAGAAGATCCACCTAAAATTGTCATTCACTTTCATCATCAGAAGGAGAGGAAATAACATAATTTTCCAAAGCCATTGGCAACCTTGTTATTTTCGTGTCTACCTTCTCCATTATTTCAACTATAAAATATCAACTCATGTTGTCTGTCAGCTCTTTCAGTCGGCACCTTGCCCATTAGAGTTTTCATGTGTCAATGTAGGTTAACTTTCTACATATAGGATAAGGTGGGAACCTAGTTGAGCTCCCTACATAAAATTATAACTCTTGAAACCTTGGTGAATCAAGAGAATGCCAAACTATACCAAATAAAAAACACAACCAACATGACACCCACTCTATAAGAAATCTCAATATAAAAATAAATAATAAATATGTCTTATGCCACGAAAAAACGACCCCCGAAAAATATATGATAACACTAAGTATAAGTAAAACAAAATATAACAAATATAAAAAGAGTTATTATATTAAAAATCCTGGAACATTCGATTAATTAAAATGATCATCTTCATGATCATGGGAATAGAATAGACAATGAGAGGGTGTTTTGTTAAGGCCCTTTGTGGTGAAAAGGTACCGATTCAAAACCCAACGGGTTAAAATCTAGCCATGTTAAGGGTTCTAGCCATGTTAAGGGTTGGTTTGGCTCAGGCCAATGGTGATCCTAGGTGATTTTGAAGTCTTAGAAGCCCTTATATCCTGGTTACTCAAGTTAATGTTGGCCATCTCAAGATTCACAAAACCTAACAAACTAAAATTGTTAATTATGACTTTCCATTGGACACATTGACCCATTATCCTAAAAAATGCACTCTACTCTCCTTGTACAATATCTCCTCCCTATATTCTCTTTAATGTATCTTTCCCGGGTATGCTAGTTTACTCATGAGAGTGGCATCTTTTTTGGTGAAGTTGAATCGTGGGTTTAAGAAATTAAATTCAATAACGTTTTGTATTGAAGTAAGGTTAATTGTATCTAGATTCATCAATGTAATGGCCATGATGAAAATGTTTGTGCATTTTGTTTTCATCCATATATAAAAATAAAAGAGGGTGTACAGACGGTGTAAATTTAACCCACTTTCATTATATCTTGAAACTTTCATACCTCCTTTTTATGGTGTAAATATGTTTGGTATTTGGTGTTGTCTTTCTCTTGATATCAATTTTAAAAAAATAATAGACAACTTTTATTTTTGCAAGCCCAGAATATTATTTAGAAAAAGAAAGAAACAAAGAACTAATTTAAGAGGATAAGAGTTTTTAAAAAAATAATAGACCACTTTTATTTTTGCAAGCCCAGAATATTATTTAGAAAAAGAAAGAAACAAAGAACTAATTTAAGAGGATAAGAGTTTTTGCAATCCTAAAATATTCTTTAGAAAATTAAAAATGAAAAGAAAGAACTAACTTTACAATCATTCACTTTTATAAATTTATAGATATAGGATTTTAATGTATGGATATATAGTTAATTTTTAAAAATTATCTTGATATGAAATATTTTTTCACTTTTAAAATTTAAAAGAACAAGAAAATGAAAAATATATTTTTACACCTAAGTGTTTTTCTTTGAAAACAACTCTTCTAGCTGCCACTGTGTCCATGTGTGAGCCATTGTCAAATGTTAAACTATTGAAATGTTGTAGGCCATTAGATCCACAAGTAAATATTTTTATATATATATTTTTTTAATGTTAGTTTTTTTTCTTTTAAATAAGTTAGATTGAATTTAGGTTTTGGTGAGACTATGTCAAATTACAAAAAAATAAAAAATAAAAGTAAATTAAACAAAAAGATTGATGTAATGTAATGAACATTTTAACTAGGTCAAAATACAATAAAAAATAAAAATAATAAAATATAATATAATATACTATAAAAGCAACCCATGGTATTGACGCATGGTATTCATGTGGAATGTAGTTTATTTAATATGGGAATTAAGATGGCCTAGATCAATCTTAACTATGGATCTACCAACAGCCAAGAAGAATCAAATGTCTTGATATGCAAACCTCTTTTAGAGTGAAAAGATAATTGATCCCTCTGATAAATAATATAGATCTAAACTAATTATTTAATTTCTAACCATTATTCTTTTAAAATTTTACTTAATAAAATGTATCTAAATTTCCATACATCCAAATATACATACTTTTTCTTGTTCTATATTATTTTTGTTACAACTATTTTATTATTCCAAAAATACATCATTTTTTTGTTATATATTATTTATGTTACGACTATTATTATTCATGAGTAGTATTTCTTAATATATAAAAAATTAAATTAATAATGAAAAATTTTAAAATATGTGATCTTTTTTTAAATTTCCAAATTATTTCACAGGACATAATTTATCTTGAGCAATAATGATGAATGTTCATATGGAATTTTTTTTGTTAACGAATATCAAATTTCTTCAGCAAAAAAAAACTATATACATATCTTTAATTACCTAATTGTAGATAAAAAATCTTACATGTTTTTTACTTTATAATCATAAACAATTTTCATATTATATGATGTCAAACTTACTCAACTTTTTATTCTAAAATTTTAAACAAAGTTTTTCATTACCTAATTTTAGCTTTTATAATTTTTTATTTTTCAATTCCAAACAAAACTTACAAAATAAAAAACCCACTCACTAGATTATAGTTTTAAAAAATTGACACTATGTAATTAAAAATAGAGTAAGTTGAGACAACCCTAAGCTATTTTTTGTACAAGTTTTATCATAACCTTTCCCTCCATCCAATATATATTATAGAGTCTTCTGAAGAGAGAGTGTATTCTAGTTTATAACCCGATCCACAATCAAAGAAAATGGTTAGGGATTTGACAATTTATTAGTTTGTAACCTAATCCACAATCAAATAAAATGGCTAGGGATGTCACATAGTTTTACAAATTTTACACTATTTGATTAACAATAGAGTAAGTTGAGACAACCCTAAGGGATTTTTTGTACAATTTTTATCATAACCTGTCCCTCCATCCAATATATATTGTAGATTCTTTTAAAGAGAGAGTGTATTCTAGTTTATAACCCGATCCACAATCGAAGAAAATGGATAGGGATTTCACAAGTTATTAGTTTGTAACCTGATCCACAATCAAATAAAATGGCTAGGGATGTCACAAGTTATCATTCACACAATGATCCATTGACGTTCTTAGCTGAAATGGATCCTATTAGATGCATGGTGGCCAAAGACACTAAAAATTTCAAAATAGATATATGTTATGACATCCATATTGTCTACAAACAATCCAAATTTCCCATCTTATACAACAATTTCTAACAATAAATGCTCAATTTACTCTTCAATTTTTGAAACCCCTACCCATGCTGGGAGATCACAGTCCAAAATCAAATGTTCCTGTGGTTTTTTTAAAGGGTTCAAAAATAGAACATACAATGAGAAAGTTAATATTGTGGTATAATAACTGATTTTTGAATCATTGTGACAAAGAAAACATCACATTAGCTCACAAAATATATCTAATGCTATAAGGATCTGATATGATACTAAAGTTTTGAATCATGATAACTAGGTGAAAACCAAAACTAAGTCTTAGCCACAAGAAAAAAATCACAACAACTCACATAATATATCCAAGGTTGCAATGAACCCCATACATAGTGATGGGCATCATGGGAATTTTAATGCACATAGAAAACCACCCTAAAAATTCTATACTCTTGATCAATTTGGAATAAGCTAAGATGTCTATATTGAATGTGGAGTTGGGTGGTACAATAACTGAGGATGCTTCTTAAAGGGGAAAGGAATTTAGATACTCTGTCCTTCCACCAAAGCTATAAAAATGAGACTTGTAGATTATAGTTGTATAAAATTGACTCTATTTGATTAAGAATAAGTTACAAACATTAGGTATTTAAAAAGTAATAAGAGGAAGGTACACAAGGGTCATGGTAATTAATGTGACTCTTTGTACTATTTTTATTTAAATCGTTTTATTTAAAATAGTAATTTGTATTTGTATTTTTTTAAATGAACATGACAGACACCAGGGAGATCAGTGGTAAAGAACAATGTGATATTTTGAATATTTTCAAAGATCATGAGGAAAATAATACATAGGTGACTCAATAGGAAGTGATCAAGAATAAATATGGAGGAACTGCACCAAAACAACCTTTGATTTTGAAGGTAGAAAAACACAATCTATTTCTTTATTCATGAGGCATTCATGTTGGCATGATTTGTAAGGCTCAAGGAAGCAATATTGTAGTAAGATTTCACTGTAACATGGTACTTGCCTTTTCTTGTTATAATTGTTTGTTAAATTAATAATTATTTATTTAATTTATTCAAATAAATTAATTTTTAATTTTTAATTTCTATATATATATATATATATATAATCTAATGTTGTACAAGTTGTGACAAGAAGTTTTTAAATTCTTTCTCTTCAGCTATATCTTATCAGTTTAGTATGCTTTCAATCAAGAAGACACTTCAGAGTTTAAGAACTATATCTTAGATTTGAGCACATGATTCTATTAAAATATATGAAACAAATTTAATTTTTAAATATGTGGTTTGAGAAGTGATGATGGCTTCTTTAGACACTTGATTAGTGTTGTGGAAAAAATCATTAAGGACTATGAATAGTTCCTGTAGCAGTTGCATTACTTATAACAGATTTTGATATCCTTTCTTGCTGATACATATACCTAATCCACGAAAAACTGTAACCATGTCTGCAATGATATATGCTAATCATTTCAATTTTATGTTGATGACAAGTTATTTTATCATTTGTTAAGTAAGTCTTTCAGATTTTATGTTTATAATAGTTCAGAAGCATTGATATCAATCTAATAAATTGATATTTCAAACCAACTGATGTTTGTGACACATTTGTAGGTGTTTCCATTCATAAATTGCTTACTCATTTGTCTCGAGATTCCTAGATAATGGTGAAAGAAATACAATGTTGATCCAAGTGATCCAGAGAGGTATTCATGTCCAACTTGGAAAATCATGAATGGAGATGCTTCTAATCTTCAATGAAGTAGTCTTCAAAAGTTCCTAGCTCTATTATAATTACATAAATGCATTGAAAACCAACTCATAGTATTTACTTCAGTTGTTTTATTTAGACGTATTGCAAGATGAAATTTATTGCTATACACGTTGCACATCAAATTATTATGTGAAGTTTTTAAATTATTTATCTTCAACTATATATTATCAGTTTAGTATGTTTTCAATCAAGAAGAGGCTTCAGAGTTTAAGAACCATATCTTAGATCTAAGCACATGATTCTATTAAAATTTATGAAACAAATTCATTTTTTTACAACTTGTATGTTTAAATATATGATTTTTGAAGTGATGGTGACTTCTTAAGACACTTGATTAGTATTGTGGAAGAACTTTCATTCAGGATTGTGAGTAGTTCTTGCTGCAGTTGCATTTCTTATAATGGGTTTTCATATCCTTTGTATAAGCTATTGTATATATATTTATAACACATTCCCCCCAGACATTACCTATATGGTGAGTAGTTCATGTAGTGATTTCATTACTTATAATAGATTATATATCCTTTGTATAAGCTATTGTATATAAAATTCTAACACATTCACCCCAGGTGTTACCTATATGATGACTGAGTTATGATGGCTTCTTTAGACACTTGATTAGTATTTTGGAAGAACTTTGAGTATATAATTAAGGATTGTGAGTAATTCATGTAGGAGTTGCATTGCGTATGAAATATTTTTATATCGTTTGGATAAGCTATTATATATACAGTTATACTATGATATGGATACACATTCCCCCCAAGCGTTACCATATGGTGTCTATTGTCCAATTGATGATATTTACAGAAATATAATTAAGTGATTGATGGTTTTTTAACATAAAAGTTACTATGATGACCTTTTATCTTACGATGACTCCTTAGTGTTGAGATTCAATCTACATGATGAAGATGCATAGATCGCTACACAGGAAAACCCTTTTCGGTATTGATAGTATGTGGTAGTTGTATGAATGGACTGCTTATATCGTCCTCACTGTCATAAGATTCCAGCACGAATATTTTTTTTTTATAAGTCTATATACAAGTTATACATATGATGTAATACAAAATGTTCTTTAATAATAACAATCACTAAAAGGGGAAATGATCTCAATACACCCCTCTAGATATACAATGTCTCATGATATTCTTCTCATTTGGTGACACATGGAAATTCCAATACCAAAACTC
This sequence comes from Pinus albicaulis, assembly GCA_034641835.2. Taxonomy (NCBI): domain Eukaryota; kingdom Viridiplantae; phylum Streptophyta; class Pinopsida; order Pinales; family Pinaceae; genus Pinus; species Pinus albicaulis. The sequence continues at coordinate 111,795 of JAXQQM020066912.1, read as the reverse complement.
TTTCACATTGTCACTCACATTATACAAAAGTCTATCATGATAAGGTTTCCTACATATATTAGCACAACATGCAAGTTCATCATTCTCATGTTATTGTATTCTAATTTTTTATTGCTTCTATAAACTTTTTCTTAATGTTTTGTACATTTTTATTAAAATTTTCCTTTCATTCTTTAATGATGGCTCTTCTCTGCAACATCTTATTTATTCTAGGCTACACTTTCCTATGCTATTGCCTTAGGACATTTCTTTTACAACATATGATGCAATTTATAGTTTAATTTAAATTCAAATTTAAAAATATTTAAATAAAACTAACCTCTTAAATTTTTAAAGTTAAATTTTAACTTTAAAACATTTAAATTCGAATTATATATATATATATATATATATTAATTATTGTTATCATTAATGTTAGATTACATATATGTTATTTTATCAAAATAAATGTTAATTATTATTAATTTTATGTTGTATATATAATAATATATTAGATCTTAATAAATGGTAATTATTATTATCATGAAGTTTATGTTGTATATTATTTATTGAAACAAAACAAAACAAAATTACTTTATACTTTCTGCATTAACATTTTTAAAACATATTGTTCTATCCAACTTAATCCCACTACTATTTTGAATATAAAATTTTTTAAATACCGTTATGAATTACTTGTAAAATGTAATTATTAAAAAAAGAAATTTAATTTTATATAAAATATATATATTTTTTATTTTCAAAATTAAAGTATTATGTTATGTATAGTATTTATTTTGCAATATGTATTATGAAATAAGGTGTTATATTTCGTTTTTAGTATATGTTAGAATGGATTAGTTAATTTAAAAATATTGAAGGATTTTTAAAATAAAAATAAAATTAACGCAAAATTATTTTTTTGTTTGTTTGATATTTTGGTCCCAAACCTATATATATATATATATATATTCAATTGATTGTATAATCAATTTTTAGAATTTTTCTTCATAGAGACTAAGAAATTTACTATATTTCAAAGAGAATTGTCAAGTAATATATGTATACAAATATTAAATAAGTTTACAACAATTATTTTCAAATTATCAAAAGTAAATATAAATAATAACTTAAATAAAATTGTTAAGTAATATCTTCAATATTAAGAGGTAAATACAAATATTAATTGAATTCATCACATCTGAATGATATATTTTTTTTTATACTGTTATATGTATACAAATACTTCAAAAGGATCATGTCAATCAAATACTTAAAAATGAATCATTTCAATAAGTATTATTTTTAAATATTTAAAAAGAAAATTCAGATACTAATGGTGTTTACAATAGAAAATTAAAGGAATTTTTAAATATTATCTCCATACAAATACTTAAAAAAGAATGATCTCCTTCTAAGTTTTGAACTCAACACGTGCCACCTCAATTTTGTTGGCAAAAGTATTTCTATGAATGTTTAAAGGGGTTGTCCATAAGTCCATCAACCCAATTGTAATTCCAAAAAACTAAGGTCTAGAAACTCTTTTGATAATATTTTTATTTTTATTTTTTAAATAAACATTTATTGTGCATGTAATGAAAAGTAAGGTGCCAATTATTTTTATGTAATTTTCATTTATAAGGCTTTATTAATTGACTCACCACTCTTAGACCAGTAGGTAATACATTTTCATTTTACACTAATAAATTTACAAAACTCAAATTTAAGCATCTCAATATTCAAAAAATAAAATAAAATTATATCATAATTATAATACACATAACACCATTACATATAATATCATCATATGATAATTTTTTGCATAATGAAATGAAACTTTGAAAACTCCATTACTTAGAAGCTTTCATTCATACACTATGCATGTATTATTGCAGCGTGAAGACATTGAAATACAAACAACTGAATATAATTCATGATTGCGAAAGGATGAATAAAATGGGACATAACAAATAACTGAACCATAAACTAAAGCTCAGTCATCTTTAAGGTTTTTTCTCCATGCTGACAATCGATTAGAAGCTTAGTTGAATTAGTCTCTATGAAGAAATTTACATTGAGATATCAATATCAACTAACCAATCATTTGCATCAAATCGTTCTGTATGCAAAGTGTCCCAGATGATAGAAACCATTGTTGAAGGAGATGATGAGGATCCTTATGACAAAAATAAATTGAAGAAAGAAATAGCTACTGATTCTAGACTCCAAGAAAAATGCATATGAAGGTCCACATGAATATGAGAAGATGGAAGATCACCAAAGAATAAACGGAAAAATTCCGAATAAACCATTCGAGTCCCACTACTACAACTAGAATATCCACCCAAGAGGAGGAGCATTCCTTTAGATCAACAAACGAACTTAAGGAAGATCAATCAAGCAATGCAAGATATGTAATCCTATTTGAGTTATGGCCTATGAGAATTATTTTGATATTGTGTAGTACATAACAGCTTGCATTGATGATGTTATTAGCTGCAATTTAAAAGTCAGAAATAGAAGGACAAAACCAAAAAAAAAAATGCATCTAAATGGTTAGTTTAGATTCGAAAATTGTAAGGCGAGGGTTGTTGGACGTAACTACCTAGCCATGTAGGATACATGTTGAATTTATTTGTTTGGGGAAACTTGTTTTGTTTGTCATGTTGTTTTAAGTATATGAACAAAATATTATTATTTTTTATATCCCTAAAAAAATTATACAAAATAAACAAGCTTGTTTATGTTCAAAAATTAAAATCCGCCATCCTTTAATTTCCTACTGAGGCATAAGGATTTGCATAAAATTTTAGTGGGTAGTAATCACTACTAAGGCTGCACATTTACACTTTTACTCCTAAATGTTAAAGCGTTGAACAAAACCATAAATGATGGTAGGAAGTAATTGGCCTAGGTACATATATTTTTATTCCTATTCATTTTTTATGCAAATACTTGGTTAAATTATCGTGGGAAGATGGTAAATAGGTTATTTAGGTTAGTATGAGCTATTTTCAAGGAATTTAATTTTAGGTAGAGGTTAACTATGAAAAATCATTAAAAAATATTTAAAAATCATAGCATAAATATTGCATTTGTATCTAGAAATTATGGCATAAAGAGTGCAATAGTAACTTCAAAGGTATCGTCCAATTAAATGTTTAAAAAAAATATTTTTCGATAATATTGAAAAATAAATAATTTTTTTTCAAAGTTAAACATTACAACTTTCATTTATCAATACTAAACTAATAATATTCAATACGAAAATCAATGGTTAGAATCTCGCTCAAGCAATAATACACAAAAATTTGATTTTCAAGACATAACACTAGCATATAAAGAATTTCTACTTTAAAATCCAATAATAAAATTTCAATTTATTTATAACCATCTTTAATTATTAATTATTGAGTGTATTGATATTCTTCATGGTTTAGGATATACTAAGAGATAGCAACAACAAGTAGTATTAATGATGTAAGATAGTACCCATAGTAACATTAATGATAAGATAGTATCCATATGGAAGATCATGATTTTTTTAAATAAAAATTTATGAAAAACATTATGAAGACTTTATAAAAAAATAAATTTGATAAACTATTTTATTTTAATAAAAGTCAAAGTGTGTATTTCAATTTATTGATAACATTTTTAATTATTGATTATTGAGTGTATTGAATGTATAGTTGTGTAGTATATGTGTTGAATTTATATGTTTGGGAGAAGATTCTTTTGTTTGTCATGTTTTAAATATATGAACAAGATATATATATTTTTTAAATCCTTAAAAAAATTATAAAAAAAAAAATTTGCTTATGATCAAACATTAAAAATTTTCATGCTTTAATTTCCTATTATGATGTATATATGTTTCCATCATGTTCCTATTCATTTTTTATGCAAATACTTGTTTAAATTATGCTGGATATTAACTCGTGGTAAATAGATTATTTAAGTCAATATGAGTTATATTCAATGAATTTAATTTTAGGTAGACATTGTGTGAAGCTTAAAAATGAAAAATCATTGCATAAATATTTAAAAATCATGGCATAAATATTGCAACTACACCCAAAAATTATGGAAAAAAGATTTGATACAATTATCCACATGGCATAAAGATTGTAATAATACCTTCAAAGTTATGATCCAATCAAATGTTTGAAAAATATTTTTATTTCAATCATATTGAAAATTAAATATTTGTTGTTCAAAGTTAAACATTATAACTTTCATTGATCAATGATAAGTGTGGTCAACAAAAAATCAATTGCTAAAGACAAATAATACAAAAAATGCAATTTTGATGATATAACACTAACAAATGTCAACAAGAAATCAATTGCTAAGGACTAATAATACAAAAAGGCGCAATTTTGAAAATATAACACTAACAAATGAAGAGTTTGTATGTTAAAACCCAATAAAATAAGGCATAATCTTTAATTATTAATTATTGAATGTACTGATATTATTGATGCACTAGGATATAGTAGGTCATAGCTACAAGAAGTATTAATGATGTTTAATATTACCCATAGTAATATTAATGATATTAGCATTTGCACTGGGAGGGCGCAAAGACACGCAGATAGAAGTGTAGAGGAATGTATAGTGTTGCTAAGGAAGTTCAATAAGAAACGAGGGTGTGGATGTGGAAATTATCGGGAAATAGTTGGTGAGGGGGGAGAAAGGGATGGAAATGGTAGAGTAGAGGACTGAAATGTGGGACCTGGTTGTGCTTTCAAAATACTAGAAGTTTTTAGGTCAATTAAATTTGAAGGTGTTTCGAGGCAGAGGAGAGAGGTAGAAGGTAAAATGGGAAAAAGTGATCTACGCAGGTTAAGTAAGTAACTTTTCATCAAAGAGAGCTGTATATATGCATGGTAGTGCAAGTGATATCAAAATTTGGCATTACAATGACAATCATGGGATGATGCCAGATCAAATATGCGAGGAAAATACAAATGGTAGATTTTACAAATGAAAGAGGTGCATTTTGTGTGAACAATTGAAAGGACTTTTGCTAGAGAATCCAAACAAAAGTTATGTAGCAAGGTCATGTATCTTGGAAAATAGAAGAGTCTACTATTGAAGTTTCAAGAGTTAGTATGTAATGTAGGTATGCTTTATTGAATAGTTCGAGATGTTAAAATATGTTACAAACATTTTTTTCATAAGGATGTGACTTGCAAGAACGTGTGGTGGGCTACGGTAAAGTGATTGTTAGATCTTAGGAAATTGGCATATATTGAGGGCTCGAAGATGTTGGGAAAATGCATGTTTCTGCAAAATGCGAAGTGTATTCTGAGGGTATTTTGTGCATATCTTAATTTCCATAGACTTGATATTTATAAAGGGATTTTCTTAGGTATGAGTTGCTCCCTGGTTATAGGATGAAACAACTTAAACAACTTCACTCATCTGTTGTGGTTACAGGGTGAAACAACTTCACTCATCTATTATGATTGCTGATGTCTGGCGATGTGCACAATGATTTGACCCATGGTATTGCACCTGTGAATTGGATGTTAAAAGAAACTTAGTAAAAACCTTTGAATTTGACAACGGTGGATATAAAATCACGGGAAAAATATAAATTCCTACAAGGAGGGGTGAAAAATGGTGAGAGGCACTATTAGAAGGCAAGCCCCTTCCCTTTCCCTCATCAAATTCCCCTTGATTTGTGATTAGGAAAGTTTATTTTTTCTCTTGCCTTAATGGTCTTGCAATTATGTTCAGACCTGAACCCCTAGTTTTGAATTTTTCTTGCTAGGTCTTCCCATGAACCATGCCACATATTTTATAGGTATCATAGTAAAGAACCATGAAATTTTTTAAAATAGAAGGTAAAAATGTATTAGGAAATAATAATAAGAAAGAGTATGATTCAATAAAGCTATTAATTATAAAACTCACATCAAACTCATTTGGAAAACCAATATTTGGTATACTGTGAGCATTGAATGTACATACTTCGAAATTAAATAGAAAATTTGGGTTTTTATCAATATGTGTGCACGATTGCAATTAATAGAGCCATTGACATGTTTCGTAAATTTCCCAAGCTTCTTATCAATCACAGATCATGTGAATGTATTAGATCATGAATATTTTGAAACAAATTTGTTCTGGAGGTACATGCAAGCATATAACTATTAACAGCACAATGTTTTTTTAGTCCATGCTTATGGTCACAATTATTTTTTAGTCCATTCTCTTGTAAACCAAAAAAATAGAGAATATACATATAATAATTGCAGTGAAAATGCCTAAAACTTAGCTTCTATATCCAAACACATTGTTTAAAAGTAATAATTCTAGTATAGTCTAGATAAGGAAAGAAAGGGAAGCATCCTTTCACACACAACCTTTGCAACTAATAATGCTACTATACTCTACGCAAGAAAAGCAAGGGAAGCATCCTTTACCTCATGGTACTGCATGAAAAAAGTTGCAATATTGGAGGTCAAATGCTTAGGAGTCTCAGTGGAAGGATAGAAAATGTTCCCTGAATTTCAGCAGACATTGCATTTGTTTGCCATATATTAAACCAGGTCTCATATACTAAATTGCCTAACCTGACTTTAAATAAAATAACTAAAAAATGTATTTGTTTCTAATTGATATTCTCTGAAAAGGGGCATAAACATGATATCTTTCTAATCTAGTTGATTGCTGGAAAGTTACAGCAGTAGGCCAACAATATAATAGTTTCCTTGACGACTGCAAGTTGGGCAACAGAGACAGGACAATTAAGTGGTTGGAGATGTCTAATTAACAAACATGCACTGCATGAAGGCATACACTGAAAATAATTACTACTACGTGTATATCTTAAGAAGAAAAAGTAATCAATAGATGTGAAATTTGGGCTTTCAGTGAATGCAAAAGAATATTTCGACAAAAACATAAGAAAGAGTAGGCATGCCAAAGCAAGATGTAAAATTGCAAACAAGCTTTAGTTAAATACCTAAAACTAGTTTAGTCCATTTCAAACTCACTAGTGAGCTTTTCAAGGTATAGTCTGTCAACAACAAAGATAAGACACTAACCAATTTATTAATCCAATTCCAAATTATTATTGTGAAAAATTTCATTGGAAATGTTTTAAGAGTAAACAACGATTGTACTTATGGAAGTGCCACTCAGATCACCTCATTAAGCTCAGCTGGAAAATTTGTTTCAGATAGTTTTCTTGTAAAGTATTGGAAATGTCAAATGTGAACTTTATCAATTTAAAGTGAGTCACTACTACTGAAGTTTGTGATGTGCATTTAAGCAATACCTTCATGGATCCTATTATTTGCTGATGAATATCTCGTAACGTTATGTCCAATCCTTTTTCAAGATGTCATGCAATAATATAAAGGAAGGTATATGTAGTTTAACTTTATTTGCTTGTTAATATTAGCGACTTTGCAAGGTCCATCCTTAAATATGTTGTTTTTAACAACGTATTTTTAGCTTGCTCTAGAATCTCATAGAAGGCCTTTTAAGCTTTGTATTTTTTGCAATGCTTACATAGTCCATCTGTTAATGTACTGTTACATCTTGTGAAGGAGTTCACTGGCCTTGTCTAGAGTACCCACCTTGCAGAAGCCAGATATAAGTGTAATATATGTGGTATGAATAGGTTCATAGCCTATTTCAACCATAACATGTAACAACCCCAGAGTTTTTTGAAGTTTGTTTTCTTTGCAATAACCAACAATAAGTTTGTTTTCTTTGCAATAACCAGTAATAAGGACATTGTATGTGATAAGATTTGGATTAATCCCTTTTTCCAACATCTCATGAAGTACTTTGATGGGCTCCTTATGTTTCCATTCCTTAATGTGGCCATCAACAAATGCATTGTATGTGACAACATCAGGGACTATTTTCTTGTTGGGCATTCCGTAGAAGAATTTTCTAGCCTGTGCCAGCTTGCCTTTCTTACAGAAGCCATGAATAAGGGCATTGTATGTGACAATAGTAGGGACTATGTTTTTGTGTCATTTGCAATAAAATATGATTAGAAGAAATAAAGGCAGAAATAAAAATGTTGTATATCTGATAGATTTTTTGGGGTAGGTCACCTTTATACACATTCTATTAAGCATCTGGTAGACAAGTTTTCCCATCCAAGGATAATTTTGTTGAAATTAAAGATAATATAGGAGAATTTTGTTTAAATTAAAGACAACTTGTAATTTTCCCCTCCAAGGAGATTTTTGTTGAAATTTGAGACATCAGAGGAGAATTTTGTTGAAATTAAAGACATCATGTAATGGTAGAGAAAGTTGTGCCTCCAAGGAGAATGTTGTTCAAATTAAAGAGAGGGATCATGCACCATGAAATCTATGTTACGTTGTTATTTAGTGCTATATGAAATCTATGCTATGTTTTTATTTAGTGCTATATGAAATCTATGCTACATTGTTATTTAGTGTTGAAATAAAGGAGTTACATACAACCCATATTTTAAACCAGGCATGGTTTTTCCTTCAACTAGGCATGGAGAAGGTTCATGGGAGATTGGAATAGGATTTTGTTATGGTGATGGTAAATGTAAGGGAATTAATTGCACCTGCAATGAGTACTAGATTGAAATGAATAAAAACCAATTATAGAAGAATGAATATAGAATTTATAACTTTGAAGACATGATGGGTGGTTGCCTTTACATTCAACAACTAATTTTCATTTTCTATATTATAAATACAATATACTACTAAATTGAAATGAATAAAAAATAGTTATAGATGAATAAATATAGCATTTATAACTTTGAAGACATGATGGGTGGTTTCCTTTACACTCAACAAGTAATTTTGAAATTCTATATTATAAAGAGAGTATACAAGCTCTTTGAATGGATTTGAAATAAAATTAGTCTTGATAAAATTTGAAGAAGTAATCACTTTCTATTCATATCAACAAAAGGAAGCATTATGTATTTATCAGATTCAAGAAGCTATAAAAATGGCTGCTTTAATTTTTAATATATTTTTTCGATATATTTTGAAATAGAGGAAGTGTTGCAAACTACATTGCATCCACGATTGCGAGTGAAAACGTGAAAAAAAATAGCATAACATTCCATTAATTGCAATCCAAAAATGTTTGGAACCAAGCACATTTCGAGCGAAAATGTGCAAACAAGGTAGCATAACATTACATTCACTGCAATCCAAAAGTGTTTGGAATGAAGCACATTCATTTTCTGCTTTTTACATGTCCTTTGAAGAAGTGGTATTGAACTAGCAGCTAATAATATATGCAAAGGGTTGTAATGGAAATGGAAACACCAGTTTGTATCTATGACAACACCAACATGAGAATTCTGGGACTAGCAATCCAAACGAAGATTTCTTCCCTTTCATGAATATGTATAAGTCGTTGCAACAAGCCCTTTAGCTTTTTCATAACGTCAATAGTTGGTTGGAGATGATGAAGAAGGAAGATCAGGCGCGGAAGGTGTCTTTCCTTTATGTCAAGAAGATAAAATTTTTGTACATCTATCTCATCCCAATATCGATAAAGTCGGGACAAGTACTTGCTATCCATCTTGGTAGTCTGAAAGAGGGGGGAAACATAATTTGTTGAATTATTTGAATTTGATATGTGGGAACTAGTGTTCTTAAGTAAAGGAAATAATAAAATATTGGTCAAATGAAAAATGTAATACAAGTATAGGAATTTGTAGAGAAGGGCATGGGGCTGCTGAGTTGAAAGTACACTTACAGAAAGGGGATTGGAAGGCAATGTATGTAGCGATCACATTTTGGGTGGTTGTATAGACTTCGAAGAATAATTATATATTTATAAGATTTAACAACATATAAAAATGGTGCTTTAGTTTCTAATACATTTATTCGATATGTTCTGAAATAAAGGAAGAGTTACAAACTACATTGCATCCACCATGGTGAGGGGAAAAGTGCAAAAAAAATAACATAACATTGCATGAACTTCAATCCAAAAGTGTTTGGAACAAATAAAATTTAATTTTCTTTTTTGTACATTCCCATTGAACCAGTGGTATAGAAATGGCAGGTAATCATATATGGAGAGGGTGCGATGGCAACGGTAACACCAGTTTGTATCTATGACAGTACCATTATGATAATTGCGGGACTTAGAAGTGAAATGAAGCATTGTTACTATATCCTTTTCATGAAGATGTATAATCTGTTGCAAGGAGGCCTTAAAGTTTTTGAGAATGTCAATAGTTGGGTGGAGACGATGGAGAAGGAAGATTGGCCGCAGAAGGCATCTTGCCTTTATGTCAAGAAGAGAAACTTGCTTGCCATATATCTCATTAGAGTATTTATATAGTCGGGACATGTACTTGTGATCCATCTTGATAGTCTGAAAGAGGGGGGAAATTTTTTTATTGAATTATTTGAATGTCATATGTGGGTATTAGTGTTTTTTAGTAAAATAAAGCATAAAATATTGATGAAATGTAAAAGGTGATACACGTATACGAAGTTGTAGAGAAGGGTATGCGACAGTTGAGTCAAAAGTACACTTACTAGAAGGAGATTGGAAGGCAATGGATGTTGTGATCACATTGCAGGTGGCTATATAGAATTAAAAGTCAATATGGACTCCTCTTAATGCCTACATGTCACGTAAACATTGCCTTGGATGCGAGAGTAGCGAATAAAGGGAAATGGTGGAGAGACACAGAGGTCATTCAAGGTTCTAACTCTAGAGATGGCACTAAATGTTAAACCTTGACGGTCTATGTTGCCAATGTCCATTTTCGCCCTTCATAATGTCATGCCATGTGATTTATGTATTTTCAATCCCCATGCCATTCGAAGGGGCATTTTCCTGTGAGAACCTCGTGTTATTGGGGGGAGTGGAACATAGGTTAGGTTGAAGTCATCCCATGGTGGGCCATTGTATTGGAATAAGTCAACAACAACAAGTGATGGAAACTAAGGGGGTTTTCCTCCAGGCGGATAGAGAATGGAAGAAAATTTACCAAGGGCTCCATTGACAAGACCTGCTTCAACCCATAAGTTACATGTGAGGAAGACTTGTTGTTCATTACAAATAATAACTTTTTCATCCAGTTGTTCATCTTCTTCCTTTGTAGCAGCAAGATAGTGGTTTTTTTTCTCTGCATAGGATCGTGCTATTGGCATGTTCAGTTGTTTTAGAATTTTCTTGTTATGCAATGCAACAACCTGCTTGGTTGGATAGAAGTGCATTGAATTGTCGAATGCTTGGTTGTTGGCCATTTATAAAGAGGAGGCATCCCTTGTCATGAGAATGTTCTAGTCCTCAGTAGTAGGTGTTGCATTTCTGATATTTGTAAGGAGTTGGCAGAAAGAAACCTGAGAAGGGGTGGTCCCTTGTTGATAGAAGATCGTGGAAAGTGTGACGACTATGTTGAAGCTGCGCCAAAGGGAATTCCCACGTGAGGTGCCAAAATACATGGGGATTTCTTTCATAGGAGGTATTTTCCCAAGATCACCAACGAGGATGATAGACCGATTGTTGAAAGGTAAATTCTGATATGAAGGGAATGCCTCCCTTAAGTAATCATCTATGCGTGAAAGTAGTTTAGGCCCAATAAAGATCATTTCATCAATTAGAATGTAATCAACATGACAAAGTTGTTCTTGGAGATGTAGAAGTGGTTTCCCCTCAAGATGATGCATTGGGCCTATAGGAAGGCAGAGGGTAGACTGGATTGTAAGTGCATTGATGTTAAATGTCGCAACACCAGTTGGAGCAAGTAGGAGCAATGGGTTTGAAGTGGGAGTAGATTCAACAAGTAATGAAGCTCTTAGTTTATCAATTAAGAAAGATTTTTCTGTGCTAGTGGTACCTTGGATGATCATTCTAAGTGGACGAATGGATTAAGTGGTCCTAAAGTGGGAAAGGATAGTGTTCAGGGGAATTTGTTCCATGGGCGATAATGAGTCAAGGGAGTGTGGAATTTGAGAGGGGGTAGAGTGGATCTGAGTGAAAGAGTGATTGAACTCTATGAAATGTATGATTGTCCCTTGAAAAGTGGAGGGGATAGTAGTACAGGCCCAATTATGGTTTGAGTCAAAGTCAAGATGCCCAAGCATGCCAAGGTCATCAACCTCAAGGTTGTTCCCTGGGTGCAGCTGAGAAAGGAATTTCCATTCATTCATGTCTATGAATTCAGGGTGGGGGGCATTGAAGAAGTGGAGATATCATCAGAGAAAGGGGATTGAGGGCATGCAGAGGCATGATGAACATGCCATGCAATATATGTGTCTTATTTAAGTTCCCAATGTGAAATGATTTCTTCATCAGTGGATCCAACATCCCTTGGGAGTGTGAGAAAAGGGAAGTATAGAATTAGTTCAGCCCAACAAAAAGAAACATAGTAGGCATCAGTGGAAGAAGGGATGGCATTGTAGTGGGGAAGGACAAGAAAAATATTTGGAGTGTTTATGTGTTTCCATGGTAATTTTTTCGATGAGTAGAGAAGGACCAAGAACGTGCAGCTTCAAGAAGAGGCAGTGTTTCAAGCGAATGACGTCTATTCATGTATGCTACAATGAAGGCTGGCGTTGGGGGGGAGGCACCTCGAGCATGAGAAACACGTCTAAAAATAGTCTGACTAACATTGAGGGAAAAAAATGAGCGGATAGAAATTGAGAGGGGAAGTTTTTGGAGCATGTGGAATCTCTCGTGTGCACACATGTCCCGATCAAAAACTGATTCTGGTAAGAGTTTCTAGATGGCACTGAGACCGAGCGCCTCAGGGTGCATGGACTGTGAGAGACGTGACAACAACTGGCGGTAGCTTTCCGATTTTGTCTCTCCTTTCTCTGCATATTTCGAGATGTAGTTGAGAATAGAAGTTTGAGACAAAACTGGTTGTAAATCAATGTTTTATCTCCGAATGGATAGCATGAAAGAGTTGTGAACATTCAACCTGTCGACATTTCGAGCTGGGATGTATGCCTTTTGTCCTTCCCCATCAACAGTAAATGAATATGTGGGATGGAAATTCCATGGAGCTCCATATCGGCAGGTAAGAGTAGGGCCTTTCTTGCAATGAAAGGACGAGGGATGGCATTTTGTATTCCTTTGAATGCAATTTACAAGTTCTTCGTAGTCTTGAGTGTGAGAGGATGCAAATATTGATGGTTTTGGGAGGATGTATGGATCATGGTCCGTAGAACGGTGTACATAAGGTTCACGGTGTTGAGCAGGGCAAGGGTTCCAAGTAGAAATGTGTTGATAAAAATAGCACTTTTCTTTTTCAACTTTGACTTGGTCTTTCCAGTTGAGTTTGTCAACATCAGGCATGTTTTCTAACTAGAGGAAGCCATGTATGTGTGCAAAGCCCCTATGTTTCCATTCATATCTGCAAAGAGGAGGAGGGGTAGTTTGTAGGCCGAGTGTATATGTATAATTGAGAACAAATAAAATAAGGATGGTTAGGTGAATACCTGCACCAGTAGTCTTTTGTGTGGAAGCCTTTTTGCAAGACCCGTTCGAGGAAGATTGTGAAATGAAAATGAATGTAATGTGATGCAAGTTGAGGATTCTTGATTATATTATGGAATTTCCATCGAGATAGCTCAACGACACTAGATGGGGGGTTTCCAGGCATGATCATTGCAAGTAATGTCATTTAGTGTCAGTTGCACTGAGGGTGAAGAAGAAGGTAGGAATACCTATTTGTGTGATCATATTAGTGAGTTCATTTCTACGTTTTTTCTAGAAAGAGTGTGTTCCCCTAAGGGCTAAGCCAAAGCACATAATTTGTTGAGGAGGTATGGAATCAGGGATATCATACATGCGTGTCCGAAGGTCTTCAACGATTATTGGCAAGTTGTCCTCCATGTTTATTTTAACAAAGACAATAGTCATTGCTTGGCTGTGGTGTTGCAACATAAGATTGTACAAGGAATATCAGAATCTTGGGTGTTGGCCAAAACCGTTATCATGGTAGTGGATGAGGTGCAAAGAAAATTCCTGAATTTCAACATTCAAAAGGCATGGTTGAGCAAGCATGGGAACTCATGTGGGGAAGAGTGTGGGGAAGGCCATAGCAAAGAGGCCTTATATGGTGTATTCATTGAAAACCGAGAGTGAAATATAAGGCCGAGAAATCGAAGTGGTGGAAGCAGGACGAGAAGAGTGTAGGTAGTCACATATTTCTTCAATTTCGGTATGGGAATTTGGGAGCGTAGATACAAAAGAGGAAGGTTGGAGGTCTGTTTCAGTGGGTGGTGTAGGAAGGTCATGATTGAAACTAGGAAGGTCAAATTTAGGGTCAGGAGAGGACGAGTTGATGTGATGAAGGAGAGAAGAGACATCCATAGGGTTAGAAGGCAAGGCAGTCACGACAACTTGGTCAACATGGACATTGTTTTAGTAACAATCATGCTCTAGTTTATAGTCCAAAGCTGCAACAACAAGTGCTTTGCTTATGAAGAAGTCATATGCCTTTTTTTCAGAGCCATGCTTGGTAACAACTAGGATGTCTAAGTCAGAAATTAGGCGGGGCAGGGTGTTGGCAATAGAAGCTATGTCCTATGGGAAAAAAAAATAGTATGGTCAGTGTATTTGTATTGGCCACCATGTGCGTGGGTGATTTGCAAGATTGGGTCAACACGCACTATTAGCATTTCCTCTATTTGGGTTAAAGAAGCAAGGATAAATGTTTGGTTCTAGAGGTCCATGTTTTTTTCAAGGGAGGAGCAGTATGTTAACTTTGTATTTGCACATCGGAAGCAACATATTTTACCATGGAAGAACTTATTTTTCATACTTGGGTAAGATTCCTTGCATATGGAGCAAACATGCAAGGGAGACACGTCATCTATCCTTGCACGGAATTTGTAGGGTGCATGGTTAAGGGTGGGGTTGAATATATTTTGAGGATAGGAGATTGAATTGTCATGTGTTGATGGTGGGGTGCGTGAGGTAAACAAGAGAGAGGTGGAAGTGAATGTAGGAAGGAAAAGGGAAGGAATATTAGCAGCAAGATTTGTTGAAGGAGATGGGGTTGCAAGTGAAGTTTGACGATTTTTGGGTAGAGAAACATGATTTGGGGGTATAGTTTGACACATTTGCAGGTTAAGGCTGGCGCTATACTTGAGACGTATTTGTTTTTTGTAGGTGTCTTTATTTTGTGAGTAGATGAGCCGCCTGCGAACATTTTTTTACGGTCTTTCAGAAGCCTCTGGCATGTCCATCCTAATACAAATATTGGGTGTGAACATTAGTGCATACAATAGTTGAGAAGGAATAGTAGGGAGCGTAGAGAAAGAGTGCATGGAGCTTATATAGAAGAAAGAATGTTTAATGAAGGAGAGGGAAGAAGTATATATTTAAATGGAAAGGAAATAGGAGAAAGTTTGTTTTATATTTTTAAATTGTTTTGTAAATTGTGAGAAAGTGTGTACATCCACATATTAGGTATGCAACATAAAGTGGTGAAGATGACATGTACAAGTTAACAAGTATAAAGATGAAAGATACGACATAAGTAAAGATGAATAGATTTAAGCTAAGGAAGCAAAAACCTTGTATATTTAGTTTTTTTCTTTGTTGGCCCAATACTTTCTTTAAAATCCAATAAGAAAATAAAGAAGGACTATCTTTGAGAGTACTTTGGACTATAGAGCAATGAGGAAGCATGGAGTGTGAATTGTAAAAGAGCATGGACAGAAATATACTACGTTGATTATAAGGAACAACAAAAGAGCATATGTATTATATTTAAAGGCAAAAGATCCAACACGTAACACAAATGTAGATTCATAAAAGAGCATGGACACAAATATACTACATTGATTAGAAGGAACAATAGAAGAGCATATATATTATATATAAAGGTAAAATATCCAACATGTAACACAAATGTAGATAAATAGAGGAGATAACTACAACGATGAAGTGCACATATACGATCATCTGTCAATGGAAGAAGGTGGTGGTAGGGGGAAAAGATGAAAATGAATGGAGAAACATATAGAAGATGTTGTGTACATGCTTGTAGAAATTTCTGAGTCTTAGAATTTATGCAGAAATTATTACTGGTAATTTGGTTATGCTCCTCCTACTTAGACAAGTTATTAACTGAATAAATTCAAGTTAAATTCAAAGAAAAACACATAACAAATATCTACCAATCCAGATCTAGAACAAGTTCATGCACACATTGACAAAGTGACGCAAATATTTCTAGACAAATAGTCCTCGAAAAAACCCAATGTGGGAAAACCGGTCTCTCGCTGCTGGAGGGTTTTATTATTAAGAATATTTCTGAATACACAAACCTGGGTTCCATATATGGAAATCCTGACAGAGAATATACTAGGTCTACAGCTCACTGGCTGATCTACGGCCAAAATAGTGACTGATCCACACCCTCAAATGAGATTTATAGAAGTCGGCCAAGATTAGGGCCTAGAAACCCCAACGATGCCCCTGAAAGCCACAGCGTTAGTCTCTGAAGCCTCTCAAACCCTCAGCGCTTCTCCATAAGAGATTTTTTTACCCGAGACTGGGTGACGCAGACACTATGCTGCCCCTAAAAGTTCTCTATGTAACCCTTGAGGGTTTCCCACTGAAAATCACATTGTCCTTGGAGGGACTACGATGTCCTTGTTGATGCTACTGCTCTCTCCTTCTACGCTATCCTTGAGCTGATCTTCGCCTCTTGTGTATTCTAGACCCCGAGATCAAGTCATCCCCTTGGCCTGTATTCTCCTCTCTATAGCTGAAACACTTCTGAGTATTCTTAGCAAACCCTACCCTAGAATCTTAGCTTAGCTTCAGTGCTCTGCCTGTGTGTGTTTACAAATGACCCCAAGCCTTTCCTTTATACTTTTCTCGTTGAAAAATCAACGTCCATGATCAAATCTTGAATCAATGGCTAATATTAGAACAAGGCTTGATCCATGTGACTTAAGAGAATTTCATCACATGTTTAATTAAATTGAATTTAATTATTTAAGTTCCCTACTATTCCTCAAAAAATCTCAACACTCCCTCTTAGCATCAAGGGTGTGCTCTAGCATTACATCACATTGCATTACATGACTTTGAGTACTAGTTCTGTGCTGCTGAAGCTTGGCCTGCTACCACTAAACTCTGCACTGTTGCTGCCATTGCGTACCACTGCCCATGACTCTACCACTGTCACTGCAACCTCTGTACTGCACCTCCCTCTCAATATGCTACATCTGTGCTGCTCATAGCGCTTCCACTGCTGGTCTTATGCACTACAACTTCAATTTTTGAGAGAACCAATTGAATTTCCTGGCCAATATTTGACAGACAAGTCAAATGGGATACATCTTCATCACTGAAGCTCCATAGGCTACAGATCTGTGCTGGCATCTAAAGAACGATGCACAACTACAACTCTGCCTACGTAATCAGACTCCCTCTGCACTACTGAATTCACATCAGCCCCTTGTTCTGAAATCTATCACGTTGTTGTTGCAAAGCATTGTCCCTCTAAATATTTCTTAGTTGCTACAACTCTGCACTGCAAAAGCACCTCTGCTTTGCGCTATTGAATTCACATGAGCCTCTGCGTTGCTACTGCTTCTACATTGCTGCTGCCTTGCTCTGTGCTACTCCTTCCAATCTTTAGATCTGCCTCTCCTTGCTTCATCTGTGATCTATGCACCCACTACTCCACTTGTCCCACTGCTTTCTTAAGGCTGTCGTAGCTCGCTTGCGATCCAAGAGATGAGCTGCTCAAGGATCCCGCCTCTCTTCCATGTAGCTCCACTACAAGTCCATGTCACTCCACCTCCATGGTTCATGAGCACTCATGGCTGCATCATCTCCTGAACCATCATCTTCCACATCTTCTTTGGAAGAAGATGCTTCCTTGTCCCCTTTCTTCTCAAGACAATTGCTGGAAAAATGTCCCATTTCACCACACTAAAAGTGCCACTTGATCTTTGAATGATCCTTATTCTTCTTTGGTTGGTTCTTTGATGCCAAGGCTGCATATTCCTCATCTTCTTTCTTCACTTTGTTCAATCCAGAGCTGTGCTATTTCTTGGTGAATCTGCAGAGTTCTTCTTGACGTGTAATTGACCACAAGCTGTCCCAATTTGGGAGGTCTGCTCTACCCAAGATAATTTGGACAAAGGTTTCCCACTCATTTGTGACTGTATTGAGGGCAGTCCTGACTATCACATCATCATCCACCGTTGCACCTATTGCAGTCAGCTGATCTCTGATTAACTACAATCTGAAGAGAAAATGTTCCATGTCTTCTCCCTTGGTCATCATGAATGACCTCATCTGAGTCTCCAACATCATTTTTCTTTAGACAGAATTTCTCTCATATAGGGATGTCAAGGCCTTCCACATCTTGTTAGCTATATTCTTCTCAGCTATGTGTGGTACAATATGGTCCTTGATACCATCCATTATCAGCCGCTTGGCATTCCCCGCAGCTTCCTTATGCTTCCGAAGGAGATCTAGATCTATCGATGTGGCCAGAGTTTGCTCTGCATGGTCTCTTAGATTGTACACCTCAAGGACTATCAGGATGCTTGCCTTCCAAACTCAAAAGTTTGAGAGGCCATCCATCCTATCCTGATCATGCAGTCCATGAGGAGCCATCTGCTCATAATGTGTCAGAACTCCCTTTTCGCTTTGCTAGAGAAATGGATCTAAGGCCCTTGGTGAAACAGACACCTTGTGCGCCCTCTGACAACTAATTTCCCTCCTTGGAAATCTATCAAATCAACTAAGACTTAGCTTCTTCTTTGATCCTCTGATCAAACTGCAAGTTTCCTTTGGTTAGAAACTCCCTAAGAAGCTGATCTCCTCCCGCTCTTTGTCACTTGTGCTAAGGCTAAAAAACTGAAATCTTCATAAATTTAACCCCACCAGCACCTTCTAAATTTCTGTAGCTTTTTTGCAGTCTTTTCTAGATCTGACAGATTCATATCTGAATCACACTAGCTGGCTTTAGACCAAACCACCGATGTTTTTGAGCTTCCTCTACGTAGTAATTGTGTGAGCTTGGTAGGACACAAAACTGGATAGCGTCACCCTTCCCTCTGTTTGAAATTTCCTCTGAAAACTGTGTTGTCCCTTCAAATCTTCGTTTCTGCTACTTTTCCAGCTGCTTTTTGCAGCTAGAACCTTTAGTCTCTTCTGCAGGTGACCCTCCTAGATCTGCAATTTCTCTAATACCATGTAGAAATTTCTGAATCTTACACTTTATGAAAAAATTATTACTGTTAATCTGGTTATGATCCTCCTACTTAGACAAGTTATTAACTTAATAAATTCAAGTTAAAATCGAAGAAAAACACATAAAATATCTCTACCAATCCAAATCTAGAACAATTTCATGCACACATTGGCAAAGTGACATAGTTATTTCTGGACAAATAGTCCCCGGAAAAATCCAATGCGGGAAAACCGGTCTCTGGTTGTTGGAGGGTTTTATTATTAAGAATATTTATGAATACACAAACCTAGGTTCTAGATCTGGAAATCCCGACAAAGAATATACTAGATCTACAACTCACTGGCTGATATAGGGCCAAAATAATGACTGATCCACACCCTGAAACGGGATTTACAAAAATCAGCCAAGATTAGGGCCTAGAAACCCTCAGCGCTAGCTCCGGAAGAGATTGAATTACCCCATACTTGGTGATGCAGTCACTACGCTGCCCCTGAAGGGTCTCTGCGTAACCCCTGAGGGTTTCCTACTAAAAATCACGTTGTCCTTGGAGGGACTGCACTATCCCTGTTGCTGCTACTGATCTCTCCTTCTGTGTTGTCCTTGAGCTTATCTCTGCCTCTTGTGTATTCTAGACCCCGAGATCAGATCATCCCCTTGGACTAAATTCCCCTCTCTGCAGTTGAAACACTTATGAGTATTCTTAGCAAAACCTACCCTAGAATCTCAGCTTAGCTTTAGTGCTCTGCCTCTGTGTGTTTACAAATGATGCCAAGCCTTTACTTTATACTTTTCTCATTGAAAAATGAACGGCCATGATCAAATATTGAATCAATGGCTAAGATTAAAAGAAGGCTCGATCCATGTGACTTAAGTCAATTTCATCACATGTTTAATTAAATTCACTTTAATTATTTAAGTTCCCTAAGTTTTAACTTAGGAAATACATGAAAATAATTAATTAATTTAATATCTCCTAAACTAGATGAAATTTACCAAATCCATTTCTGGGTCTTCTAGATCAAGTGTACTCTAGTCCTTCCTCCAAATTTGGGACCTAGAGCACAACTGATGCTACCCGAAATACACAAAATCCAAACAATGTTAGGTTGAAAAGAGGGGAAGAGAGGGAGGTATAAATTTGGCGAGCGACTGTTGGGCTGCACAGTTTCTTTATATCTTCAAGAACAAGATCATATACAACACCATAGTTGATCTCTTCTAAATTGACAACAACAACCTTAAAGAAGTCGGCACCATTGAGGCGGTATGTTTTTACGGACAATGTGAAAAGGAAATGGTGGCATGAAACCTTTGAACATATCTCATGGATAGCATTAGGCTCAGTGGAGAGTAGGAACAAGTCTTTGGTTGTGATACCGAGGACTTTGCTTGCGGCATCATAGAAAGCTATGACATTTCGTAGCACCTTTGTGTGGTCATGCATTTTAAGCCTGAGAACATAGTGGTAATCACATTCTGGGAAGACACCATGGGAAGACATCATCACATTTACTGGAGTACCACAATCCATTTGAGTGGTGCAAAACCATTTTCATGCATTGGATGCCATCGAATGAGGGAGGCCATGCAACGAAGTAGAAAACTTGCATGTGAATAGATGTTATGCTTGCACGAACAGAGAAACATGCTGCTTTTTCAAGGGGGTGCAAGGTCGACGGGTCGAAAATCGTACATTGTGGGTGGGTTCATGTGGAAGACCCAGAGAAATTTCTTCTCAATGATCGTGAAGAAATCAAGTAGCTTCATTCGTGGAACATGTTTGGAGTTGGTGAGTCTTTGGAATGTTTGGATTTAGGAGGTTACTAGTGGAGATGTCCCTACGGTCCTTCCATTAAATTATGTTATGCAACCCCATTTGATTGCAAGCGCAGGTGATGTACCTAAAGAGCGAAGTGTTGCAAGGTCCTTGCCTTTAGAGTGGCAATGTTTGCCCCAAAGGGTGATGTTAATGATATACCCAAACGTGTCCATTAGGGGAATTTTGAGGTCTAAAATGGGCCTCCTAAGAAAAATGTACAACCAAAATAAACTTTATGAGAACTAATAGGATTCAATATGATGATGTCAACCATGGGGGATGATTCAACATTTTTGGAGTAAAAAGGTAAAAATATTAAAAAATAATAAAATAATAAAACTACTTTTTCAACTTGTATTTTCAACTCATCTCCCTAATTTTTAACTCAAATTTCGAGCAGGAGTACTCATTGGATGCAAAATTTAATTCCTCATCCAAGGAGTACCCATGTTGCATATTTTTGATGGACCCTGCTACACGAAAAAAGAGAAATAAATGAAACAACATGATTGCAATCACATTTTTCATGTATTTCTCATTTTTCGTGTAGAAGGGTCCATCAAAAGTATGCAACATGGGTACTCCTTGGATTAGGAATCAAATTTTTCATCCAACAAATATTTATTCTTGAAATTTGAGTAAACCCATAAGCATATAACTTGAAAATACAAGTTGAAAATTTAGTTTTTATTTTTTCCTTCTAAAATTTGATGATGTAATATAATCTCATTTTATTATTTCCACTATTATTTTATAATTTCCTGAGGAGGCCCATTTTAGACCTCAAAATTCCCCTAATGTTCCAAGTTGAGAGATTTTATGGGTGTGTCAGTCCCATCTCTTCGCTGAATGGTGGAGGTAGGGGCGTTGGATCTGACTACACCAATGATGTCCACAAGTGAGACAAGGTCTACAGATCCAATTTCCCTGATAAGTTTGAAGCAGAAGCGGTGGAAAGGAATATTTGGAGCATCATCTAAGAAAACTTGGACAGTGGAAGCGGCAAAGAGGAAGACCTCCCATTTTCTATTTATATGGTTGTAGCTTGGGTTTTCTAGTTTGACTATGCCATTTGAGACCATGTAAACTTGCCCAATTTGGATGAGGGTATGCAAGGAATCTTCCAGGTCATTGAAGGCGGAAATATGGATCTCATCATTAGCACAATCACAAAGGTCAAAACTGAAGACCTTTCCGGAGCCTTGAACATTGTTGTACGGTCGAGGTAATGTTTTTGCAAGCACCTGGCCCTAGATTGACCAATATTTATGATTGGGGCTGAGCGCCATGAATGGAATGGTAGGAGGTGTAGCAGATGAAACCTGAGTTGATGTTGAAGTGGAACCCCCTGTCAGAATGGGTGTATGAATTGAGGGGTTTTGAGACATTGAAGAACCAGATTGGAATGTTGATGGCTGAATAATTTGAAGAAGGTTCGGGTCCCCAATCAAAGATGCATCACAATGGGAAACTTCGACTCGAGAAATTTTATAGTCCTGGAGGAAAGAAAACAAATAGGAAATAAATGGGTTATTATTTGTAGTGTATGCGGGGTAGAGATGGGAAATAAAAAGAATGCACAAAGGATGGGGTGAAGAGTGTGAACATATGCATAGTTCTGTAAAAAAGTGCAAGTAGCTTTTTTGAGAATGATAATTGACCCAAGCTGGAGGTCACCAGAGGCGACATGGCCATTGCATGCAGACAACAACAAATTTTTGTGCTAGCAAGCACCATCAGAAAGGGAAATACGGTAGTGCGTGGATGATGTCTTTGTCGAAGGTCAACTATTTGGAGGGATGGTTGGAGTGATGTAGAGCTAGCTAGTAGCAAAGTGATCACATTCTCTGTTAGAGCAGGCTTCATGATGAGACGTTGCAAAGATGCCTTGAAATACGAGAACCTGCAAAATGTAGGTATAGGGGTAGGGATGAATGCAATAGTTCGAAGAAGATGTTGAGCAATATCTGTAGAGGTGTTAACAAGGTGTTTGGTTTAGCACATTTGGCGAAAACATGTAGTTTGAAAGAAATATGTCAGTGTGAAAGCAATATGTCTTAATTTAAGGAACCTTGGAAACTATTTAATAAGAAAAGGCTATGGTTGGAATGAAGGGGATGACATTTTGAAAGCAATATGTCCTAATTTAAGGAATCTTGGAAACTATGTGATAAGAAAATGTTATGGTTGAAATGAAGGGGAGCATTAGAGAAAATGTTAGTTGCAAAGACAAGAATATGACATTTAGTTTATGTAACAGTATAATTGATGATAGGAAGCCCATATTCGTAATTAAAGTGCAAGGAAGGGGAAATTGTAGAATTGGAGCAAATAGAACATAGAATTGAAAAAGTATGAAATGGGGCAGCAAGTGTTACGATATTCAAGGAAACAAGGAGTTTTGAAGCAAAAGTTTCTCATTTAAGGATGCTATTGGGTTTAGGTTAGTTTGGCTAAGAGAGTTTAACACCATTTTGTGTTGTTAATAAATTTTATGCAAGGAAAAATACTAACCCTAAGTGATGGGACTAATGGTTTTGGTTGAAATGTTAAGTGAAATTCCTAGTCAAAATCCTTTCAAATGTGGTGTTTTAGAGAATTCTAATAACATGTCAATTAAAAGGAGTTAACATCACTAAATTTTAGAACCCTCCAAACCGGTCTTCTAATTTAGGTTGATACTCGGCTAGACAGAGTCTAGACCTTTCATGAAATAGTTTTGTTGATGGTTCAAGGGTTCAAAAAGAAAAGAAATGAATGTCACTAAGTTCATTAGGAACAAATATTCATAATAAATATTGGGATAAAGCCACTTGTGAGAAATGTGTGTAGTTTTGTTGAAGTTTCATGAGTAAAAAAAGAAAAGAAATGAGTGTGACTAAGTTCATTAGGAACAGATATTCATAATAAAGTTTGGGATAAACCCACTTGTGAGAAATGTGTGAAAGCATGATGCACCTTATCTTTAGCAAACATGATGGTACTGGTATTTCTTTTTATTTAATTTAAGAAGTGTTCCTTGCTTGTGGAGGATTTTTAGTCGAAGATTCATAAAGATGATGGATATTGAAACTGGCTCTAAACCTAGGTTGGTTAGTATCTAATAGATATAGAGAGAAATATCGGAGAAACAAGGCTGTAAAGTCATTTTGTAAGAGAATAATTCCAAGGGAGAATCCAAAAATGAATAGCATTATTGACAAGGAGGAGGATCTAGTTGACTCTCTCAGGATGAATTATTCAGAATATTCTCATAAAAAAATAGTTTAATAAAAAAATTATGAAGGCAAAGGAGGTGGCGTGTAGAAGTACCTTCTTTTTGGTTATGAGTATTGATGCCTCAAGGTATGATTGTCTAAGGAAATTTGAGAAATTTGATGGACTTCGCCTATTGAATGAGTTTCTATAAGAAGCTTACAAAGTGAAACTTATAGGTTCGAAGTCCAATGGCTCTAATAAAAGCATAGTTGAGTTAATTTTTATCTTGTTACAGGTTCTGGAGAAGTTTGCAATCGAATTTGTTTCTTTGAAGGGAAATTTTTTTTCAAGCTTATTTAATATATTGAGATGTCATAGAGTCTAATAAAGTGGTAAGAAAGAAACAAATTTATGTACATATTGAATTATTCTTTGATATTGTCTTCCTTCTTTCTTCAACCTGCAGTCATATAAAAAATATGGATGGAATGAACAATAGTTGGAGTTTCAATAGTGATATACAAAATTTCTTTAGGAAACCCATTTTCAAGGGTGGATGGGATAGTACATATAGTCTTCCCTGAGATCAAATGGGCAACATCCCCTTACAAATAGAGGGTAGTTTCCATGAGCGTTGTATGTCAACAGAGAATGGAAGAAAACATGTATCCTTGTGATGATGTATAAAAAATAATAAAATGATTTCATTAGAGGAATTCAAAGAATGGTTAACCATAATTGTGAATGACAACCAGCATGTGAAAAACAGAGGCTATATTCGGCCCTTTTAGAAGAATGCACAAGGAGAATATAGAAATCATTAGCCTTATTGATAAGGATAGGAGTATAATTGACCATGGTGGGATAAATCAATTGTGAGTTACTTATGTAAGAACTTAGAATATTTTAATAATAATTTCAGTAAGGCAGAGGAGGTGGCATACATTTAGAAGAACCTTTTATGTGTCTACTGCTACAACAAAGCATGATTGCATGAACAGATTTGTGCAGGTTCATAGGTTTTCCGTATTGAATGTGTGTCTAGAAGAAGGCATAAGAAGCCTATAAAGGAATTTCAAATGGATGTAATAAAACAATAGCTCACTTAATTTTGACCTTGTTCTAGGCTCTGCAAAAATGTCCAATGGAATTTTATGTTTTGAGGCATAGCAAGTTCTAAAGTAATTTTTTATTCGAGATCTCATTCTTCGCTGAACACATTTAGAATTCATGAGCATCATTACAGTTAAATAGGAAGCATGATTTCATTCTTAGTTGAACACATTTAGCAGTAACGAGAAAAATTACAGTTAAATAGACAACATGATTCATTTGTGCAATGTAAGAAGCAAAAATAGAAAATTTGTTTACAATTAAGAGCATTCAATAAAAATATGAATAATAATCATTGCACAGATTTGTGTCCCTGCCATGATGTATAAAAAGGAATAAAATGGTTTCAATTGGAGGAATTAAAATAATGGCTAACCATAATTTTGAATGACAACCAACATGTGAAAATCAGAGACTATCTTGGACCGATAAAAAAAGTAGCCAAGGCGAATATAGAAATCAATGACCTTATTGATAACGATGACTGTTTAGATGAGCATGGTGGGATCAATAAATGGTAAGTTCCTTATGCAAGAACTTAGAATACATCATTAATAATTTCAGGAATTCAGAGGATGTGGCATCTATGTAGAACTACCTGCGATGTGCCTATTAGGTGCCAGGGAATTTCCATATCTAGATAGATGCCAAATAATGGAAAATCTAGAATATTTCAATTTCCATATTTTTAGGTGTTTCCTATTCTTAGATAGAACATGGATTTAGATTCCTCGGATTCTAAAATTTTATTAATTCATCTTCTACAGAAAACAAAAACATAGATGGTGGACTTGATGTGAGGAAGCGAGTGGAGCTAATGGAAAAAAAGAAACCAAAACTAACTTTTCAATTTTGGGTGAAAAGGTGAAATGGTGAGCTACATTGGCTTGTTGGAATATCAAAGGAGAATTTATGTTTCAAATCTTGGGGAGCAACATTATACTAAGTGTTATGTATGAAGGTGACGTGACCCTCCTTTGTTGCATATCTTATATATCGATGGATCCAATAATGAATTGCAATGATGGATGTTTCTATGATACACATTGTATCGACTCTATCCTTGTTGCGAATTATAGGGTCATTAATCCATGTTTTTTCCAACCCCATCTATAAATAAATACTTGGTAGAGTGCAATAGTGGTGAGCATGATGAAGCCGATATGGTAGCAGAGTCAAGTGTGTGACATGGAATCTAAAGCACATGGATGGTTGACCTTTTGAAAATAGCAAAATTTTGGAAATATAAAACTTCCATAAATGAGCATTATTGGTAAACTTGGATACCGATGAAAACTGGATCAGGCCTATTAGATGTCAAACTATTAGGTGCCAAAGACTCTCCATGTCCAAATAGATCCTAGAAAATGGGAAATATATAATATCTTAGTTTCCATATCTGTAGGTGTTTCTTATTTTCAGATAGGACTTGGATTTAGACTCCCTTAAATATATATATATATATATATATATATTATTAAATAATCTTTTATAAAAAAGAACAAACCTACATGGTGGAATTCAGGTGAGGAAGTGAGTGGAACTAATGGAAAAATTCAGGGGAGCAAGAAATAAAAACTAAATTTAGAATTAGGGTACGCAAATGGAAGGTTGAGTTGTAGATGCTTGTTGGAACATTAAAGGAGAATCTATGTTTCAATTTTTTGGGCCCTCATTTAATTTCTATCTTAGAAGAAACTCATCTTTTAATTTATGTTTTATAAATGTGTCCTTTAAATTCACCGTAAAAAATATCACTTTCTTACACATGCGAATAGAAATAATAGTAGATGATGATGATCCAATTGTGGTCTAAGTGAGGAGGTCGACTAGAAATATATAGTGATATTTTGGTGCCCCAAGGTGAACATCTCTTCATGCATCTAGAATTTTATTAACTCATATTTTAGAAAAAAGAACAATCCTGCATGGTCGAATTCACGTGAGGAAGCAAGTGGAACAAATGGAAAACTTCAGGGGAACAAGAAAGAAAAACTAACTTTAGAATTAGGGTATGAAAATGAAAGGGTGAGTTGTGTATGCTTGTTGGAACATTAAAGGAGAATTTATGTTTCATTTTTTCGGGCATTCCTTTAATTTATGTCTTAGAAGAAAGTCATCCTTCAATTTCTGTTTTATAAATTCGTCCTTTAAATTATGCCTCTAAAATCACCTTTTCTTGCACATGCGAACATAAACAACAGTAGGTGGTGACGATTAAATTGTGGTATAATTGAGGAGGTCGAGTGGATATATACAACGATATTTTGGGGCCCCAAGGGACACATAGTTTCATGGTAGGATGATTTAAACAATTTTAGCCGACTTGTAATTTTGGAGGCAAAAAAATAAATTTTAAGTTTAAATTGCAAATTTTCTTTCTTTTCATTTTTCTGTAGGTTTGACTGGTAGTGAAGGATACCAACTACGACTATGAAAATTCAACAATTACTAGGAAAAATTGTTACCTGATATGGATTTAAATGTATTGTTTGTCTATGTTTGATTGAATTATTGACTCATTATTGCTACTAAAACTCTCTAGTTTATCTGGAGGTATTTTCTTCTGTGAGCTTTGATTGGAGGTACTGAGATTCCTGAGAACATGCCTCAGTTTATCAACAATTGTTATGAATTTGAAGGCTTTTGAAAATTTGGTATGCATATTAGAATAGATGGTTTGTTAGGTACTTGTACATTCCTCTTGGGGGTTCACATAAAAAAATGTTCAATTTTTCCCCTCATGCCCTATACAAGAATGCTAAGACATCTCAAACATGGTGCAAATAGTGTCCTTGACTTGTAACTAGCAGTTCAAAAAATGAGATTGGAGAAGTCATCATTGGAGTTACATATATTATATATGTTATCAATTTCTCAACAGTGACTTGTGAGTAGGATCATCTCACATCAGACAACTGAGGTTAAATCCCATGTTTATATATATGGGAAGACCATTGTTTTTACAAGAGATAGATTTCAACAAGGACATTTTGGCTCAAATGTTGAACAAAAGCAGTTTTTCTAGTTATTCTAGATTCATATTCATCTCTCAAGGTGAAGTGACTAAATTCGGTGACTAATTTGAGCAGTTTACCCAAATTCCAGACAAAATTGGATATAGAAATTCCCAAATTTTTTCATTTACATGATACATCAAGTGATCAAAAATCCCATACTCTGATGAAATGATCAAACATCTGCAGACACTTGCACTAGGAAGAGTGATTCATCAATATCAAAGGCCGAGGAAGAAGGAATAATCAAAAGGAGAGGTATGATACATGGATCTATAAGTGGATAAGGTTTCCCTGTGATGTTTATGGATTTACATCCATAAAGTTGGTTGCTTTTCCAATTTTGGGAGGTTTTATTCTTATGGGAAATTCCCTAGTGATTTAAAGAAAGCATGCATCCTACTTCCATTTAGTAGCACCATATGACTCTTGTGATGTAAAAGCTCTACAGGGAAAGTATAAATGTAGCTACAGGGAAGGAGTAAAAAGTAAAAACGCCATTGTTGAAAAGCATGCAATATTTACCAAATTAACAAGCCTTCTTTCCCTTCTCCAAAACTATCCTCAGTCAACTTGCCTGAGGGAGAAATGTTTTCTATATATGCAGTTTAAAGAGACATAGAAAGATTTAGAGAACTCATTCTAGGGATACTATCTCATTCTATCATCCACATAGTATTGACCACCATCTCCACTGTAGGCAAGAATCTCAATGGCATGTTGTCACTTATGACTCATTATGATGTAGACAATCTCCTAGGCAATATGTGATTTAATATTTTTATGTTTTATTTGTAAGACTATCATGTTTTTCTAAGAATTTATTTATGTAAATATTGATTCCGACTTTTAAAATATTGTGAAACAGATGGGTGTGAATCTTGAAAGAGAAAAAAAAACATTTCAAGTCCCTGCATTGTTATACAAAAGGTCAGTGAGTTTCTCTATAAGACCTATTTTTGGATGGCGTAACTACTAGTGAACTAAATGGTGAGAAATTAGAACTAGTTCATGAATTTTCTGGCAAAGAGAGAAAGAGGAAGAGGAGGAGAGGAGATAAAAAAACTGAAAAGGGCATAGAGACTGATTTTAGAATAGAGACAAAGAATAGTTAAACCAAAAAAGTAAATTTGTAATCTTGTCAGGGAATTGTTGTCTCATTTTAGACAAGAAAGGATTTTTGTGTTGTCTCCTTTTAGACAAGAAATGAATTTCAAATGGTTGTAATAGAAGCATAGGTCACTTAAATGTGACCTTGTTCCAGGCTGTGCAGAAGTTTTGAATTAAATTCTATGTTTCTAAAGCTAACGTCAAGTTTTGGTCCATCCACTCTTTGTCCACTCAACAATTTTTGTAATCTATGTATTTCAATGTTATATAATTCTACATTTTACTAATCCAAAAAAAATTAATGTATGTATGCCTATCCTCTAAAAAAAGTAATGTCATATTGGATTATTTTTCATTTTGAATAGATTGGCAGAAGAAGATGTGAAACAACGAGTCTAGTGATAAGAAAGGTCGTAATATGACCATATCGTCACCTTTAAATTATTCTCAATATTCACATACAGTTTGCCTCCTCCTTTGTATTTTTCATGAATGGGTTAATAGTCTTATTGCGACCTGTAACAATGATGAAGTTAGATTTTACGTTCTCTGAATTTTCTTTATTTCTCTGCTGGTTTTTTCAAACTCCTATGTTGTAGGAGGTTTAGAGATATCAAGGATTGATGTTACATGCAAAATTTGAGGAAAAAAGAGGGAAATTAAGTCTCAGATCAATTTGAAACTGGGAGAGAGCCCACATGGGGCCAAGCAATAAGAGGGAGAAAATACCAAAATCAAGAAGATACATGCAACATAATGTTCCACAATAATGTATACATTTTAATTTTTAAAAAAGGAAATGAAAGAGTGAGAAGCAGGAATTATTAATGACATATCCAGTGAGTTTTGTCAGATATATATGGCAGTAGTGGACTTGTTGTTGTACGCTATTAAAATTTCTGACAAAGGTTTACAAGAAAAACGATAAGGAGATGTTGAATATGAAAGAAAATACTGGATGAAATTAGAAGCAAAATCATGACTACAGAGGTCCATGGGACGAAATTTATGCAAACTCAAAGACAACCCAACTTAAGCAGAATATGTTGGATGTGAACTTCATCACACTAGTAGAAATAATCCCCCAACGAAACAGAAGTCACTCTATCAGAGGGCACCTAGGAACATCACAACTCAACTTCATAGAATCCCTAGTCAAGACAACTCCATTGATACTTCTTAAACTTGACATGGTCTCTATCTATTATAGTTGTCTCAATCTAGCCTTTGTTTTCATAGTTACTGCAATTTCCTAACAAAGAACATTTTGTGAAGATCAAGATCTGATTTTGATCAGACAACATCAATATTTTGATTGTAATTAGAGTAAAAAATATGGGGTAACCTTTTGATAGTAGTTTAGTAACATCATTTGGACATCTAGTTGGTAGATATAAACTCACTTCCTTCCAACAATGGGTAGGAAGAAGTGAACAATCACAATGTCTTCAACCAATAGATATGTTTTGCAAAGTATTCAAAAGATATTATACAACCGAGGGCTTAGGATAATTGTTGCATGGGTTGTTGTTGATCGACCTAGACAATGAAACTGGTCAATTAACAAGAGAGAATCGACTGGTCGAAGCATTCCACACCAGGACAGAGCATTGGATCATTGGGATGATATTTTTACGTGGCTCACAAGAGTAATGGACATTTTGCAACAAAATAAAAACACACCCTCTTGCAACAGCACACAGATGAGCAAGGAGAGAGGCAAGAAAGGTATGAAAGTAAAAGCAGCATTCAAAATGTGAAATCATAGGAACATTAAAAATTAACTAAAATCAGGAAAAATATAAATTATTAACGCTATATATTAGCTGACTCCAGGCACAACAATAGAAGTTTGAAGATTGCTTCAGGTTTCAAACTCACCTCCAGACAGACGACACATGTTTAGTAACCACTTTACTGAAGACAAAGGGCTAATGTATCTAATGGTTAATGTTGGTGAATGTAGGAGGTCCACAGAAGCCACCACCAATCCTTTCCTAATAAAGTGTGTTTAAACAAAATGAAGAGGAAATTGTAATATGGAGCTACTTAGGGCTACGGTTTGTAAAAAGAAAAATTTCACTTAGATCTAGGCAGACGTAGTTGTGATCATGTGGCCCACCAAGTTCCCGACGAGTCTGTTTCCATAGCTCCACTACTGCATCTGCAATTAGGTGCAAGGACTACATGAGGCCACCTAACAATCCAACATTTTCAATTTGGGAATGTGTAAGACTATCCCTCAGGTGGGTTCCTCTTCCTCCACCGATAATCAATGCATAATGGAGTATGTCTATCTCATCTGGAGAGATAGAAGCATAATTGATTATGGACTCTTTGCAAATTATTTTTTCTATAGAAAAACGCTCTTAATGTTGATCCCTCCCTTTCCTTAGAGTGCTGATACAGGAAAAGGTAGCATAGAAGAGACTTATCGATTATGGACTCTCTGCAATTTTTGTTTTTCTGCAGAACAACGTTCTCCATGTTGATCCCTCCCTTTCCCTAGAGTGCTGATCCTGGCAAAGCTAGCATAGAAGAGACCTGACAAAGCTAGCATAGGAGAGACCTAACAAGTATAGAGAAGAATCCATGCCATCCTCAGCTGGTTATAAGTTATCCTGATTAACTAAGTACACTACTAATTAAAGGTCTAGGGCTATATCTATCTCGTTTGTGAAGGAAAGTTGAACCATAAATGTAGGTAAAGAGATCAACCACAAAATTTCCACCATGGCTATCATGTTTGTTAATACTTCACCATTGTTGTTGGTTTATGCAGCAAAACGAAATACATGTAGGAATTCAAAGCCTTTATAAGCCATGGATAATCCAACATTCTAGATTAGATTGTGTAATGATTAAACAACCCAGGTCAAGGGGTTTCAGATGTCTTTAGTATAGTTTGCAGAGGGACTAAAAAGTGTGTAGGTTTATGTTTTCTACCCAAGTATTTCACAACAATTTGTATTTAAAAAAATAAACTTAAATGTTTTTGTCAAAACAAAGTTATATATGCAACATGCTAACATGTATACATGGCATCTAATTTGATAGGGTGATATGGCTAGCAGGCAGGTTGATATGGTTAGGAGGCAGTGCGATACCACCTACTTTCTTTCCAGTGGAAATATGGAGCAGGGATCCCTATGAAGGTAGAAGTAGCAAAATGCACCAACAACCAACAACACTAGACATCAACAACAAATTTCAGGAAGAACAATAGCAAATTGCAGGAACAACAAAGTCCAGCAACATGAAATTCCAATTCCACATGAGAAGGGCAACATAAAATAAGGATCGAGATGAAGAGGCTAAATAGAAGGGTAATGACAGATTACAAAGACATGTTTATCTTAATGCACATAGACAACACATAAATATTTTGATCAGTTCCGATTGTGGAAGATCAAAGATGAAATGTAGCTGATCTGATTGCCGGAGAGCAGAGCTAGGCAGCATTCATGAGAGTGATTGTGGGAGAGAAGAGTTAGGTAGTGGTGTTAATGAAATTAATGACAGATTTTATTTCAAGTAATGACATATTTGATTTCAGTAGCAAGAGTAATGGCCCTATTAATGACGACAAAGATAGAGTAGATAGAGTAATGCGGTGAGAGTAATGTATCTGTTAATTACAGAGAGGCGATGGATACCTAGGTAGAGTATCAACACTGAGAGTTAGTATAGCAATGAGAGTTAGTATATCTGTTATATTTGTAACTGTGACGGTGGGTGGATATCCAGGTAGAATATGACATAGAAGATGACATAGGAAAATCTGGTTAGCGACAACTATAGAGGATGATGAATATCTACAGTGTCGCCACCAAGAAGCCCACAATAGAATGCCTATCGGCGTAACAATAGTATCCAACATGATTTGTTTTAATATAAATTTATGAAAAACATTATGAATATTTTATAAAAATAATTATTTTGATAATTTATTTTATTCTATTTTATTTTATGAAAAGTCGACTATATAAATTTATGAAAAATATTATGAATACATTATAAAAAAAAATTATTTTGATAAAAAAAATTATTTTAATAAAAGTCAAAGTCTTTTGAAAATGAACCAAAACAAAATAACCGATATTAACCGACATTTATGTAGGTATAAAAACAGTACAAGTATAACACCAAACATATAGCAAATCTCCATTGGACTAACAATCTCAAATAAAAACTAACGTATATTGAAAATAATAATAATTGATGAGAAGATCACTCTGAGAGAGAAGTAACCTATCAGAAACTACACCACTTGGGAAGTTCTCAATTCCCTGTTTTTCGCCTTTTGCAATTCAGTTCTTTTCTTATTCAAACTGATGATGAGCTGGCCCAACCTTCCAAAAATCCCTTGGCTGAAAATATAATGCCATGAAATCGATGCTAACATATTCCCATAACTTTCTCTGGGGCCTCTGAACGCACCACATTCCAATATGAAATGTTTTTCCGATTCCATTGCCCTAGACGTGAAAAATGTACACACCCATTCTTCCCAAGCTTCTTTAGGCCTTTTTCACCATCCTGTTTCACACCAAAGTTGATGCTAGTTGGTTCTTATTGAGCACTAAGAACATTTTCCCTCCACGGAATGTTAGCTCCAATGCACTGTTTTTGTTGGAGATCAATGTGGTACTTCTTTCTACCCAACTCTTTTCATCATACCCGAAACTTCTCCATAAAAAAATTCTTTAGCTCCTTGATATTTGTGGGAAAAGCATTCACGAAGATATTCCATTTTTTCATCCATGTGTAGTTTTGTCTCATCCATGTTTTATTTCTTTCACTCATGCCTTCGTTGAAGATAACATTGGGCCATCTACCTACTCCCATTTTCTCAATTGTTTTTAGATATCTTATGAGCCACACCATAGAAATTTCTTCAATGGGATTTGCTCCCGTTTCGCTCAACATTATCTCATAAGGCACTGAAGTTTTTATTTTGAACTTGCTCATGATCAAACGTTTTTGGATTTTCTCAATTTTCTTCCATTTTGAGACAGGTGTTGCTAGCCCACAATTCACATCCATATAGAATCACTAGACAAACTATGACTCCAAAAAGCATTTTAATCATTTTCCAATCCCATATCTCTGTCTCTCTGCATTTGTTTTGAAGAGCATATAATTATTTTCACCCTCTTAAAATTCTCTTCTTTCTGAAATCCTTCCAATTAAGTTTGTTTTTGAAATCAATCTCAAAGTATTTATACTCATTTACTTCTTTAAGAATTTTACTTTAAAAAAAAATATACTTCCTTTATATACCATTCATTGGATTATTTACTTACCATAATCCAAAAAATGACTGTCATTAGTGGGTGAAATGGCCGAGATATAACCCTTGCCTAGAATCTCAAGGGACCCACCTCGAATATGACTAAGTCGGGACATACATCATCTTGATCCCCAATATTGATGACAACCAATATTTCCCAGTATATTGTTCCATTAATGCTTTTAAGAGTACCAATAATCATGCCATGTCCATCCCCCTGCCATTGATCATCAATACCTATCACCTGTAACACCCCTAGTTTTATGTTCTTTCAAAGTTAGACAATTGAACTTTAATCCAAAGGGGAGTGGACCCCAATGGATATGTATGTTGTGGATGTAATTAAATATATAATTTTGAAAAATAAATAAAATAATGATGTGCATATTGACCAAATGAGAATTATGAGATCACTTGCTAAATCGATGAGGATGGAAAGAGGCAAATACTTTCCCAAAAA
Organism: Pinus albicaulis; assembly: GCA_034641835.2. Classification (NCBI taxonomy): domain Eukaryota; kingdom Viridiplantae; phylum Streptophyta; class Pinopsida; order Pinales; family Pinaceae; genus Pinus; species Pinus albicaulis. The sequence goes on along the minus strand of JAXQQM020066912.1, from coordinate 76,626 downwards.
ATCTTTCAAAAATCCTTGAAAGAATTTATTTCCAAATTAGATTTTGAGGAAAATCTAGATTCCCCAATGATGTGGAGAGTAGTTGGGAAGAGGTAAAAAGCTGGGAAAAGCAGAAAAGCAACCTTTAAAAATCCCTAAATAAGGGAAGCCTAGGAAAACAGAAGAAAAGCATCCCGATATTCTCGGACGCGAAATTAGAAACAGGCTTTGGGGAGAAAAAGCTTAAATAAGCTAATCCTAAACGCATTAGAGGTGGGTCTCGTTCCGGGAGATGATCTCGACTGGGGGGTGAGTTCTGGGAGACAGAAGAACTCTAAGGTTGGGAGGTTGGTCAATTGCAACAGTGGTATGTTTTTAAGTTGAATGGTTGTAGCTCATAATTCTTTGATTTTATATATATAGTTGTTGCTTAAGATATGGGATTTATTAGTTCTTAGATTTAACATAATTGCAAGAAGAAATTAACCCTTTTAATTCTGTAGAGTTGTAGAACTAGAAAATTGTGGAGGAGAATCCAGCAGAGTCTCTAAAGCCATGTGGGTTTAAATCTGAGGATAAATGTTTCTCCACAGAAAGAAAGAAAAAATTAGTGAATTAAATTTAATCTGCTTCTGGTTACATATAGGACTTTGATATGCATACATAGGAGAAAGCAGCATGAGATTTCATGTACAACTATCAAAATAGAATTAGACAAACTGTCATCTGAGCTGTGTAGGAAATGATTGATAACATCTAATGTCCTGTGGTAAATACACCATCTATACACAAACAGAAGTAACAGAGAAATTTCTTCCTGCATATACTAGTCTATTTCTATAAACTAATGAAGTACATAGTAGTTAGTGAAGCAAATAGCCAAGAGAGTAGGCTATCTAGGAATTAATACAATCAAATTTCTATTGGAAATATACATGTACACATAACTTATTTAACATGAGGCCGCCAACTAGGATTTAGCAAGAAAAGATAAACTTTTATATGAAGTTGATACTACCAATTTAAAAAAAATATGAGTGACAATGGCCTTTACATGAATTGGGGTTGATTAGTAATTAATTTAATTTCATATAAATAATTGCTAGGAATTATTGAAGGATGAGAACAAAATGAAACATCTACTTGTAGTAATAACATCATAAAGTGACACAGAAATACAAGATAATAAATGTAAACAGAACCTTCCTATTTTCGTGTGAGAGGCAAGAAAATAGTGAGAATATATTTTAAACCATGTTATTATTATGGAACAAGTACCTTGTAGAAATAGACATCAAAAAAAAAAAAAAAACTGTGTCACATCAACCATTGAAAGTTGAAAATAAACAGAGTTTTAACTCAGTCTTCAGTTACTATTTCTATGCGTAATATAACATGCCTCTGTAAATTAAAATCATTACATATACAAGGGAATCGTCAAAGGGGAAGCATCAAAACTGTATCCTGTGTAGTTATGATAGCAACCACAGTGGAAATGGGTGAACGAGTGCAGGAATAGAAGAATTAAACTTAGCGCCTGAGAACATCAAAGTATAATACTTGTAGTCAAATTTAAATGAGAAAAATTGTGTATGAAATTAGGAAAGTCCGACATGATAATGTCCCTGAGAGTTCTTTCCGCAGATATTAATTAAACATTGGAGAAGTTAAATGTTAATGTTCATATACAGTGATCCGGGGTAAAATTGAAAAAAAAATTAAATACACAAAAGTGCCGAGAGTGTTTGAATCTCCAGAAGGAGAAGTCATTATCGAAATCGAGCTGACAGGACATTCATCTTGCATATTTTAAACAAAAGACGGAGGTCAGAGTATAAACCTACCCATACAACTGAAGAGAGATTTCACGAAGTGGTGCGACAAGAAGTACCTTTGTTCACATAAAATTAATGGAATTAGAAAGGAACAAATAACATAAAATCTATACAGGAGTAGCATGAACCCCTACACAAACAAAATCGAGGAAGAAATGAAGTAATCGAGAGAAAGGAAAGGATTCGATACCTGGTTGAGGCTGGAAGTTGGTCACCGAATACCTTCCTGTGAAGAATAACATAGTCAGAATGACAAAAAAACAAACTCTCCAAGCAAAAGAATGAGTCAAGCATACACCTGTGAGCAAGAAATTAGAATATTTTATAAATATTCCTAAAGATAGCCGAGTGACGCATTACCCTTTCGACTCCCAAATGAGGAAGCAACGTTCCCAAATTTTGGGTGTGACAAAATCGAACCAAGTGATAGCCTTCTTCAGTAGGCCTATAAGGAATCGATTTCTTAGATGGAATCCATATTCTTGAATCATAGAAAAAAAAACAATGTATATATTGGCCGTGGGCGTAAACCAGGTAACAAGATTTTCCCAACACAAATAATGATATAACGCAAACTAGAGATATACGCCTTGATAGGCTACAAGTTGAATAATAACACTTGAAAAAAAATGAAGACGATGAGCTTCAGATATAACAAGAATAAACTCTAATATTGAGTTAAACTGAATGAAATAAAATGAATAGGAATAGCGCTGATATAACCCACAAGTTGGCGAAATCATTCACTAAGAGGTGGATTACCTGAAAGCCTGACTCGGCGCGATTTTGGCGACATTCCTATGTTGAGGCCGAGGTTCCAACTTCTCTATCTCTGCATGAGAGCACCCTGCGGAAAAACCAAACGAGACACAAAAGGTTTTCGCCAAGAGGAACCATGGTTTTTAAACATGACTGAAAGCCCCAAGTCTTGAATGAGAATCACAGTAATTTAGGGTTGCTGAGATCGAGGGTGGGAAATTCTGAAAGCCCGAGAAGAAAATCGACGGCGCTCAAATTTTTTTTTTTAATTACCAGGTACAAAATTTATTGACCTCGAGGAGAGATCAACCCTCGCCTTGATAACTGGAAGCAAAACGAATCGACATGTACACTGGGTACCAGAAAAGAATGAAACATAATATACGCATGTCGTATCCAAGGTACGAGTAGCCAGTTTATCACACAAATACGATTGAGAAAAATTAAATAGCCAAGAAATACGATATATGGTAGCCAGGGAACGTAAGGCACAAGATCACTCAACCAGCACATCAATCCATACCACCGTACACACGTTCTACCCAAAGTGAGATCGCATCAATAATGGCGTATCATACTTTCATTAATTCATGAGCTGGGGAAAAAAATAAAATAGTATTTTATCTATGCAATGGTTGGTATTAAGATTTTGTGACAGATTGGAAAGTAAGTTAATATATTAAAGCCACCAAATCATGTGCTCTACACAAAGAGGGAAAGGCAATATCCATTCATTATGGTAAGTCCGAAATTATATACTGCTCTTTAACATTATGTTAACTACAACCACATTGTAATTATGTGGGGTCGAGACATATATGAAATGGATCGATTCATACATAGTTAAATTAAAGGAGTATGTGTTGAGTTAACAACCATGTGAATTATTAACAAGGAAAAGGGATTCATGTTAGAATTTTAAAATATATATATATATATATATATATATATATATGTATAGATAATAATGTAAAGGTATAACTTTACTTATAGATAAAGAGTTAGATGATTGGTGGAAAGTCCTGTATAGGGTAAGGCCTATGATAATTGTAGAAGAGACAATGCTAGTCAGGGAGCAAATGAGACAATCAAGAGAATTTCTATGACAGGTTAACAAAAAAAAAAAAAAAATTTACTGGGTGCAGGGAGAGACGTTACATCACCACTTGCAGCTATTAAATTTTGCAGGCCTCGGAGACTGCATCAGGCTCACCTCCCCTATTTTTCGGCAGCTCTGACTCCAGAGTGTGAACCCAACTGGCGAACAAGACAGGGCCCATGGTACAACTTGAATGCCTTTTCTCCTTTCAAATTCTATATCGCACCCAAAAGTTTGAGTTAGAGTTGTGTGCCAAAATTTTGAAATCGGTTCAGCAATATGAGTTTATCCCACCTGGTGCATGATCTTTCAATGATGAAGCTGCAAATTCTGCTCCAGATGGGTGGATAGTATATTTCTTATTTATACTATGGTTTTATCAAATTATGTATACATTTGTAGTTTTATGCTCTCTCCTTCGATTGTTAACTGCATTGTCTTGTTTGATTTTATAAACGGAGCCATCGAAATTGTAAATGGTTTATAACCTGGAAAAATCTACCCACCACACGTGTGACAAGAAATGGAAGGCTAAGCTAACCCTGCAGTGCGAACAGTCCCAACCCTTGATGCAACTGCAACAACCTAAGACAACATGGGATTCGAAAACCCCCAAAACACAGAATACTCAGGTTCATAAAGAGTCACATTGTTGGAGCTGAAAAATTGTTGAGTCTGCTATCTGGAGGAGAAATAACAGAATCAAAGCCCTGCTGGTTGACAGCCTGCGATTTAACATCTGCATGCAGTGATCTAGAGTAATGACCGGAGATGTCCTCTGAAAACACAACATACCAACTAACAGGAAATTTGTTTGCGAGTGTCGAAGGGAATAAATTGGTCTCCCTGCGGACTCCAAACAGGCTCAAAAGACTAAAGACAGTTAACATTTTCATTCTCGACGGCTACACCCTTTTTCATTGTTCGCATACAGATTATTCCACTTAATGGGATGGTATTATGGATATATTTCATGATTGATATGTAAATCTAAAATGTATGGCTATTATGCCTCTCATACGTTCAATATATGCATATTATAGAGATGTTATTTGTAAAATTATTATAATTTTTTTCAAAATACACGTCTATGTTTATGTTTTGAAATGTTACAAATTTTGTAAATTTCTATTTAAAATAAAGCGGGTTCAAAGTCTTTTTATGGTTTATAAAGGTCTTTAACTCATCACTCGTAAAATTATTATGATTTTTTTCAAAATACACGTCTATGGCTTGAAATGTTACAAATTTTATAAATTTCTAAAAGTGGGTTCAAAGTCTTTTTATTGTTTATAAAGGTTTTTAATTTATCACTATTATTGATGATTTTGGGTTGAAATGTTACAAATTTTATAAATTTCTAAAAATGGGTTCAAGTCTTTTTATTGTTTATAAAGGCTTTTAATTCATCGCCATTATTGATGAATTTGATCAAATTACTTGAGAATTATTTTAAAAATATTCAACATGATTTGTAAAATATTCGAAATAATAGTAACTATATATAATGGTATCAAATCATTGACTAATTTAATAATAAAAATGAATATGATTGAATATGTTGTCTCTTTATTTTTTTAAGAAATGGATGAGGGTTTATATTAAATCAAAATCTAGTTTTTGTGTCGGAACCCTTGCAAATTATTCACTGTTCAAGTACATTATATGCCAAGAAATATCAAAATTTGAGTTTGTATCCTTAATTAAACTATTTATTATTATTATAAAAATACTAATGCTATAAACCATGAAAAAACTCCTAAGAGCAATACAAATCTACAATCCATGAAGATATGAAAAAAACTACAATTTCAACATGAAAAGAAACTACAATTTTAGGGAGTTGGCATCATGTCTTCCAATGCTTTCCTCCATGCTTCAAGTGCATTCTCGTTTGCTCACATTTCAAGCTCAAGAGTGTGTCGTGCCCTCTTCCTCAGTTGATCTCGTGATCTGCCCACATCAACTTAGTTTTGTATGCTTCACATATGGCCTTGATTCATGGAAATGTAACATGGATCACAACACCATTTCCCATATCCTTTAGGCCTTGGTCTAAATTGTCCTTGTGATTTACCTCCAATTCATCCAACTAATTCATATGCCAGTACATGGGGAAAAAAATATTTCTCTTCATATTGATGAATTTAAAGGATAATTTTTTGGAGGAGAGACAAAATTTTCATGGGGTGGCCACCGAGGCTTTACTCACTAAAAAATTATCTCTCTTCATATTGATGAATTTAAAGGATAATATGTTAGAGGAGAGACAAAATTTTCATGGGGTGGCCACCCAGGCTTTTCTCACTTTCCTAACCACCACCATTGAATCTCTAACAGTAATCTTTCGAATTTGCCTTGTTATTGCTAACTCAAATCCTTGGCATAGAGCTAAATATTTTTTCTTGGTTATTTATCAATACACCTAAATCCCATGAAAATTTAATCTCCATTTAATCATTAAGACACGATTAAGACAAAGGATAGCCCTTTTGATGGAAATAGCTAAAAACACACAATTATAGAAACACAATCATATATTATTCACAAATGGTGTATGTGCACACACACTCACACACACGAATTACAGTCAGATTACTCTATGAAATAGAGTTTCTGAGATCCAACTTATTCCTAATTTAGAGAGAGAGGTTGAGAGAATTTCCCAACTGTCACAAACCAACTTCTTAAATATGGAATGTAAGCATTAACTCCAACATCCCCCCTTAATGATTACATTACATGAAAATAAAAAAATAATCAAGCTTATCAGTAGATGCTCCATCAAGTTGCCTCATAACCCTCAGAAAGGTGTAGTTGGCAAGTTGGATTCCCGAGTGCCCTTTCTCAACTCCCGAATCAAGGACCTCTCGAAGTCAATTACTGGACAGCATCCCAATCTATCGCATAACCTCATTAGGAGACCACTTTCACGTCTACCACTAATGAGGGATCCTTCCCTAGATCCGCAACTACCATGATATCTGGAAAACCATCCATATTGAGCCTCACTGCCACTTGATCTCTTCAAACACAATTGATTGCAATCACTGAACTCCTAGTCATTCTATGGATGAGCTCCCATCCACCGACATACATGGGTGCTAACCGATGTACTTGCTAGTTATCTAGGGAAGTCGTCTAGATACATAATTTATCTAGAATCAGTTTTACAAAAAAAAAAAAAAGACCTTTAAATAATTAATTATCTCACTTAATCTGCAAACAAATTGTAATACTACTAAACCAAAAATATATTTCAATACACCAAATTCAACGATAAAACTCAGCCACCTACAAAGAGCTTTATTCTTGTCGCAAGTGTTTGTGCCACATTCCAGTGTTACACCAACGCTCAGTTCTCTCCACTGACTCTGGGCTTGCACGAAGATCAACAGATCTCACGTCCGCAAATTCCAACCGAGATGAGTTTTCCATCTTGATCCATGGTCAACTGTTTCACAGCCTTTACGGATTCAGTGCACTAATAGAAACCTATCTAAAAGCACATAAATCTTAAGGAGTTGCTAATTCAATCCTAAACGATAGGCTTAAAAAAAATGATTTTATTTCATGGATCTGTTACACCCTTGTCTCCACGGAATCGTACACTGTTAATCTTCATGATTTCACAGTTTGCAGATTGCCACAAATACGCTCCAACACGAACTCAACAACATGAACGATTAGGTCTTGTTGGCACGCATTCAATTAGAGAAGGTTCTCCACTAGTCAGAGACGACACGTTATATCTCTATGAATTTGGAAGGTTGACTCTGTCTCATTCAATTGTATGCGATAGCACCGCTCTGGCCAATATATTACTAAGTAATAGTTAACCAACCTACACTTATTTGCTGCGTTAATGTTCTGTTGACAGACCGAGCCACACTTTTAGAAATCAAGTCATCCTTCGCGATTCCAAGAATGTTCTTTCAAGATAGACAAACAACAACTCGGAATCACTGACAATGGAATATTGCACCCACTCTCCAACGTAAATCCGCTCACTGTAGTGGGCAATCTCGCAGGCTCAACACCGGCAGCGTGATGGGCGATCTTTAGCAACAGAAATCTCGAGACGTTCACGTGAACAACAGACATATCACACTGCAACACATTTACAGCTGAGCGCACATGATGTAGATCCAGCAATCCCAACTACAATCAACACATTCAATCACCTGCAATGCTTAATCACTCAATCACTCAACAATTTCAATTACACACAGGCCTATGATCATGTGCTCTAATACCATGATGGAAATAGCTAAAAACACACAATTATAGAAACACAATCATATATTATGCACAAATGGTGTATGTGCACACACACTCACACACACGGATTACAGTCAGATTACTCTATTAAATAGAGTTTCTGAGATCCAACTTATTCCTAATTTAGAGAGAGAGGTTGAGAGAATTTCTCAACTGTCACAAACCAACTTCTTAAATATGGAATGTAAGCATTAACTCCAACACCTTCCCACTCTTATGATTAAATCACATTTTATAATCAATCTAAAATTATAAGTTTCTTAATAAAAAACTCAAATTTATATTAACAAAAAAAAATTACAACAAAAAAAACACATAATACATGAATAAATATATATTTTCAAATATTAAAAAAAATTAAAAAAAAATATCTTTAAAAATTTACTTCATAGATTAGAATATAAAAAAAACTCATCATAAAAATTTCATTTAATAGATAAAAGTGTTGATAAAATCTATAACCTAATTCCATTATTATTTATTAATTTCTATCTACTAAAAGATTTACTTACCATCAAATACTAAAATTAATCATCTGTTATTATTTAAATAAAAAATTATATATATATATATATATATATATATATATATATATATATATATATTATTTAAATAATTTTTTTTTCTTCAACAAAATAATTTTAAAATTTAAATAATGATTTTTAATACTTATGAACTCGATTCCTCTTAAACACTTATAAATTAGAATCCATAACAACACGTTCCTTATGTTTAGGTTTGTGCAAAGAAAAACATGATATCATAGTCATGAACATAATTAATAACAAGGAAAGTTGTGAAGGAGCAAGTCCCTACCAATAAATTATTGGCATATGTTTGAAAACCAAGGCAGTGAGGTGCAAACCAACGCATGCAGCATAGACATAGCGTGATTTTTTGCCTTCAAGTAGCTGGTGTTTGCATCATGCATTGCACCCTCCAATATAACTTACAAATGTAAACCATGCATGAAAATTAATATCCATGTCTTAAGCAGATTCGCAAATTAATATATTGGAAAAATAACTATTACTGACCCGTCATGTCTTAAGAAGATTCGCTTACTATATTTTTCATCTGTGAAGATACTATGTTGATGTTTTTGAGAAAGTGTGAATGACTGCAACGTCATATCCTTGTTTAGTCCACTGATATCAACTCCACTGATTTAAACTTGGAATTTTAACCCCTCGTCTTTATTTTATATATTTTGAAGTGGGTTACATAACCTGTTATACAATAATCAACATATTTTAATTTAATGCTCTAAAAGTAATGTGGATATAGTAGCAAATGCATAATATTGAGTTTCTATTTTTGCAATCGTCCACTCTAGTTTCAATTTCCGCAATACGCTCAATAATACCTGCTTTAGCTACGCATTTGAATTAAATATAAAATAATATTTAAAATAGTGGATATGTTAACACTCCTGAAATGAAATGGAACAAACCATGCACATTGACACATTTCGACACATTTCAATTTCAGGTGGAGCCAAATAATGTGATGACTGCCACAGGATTTGGCAGAAATATTTTATTGTATTTTCTTCCATTGGCTTTGTTTTTTTTTAGACTGAAACAGGTTCGATAAGACAGGCTCCATACCAGCAACAACAAAGGCCCTCCACCTAAGTTATCTACCTCCTGGATATCATTCAATTTTTCTACGTGCTTTAGAGGCTTGCCCAAAGATTAGGCCTCTTCATCAGCCTCCTGGATATCATTCAATCATGTGTTGGGGTTTCTCAGCTTTTAAATATGTTGGGATTGTCAACAACTATAGATGATTAGATAATTAGACACTTGAAAGCAATTAGTCAATTCAGGATGATAGAGCCATGTAAGGGTCATCTCAAGCACGGGCTGAATATAGAAGAATGAAACAATGCCATAACCAAGCACATGTAAAAAGCATTACAATGAAAATTAAATTATAAGAACACAGGGTGGGGAACGTCGAATTTCGAGCCTACGTCTTCACTACGGGTTTGCATTTGCAACTCATTGCGTTTTTCCTGGGTCAGCTGTCTGCGGTCCTTCCGGAGGGAGTGGGGTGTTGCTCCACATTGGTAATTACGGTTTGGGAGGCCATCTGCTGTTAAACTCCAACCCTTCTTAGTGGTATCGGGACCGCCATAATGCACCTAATCCCTTGCTCCTTCTCATAGCGTAAGCCCAAGTCGGATAGTTCGGGGGGTCAATAGTCTCCCTTGCAAATGGAAGTGGTGACCACTCACTCAGGTCGAGGTGGTGGCAACGCTGGTCCCCTGATACGGTTGGTCTCTAGGGGTTATGGAGGTAGCAATGCTAGTCGAATAGGTAGAGTGGCATATGGGGCTCGCAGAGGTCGTGGTTGTGGAGGCTCGATGGTTGGGTGTGGGATCCGCACCCCACGGATCCAACAACAGGGTGGAGCGACTCGTCGTGGAGGTGCAAGGCGATAGGGGAAAAGAAGCAATTTAGGTTGAGGACAAAGACATAATTGATGTTTGGATAAGTGTCAGGATTTGATTCAATTGGTGTTGGAGCACTTGGAAACCTTGGGGTGGGTGCGGCAGGAGGAGCATGCCAAGCTCATTGCTTCCTTGAAAAAAATGCACTACTTCCAGTGCCATGTCCGTGAGCACATCGTGGTGGTATGGCGAGGCCAAAATCTGCTATCTGAGAAAGTAGAGAAGATGGAGGCCTTGATGGCCCATTTCAAAGAGCATGTCCAGTGCTCCTTTCACCCTCCACCTCCTCTAGGAACAACTCTGGACAACCGAGCCTCCATTACGTATGATGATTAGCATGGTTACAATTTTTTTACTTGTTTTATGTGTTCACTGATGCTTTTGGCCTCCTATGTTGTGGACATTGTCTTTAGTTGTTTTACTATTTCTTTGCCATATGCTGATCGTGGTAGTAAACAAACTTGGTCAAGGTGAGACTATCTGCATTTTGCTACTAATGTATATCGTTTTTGAAGAATTAATATATCAAACACCTCCCCATAATCCAAGGGTATTTTCACCCATAAAACCCTACTCTTCCCTACACCTCCCCTAATTTTAATATTGTCTCCACATTTTATCACCCTCAACCCCTCCAGTCCCTCATCATTGTTACCCCATTTCCATTCCTTCCTCACTTTTTTTTCCCCTTTTTCCCACCCGCCTCTTATACCCTATATTGAAGAGTGATAAAGTAGGAGGTGGGGAAGCGAGAATGGACCAAACAATAAGGAAGAGAAGGAAACATAAGATGGAAAAAGGAGGCAAGGTGGGCGCATTGATAGAAAATAAAACTAAGGGTGGGGTGAGAAGGGCATTAAGGGAGTGGTGGGGATACCTCTAGAGTTTGGGGAGGACTTATTTTGAGAATCACTCATTTCCTCTCTCAACATATTCAGAATTTTACAACAATAGATACATTTATTTTAGTACCAAATGGATTTTTTCGTTTCCTGGGAGACTTTCCTTTGTATCACAAAGAATATAAAATAATCAATGAACTTAGATTTACAGTTACAACAATATTTCAATTCATCCCTTTCAGCTTCTTGCTTTTATGTTCATTTTGTCTTCCCTGCCTGTTGTCCCTTTGTCTTCTCTCTTTTTGCTGTTATATTATAATTGTTCTGCATAATTTCCTTTTGCCCAACTCAACCTATCTGCCTTCCTTCTCTTGCCCACAACGTTCAACCTTCTGCTCCTTTGCTCTATGTTGGTTCATCTACCCAAGTCTCCTTTTGTCCACGTTCAACCTTTTGTTATTAATCGGCCGTAATACACCGTTACTCTATAGTCGAGTCACTATTCTGCATGAATTTTTACTTACCCGAGTCTTTTCTTCCGGTGTTTATCCTTTTCCTTTGTTACCCGAGTCTACTCCTGTGCGTTCAGAATTTCGTTTATAGCTACAACATACAACCATCTTGCACACACTATCGGGTCTCTCTACCCAAGTCCATTTACCATGCGTTTAGACCTTTTCTTTGTAACCCGAGTCGACCTCTGCTTGCAACATTTTCTTCATAAAAACAACACAAACACATTAGACCTAGACCTAAAATATGTTAATATTTACCTCTGAATGACATCGCATCTCACCTCATATCGAATATCGAAGTTTCTTGTGTTGTTTCTATATACAGCTCCCTCACTTTTCTTAAGAAATTTCTTATACAAATGCATATACCCCATATCTGAAATATATTAAAATTCAACTTCGACCTGTCTTCGCATCTTGTTTCTCATCGCAATTCAAAACTTTTCATTGTTATCCATTGTGCTCTAGTCCTTCTAAACTCCTGATCTGCGATATGAGAAGGGGTCCCACCTGTCTTATCGCAATTTTCCATCGCAGTTTCACTCCATCTTTGGTTATAACCTCTTGCGACATGTGATTTGCGATAAAAGGTTCGAGTCCCACCGGGGTGCCACGTCACTGCCACATCATCTACCACATCACATGCCACATCACCTGCTATGTCATCGGGATGTATTTTCGATTTGTGGGGTTAGGTCTACGTCATCTACCACGTCAACAGCCACATCACTTGCCATGTCATCTCCCGCACTTCGAAACTTTAAGAATTTCGCAATATTTGCGATTTTGCGATTTTGCAAATCGGCCCGAAAACCTTATCGCATGCCACACCTTTTAGCATTTACCATAATGGGTTTTCATTATTTTTTGTGGTATGTGATGTACATCGCATCAAAACTTTAAAAAAATCTAACTTGTGATTACTTAACACGTATAAAATATAAAATTCACTGATTGTGATTTGCGATATCTCCGAACACTATTATGTACGTACATTTGCACGACTTGGCCTTGACCCGTGCACCGTTCTGAACATAAATAGGCACGACTCTGCCCTTGGCCTATGCACTGTTCTGAACGTAAAATAACCACGAATCTTCCCTTGACCTGCACACTGGTCTGAACGTAAAATAAGAACGACTCTACCCTTGACCTGCGCACTGTTCTAAACGTAAAATAACACGACTCGACCCGCTCTTCACAACTGTTCCTCGTTGTTGCACGTGTTTATTACTTTACTTAAGCACGTTCACGACTCTGCCCACTCGTGCATGAATTGACCCAACATGTTCACAACTTGACCCAAACTTGATGCCTTTGTTGTGTTTTCTCCTTGATAAAGATTCTAATGTTGCTTCTCTCTGCTCCTTTGCCTTATATAATGATCTAATGCTGCTCCTTTCCTCTCTTTTGCTCCTCTGTCTTTCTTTTACTCTTTTCTAATCCTCTGCCTCTCTTTTATGCTTCTCCACTTAACTTTTTCCTTCTTTGCCTTATTGCTCCTTTATACTCCAACTGATCCTTATTTGCTCCTCTGTTCTTAATTATAATTCTAGTGTTGCTCCATTCCGCTCCTTTTCCATAAGTAATAACTCTAAATCTTCTCCATGCCTCTTTCCCGCTTCTCTCTGCTTTAGATTATACTTCTAATGTTGCTTCTTGCCTCCTTTTTGCATTCTCACTGCATCATTGCTTGTTCTGCTCCTTTGCCTTATTGTTGTTGCTTCTCTGCTCCTTTTCCTTAATGGTAATTCTGGTGTTACTCCTTTCTGTTCCTTTGTCATCAATGACAATATTTCCAGCATCTATATCTAAAAAACCATTTAGAACACAATTCTCGGGCTTGAGTTCAAGCATAAGGACTTCACCTTGTTCACCAATATCTTACCATGTTCATTCATAAAGGGGGTTTTTAAATTGGGAAGACAAAGTAAATATATTATAGGTATTAGGTGGGCAAGGTGAGGGGATGGGGGGTAGGGCATGAATGAGTGTAATTACATGTATTAAAGGGTATAAAAAGGATTATTCTTTAAAAGTAGGGGATATATTTAAATCTAAATTGTATTCATTCCACCTGTCAATGTTGGAACCAACAATACCAACCTCTCATGCCCATTTCCTTGATGGGTATTATCAAAACCCCCATATGCTTATGTCAGGAAGAAATTTTAATTTTCATGTAGTAAGAAGGATATGATTACCCCACATACCTTGAATAGAGTCAATCCTTACTAATATCTCACCTCCATTACTAAAAAACCACTGCAAGTTGTCAAAAATCCAGTTCCTAATTTTTAAGTAACCATTCCAGATGTATGATATTGTCCTTAGAGTGGCATCCCCACATCTAAAACCACTACAATAATGACATGCCCTTCAAATATTTATCTTTAATAATGTTTGTCAGATACCCTTACCATTTAGGGCTCTCCATAAACTCTTGATTAATAAAGCCCACCCAAAAACATTTAGACCCAATAAAGCCCAACTACCATATTCCTTCCTCTGAGTAATTGCATCCATACAAACAATTTACAACCACCCTCGTAAGATTATCAAAAATGTGAAATTTTAAATTTTCCCTTGTTAAATATACATTTTAAATTTTAGAAAACATAAGTTATAAGATTAAAAAAAAGTGTCTGAAAACCTTCTCCCGCACCTCCCTCAACCTAAAAATATTTTATATGTTATTAAAAACATATAATTAACACATATATATATGGAGAGGGTAAAAAAGGGATTCTCGAAATAACTCCTCCCCAAACTCTAGAGGTATCCCCACCACTCCCTTAATGCCCTTCTCACCCCACCCCTAGTTTTCTTTTCTATCAATGCACCCACCTTGCCTCCTTTTTCCATCTTATGCTTCCCTCTCTTCCTTATTGTTTGGTCCATTCTCACTTTCCCACCTCCAACTCTATCATTCTTCAATACAGGGTATAAGAGGTGGGTGGGAAAAAAGGTAAAAAATAGTGAGGAAGGAACAGAAATGGGGTCATAATGATGAGGGATGGGAGGGGTAGAGGGTGATAGAATGTGGAGACAATATTTAAATTAGGGGAGGTGTAGGGAGGAGTAGAGTTTGATGGGTGAAAATACCCTTGGATTATGGGGAGGTGTTTGATGTGAATTGCAATAGTGCAACATGTATTTTTGTTTTGTTTTGTTTGTAAATCGAGTTTATATTCATTCTTCAAAAAGGATATAGATCAGTAGAAAAATGCATAGAGTCTCACCCTGACCAAGTTTGTTGACTACCATGATCAGCATATGGCAAAGAAATAGTAAAACAACTAAAGACAATTTCCACAACATAGGAGGCCAAAGGCACCAGTGAACACATAAAATAAGTAAAACAATTGTAACCATGCTAATCATCATAAGTAATGGAGGCTCGATTGTTCGGAGTTGTTCCTAGAGGAGGTGGAGGGTGAAAGGAGCACTCAACATGCTCTTCGAATGGGCCATCTAGGCCTCCATCTTCTCCAATTTCTCAGATAACAGATTTTGGCCTCGCCAGACCACCACGATGTGCTCATGGACACGGAACTGGAAGTAGTGCATTTTTTTCAAGGAAGCAATGAGCTTGGAATTCTCTTCCTGCCACACCCACCCCGAGGTTTCCAAGTGCTCCAACACCAATTGGATCAAATCCTAACACTTATCCAAACATCAATTATGTCTTTGTCCTCAACCTAAATTTCTCATTTTTCCCTGTCACACTACACCTCCACGACGAGTCGCTCCACCATGTTGTTGGATCCTTGGGGTGCAGATCCCACACCCAACTATCAAGCCTCCACAACAATGACCTCTGTGAGCCCCATATGCCACTCTACCTATTCGACCAGCATTTCTACCTCCGTAACCCCAGAGACCAACCATATCAGGCGACCGGCGTTGCCACCACCTCAACCTCAGTGAGTGGTCACCACTTCCATTTGCAAGGGAGACTCTTGACCCTCTGAACTATCCGTCTTGGGCTTACACTACGAGAAGGAGCGAGGGATCAAGTGCATTATGGCAGTCCTGACACCACTGAGAAGGGTTGGAGATGACCAGTGGATGGCCTCCCAAACCGTAATTACCACCATGGAGCAATGCCCCACTCCCTCTGCAAGGACCGCAGACAGCTGACCCAGGAAAAACACAATGAGCTGCAAATGCGAACCCTTAGTGAAGATGTAGGCTCGAAATTCGACTTTCCCCGCCATGTTTTCTTATAATTTAATTTTCATTTTAATGCTTTTTACCTGTGCTTGGTTATGGCATTGTTTCATTCTTCTATATTTAGTCTGTGCCTGAGATGACCCTTACATGGCTCTATCATCCTGAATTGACTAATTGCTTTCAGGCGTCTAATTATCTAATCATCTATAGTTGCTGACAATCCCAACATATTTAAAAGCTGAGAAACCCCAACACATGATTGAACGATATCCAGGAGGCTGATGAAGAGGCCTAATCTTTGGGCAAGCCTCTAAAGCACGTAGAAAAAATGAATGATATCTAGGAGGTAGATAACTTAGGTGGAGGACCTTTGTTGTTGCTGGCACGGATCCTGTCTTATCGAACCTATTTTAGTCTAAAAAACAACAAAGTCAATGGAAGAAAATACAACAAAAATTTTCTGCCAAATCCTATGGCAGTCATCACATTATTTGGTTCCACCTGAAATTGAAATGTGTTGAAATGTGTCAACGTGCATGGTTTGTTCCATTTCATTTCAGGAGTGTTGACATATCCACTATTTTAAATATTATTTTATATTTAATTCAAATTCGTAGCTAAAGCAGGTATTATTGAGCGTATTGCGGAAATAGAAACTAGAGTGGACGATTCCAAAAATAGAAACTCAATATTATGTATTTGCTAGGATATCCACATTCCTTTTAGAGAATTAAATTAAAATATGTTGATTATTGTATAACAGGGTGTGTAACCCACTTAAAAATATATAAAATAAAGACGAGAGGTTCAAATTCCAAGTTTAAATCAGTGGAGTTGATATCAGTGGACTAAACAAGGATATGACGTTGTAGCCATTCACACTTTCTCAAAAACATCAACATAGTATCTTCATAGATGAAAAATACAGTAAGAGAATCTTCTTAAGACATGGTGGGTCAGTAATAATTGTTTTCCCAATATATTAATTTGTGAATATGCTTAAGACATGGATATTAATTTGCATGCATGGTTTACATTTGTAAGTTATATTGGAGGATGCAATGCATGATGCAAACACCAATTACTTGAAGGAAGCAAATCACGCTATGTTTATGCCGCATGTGTTGGTTTGCACCTGACTACCTCAGTTTTCAAACATATGCCAATAATTTATTGGCAGGGACTTGCTGCTTCACAAATTTCCTTATTATTAATTATGTTCATGAATATGATATCATGTTTTGCTTTGCACAAACCTAAAATTAAGGAACATGTCGTTATGGACTCTAATTTATAAGTGTTTTAAAGGAATCAAGTTCATAAGTATTAAAAATCATCATTTAAATTTTAAAATTATTTTGTGTAAGAAAACAAAAATTATATAAATTTTATATATATATATATATATATATATATAATTTTTTATTTAAATAATAACAGATGATTAATTTTAGTATTTGATGGTAACAAAATCTTTTAGTAGATAGAAATTAATAAATAATAATGGAATTAGGTTATAGATTTTATCAACACTATTATCTATTAAATTAAATTTCTATGATGAGTTTTTTTGATATTCTAATCTATGAAGTAAATTTTTAAAGATAGTTTTTTCTAATTGTTTTTAATATTTGAAAAAAATATTTATTCATGTATTATGTGTTTTTTTTTGTATTTTTTTTTGTTAATATAAATTTGAGTTTTTTATTAATAAATTTATAATTTTAGATTGATTATAAAATGTGATTTAATCATAAGAGTGGGAAGGGTTATCCTATCGTTTTAATGATGTCTTAATGATTAAATGGAGATTAAATTTTCATGGGATTTAGGTGTATTGATCAATAACCAAACAAAAATATTTAGTTCTATGTCAAGGATTTGAGTTAGCAATAACAAGGAAAATTCAAAATATTACTATTATTAGAGATTCAATGGTGGTGGTTAGGAAAGTGAGAAAAGCCTGGGTGGCCACCCCATGAAAATTTTGTCTCTCCTTTAACACATTATCCTTTAAATTCATCAATATGAAGAGAGATAATTTTCCAGTGAGAAAAGCTTGGGTGGCCACTCCATGAAAATTTTGTCTCTTGTCCAGCACATTATCCTTTAAATTCATCAATATGAAGAGAGATAATTTTTCCCCATGTACTGGCATATGAATTATTTGGATGACTTGGAGGTAATCACAAAGCCAATTTAGACCATGGCCTAATGGATATGGGAAATGGTGTTGTGATCCACGTTCCATTGCCATGAATCAAGGCCATATGTCAAGCACACAAAACTAAGTTGATGTGGGTAGATCACCGGATCAACTAAGGAAGAGGGCGCGACACACTCTTGAGCTTGAATTGTGAGCAAACAAGAATGCAGTTGAAGTGTGGAGGAAAGCATTGGAATACATAATGCCAACTCCCTAAAATTGTAGTTTCTTTTCATATTGAAATTGTAGTTTTTTTCATATTGTCGTGGATTGTAGATTTGTATTGCTCTTAGGAGTTTTTTCGTGGTTTATAGCATTAGTTTTTATAGAATAATAATAAATAGTTTAATGAAGGATACAAACTCGAATTTTGGTATTTCTTGGCATGTAAAGCACTTGAACGGTGAATAATTTGCAAAGGTTCTGACCCAAAAACAAGATTTTGATTTAATATAAACCCTCATCCATTTCCTAAAAAAAGGAAAGAGACAACATATTCAATCATATTCATTTTTATTATTAAATTAGCCAATGATTTGATGCCATTATATATAGTTATTATTATTTTGAAGATTTTACAAATCATGTTGAATATTTTAAAAATAATTCTCAAGTAATTTGATCAAATTCATCAATATTGGCCGCGAATTAAAAGCCATTATAAACAATAAAAAGACTTGAACCCATTTTTAGAAATTTATAAAATTTGTAACATTTCAACCCAAAATCATCAATAATAGTGATAATTAAAAACCTTTATAAACAATAAAAGACTTTGATCCCGCTTTTAGAAATTTATAAAATTTGTAACATTTCAAGCCATAGACATGTATTTTGAAAAAAATCATAATAATTTTTCAAGTGATGAGTTAAAGATATTTATAAACAATAAAAAGACTTTGAACCCACTTTCTTTAGGAATTTATAAAATTTGTAACATTTCAAAACATAAACATAAACGTGTATTTTGAAAAAAATCATAATAATTTTACAAATAAGATCTCTATAATATGCATATATTGAACATATGAGAGGCATAATAGCCATACATTTCAGATTTACATATCAATCATCAAATAGATCCATAATACCATCCCCTTAAGTGGAATAATCTATATGCGAACAATGAAAAAGGGTGCAGCAGTCGAGAAAGAAAATGTTAACTATCTTGAATCTTCTGAGCCTGTTTGGAGTCCGGGGAGACCGATTTATTCGCTTCCACGCCGCAAAAAAATTGCCTGTTAGTTGGTATGATGTGTTTTCCGAGGACGTCTCCGGTCATTTCTCTAGATCACTACATGTAGATGTTAAATCACAAATTGTCAACCAGCGGTGATTTGATTCTGTTATTTCTCCTCCAGATAGCGGGCTCAACAATTTTTCAGCTCCGGTGATGTGGCTCTTTATGCACCTGAGTATTCTGTGGTTTGGGGGTTTTCGAATCCTGAGCCCATGTTGTCTTAAGTTGTTGCAGTTGTGTTAGGGGTTGGGACTGTGGGCATTGCAGGATTTGCTCAACCTTCCATTGCTTGTCACATGTGTCATGTGTGGTTAGTAGATTTTTCCAGGTTATAAATCATTTACAAGTTTGATGGCTTCGTTTATAAAATCGAAAAAGACAATGCAGTTAACATTTTAATTAAAAATCTTCCAGGAAATCACATAAGAAATTTAGGAGAGAGCATAAGAACTACAAATGTATACCTAATTTGATAAAACCACAGAAGAAATAAGAAATATACTAACCAGCCATCTGGAGCAAAATCAGCTTCATCATTGAAAGAACGTGCACCAGGTTGGGATAAACTCATATTGTCGAACTGATTTCAAAATTTTGGCACACAACTCTAACTCAAACTTTTGGGTGCTATATAGAATTTGAAAGGAGAAAAGGCATTCAATTCCTACGATGGGCCTTGTCTTGTCGGGTTCACACTCCGAAGTCAGAGTTGCGCCTAATGCAGTCTCGAGTCTCAGGTCTGCACAATTTAATAGCTACAAGTGGTGACAGGTAGTGAGGATCGATGTGATGATCGATGACATGGGATGGACATGGCATGGTTATTGGTACTCTTAAGAACATTAATGAGCCAATAAACTGAGAAATATTGGTTGTCAATCTTGACCTGCAAGTACAAGGCACTGCGTAAGGAAGCCAATGTAACACTCTTTCGGTGGACTCGGAATCCGATTTCGCGGGCTTCTACGTCATGTCAACATCAAACATTATTGCAGGGCACATTCTAAAGGTAGGGGTTTAAAATTTAAATCTTTTCAAGTTTTGGAAATTTTCCCAACGCATTTTCCGAATTCTGACAAAGAATTGTTAGAATGACAAGCCACTATCACATTTCATTTCATGGGTCACCATTTAAATAAGAATCTCCAGCATCCTGATCGTTGGTCGTTGAGTTTATTTTGAGTCATTTTCACGCCACACGTCGCAATATCTCCACGTAAGAATTGTTAGTTTATTTTGAGCATGCTGATTAGTATATTTAAAAATGTTTCTAATACTAAAAATTATGAGAATAAGAATTCATAAAAAAGATTTAATATCGACATCAAATCTTTGGCGGATAAGATCAAAGATGAATACACAGCTCATAATTTTTACAACTGATCTTTCAATACATAATGAGGGATGACCTTTTGGCATCTTGACACGGATGTGATATTTAGTTTGATACATTTTTTCGTATCTCAGAGTTTAATTTCTTTGTAGTTGTTTTTTCAATTGAATTATTTTTTTAAGGGTAAAGAGAAGATGTAATTTGGCTCATAGAATACAATCAGTGCTATTATGGTTTTAAAAATTTATTTATGTTTTAAATAAAAGTGGTTTATTTCTTTTATTTTTTTTTAATTTTAAGATAGAAAGAAAATATATTTTTATGAGATATGGAATCTAATAGATATTAAGAACTTTAATAATGTTTAAAAATTTCAATAATTAAATTAATAGAAAAGATAATTTAGATAAGATAAAATGTTGGGATTATTAAAAAATGAATTTAAATTTTTTATTGTGAGTATTAAATCATAATTGAAATGGCTTAATTGTATTTTTTCTATTAATATTATAATAAAATAATAATGTATTAAAATTTTGAGAAACTAAAAAAATGTTATTAAGGTTGAGTGATTCCACCCATGTCATTTTTGGGTAATTTTAGTTAAACAATCTTTAGAAACTATTTAGTATTGTATTTTATAATGTTTTTTAATAATATGTTAATAAAATAAGAATGAAAAAATATTAGAAGTTGTAATTTTTGGAGCATATTTCTAACTTATTATAATAATAACATGTAAAATATATTTGTAAAAAGCAACATGATAGTAATGGAGATATTATTATAACAACCATTATTATCTTTAACATACTTACTATAAAAAAAATATTAGCATTTTCATTAAAAAAGAAAAAGAAAAATAAGAAATTCAAATATCTTTCTTGCTAAAAAACAAGGAAATCTCAACTAAATTGCAATATAAATTTCCATGCATTTGGTTTTCACTATCATCCCATCATGCATGTGACTAACAACTAATATTTGTGGAAGAAA
The DNA here is from genome assembly GCA_034641835.2 of Pinus albicaulis. Lineage (NCBI taxonomy): Eukaryota > Viridiplantae > Streptophyta > Pinopsida > Pinales > Pinaceae > Pinus > Pinus albicaulis. The sequence continues at coordinate 54,907 of JAXQQM020066912.1, read as the reverse complement.
TGTATGGTGTAAGTCTCTAGGTGAGATGGTTTATGAACCTCCTTTAATTTTTTGGGGGTTTGAAAGGTCGTAAGTTCAAGACCATAGTATGAAAATCTAATGATAATTTCACTTTACTATTCCTAAATAGGTCAACAAGGTAATGCTAATCCCACTTTACTAGTCCTAAATAGGTTAGTAAAGTATGTGTTAATTGAGTATGAAAATCTAATGATAATTTCACTTTACTATTCCTAAATAGGTCAACAAGGTAATGCTAATCCCACTTTACTAGTCCTAAATAGGTTAGTAAAGTATGTGTTAATTGAATGTGTCCTGGGTGGTTGAGAGGGTTTAATGGTAACCTTCTCACCCAAGTTCAAGTCTCATTGACATGACTATGTATGTATGGTTATCCAAAAGTATGTGAATTATCCTAAAATGTGTTGCACTATGTACCTCTTCCTTGAATTAAGAAAGAAGAGGGAAATCTACTTTTTCTTTAAAAATTAGTACTGTATGTGTGTTTGTTTAACACAAATTTTAACATAAGATTTGGAATACAATTTGGACTTTTGTAAAGAGTCTTTTTAGAAAAAAAATAAGTTAAATTTAGCCATAATTTTAATATGATTAGAGGTTTTAGCTTAATCCAAATTCGATACATATTAAAGTCTTATTCTCAATTTTATCTCACTTTAAATCAATCAAAGTATTTTGGAAAATTGATTAAAAATATTTTTAATAATTAAAATTAATAATAATTCAAATCAAATTAGTAACATAATTAATGTATATTTGCTAATATTATCCATTATAAAGAAATAACTATGCCTTGATACCTTGGAGGGATTCGAACCATGTCTAAGGGAAATAGATCAGGGAAGGCTAGGTGGCTTGATTCAACTAACGATAATGATTTCATAACCCCAAAATATAGCACTCATGACCTGTTTGTACATCACACTTTAATTCATTCCATTTGGTTTTGATATGTGGCCAAGGGAGAGCTTCTTTAGTATGTGGTCGATGATGAGAATAAGAGAAAATAAAAGGCCCTAGATGTTACAAGGCTTGATGGAGCCTTCGTTCAAGGTAATAGTGGAAGGAAACAGTGGAAGCCAAGACGATGGTAGGGGAAAAGGTGGTGGTTCTTCCACTTTATCATATCTTTCTCCTTCATTGGTCATTTTCTAGAACATTGAAGGTTATCATGGCGATGGTGTTAGTAGTCGTCTACCCTGTTATTTAGAAGTCCTATGTCCTTAGCCCCCGGTTCCTTAAATTTATTTTCAAATCCTTATTAAGCTTCTGTCTGGAAATTTGTTACTCCTTGGGGTCTACTCCAAAAATTTGGGATGGGACCTGAAATCTTCCCTAGAGCTCTGGATGGGTATTCCCTCTTCCATGAAACAATTACTTTTTGCAGGTAAGCATCGAAATGTTCTTCCTCTCTTTCAGTCTATAATAATGGTAAATATGCCAGTTTCTTATGGCCCTTCATTTGCAAGGGGAGGTAATGGGAAAACCTTCCTCCTCTCAAGTTTTTTCCTATAAAGATGTTGTCCATGCTCAACCCGCCCTAAAGAAAGCAAGGTTATTTTTTTCTCCAAATGATTTTTCATTGTGTTGTTTGCTTATATGTGGAAGACTATTAGAAATTTTTATCTAAAGGGCTTCATTTCTAGGGAAATGTTAGATTTTTCCTAACTCCTTCGTTTCTAGATTTTGACACTTCTACAACATTCGTTATCAAGATGCAAATACGAGTTGGGATTCCTAATTTTTCTTCTCACTTGTGGCACTACTCAATCTTTCAGGGAATTGCAAACCCACTAGGTCGTTTCATTGAAACTAATGTTTCTCATGAGTAGCTTGGAATTTATAGCTATGATAGAATCTTTGTTGAAATCAATATTAGTAAAGGGCTTCCAGACCAAATCAACTTTAACATAGGTGATTTTCATTGGACCCAAGCTCTAAAATTTGAGAATACTACTTTTCGTGGTCGCTTCTTCCATCAAACAAATAATTTAAAAAACTCTTCCAATCTATTCAAATCTCACTAGACGTGGAACATTTGAAATTAAAAATCTAAAATTTGGATGCCTTGTAACCCACTTCCTATGGAGGGTGAAGCTTCCTCTATTTTGGAAAAGGATGACAAAGGATCTGATGATGAAATGGATTTAGTAGACAAATTTCAACCTTCATCTCCTCAAAAGTATCCCGAGGATCCTATCGTGAACCATGCTTCTTGAGCAAGAATAAAGGTGGTGAATAATAATCCTTCTCCTAGATCATTTAAGCGAGCTCATGAGTTGGATTCTTTGGACTTTGAGAAGGATTCTCCTTAAGCACGTAATGATAATTTTCAAATCACTTTGATAAACTCACCTTCAAAATATTGGGTCAAGGTTTCAAAAAATAAAGGAAAGAAAGGTCGCTCTGAGGACCTGCCTGAAATTCGGCGATTCTCTTTTGTAATTTCGTTCCTCTATATATCCTTCGCTATTATTTGTCTCATACACCTCAACTATATTTTTTTCAATATATGTTACATTGTTCCATAAAAATAATGATGATTAGATATGATGTATTTCATTTTTGATTGATCAATAGAATCTTTAAAGCTTACAAAAAATAACTACTCTTTGATACGTAAAGTAGGTGGCCACCATAATCCATGTGTCAAATCATATTTAGTGATATAATATGTATGGATTAGATATTATTTACGCATTTATATTCATCTTTCATACTTTATTACTATAACCAAAACATTTGAAAAAAATACTTTATTACTTAACCAGAACATCACATGTACAATTGCAATAATCTCAGATCATGTAATACATTAAAATAAAAAACAATATGTTGTTTGCAACTCATTGACCTAATTCCCAAAATATGTACAATAATGACAAATATTACAATAAAATCTCATTGGTCTAAATCAATGAAAATCTATAACGAACCATACAACAAAGACTTTCAGTAGCCAAAACACAAAATTTGTCTTGAAGGAAAAATTTATAACAGAATTCCAAATTTTTGTTGCACACCAAATTTTAGTCCTTCATGAACTCAAAAATTATCCCCACAAGAAACTCCAAAACTCAACCTCCCTAAACTCCAAAATTTGATTCACCTGAACCTCAAATTTCATACCTCCAAAATTCCTAGACACCAAAATTTAGGCTTGCGAAAACCAAAAATTTGGTTCTATCCAAACCTCAAATTTCCTTCCAAATAAAACTCAAAAATTTTTCCCAAACACCAAATTTCGATCCACACAACCAAACATCTAAATTTGGGCCATCACATTGCAGGTTTAGTGAACACCAAAATTTCAAGGAAAGCCTACGAATGCCAAATTCAAGTCACATTCAATAGGATGTCGTGTATGCAGAGAGGAGCATTCAATAAATAAGTCATGAAGAATTCAACTCACTTGTCTGAATGTTTGCTAGGGTGCAACATCGGTAATTTCATATGTGTAACTCATTGTGCAGCCTTGTTTGATTCACCCATTCAAACATTATATCCTCTTGAATGCCTTGCTACTCGTTCCAATGAACTATGTTATCTATTCCAACTCCTTCAAAATACATATATATCGTTTGTTTGCGGGCCTCACCCTACCAAAATGCGACACCACCTTTTAGTTGGTTGATGTTCAAACTTTAGCAAATGGTCCATCTCACCCTTAGCATGCATGGTATCATTTCATCTAACTAACCTTCTCATATAACACTACTTCTTGCATGTTTTGTTGAATCGTTCAACTTATTATGCAAGTGAATTCATGCCCTCCTTTTTAGCTCACTCATTCCAAATATGAGTTCATGTACCAGACATACATGTTTGACTCATTTGGCATGCGCACACATGCACGCTCATCTTGACTAACCATCCTAAACTCTTCTACAATGGATATCACATGGGTTGGTCTCAACTCGCTGCATGACCCACAAATGGCATGATATTGGAAACCAAAATTATGGGTGTTTAGTTCCACATTGTCTCATACAAAGACCCTATTGATTTCCTAGGTGCACCCATAACATGTGATATTGCATCATAACTTGCATGACACCAAACTCCAATATGATATTCCCAAGCACTCTCACGTGCTCGATGTGACTAAATATTTGAGGGAATTTCATACTCCACTCAAAATCATTTTCATCCTCAGAAACCCTCCACTCCACAAGCTTCAACCGATAAGTCACCCATCAAATTCTCCATGGAAGGCCATCACCATGCCTCTAAAATTTTCCCAATCTAATTCCTCCATCAACCAAAGGAAGCTCCAAACACTCATGTCATAAACTTGATCAGTAACAACAGGTCACAACCATCCATATGGGAATATTCCCAAACTAGCCATATGACCTCGAAAGGAATCCTTCCTCCCAATTTTGTCTATAATGTCTCGTGCTGCAATTGGGATCATACTAACCTCACTACCTCTTACAGTCAATGTCACCACTGCTACAATAAAAGCTCACACTAATCTCTATATACTCCATATTTAAGTCTCATGAAGAGATACAAAACTCGCATGGCTTCCATCTACACAATCTCAAAAATATACCTTGGTGGCCACAACTAAATCATCCACAACTCTTAGTGTGCCTTCAAGCTTATGTTTTTTAGCTTCCATCAACACACTCGAGCAAGTCTCTCCACTCCTTGTCTCTCTATTTGGATGCAAAACACAATTTTTTCTCACACATGAAAACTATTTGTGTAAGATTATGATGAGGGAAATATATGCCTCACTCCATCATCCTCTCAATTTACTATTGAAGGCTTCCATGCCAAATGGGTCATTAAATATATTTATGTACTCTTCCTAAAAATAGAACCTTAGTGTAAAAATATCCTCAAAATCTCTCCATACCCTCCTTATTTGGAATTTTTATTGGCTCCAAAATCTCTATCACAACTCCAATTGTTGTCACCATAACCATAGGGTCATCCATATCTCCAAGCTAGGTCAAGAACATATCGCATTATCTAATGTTCCATATTAAAGGTCGGTGAACATCCCCTATTCACTTGTGATATCGCTTACCCATTTTTATCATCTATAGATATATCTCCTAACCTTATATCTACTATCTCTATCTCATGGAATAGAATAATCATACTCCTCAACCATACCACTCTCTAATATTTGTTGTGATGGCTATGTCCTCATGACTCAACCAAACTACTTGTCAAGTGTCTACTCACCAAGCCCTCATGATAGATGTAACTAAATATTCTCAAATTCCCCATTGAATTCGTGTAAACATTTGGTCTCAAGCTCTATCTCCATACATTATCAAGACTTCTCCAAAGTGGCACATTACATCCCAAGAAATCCCAAAATGAGTTGTAACTAGTCTATCAAAGTTTCCTAGTTCTTCCCATTAGGAATGTCAACGAGTCTTAAATATCTCAAGACAACATACCTCCACATGAAGGTTTCTTGGTCACATCCACAACATACTCATCACCTCAAGCCTCTCTTTCCCATGTCAACAATCATCTGTATACGTTGATCATGCTCCCAACTAGCCCATGTCTCCAATAATGTCTACACTCGCTCTAGCTACCTCTACCCATCAATTCACTAAGTTCTCACATCCACTTCTATGTCCAACTAGATCTACCCAACCGACTCCCTCTATCCATGGTCATTGATGCTCTCAGATCATAGTGAAGTTACTTAACGAATATCATTCATCTCATAAAAATCTACAATCAAACTAGTATGCCCTTCCACTCAATGTGTTACTCCACCTAGGTGACTTCAATCCTCAAGTCATAATGGACAATTCATCAATTTACCTTTCTTGGCCAACCACAACTCATCTCTCACAAGTATACCTCATCCACTGCCCTTATCCAAAGCATCTCCATATTATCTATTTGACCCATAGTCTTAGGTAAGTGGGTGCATTAGTGTAGCTTCAATATATGAATCCATATGTATAGATAATCCATATGATAAGGAGGGTTGAGGCATGCTCCTATACAAAATGTGATTCCCTTTCGTCTTTTTAATGTACCTTACACCTTTCATAGCCTCATGAACCACAAATTTCAAACCCTTCTACTAAATTTTTTCTTTTTATTCTTTTATATCATATTGATATACAAAAAAATTAGGTAGCACATATGGAACATGTGGATTAAGCGTCACAACTCCTCTAAAATCACCAATTGTTCCTAAAAAAATTTAAATGTGCTTCTAGGTCTTTGGAAGTTTAATACTTTTTACACATTATTAGTGGGGACGGTGCACATCTTGATCCTAAGAGTATTTAGTTAATGAAAGGTTGGCTTAATCCCAGGACCCACAAATTTTTGCATGGATTTCTTGGTCTCATGAGTCACCAGTGAAATTTTATCCAAACCTATGGTAAAATTGTAGCTCGTCTCACCAACTTAGTCGAAAGGTATTCCTTCAATTAGACCAAGGAGGTTGAATATGATTTTCAAGCTTTAAAAGAGGATATGTGTACCACACTAGTCCTCACCCTACTTGGCTTTAATAATACTTTCATTTTAGATTTGATGCCCCCGAGAAAGTTATTAGGGTTGTGTTAGTGCAAAAGGGTCACCCATTTTCCTTCACTGGTATGAAATTATGTGATACAAAATTGGAAAAATCCACCTATGAGAAGGAAAATGTTGGTTATTCATAATTTAGTTGATACATAAAATTGTTCCTTGTTGGGACATCATTTCTAGATTAAAATAGAACATCGCAACTTGAAATATTTCATATAAATATCTCAAGTCAAAATACATAGTTCAAACAATACTTCTAGAATTTGACAAATATGGTTCCATTGGTTGTAGCTTAAGGAAATTTGGGACAAAATTGAGATCTTTACGAGTGCACTATTCATGATTTTTTCATAAAATGGAATGTCTCATAACCCAAATATGCAACATGGGAAATATTGAATATTCTCTGCCATTTTCCTCATCTCTAAATTTAAGAACAAGGTTGCTCTGTATGGGGGAGAGCATGTTCAGGTCCCACCGTAACTCTCCTAGTTACTGTAATATATTGGGACTTAATGTATTGAGGTCCTTTTTTTAAAATGCCACATTAGATATATATTGTGAAATAAATAAATGTAAATGGCATCATTAAAGGAGGTCCACTAGTTAGTGGTTGAAGACGCATTAATGGGGGTCTACTTGGTGGTTAGGCTTTGGTTCATTAGAAAATATATATGGTAGTAGAATCTGTGCACTCACTTTCCAAGTGAATATTATTTTTTTTGGATATTTACTCACGTTGGAGGTTTCACCCTCAAAAATTCATGTAAACATTTCCTTAGTATTGAATATCAATAAATGTTTGCCTATTGTTAGTATTTTCCAAGTCTAGTTTTGTTTATTTCTTTTTATACCTATATTTCCTTCCAATATTCTCCACCAATTTCCTTATCTGTAACTTTTAGAGTTGGGGTGGGACCTAAACATGGGACCAAAATATGAGGAAAAGGTTGCTTTGTATGGGGGAGAGCATATTCGGGTCCCCCCTGATCTCTCCTAGTTACTCGACTAGATTGTCACTTAATTTATTGAGTTTCATTTTTTTTAAATAAGGCGAAAATATGTGGTATAGTATGGAATAAATCGACATAAAATACACCATTAAATTATTTCCATTAGTTAGTGGTCGAGGCCTCACTAATGGAGGTCCACTAGGTGGGTAGGATTTTGGTCCAATAGAAACGATATATGGTAGTATAAACTGACCAATCACATGCCAAGTGAATAATATTGTATTTACATATTTACTCATGTTGGAGGTTTCCTCCACAAAATGGAATGATAACATTGCCCTTGGTTTTGAATATCAATAATTTTTCGCATATTGTTGTTATTTTCAAAATCTAGTTTTGTTTATTTCTCCTTCTTCCTTTCTCTATTTATTTTCTTTCCTTACATATATTCAATCTATTTTTCATTTAATAGTCTATTTCATCTAACAAGGAAAACCATATCTACTATCCTTTCCTATATGAGTAAGTTTAATATGAGCAACTTAATTCTTGAAATTTTTAATTTCAATTCACTTGTAACCATTGGAAGTCCACTTTAAGAGCGTTAGGTATATTTGTTTCCTTAAACAAGAGAGTTTGTTTATTGTTTGTCATTCTTTCCTTATGGATTTTCTTGAAATCCTTATCCTTTTTGTAAGTATAAGTATTCCATGTTACTCATCCCAAGAAATTGTGAAACCCAAAATTCATTTTGTTTGTTGATTTATTCCTTGTGTATGAGCATTCTTGTCAATTTTCAATTAATGTTTATTTCAATAAGGTTAATATGTGACCAAGACCTCCCTTTATTTTATAATTTGTTTCACTTTTTAATCTCTCCCTTGTGATTTCATTACATTGGCTTATTTCTCATCTTCATCTTCCACCTCCCATTCCACATGTTGTTTTCATTGAGTTTTGTTTAGTGTTTGGTGCTCTTTCCTTGCATCTTGTTGTGGAAAACCATCTTTTTGATAAGTGTATGGATGGTGGCTTGTTTAATCTATGGCACTCAACTAAGGGAAGTGGGAAATCCCAAATTCATTTAAGGTGTAATAATTTCTTCCTTGTGCATAAATGGGCTTGCTAACTTGATCTTGCAAATTATAGCATACCCCGACCACCCAATTTGTATGTCCCCAAGTTTTTAGATTTATTTTCGATATCCTATCAAAAAATCCCTATGTTGCATTTTAATTATTTTCTTGTACAAAACAACATGCAGTGCACTTCATCTTGTTTCCTAAGTGAAATTATGATTTATCACATTTCATCTCATTTTCTTTGTGAAACTCTCTATATTGCACTTAATTTGGTTTCTTATATGAAATGCATTGTATTGCAGCACAACAAACATTGTCTCTAGTATATCACATCCATTTTAACTATACGTTCAAAACTTTGTTTCAATGCTATGTTCCATCTCTTGAATGCTTTGGATGATGTAGTGTACCATGACGGATATATATTTTAATGTTCTTTATCACATCCACTTAAACTTTGGATTACTCCAATATATCATATGCATAGATTTTTTCATGCAAGTGATATGTTGCAACTAAAACACTTTCCAATGTGATAACAATGCAATGGCACACGTTTCTTTATTTTTCATGAAAATAAAACATTCATGTGATGTGATATGTCACAACTAAAAGAACATTAGGTGTAAAAAAACACAAATTCACATGTTTATTTTTTTTTTGCATCAATAGAAAATTTTCATATCCATTGATATATCTCCATTCAAAGAATATTAGATGCAAAACAATACAAATGCAAAAAAGTTTCTCTATTAGATATGAAAAAAGAATTCATGGGATGCAATATGTCATTACTAAAATAACAATTGGTACGAAATCACAAATGCAAAAGTTTCTTTATGAAAGCTATATGTTTAAATAAATTTAAAGAAATAGGGTTTCCTCTTGGAAAACTCCTAATCATAGTTTTGAAACACCCCAACAATAATAAAAAAGAGACTAAAATTTCATATTAATTAATACCAAAATAATCTTCTTTTCAATTATGTAATTTCAACTACCAATATGTCACTTCTAAAATAACAATTGGTATGAAATTTTGCAAATACATATATTGGGATAACCCAACAATAACAGCAAATGATCATCCTCAACACTTAAGTAAATGAACATTCCCATAAACTCTTGAACAACAATAGATAAATGAATATCATTCTAATCTATATAAAAATTACCTTTTCTGTTAAATAAATTTAAAGAAATAGCGACTCTTATTAGACATATTCCTAATCATACTTTGGAAACACTCCTACAATAATAAACAATAGGCTAACATTTCATTTTTATTAATCATACCAAACTAATATTCTTTTTAATTATGTCATTTCAACTACCAAAAAACAAATTGTAGGTATATATTTGTTCACAAAAAAAGAAAAAGATGTAATTATATGTATAATATTTTGACTAGAAGCACTAAATTCATGTTGTTTAGAGAATGTGTTATACTTTCAAATTATTAATTTTTAATAGCTACCTACACTATTTCTATATGAAGTGAACCACGACATTACAAACCCATAAACACTTGGTCATAATAGAAACCCTTGATAGAGAGAGATTTGAAAAAGTATAAAATCATTCAAAGCATTACATTGGATTTCATATTTCAAAATAAAACCCTCATTTATGTAATATCTATAATTGCAATTGAAATCTAAGAGCCCAATAAAGACTACCCTTGTGCAAGTATTTAGGAACACATTTCCAACTAGAGATAATGGGTATATTGTCTATGACATTTTTAATATGGTTCATGGCATTCCTTTAACAAGGGATAAGGTTCCTTGCAACAAAGGAAAGATTCATAAAAATGTAAAAGCAATATAAATATGAAGATATAGAGAAAACAAAAAACAAAAAACAAATAAAGAAAATATTTAAAATTGTAGAAAAATCTTTATTTACCATTTTATTCATAATTTGTGTTCCAAATTTATAGTTAATAAAAAATTAGTTTAAAGTAATTTGTTTTTAATATCAAAATAATGAGAAATTTTAAAAAATCATACAAGACATGATGATTCTTCTTTCTCTACTCACCATTCCCTCATACCCTCATAAGTAAAGTTCCTTTGGTTCCCTTCAATGTGCACATAGAAAAGTCAAGGTTACCTTCAATGTGCACATAGAAAAGTCAAGTTATTGACAAATAGCTAGGAAATATTTTTTTTCAAAGTTATTGGCTCTTCTTAAGATTCTTATGGCTTCCTAAACACACTTTAAAAAATAAATAAATAAATCAAATCAAATCAAAATATTTAACACACTTTACATGGAAGGTCATTTCAACCTGTTTGAAAGACCAATGATATTAATTTCATGTTTTAAATCCCAATTTAAAACTGAACAAGATTTAACAAATCTACCGAGATCAAACTTCACCTTGTAAAGCTTCGTTAGTACGTTGTGTGTGTTCCGAAAAGAGACAAATCGTGAAACCCAATCAACAAATATTGTTACTATAACGTTTTATACACATATCATAACTACTTTTCTGTCTAAATAAAAATATGAAGACCAAAACCGTATCCTGTTATACGTAAAACTCCTATCAAGCATTCAAACATATGAAATCAAAGAAATTTAAGCTGCAGAGCACAACATAACAATTAACATGCCATGAACAATCCAGGTCTATTTCAATTCAAGTCTTTATTTAGGAGTGCGGGTACAGCAGCCTCTATGGCCCTCCAAAACCATCCATTGAATCTGATGAAACATACATATAATATGATATAGTGGACTTATCAGACAACAATCGGAGAGGCTACAACTACTAAAGAGACTATATGTTCAATCAGGTGTGGCAGCTGCAAGTACCGCACTGGCAGTTGGGGCCGCACTTGCAGTCGTTCTCCAGAGATACATTTCCACCGTGCCTGTTCACATCAACCCCAAAATATATTCAATTATTATATCATCTCAAGTCCACAGTAAACCGAATTTATACACTATACATATAATATTTTACCCCCATCTCGTAGTTGGTTCTGTTAATGTCACTATCCGACAATCCTCTTTACCGTGTAACAAAATAATCCAAATATAAAGGTATGTTTAATCCATGAAGATGTACATTTAAATTAAAAATAAAAGAAACTTAGAGAGAAATATAGTATACCTCTCATTGGAAGGTTTCTTGAGAAGAAAAGGATCACTGGGACTAATCTGTTTCTTTTGTTTCTACATGAAATGTTTTAAATATACAACTCCAGAGGGGAACAAATAAGAGTTGATTTTTTTTTATGAAATTTAGAGTTATTGAAGGTTATGAATCTCAGTTTGTATTTTCATGAATATATGTTTTTGCTGATAGAAACTGCATGTTGTTCTCTTTTCGTGTTGTTCTGTGAAAATTATTTTTTCTGAGTCTTTACACAAGAGAGTGAGAACTGTCTCATTATCCTTCAGATCCATAGATATTTTTCATTTCAATACTGCTTTTATTCTCAACCAACTTCTCTCGGGTCATGATAGCGACTATAAAATTCACATCTTTCAATAGATCCTTAGGATGTAATTTCCTTGATTTTCAAATAATATATTGGGCACATATTACATGAGATATTCAATTATCACAACAATTTTTTAAATGCATGATAAAAGATGGATAATTTATAGCTTTGTTACCATAAAAACACCCTATAAACATTATGTGCAAACAATAGTCCAAATCCTTCATGATTTTCGCTTCTCCTTCTAATGTTAGTATCATGACTCCCATGAGGCAACTTTACACACCATCCTCATCCAAAGAAGGAGGTATAAATTCAATTATACAAAGGTCACCACAGGCTGCATCCCAGTGTGTATTTGTCCCAATTCAATTTTATGGCCTGTGGGAATCCAGGAAAACTTACTTCGTTATCAAGGGTATCCTTGTTACATTTGTCCATATTGGTTGATCACTTAGAGGAAGCATCACCGTAACTTCACAATCAACTGGATTCTTCTACAAGTGGAGTCTTTAGGCCAACCCAAAATTATGGAGTCACTGTGTGATGATTTCAAATTTCTTCTTGAGGTCAAGTGATGGTCTACCTTTCATCCCAGATACCAATTCAATAATACTGAACGAACTAATCTTTGAGTGGTTTCTAAGTTCTAAGAAAACATTTGTTTTTCTATAACTTCCTGCCTCCTCAAAGACATTTGGAGTTTCATAACAATTTCATAATTTATAAGATTCAACAAGAAAAACAAGGGAGAATGACTGAACCATCAGGAGTCCAGGACCTCATTTCCCCGGCCCGTAGAGGTTTCCTAGTCATATTATCAAACCAGTTTTAATATTTATATAATTTTCCATTTTAAAGCATATAAAATATTGTGTTTAATTTTTTTATCGTTTGTTTGTTTGTTATATTGTAGTTTTAATAATATCCAGTTGTGGAGTCACAAAAGGGTTCTGAATGGTATAAATTTTATGGCTATCATTGGTAAAGTCAAAACTATAATGACCTCGAAAGATGAATAATATTAGTATTCAGTAATGTTAAAGAGCGCGTAATTTTAATCGGTATTTATTATAAGGCAGAGTAAACAATCTATGAATTTTTCATTCAGTTCAGAGAAAGTATTTAATATAATATTTAGTAAAGGTAGTAGTTAAGAATTCTTTATCAACCGCCAAGAAAAATCCCATATAGTGTCAAGAGAAACCAGGGAGCGCTAATAAATTATGTTAACCCCTGCATGAACCCCAGATAATAATATTTAAATCAGTGAGTTACTAAGAATTATTGAAACAAAGGTCCTCACAGCGAGTATTGACGATATAGATGGCAGATGAATGCGATAGCCACGCAATGATATCTTAATCAATTTAGAGCTGCTGGATTGGGGAGATCGAGCGATATAAGGGAAAAACAAAGGGAAAAACTAATGCAGGGATATTAATATCGCTAAAGAATGAAGGATTCATGAGTTCTTATATTGTCTATATTCATCCGGCTTATTTATGGTCTACTCTGAATAATTTTGAATAACTCAGTTCATTATGTTCAATGAACAAATCCAGATTATGAAGAAAAATATATGTGATTAAGACCAACTGAGAGGCTCATAATCTAGGTGATATCATCGACACACAAAGATAAATGAAGTTTTGAGAATTAAGATTCAAGGCCTGCCAAAAACATCTCTCACACCTACTAACAGAAATTTTTAATTAACTTTATTAATTTCTTAAAATATCTTTGACTAACTCATCGATAATTGTTCCTTTATTCGTCAAATGAGTCCATAATAACCTCTTAAGTATAACATTTTTCATCACATAATAAATAATTTTAATATCAATAACCAAAATTAGACCGGAATGCTATTTAAGAGAAGAGGCTAAATGCTGAAAATAGATTCTTGATATTTGCTTGTTTTTTTCGGCGATTTTTCCTCGTTGATTGTATTTTCTCTAACTTTAAAATCGTTCTTATTCATATATTTTAGTTTACCTTTCACCGTTTACCTTATTCAGTTGCTTCATAATTTCTTTTACCGCTTTACCATTGTAATTTTCGTTAATAATGACTAATGCTTCCTTAACTTTGTCATTTAACTCATATCTTTTTTCACTTTCTATCTTTACCCCTGGACGCTCTTTTCTCATTAATCGTTTTTCCGCTTTCATAATCTCTGCTAGAAAAAAGAGTCTGGAATTCATTTCATATTTTGAGAGGAGGTGATGTGGTTAAAAAAGAAGGTCAGATTTATTGTGGTGATCAATAATCGTCAGCGCTAAATGATTAAGAGAGAAATCGGTGTAGAAATGAAGAGGTGGTTGTGAGCCATCAGCGGTTAGTGTGGTTGCTTTATTGAGGAGATAAAGCAAACGCCCTGACGACATTTTAATCACGGGAGGGTTACAACGCCATTGCAACCTTCAAAGGCTTGACTATCATAATGGGGATGTGAAGAAGGCATTAGGCCGCTCTTATCGGGTGGTGAGGATTCATACTGCTGGTGGATTGATTAATGCGTTAGTTCTGGAAGGTAGATCAGGAAAACAAATTGCCAAATTTTGAAGGAAAAATGAAGATATGGTTTAGTGCTCGTTTTACAAGAACAGAGCAGCCGCCGGGAACAATAAGAGGGTAACGTATTAATAAATGAAACACGGAGTTGAGTATCAATAACAACGGCAGCAGCCGGAGTGACAAAAAGAAAACTGGAAAGCTGGTGATGGTGGGGACATCAACAAATGGAGAACACGAATAAAATCAATAGATGACTGATAAAACAAAAGTAATACACTAATGAACAGCATGGACGCGAATAACAGAAGGATGAAGAAATGTAGTCTTAAGTTTATTAGTATGTTTAATAATGGAAAAAATAAGTTAACGTATAAATAGGTACAAAACGGTCAAGAAAGACATGTCATAAAAATAAAATTAGCAAATTTGATAGAGGCGAATTAAAAAATATAACAAAGAGAGATTTTCTAAAACGCAAATGATAGTTAGGAATGACATTTTCACATATAAAATAGAAGAATAAAACAACAAATATATATATTGATAATATATGATTATTAACCATATAATATTTATTATATGCAATTAACTCTTGTAATATTTTTTCAATATATTACGGAAAGAACCTATTCAACAGGATTTATTTATTTATAAGAGAAACAATTTACCATTCATACTACAATATTTAATGCATAATCACGTAACAAATAACTTTTCATTATTGAAAAATGATGTACAATTTTCATTTAATAATGATATAATGGAATAGATCCAAATTACATTATTTCAGATGAAAACTTTTATAAAGTTCACCTTTAATTACCTCTTGATAGTAAAGAAAATATGTTGATAAAATCAACAAAGGTATGAGCAATGGTCAACATAACCAGAAATATATGTCTGGAGTGACAACTTCACATCAAACCTAATCAATAAAGCCATGACCTTACAAGTAGATGATAATCCAGTCCTCTAGAAAGATAGAATGGATTGCCATTAAAATTGACTCATACATTATCAACGATCGTATTCTTTATCGATCAATTTACTATTAAATGTATATTATTTATGATGACACTATAAAAAACAAAGAAAGAGCATTCTTTCTGTCCTCATATAAAAGATCCAATTGCTAAAACAAAACTATATATCAATTACCAGCAATAAATTAGATCTGTTCGATTGACTTCATTTTGTATACCAACAATGATAGCTAATGATATTTTATCTCAGCAACTAAAGGTGCATAAACTATAAATGTCAAGGTATGGTAATATGACTGAACGTCAAGCTTTTACTTGACTGTATATTACACTGATAATAGTGCAAAATATATCAGACAAACAGATGAACAAATAGCTGTAGACTTACTTAAATTATGATGAATGGTGTGAAAATAAAATTGCAACTTCCAAGGAAAAGAACAACTTCAAGTCTTTGAATAGAAAAGGAAAGCAATCTAAGCTTTCAAGATTGTTACTGATATATTTTCAAAATATACTTACAAATGACGATGAACAAGAAGAAAAGTACAGCACCGCAAGATGATATTATGGACGAATCAAAACTAGAGAAAGCAACATGGAAGGGTTCAGGAATAGATATAAAGAACAGGAATCAAGAGAAGGTTAAATTGAAAATTAGATTAGAGCCTCATAAAAACAAATAATAAATATGAAAATACAAGACGAAGAAAAGAAAGCAAAGTCCATTAGTGATTAGAGCAGCAACGATTTAAATACACATCAAGAGATGAGCCAGCAAGATCAACAACTATTACAACTGGAGTAACAAGAGAAGAACAAAAAGAAAGGATGAAGAATCTTCATAAACATGGAGAATTAAGGATGTTGAATGATGACGTATTACAACTAATGCTCAAATACAATGATGATGCACACTTGAATCAATAATAAAGTACTAAAGAAGACCTAATAAAATTGACTAATGTTGGAACTGCAATGGGATCAACCAATTACAGAGTACTTAGTACAGTTGGATGACGTACTAACTTAAACCAAATATATGATAATTGTATTCATCATATCAACAAATATTGCAAACGAAAAGAAGCAATACACCAAAAATCAGAAGATTGGTTTAACAAGAAAACACAGAACAAAGTACAAGGGTAACAATACCAACTGAAGAAAAGATCAAAAATCGTAAGAGCATTTAGTGTTCAACTTCATCTGAAGCAGTTTATGTGGTAAAAAAAGAAGTTGAGATTCAACGGTAAATAGAATTACAATATTTTAAACCCATTTGTTTGAAATCAACATAATATTTTAACTTGGTCGTCTTGAGTCTGAACTGACATTTTTTAGAGACAAAAGAAGAATACTAAAGAATCCTAAGGATATCGTAGGTGTTAACGCTGGTTAATTTGAAGAAAAAAGAATAAAACAGGAGCTTTCATTTTATCAATAATAGAAATGTATATGATTCTTCCACACATTTACATTGGACACCAAATTGATATTGTTACAGAAAAATATTGTCCATTTTGTTACCTGCTGAAAATACATTGTGGAAGATGAAATGAATTTATTGAATGACAAGAACTCATTTCTTATACCAACAATGATCAATATCCATATTGCTCACGTCGTTAAGAATTAATTCAAGCAATCAAAGCATAATCAAAGGAAAAATTGTTAAACAAATTTTCTATATACGATGGAAATGCTTCCGCAAACTATTAAATAAAGAAATGAAGAAGGTAATAGCTGTTGCTACTATTTTTCAAAAAGCTAAAATTGCTTCACTAGATCACTAAGAGATATTAAATTTATTTAATTTTCGCATGAGATCATTATTTTAGATAGATAGTCGCTATACAAATAATGTCATAGTTTTTCAAAATTTCCATTATAGTTCTTCATTATTCTTCTAGGTTTTATTTGTTAATTGTTTTATGAAAGTTATGAAAAACACACATTGATATGCCTTATTTTGCTTTAAACCTATCATATTTGTCATATTAATAATAAGAACCATTCCATGTCATTTAATTTTTCGCATCTATATTTTCAACGGCAATAAAACATTGTTTGTTTTTCGTTCATTTAACAATTGCAAATAGGATTGCTATAAACGCCTACCATTTAGCAAATTCAGGATTTTTAATGTTGACCGAGCACCATCTGGAACAAACCTTCTTCACTTTTTCTTCATATGTTGCCAATTTTAGAGATTTGGCGAGTCTTGGATATTGTCTGGTATTATCGTGCTGCTTTTAGTAAATGAATAATGCTTCAAACTGAGAATATTTTGAAAAAAGAGAGGTTTTTTATTTTAATATTGATATTATTTAAGACAAAACCTTTCCATTTTTCTCACAAAATATATCATGATCACAGATGATTATCCTTATAATTCATATACAAAAAATTTCTCATTTGAATGTAAACAATTAGCATTGAAATTATAATAATTACTTAGCCTTATTTTTTCTATTTCTACCATCCATTTATGGTAACCGCACCCACTGAAGATAATTCATTATATCCACGTAATGTTCGTCAATATGAAACACCTTTAATAATTTCAGGAAATGAGCGAGCACATATTTATATGCATATTAAACGGATTCGTTATCAATGATGAACGAAAGAAGAGTCTTTTTAGATTAAATCCTGAAATAAATGACCTTCAGCGCCCTGCGATGTAATCATATCAGAAAGAAATTTCCTGGAGGTAATCAGAAGCGCTTTCAGCGGTGGAATATCAATTTCATGAGTCCTCACCATGTTATTGAGAGACAGTTTTAGAGCTATTAGTTGAGACCTTGACACAATCCCGCGATAAACTTTTCATTTCGTATAGTAGCAGTGACTATTTCGTTTATCTTGTATCCTTGATAATACTTTAAATTATTTATTGTTTCTTTTTTTACATTTTCCTTCAGCATCGCAGATCAAGAATGTCAAAATTATACATATACTTCCGAATTCCTTGCATTTAGTTACCTTCATTATTCTTCGTTATGTTAACTGAACAGCTGGTATGCTAAAAGTCGCTTCAGTAATAAGAATTTCGTTCATTTACTTTTCATTAATTCTACAGTTCAATGGCATGTGAATTTTTCTAGTCATTTGCAATCAAATACACTAAGAGACTCAAGTAGTTAGCTGTTGCTGTTAATAATCAATTGAGTAAATCAACTTGATAAGTTCATTAGTAGGTTCTCCCAGCTAAATATGTTAATCCTGAACCAAACCTTCAGTTTGAATAGTTACCAGACTCATCTTCGCGATAACATTATGTATATTTTATATCTAAATTAAAAGCATGAAGTTTTTGAGATGCGGACCTAAAAACATTTTTACATTTCAAAGCGATTATGTATTTTATTTTCACCCATGAAAGCTAATGGATGTCGTATAAACGCATTTCATATTGATGAGACGTGCAATAGCATTATTGTTAAAATACATTTGTTTGAGGGATGAACATAATTATATTGTTTCAAATTGTTGTTTGTTTTGATCCATCCTCATTTCATTAAAAAGCAAAGTTATCTTGAAGAATAAAGAAGTTGAACAACTTGTTTTTCAATACTTTTGCAGTATTAATGAAACAGATAATGTTTGTATTTATTATCTAGTTTTTCCATTGCGTTTTTATTCTAACTTCATATTTATACAATTGTATCCTAATCTCAAAATTGCAACTTTTTTTCTCATAATCCGTATACGTTCAGCACACAACATTCAATTTGAGAGACTTTCTGTTGTTTTTAATTCTCTAGTTAATGCAGTTACATATATTGTCCTTTATAGTGCTTTGAGTTATTTTGCAACGCTATAACGAATGCTACAAACAAGGTTCTAAAACCAGTATAAATGAAAAATATAAGGATTAATATATAACTTTATCGAAATCAAAACTAGAAAACCAATAATTTTTTCGTTATATTATTTTATATACGTACGTTGCATCATAATAATGTCTTCTTTCAAGGTGAAACTCATGAATGTTAATCCAGAGTTTTAATATGGAATATATACAAACGTTTATTTATCAAAGATACAAATCAAGAAAATGGACCATAAAATACAGAAACGCTTTAAAAAATCAGCAAGCAAAATCATCGCAGTATAAGACCTAACATTTCTCCCAATTGTTACTTTTTGCCATTATATAAACACAAAGTAGCATGATAAAATACAAGAGAAATGAAGGTTAAATGTTTTCAACGAGTGTCTCTAGAAAATTGCGTTAGATTTTTGTTAATAATTCACACCATTTTCCAGGCATGGTCCAGCTTTCAATAATGTCTTCTTTTCTCAATAATTTTCTCTCATAATGATATTTAACATCAAATGTTTATCTTTTATAAAATAAAGAGATAGTTCTTTCATAATATTTACGACCTGCCATAACTTATCTTCATCTGTTGTAAATGCTAAATCAAGATTTAACAATTTCGTAACTACACTACTTTGCTTGCAGCATATCTGAATAGACAGCCAGATTATGATGAAGAGAGTGTTGTTTATAGACTATATTTTCCATCCAATTGTCTTCTCCGACACCGAAGGTGACACCTTCATCAGTACAGCCCCGATCACATTTCATGTCTTCGCTTGTATCAACGTTGTAAAATCATATATTTATCCATCTGAAATTCTTGTAGTACAACTGCAGTTGCAGCCGCAGCATATCGTTGAAAACCAACACAATGTCCAACATCTTCTTTTGTTATTGATAATTCTTCCTAATACTTCACCATGTGTTAAATTATTTATAAATCCATTAACACATTAAGCTTCATCACTCAGCAGAATCTGCATGTACTCTTCTCATGCTGCAGTTCTAGGATAATTAGTCACATAACCCTGCCATATAATGACACCTTTACCATTTTATCTGTATACGTTAAACCTCTGTACATTACTTCCATATACTCTCCGACAACCAGAGTTATATTTTTTGTTCATCTCTTTTAATTTTAAATTCTCCCACCTCTGCTTCTATATATTGTGTAGTGTTACCGTTAATAATCCTAATTCATGGTCCTGGTTACAAATATGGGGTTAAAACTTTTCTTCACTCCAAAATAAAGGTGTTGGTTCTAATTGTCCTCCTTTACATCCTTTTATCACTACTTCCATTTTTCAGAGTATTTTCTATAGGCTCGCTACTAGTATCGCTAGTCATGCCCAAACATTAACAGTATCATTTAATGACGTAATAGAACACATTTTCTTTGAAGAAAATTAATAAAACATTTGTACGTACCAAAATAATGCAATGTCAAACCAATCAAAATTTCAGTACCAAACCATGGTTGACATAGCCATTGAGTTTGGTGAAAAGATGATAATGTAAAATTATATGGATTAATAACTATTATTATCTGGGAAGATTTCTACAGAGCATGAAAATTATCGACAAAATAGAAATCAACTTTGAATATTCAATCGTCCTTGCTTCTTTAGAGTTTAATGAAAACAACCACACCATATATGACTAATTAATGAGAAAAGACTTTGATCCTAAAGGAAAGATATACAAATGAAATATCTACATGATTTTCTCTTATCTATAAACCCATGAGAAACATATTTTATTGTCGTTGAATATTTACATACTATCGAAAATTATTTTAGAACTATCTTTGAATCATGATTGATGATGAATATCAATGAATTAAATATGTATTTAATATATTGTACACACAAAAATACTTATGTAGTTCATCCAGAAGAACATAAACAAGAAACAAACAATATCTGTATCATAATAAATAAGAAATGCAGAATATATATATCATATATAGGAGTATTAAAAGAGCATCATTTCTATTTCAGAGATAAAACACCTTGTTAATTAGAATGATAACACAAAAAGAAGAGGCCTGTATAACATTGTTCCATCACCGACACATGGACTGTCAGTATAAGAGGGATCAACGGCTCGTAAAGCACTTAGAACCTAAAATGTGAACACCAACCACAAAGATTCGTAGGTCCTGAGGGACCCCACCAACCAGCCAGAACATTCTGGCTGCGCCGCCGAGGATGCCCACGGCAGGGGATTTGCACCACGGATCTGTCAACAACGGCACCACCGGCGAGCCGCCAGACATGGAGATACCGTCACTCATTCATAATCAGCAACCTTTGGTTATTTTAAAGACGACCGGGCAGAAAGCACGAATCAGAATGTTGAAAATATCATTCATCCATCCATTGTTCTCCTCTCGACCGGAGAGCATTTTGCCATCATGGCCTGAACTGCATATGGAAAGTCCTATGAAAACTGGACATTCATAACAATGAGAAGATAAAATTGAATATTTTTGCAGCTCATCGTGATGTCATCAGGCATCAATCGAAATATCCTATATTTCGCTCATCTTAATCAATATAAAACACTTTCAGCGGATTAGCATGGCATCCCTTGAGGTGAACCATGAATCATAATCCAAAGGTTTATTTACTATCACACAATTCATTTTATTTAAATATCATAAATTTCACCAATGAAAACAGCCAGAAACAACCATGTTATATTATTAATCAGACAATACAAAGACATCACCTTGTTACCTAAAAGGTTAATAAGAACTTTCGAACTTGAGGATGTTTTTTAGCTAATCCGCCATCCTTAGGTCATCGATCATTGCAAATCTGTTTGACTGATACTATCATATTACCTCCAAATTATCCATAATAAATAGAAACGGTTCGCTCTTTAATGTGTCACTAATAATAATATCCTCTACCAATTTGTTTGCAATACCACCATAGAGCATTAATTTCACGCCTCCACCTGCTAATAACATACTGATTTCAACGCAATCAAAATTTGATACCAGAATCAGATATATATAGCCATGTCATCAGGGGAAGCGATACTGCGCATAACACGTCCTGCTGCCTGCCTTCTCCAAATTCAACATTCATACCTGCATAAGAGCATGTTGAAATGACCAATTTGCAACTAATAAATGATACTGAGTTTTGCACTCTAAATGCGAATCACTTTGTTCTTTAATAATATGTTGAGAAACCATGGTTCGTATTGCTGAGCAGACCTACGAATTTTTCATAGTGCTCAGCTCAGGTCCATAGCCCACCATGCACTGCCGCAGAATGTGAACAGAAAAACTTTGGGCAGCACCTAAAGTCTCAAAACGAATTGTAATGACGAAATACGCTGATTAAGAGGTCAGATACCCGACTGAATGGCCTCATCACGGACGATCTTCGAACTTCAGAACTTCGACGCGTTTTTTTTAATTTCACCAACCAACAAGAAATGAAACGCGAAAGTCCCAGCTTTCAATAAGGAATTTTTTGTCTGTTATTTGAATTAAAAGGCATTTTGTTACTTTATCGACCTGTAATAAGACAAGCGTCAGTTTTTGTGTAGAAACGATTTTTTCAGAAATTCATCATTTTTCACTGTTAAAGAACATTTTTATCACTTTTTCAGACTTTTCTGCACCACGGCAGTTTTGGGCGACGATCTTTAGCTCTTTCATCTTCAACATGAAAATATCATCGCAGCACTGATATTCAATCAGCAAAGTAACAATGATCATCCTTTCAAGACAGTGTTTTCCACCTCATTGAATTAAACGTATTGTCATTAAAAAGGCAATGCTGACTAAATCACAAACAATAGCCTTCCTGATTATTTAACTTTTCGGCCCTAGAGACTAAATCACAAAGTACAACAGACACTGAGGCCAAGTTTTTTCTTCCATCTTCAAATTGAAAAACAACCAGCTTCTTCATATTCTTAACTTCTGAAATCCCATATAAAGAATCGTTCAATTTTAAAAAGTAGAACTGACCTACCTTTTTAGGCTGAATTTGGGTCCATGCCAGACTCATCCAGCAGACCCTACAAGAGGCACACATTCTTCAAGCTCATTGTATGGCTGTGCATCTTCATTAAAATAAGAAGAAAATATATAAATTAATGTTTTATATTTATTTTGATTAAAACCTATCTAATTACTCTTTAATCATTATAATTTTCATTGCATCAAGAAACAAATTTCACTAATAAGTGACCAAACCACATTTAGCAAATGTTCTGTTTATATTTTGCATTAGCTTAAATAATCATACCAAGCCATCCGCAATAATGCTATAAATGAGGCTGTGCCCAATAAACCATTCATCCGAAAAATATCTCAGCCATCCATTTTATCACCTCTATTTACCTTGCCCATATTTTCAAACTGACCATGATTTCATGTTGTGTCTGTCAACATGATCATTTTTATATCAATGATGCTCATTATCTATGTTGATCCAAATCACGTTGATTGAATTTGATGTCAAGGTATGTTTTCATTTTCCAACGACAATTTGCATCATTGACCTTCGATCGAATGAGATTCCGTTGATGTTCAACTTGGTCATTCATTCACCTTTCATGGATTGTACCGAGTACTTTGAGAGCCATTGAGCACATCGGTGGTTTTCCACACTTTTGGACAAATACACCACCAATTGTAATCGGCGGGTTTCTACCATGTTCGACTTCAACACATTTATCACATGGATATAATCGTACTAGTTCGAGACAGGAATTACATCCGACCGAGTTTCTACCATCTGTGTTTTCAGTAGAATTTTGTTATCATCGTAATAATTATTTATAAATGATAGGTTGCGCTCCATACCGTGTCTACACATGTTCATAATTGCAGATGTATTCAAAATAATTGCAGGACGTAATAATTTATGGCTCTAGTTAGTTTTGATCCGAGTATGTAAATGCTCTACTCGGCCGATAAAATGACACATATATATATTTTGCATTGAATGTTTTTGTTGGTAATTCCAATTTGGGGCCCGTGATGATCTGAAATGATAAAGACTACACTTTCATATATGACAAGACTTCAAGATTATCTATATTCCGTACTTTGCACTTTAGGGCAATCAAGTTACACTGTGTCTGTCATCCTCCGATATCTCGCCATGAGTATGAGCTCATTATAACTCATAATTCCTCCTTTTCGAAAGTCGAATATATCAGTTCTTCATCAAGCCTTGAAAATCAGAGAAAGTTCAGTAAAACTTCCAAATCTTTGGTATCGCACTTTCTCTATACATTAAGTTCGTGCCCGCAACGTAACACCAGTCGGTTATCCCGTGACCTCGAACCACATCTTTCTATGTGTTATAGAAAGCGTACTCCGTAAAACCAAAAGTATGTTAAAAGAAAGTTGATTTTGATGATTAATTCAAAGATTCTATATGAGAATTTTCGAACATGCCGCTGGAGGAAGTGCACATGTATCTCTTACCTTATGGAGCTAACCCCTTGATGTGAGGAGTTTATCCCTTTGAAGGAGGATTCTATCCCTTCATATATTTGGAACAGATTTCTTTTCCATTATAAAAAGAGGCATTTCCATGAGTCTCCAAAAGGGGAGCTGGTTTTTAGAAGGTTTGAAGATACAGTGCCTGCTGAGATTCTGTATTCTCATAACAAGACTTTTGTGAGGAGAGATTACATACCTCTATTTTTTCGGATTAAAGAGTGAGTTTGTCAAAGAGAGGACTCTGCTTCGACTCCTGAAGGCTCCGGTGTACATCAAGGCTCAGTTAAAGGTTTTCTTCTTTTGAAATTAATACAAATATACTCATTTTTCTCAATAAACTGCTTGCTAATGGTTTATTTCATAGATTCCTTGATCACTATGATAAGCATGGTTTATGATGATGTCTATACAAAGTGCTATGTAATACTTTTCTGTTTGTGACCGCAGTGTTTACAAGCGAAACTCCTTTCAAGCGCTGCCAGAATATAACAAAAATCTCAAACAAGCACTCAGACATAAGGTAGGTCTTTTAACACCTATATAGAGCTTTTCATATATTGTATATGCTTAGAGTAAAGATTATTCTATTCGTCGTTTGCTTCTGCTAGATACTTTTAATACTAGTGACATCTACTCTCAACTCATAATTCATTTATCCACCAATAAATACTTCCTGAGAAATCATCTATTATCGCGCATGAAGTAGATTCTCCGCTTAGTGTCTTAGTTCATAAATTCATATGAAGAATTACAGTGTCATGTTTATGGTCTTCTGTTGAAGAAGTTCATCTTGATGTAAAGACAAGTAGCTCATTTCCCAATTGACAAGATTGCAAGGTATTTGAAGGTCTTTTTATTTCTACATATTTCTGAGTGGTATGCTTTTCTTGTTGCACTGATGACATAATGTATTGAGATGTCCCAATATCCTACAAGCTATAACCATGACTCTCAAATTTTGCTAAGATGGCAAGCCATCCTTTTAATATGTAAACATTACTCTCTGTTCAACACTCTTGAGCGTATTCTTCCTGTTTAATCAATACACAATTCAAATGCAAAATACCCCATGTGTTTTGTCATACACTCCACCATAATTAGTAATTTTCTTTTCACCATCCACAAATAGTACATCTTGGGCCTTTCCTCTCATTAATGGTTCATGTCGCATCATTTTTCCTTGATTTTCCTCATTTATCATTGCCAGCACATTGCCAAATTTTTTTCAACAAGATGTATAAACTAAGTCATTGCTCTCCACAGTGTTTAGAGCAAACACTATCCAAATGGTCACCCAAGTTAGATCTTGAGCATGAGAGCCAAATACACTTTATTCTCCTTCCTTTTCCATCTGAGTAATCTTTCATTTGATATCTTTTGTGAGGTGATGACTGTATCTCAGAGGACATTGAAGTAATAGTGTCCACGACGCATATAAAGCATTTGATCATAGTTTTTTAATTGTGAGTATGAACAAAATTTCTTTGATTCATAAACCTTCGAAGTATTGAAAATCAAGCTTTGTCCATACTTTCTACATCACACTACTCATATTGGCCTCTTTACAAGAAAAAAAATGTTAACCATAGAAACAATCACACCTAATGTGAGGTTTGCTTTCTCTAGTTCTTTATTTGAGACAGTTTTCATCGTTTGCATCTTTAGCTTGCTTCAATGGACTGCCCTGCATGACAATAGGTAGCAATGTGTCCCACTGTGTGACATAACAGTAGATTTTCATAGTATAAAGAATTCTCTTTGATGGCTTCCAAATTTGATATAATCGAGTGTATTATCCTTTCTCTCGTTGTCTTATTATTTGCTGCATGATTACATGTTAGAGATTTCTTCGGTTCTCGTTCTCTCATTACATGTTTCTTCCTTTGTAGAAATTATTTGAGTCGTTCATTTCCACGCTGCTTTTGCAAACAGATGTAGTTTTTTTTTTGTCTTTACTTGATTCTCCTTCACAGCTCATCCCGCCTTTATTAGAGGAGATCTTTGAGCATCCAATATTTACATTCAACTTACTATAGAGCTTGTCATTTGAGAAGGGTATATAGACACTTTCTCGTTGAGCACATTCTAATTCTTTCTTGTATATACAATTTCTTCTTCCAGTTTTGTTCTCTAGTTTTATCTGATTTGCTGAAGTAACATATCTTCTATCTTCTTTATTTTCCAAGCTTTACCTTCACCATGAGGACTTTTGAATTTTGTTCTTTCTTTTCAGCACATTTATATAACTTTTTGTTTTCTCAGATGAATTTCAGTTCAACTTCTCAAAGAATTTCCTCTCTTAGCCTCTCCTCAAGGCTCATTTCTTCTTTCTTCTTCTTCTAGCAAGAGTCCTTCAAGATCTTTTATGGCTAATAGTGAAAATTTAGAGGTTCTTCTTCTCCCGAGGGATTCATCTCAATCTTCAAATGTGGCCATCGACATGAGCAGCATGATTTCTTCGCTAAATTTATTTCCCTTTCTCCGCCGCCTCTTGATGTGTTTTTCTCTCGATTCAGCTTGATTTCTTACTTTGGCCACTTAGGCGCATAATGTCAAACTCTTCCACAATAAAGCGATTTGAAGGAAGTTTACCTTTGTATCTACCTCGAGCCTCATCCAAGCTTGAAAAATTCTATTTTTTCTTCACTCTATGAGCATATGTCTTCTTTTTTCTTCTTTTTCTTCTTCGTTTTAAAAGTCGCTTCCCTCGTACTTCTGGCTTCTTTCCGTGGGAGCCTCATCTCTACATGTCACAGATTTCCAAGTAGTCAGTTCATGGTCAAAGTCTCCCAATCAGCCGTCTCTTCTATCGTTACACCTTGGGATTAAATCCTGAAGGGAGATCTTAGAATATTTTGCACAACTATACTGCATGGTTTCTCCAAGAGCTTTCATATTACAATACTTAACTTAAGAAGAAGCTTCGCCAATATCTTCATCATCATTCATTTTTAAATTTTCAAACTCACTTATATTTGAAGTTTGCGTCTTTACCTTTTTATTTCCTCATGGATATTCTTCAGAGTGTCCCACATATCTTTGGAAGTCTTGATCGTGCATTATTTTGATAAACTGCTACCTTCACATAGTCCATTATCAGACCATTGCTTTTGCATTAGTTGCAAATATCGTTAGTTTTTCTTTGAATCGCTAACTTTAATATATCCAAATTCCACAACATCCTGAAAATTTAATCCTAACATATGAGAAAGCCATTCTGATTTTCCAAAAGGCATAATTTGCACCTCGTAAATAAAGGGTTTTATTGCTGAGCTCTTCTTGACCAGCCATCTTGAGAGCCTAGATTCTTTAGTTAGTGATCATATAAAATAGAACCAAAATTTCGATACCACAATTATTAACTTTAGTTAAACCGAGAGGGGGGGGGGGGTGAACCGCCTTTTAACACCTTTCCCCGATCTTTTAAAATTTTCATTAAAACTTATTTACACCTTCATTTCATATCCAATTTTTAATGCATAATCTTAGAATGTAAGCACAGTATTAGTATAATATAACAAAGAGACTTAATACAGAGCAAAGGGAGATACAAGATGATACATCAGATCTACATAAATATCATACAGAGACACCGTATATAAGTGGAAACCCATAAAGGAGAAAACCACATCTTATTATTAGCATGTGGACAAAGCTCCAACTCCCTCTCACCACCGTTGCATGCACCAACCCAAGGAGGTTCAATCCTCAATTTCGCAAGGAAGAATTTGCATAATACACCAACTCCTTCACCTCTTTCAGCACCCAACCTGCTGAGATTCAACTCAGTCACCACACCGAGCTTCACTGTCGCAACTCGATAGAAGATCCAAATTTTCAATTTATCAAACTCAATGTTTCGTCGTTTATCGTATATCACCACCGTAGCTTCTTTTTCCCGCTCTTCTTCTCTTAATCTTCTCGCCTTTATTCTTCTATGTTCTGCATTCCTTATATTTTTCTCTCACTATTATCAAATTGATATTATATATAGAAATTTCTCAATTGTATTTCACAAGGAATTTGAGTGAATAGCCGCCACTCTTTGGCTGCACTTTTATTCCTTTTCTTTTTCCAACTCATTTAATTACTACAATATGTACAAATTTCCATGCTATAGTGGGATTTGTCTTTTCCTTAGATACTGTATTTCAACACAAATACGCTGCAAACAATTACAATATTTACATTCACATTTTAATTACATATTTCAATTTCACTCAGCCTTTTTCAGTTTTTTAATGCATCGGATTGTTTTCTTTTCCACGTCGTTAAGAATCTCTGTTTCCAGACACTTTTGTTCATCACTATTCCGATATTCTCGTTCACCCATTTTTGAACTAGTTTGTTGGTGTATTTTCTAACTCTAATTCCTATTTTCCTATTGTGCCTACTTCCTCTTTTCTGGGGTAAAAACAATATAAATAAAATTTGTACTCAATCCAACTGCCGATTCAAAAGTAAACTGATTAATGCTAAAATTCATTTGGTTATAAAACCACAGAATTCATTCATATTTCAGTTATTACGTATCTTTCAATCAGAAACTTCGTCACATTCTCATATTCTATGTTTGTTACTGAATAAACAAGTCTTAGTATTTTTTATGTCTCAATTCAAGAGAATTGAGATGTTCATTCAACATCTACCATATTATAACCCACCGCTCCATTTAATATATAAAATCATATCATACCCTCGATCTTTATAACGTTAACACCGGATCACATTTAAACCATTATACGAATATTTTCACATAGACTACCCGACCAGTAATGCACAATAGCATTAATAAAACCAATTTTTTACATATATTTTCACGCCCACCCATGTAGCTAATCAAACGTAGCGGCAAATCAGACTGCTGATCCACGCGTATCCAACGTGCTGTCATTGCATTGCCCGATCCAACAGACACCAGACGTTGCTACGCGCGCCAAAGAGGTCGTAGCGGCGGCACGCCGTAGATCAGCGCATCTTCCACACCCTGGTTAGACTCCAGCAAGTTCTCGCGAACAATCGCCGCTCGATAGCCTGATCAACGCCAACATTAACTCTTTATTGTTGTGCCTTCAGCGGTGAAGAATAACATGGAATACGCAGCTGTGCACGGCAATGCGGTTTGTAATGGTCCATAAGCCACGGTTTAATTTGCGGAATCACCAACTCCTCAATAACGCCTGATAAGAGTGGTTCGAGCGGGAGTACCACCATCCAAAGGTTGTAAACGTCATTGATCGCTCATATAGCCCGCGCCCGTCATCGTACCAGTTCCATCATAGTTAAATACACCATTTTAGCGCTTAATTTCTTCGCATTAACACTAACCTGGGCAACATCAAACATGTCATCATTCCGTTTTATTTACACAAGGTTCCGTCAATCTGTTCATTATCGGCCCGTTAAGATATTTCACGCTACTGTGATAAGGACTTCTCCGTTACATAGTTCACACACAACAGACATATCTTCGTACTCATTATATATATAGCCAACGGCCGGCTTGGACCAGTAACTTCTTTGCCTCTCGCCGCTCGTCGCTCGCCCACCCCCCGCTCTCGCGCGCCCCCACAGGCCCGCGCCCGCCCGTAGCTACTTGTCCATGTCTCTCTTTATTTACAAGCTTGTTACTTTGCCTCATTGCCTCATTGCCTATTTCCATATTGCCTT
Organism: Pinus albicaulis; assembly: GCA_034641835.2. Lineage (NCBI taxonomy): Eukaryota > Viridiplantae > Streptophyta > Pinopsida > Pinales > Pinaceae > Pinus > Pinus albicaulis. The sequence continues at coordinate 24,375 of JAXQQM020066912.1, read as the reverse complement.
ATTGCCTCATTGCTTGTTTAATAATATTTCCTAATAAGTAAGGTGGTTTTCTATTTATATTTTAGAGTTTATGATTATTATTTAGGTATTTAATTTCATTTTAACTTGCCGAACAACAAAGGGAATCTATCTAGTTTAGTTACAAAATTAGAAAAAGAATAATCTCAAAATATAAAGAATGTGATGAAAAATATCATTACCTAAATATTTCCATCACAGAAAATGTTTTTGCAACTATGGAAAATACCCAATGAAACATTGAAAAATGAATCTTTGAATATTCTGAATAAATTAGAGTGTTTTTGGTATCAAAGGCTTCAACAGTTTCATAACTAGAACATTCCATTTTTTGGAATGTATTTAGTAATGTGTTGTAGTCTCTACACAATTCTCCAAAACCCCACTTCAAATTTTTTTTTGGAGCCCCTTGAACTTAAAACAGAAAACTGCAAGTAAAATATTCAGAATAAGTTTAAAGTCACAAAACTTCATTTTTTGAAAACGCCACTGCGACCTTACGACCCCGCCGACCCAAAGGTCGTAGGGTTGCAGTGGTCGCAAAGTCACAAACTCAAATTTTTAGAAGACCCATACCCTGACGCAAGTCCCAAGTTTTACAACAGGGTTACACTTCATCACCTAATTACACCACACTATTAAATTAGACACCTTTTTTATATAAAGGAGGTCGCTAGGCTTTATTTTTCATATGCAGCTAATAGGAAGAAACTACTCACAAAGCCATCACAAATTATCAGTGCTTCTTCATTTCCTCCTATTGTTTCTTTGGTTATTCTTGCTAAATACCTTCACCCTAGCCAGTCTGTCATTTGCCTCAACCATTGTCTGCATTTTCTCACTAGGCTTTTTCTCATCTCTGCCCACATTTTCCAAATCAGCTCACTTTCCACCAATTCTCATGCACAATTTCCTTTATTCTAAAAGTTAAATTTTCTCCTCAATTTCTCCTAATCACTATTTCTTGCATTTTTCTGCTTAAATGGAAAACCCTCCACGTCATGCACTCCAAACCCCCCAAGAAGCTCCTAGTGCTACTTAGGACCAAGACTCGCCCAGGTCAGTGCTGGGCATCCTCTCGATTTTCAAAGGTCTGCTACCCTCACCATCCCCCATCAGCCCCAAGGTTTTGCATCCTGTGTCCATTTTTTCCATTTTACATTTTAATCCACCACACCAACACAAGGTCGCAAGGTCGCATTTTCACATTTTTTCATGATCCACTTACCCCATCGACTTTAGACTATTGTTAGCTGTCGCAAGGTCGTGACATGTATTACTCTTCCTCACACCCTACCCCACCTGTTATGAAGAGATTGTATTTATTCACTTTCGCTCGTGTCCCGTAAGAAATCATTGATAAACTGTGACTTGTTTTATATCATCAAAATGCCTTATCATGGGATTATTTCGCCATTGAGACACGCAGAACTCGAAGCACACAGTGTATACCGTCCTCTCGGATTCCAACATATGGGACAATTGTCCTGGAAGAAAGACAAGTAATTTCAAGGGGGCAAGATGCGGGATGAAAGGCAGTGTCTCCCACCCCCGATATATATCTTTTGTACATTTTCAAAAGAAAGAAGACACATAAAACAAGTGTACCAAGAGTTCACGAATTTATCTTTTAAGGATTCTGGACGGGAGGTATACTCAAAGGTCAAAGCTCCAAGCTGATTCCAGTGCTCATCCCACACATTTGCTGCCCAAGACAGACCGGACTGCGCGTAAAACGGACCCCAAGCAAGCCCTCTTCGATCCGAGACAAGGCAGGCTTTCGCAGGCCGTAGGGGCCGGCGTTCGTTATTACTCACCAAGAAGAGAAATTAGCAGGTCAGCTCTTGCTCATGGCCTTAGTTACACCATATGAAGGTGGTGGAGGAGCCCGAGAAACTTAAAGTCAAGAAAGACTACAATATCCGTGCTGGCCTAGAAAAAAAAAATATGGCAACGGAAATGGCCATGATTTCCGTATCAGCCAAGCCTCCACTCCACCACCTTCAACGGCACATGGGCTACTATCATGGAATACATATGTGCTGGCACCCATTTTCAACCGTTAGTATATTGATGACCTCAATGCATACAAACTTTGTCTCCTGGGAGCCATTCTACAGTGAACGTCTAATTTTATATATGGCCTTCATTTATTTGATGCCGTCTCAAAAGGTTGCATTTTGAGGGATGGGCATATAACTGTGATCTGCTTACACCATGCAATTCATCACAAACCAAAGGTGTTTTGGGAATCTAGGTATAGCAGAGAGACACCCTCAAATATTCATCCTCATTTATACACAAAATTATTTGGCCAGACACTTCTGATGTTCCCAGCAGCCATTGAGACTCTGTTTATGATACTTGCTTCCTTTTTCGTCGAATGTACTTTCATCCGAGTCTTTGCTCATTCAGTAAGAACATAAGTTATTTCCTTCACATACAGGCATTGCAAGAGGTATGCCTAAATATATCTTTGCTTCAAGTGTCCTGCCCATAAGAAGAAGTCTGCTCCAAAATAATCTCACTATCTACGTGATGAGTAGGAGCACTCTCTCAAAATAGCCTTCTGAGAAGGAGGTCACTAGTATCAATCGTTCTTTTGCTCTTGATGATGAAATGCTTCAAGACATAACCGCAGTAGAACAAGTAGAAATGATTTCTTTATAAAATGAGGTCAATTAATGTTTTAGAATCCATTTATTTTTCAGCTAAAGGAGGAGGCAGCCTCTTGTTTTCTTTGGATAAAACCACAATTGTTCTCTTTCTCTTGTGAAGAATGATCATAAGGTCGACTTTCTGAGCTACACAAGAGAAAGTGGAAGAATCATTATCATTTATCTCTTCGTAGAGATTCCTGTGAGATTTTCGTTCGATTGCTTTTATTCTCAACCAACTTTCGAAGCGTCATGATATACTCTTGCCACAGAAATTCAATAATTTTCCAACAGATCCTTAGGGATGCCAATTTCCCGCATCTTCATTAATATTTACAAGGTATTGTGTGTGAGATGTGATTTGGGACTGACTGCCAGTCAATTTTAGCTAACATACAAGATGGATAATTGGTTTCTCTATAATGCTCATACGGCACGGGGTTTGCCGCAATACACTAGCTTAACCCAATATGTTGCCACAACAAAAAAAACATCAAGAAACAAGAAGAAACTACTGTGCTGGGAGCTTCCAAGTTATCAGATACTGCACTCGCTTCTAAATTTATGCTCACACACTCCCTATATTTATATATAGTGCAGTGCCAGCACCGGAAGGGAGTGGAGGTGAGTCACCGACGGGAAAAATGGAATCGTTTCATTGGACCCACCTCCAATGTGACGAAGTCGGCCAGCGTCCTCTGAATGGAATAAAGTGGAGCGTGACGCATATCATTTCAGCACGAAAGTACAAGGTACTGCGTAAAGAGACGAATCTAACACCATTATTTAGGTGGGGGTTAAAGTTTCAACATCTTCTGAGTTTATGGCGCGCTTGTCCGAATCGAACATTATTGCGATGGGACATCACCGACGGAGTTTCAACGGACTCCGTGACTTCAGTCTCCAGGTCACAGTTCAGTGGTTTCTATTAGAAAGAAAGATAACAATAATGATGACCTCCGCTTTTCGAAAGCGACGGGTCGACGAATAGAGCTGAAACAGGATCACGCTGGATCACGCTGCATCATGATAATGGCGAGCCTTATTTCAGTTGCTATCCGTCTATTAATGCGCCCAGGGGTGGAATGGCCGCGGTCAGATTAAAATCGTAGATCATCGTGCTGTGGCCATTCCATCTCTGGGCGCATTAATGGGCGGATAGCCGCTGAAATAAGGCTCGCCAGATTGGCTTATATCCAGTTGTCTATCCAGTCAACAGAAAGGACAGTAGTTTTTTTTGTTTGAATCTGGTAAAAGAAATTTCAAAAATTTAGACAGTTGAAATGTTTGAATTGTATTTTTGATATTGAAAATGGATTCAATACTATTAAAAATTGTCAAAATATTCAAAATACTAAAATTTAACAACTGTAAACAAAATTCTAATAAATCTTTGCCCAAATTTATCAAAATCTTTACCAAATTCTAAATTATTCTGTGAATTTTGTAGACTACTACTTTCGATTCGCATTCACAGTTACTGTCACAAGTTGCAACTTCGAGGAAGAATCTGCAGCGTCCTTCTTCATAATTGAGCTTTTAACTTTATTTTGAGTCATTATCACGGGTGACACATCAGAATTTTAGGTCATTATGTTTATGCGGCCATGGTTAAGGTTTTCGATCCAATTATTTATTTATTTAGAGCCAGGCGAGTACATAGTATTAATAAAATTGGCATAGATTTGGATTTAGAGAAAATTTGTTTGAAGTATAAAATTTGATATTGAGGTTTAGATTATTGATGTTTTATTATATTTTTAATTAAATAAATTAAATATTTAAATTTATTTTTATTTATTAAAGTAATTTGTTATTTTGGGTGTTTAAGAATAGTAGGTTTAGTGCTTTTCAGAATACCAAGTGTAATGACTTTGAGAATAGTATGTAGATCTTTGTGAGATAGCAGATAAGAAATGGAAAGGCTGTTGGGTTGCAAATAGAAAATGGAAATGGAAAGGATGTTGGATTTTGAGTGGAGGAAATTTCTCCTTTTCAATTTTAGGGTTGTTTTAAAGACTTTAGAAAGTTGAGATAATCATGAAAGAAAGAATTTGAGCAAAATCTTGAGAGTAAATTTTATAATAATTAATTGATTTTTTAAATGTAATATACTTATAGTAAAAGAAATTATAAGTTTTGAATATTTTATTTTTAAATATGTATTAATTATAAAATTTTGAAATTGAGGGGTAGTTTTGATTTTTGAAAATAAGGGAGATTTTGGACATAAGACAAGTGTAGTGGTTTGGTAAGTTTTAAATATGTATTAATTACAAAATATTTTAGATAAAATTTCAAATTAAAGAGGTTGTAGTTTTGATTTTTGAATATTTAATTTTTAAATAAATATTAATTATAAAAGGTTTTTAAATAAGATTTCAAAGTAGAGGAAATTTTTGAATTTTGAAAAGAAGAGAGATTTTGGAGATAAGACAAGTGTGGTTGTAGTTTTGATAAGTTTTAAGTATGTATTAATTATAAAATATTTTAGATAAAATTCGAAATTAAGGAGGGGTAGTTTTGATTTTTTAAAATAAGAGAGATTTTCGAGATACGACACAAGTGGTAGTTGCGGTTGTGGTATGTTTTAAATATGTTTTAATTATTAAATATTTTAGATAAAAATTTAAATTGAGAGGGTAGCTTTCATTTTTGAATATCTAATTTTAAATAAATATTAATTATAAAAGGATTTTAGATAAGATTTGAAAGTAGGAGTGAAGTTTTGAATTTTGAAAAGAAGAGAGATTTTGGAGCTAAGACAAGTGTGGTTGTGGTTTTGGTAAGTAAACAACAGTTTTAAAATTGTTTATATTTATTAAGATCATTAAAAATTATTTAAATTTCAAAATGAATGAGAAGAAAATGACAAAGGCATTATTTTTAGAAGAAAAGGAATATATATATTTAAATGTTGAAGATATGTACTCTCCAATTTTTTCCCAATTGAAATTTTCCTTCCAAATTTTTATCGGATCCTATCTAAATTCAAATTTAAACTTAGTACTATAGAATAAACCTCTCAACTCAACAATAGACACAAAATTATTTCTTTAAAGTTTTTAATTTTTATAATTAAAATTTCCCAAAAAAAATTATTTTAGATATTCCAAAGATTCGGAAAAAAAAATACCTTATTACATAGATAGAATGAAATTTTTAAGCCAATTATAAATGTGTAATGATATAGAGGTTTTATAATATGGAAAATGTGTAATTATAATATGTAAGGATGTAGACCCCGGATGCGGGTGATCAAAGGGCATGATATGTGGCAGAGGATTTGGGTCTGCGCTTGAGATTCTACCACTGCCACCCTTCCTCTTGTCCTCATCCTCATCAATAGCATTTATGACGAGACTGCCAACCACCCCACTGCATTTATGCAGCACAGTCGCCCATGATCGCGCCCATTCTTCAGCAATATGGCTTCCTCTGGAAGCTTCACGCCTACTTTGCTGCCTCTGCGCTCTTTTTGCTCCCCCACTATCTCAGAGCACAGCTCCAGAACCAGCACTGGGTGCAGATGTTCAATTTTCTGTTGCATTAACTTCATCCCGAGTTTTCATGTAACACAGAGCTCCCATTGTTCTCGGGGACTCTAGTCTCACTCTGACTCTTTCCCTGGTCCGTTTGCCCATTCTCTGCCTTCAGAGCTTTGCACTGGTTCACCCGCTCATTCCCCACCCTCCTAGTCTTGCTTTGTCCCGCTCAGTCATTCTCATCTGTGTCCAATGCCTCGTCTCCGTCAGAGGATGCGGTGTCGTCGCGGCTCGAGCTGTGGTTTTCCACCCCGCCACCCTCCCTCCACCTCTCCGAGCTCCTCGTCTCCTTCCTCGGAAAACTCGTTGGGCCGTTACCCTGAGACCAGAAGTGGTCGTGGCATCAGTGTTGGTCGTGGGATTTCTCAGCCAGTAAGAGGCATTTCCAATCTTGTCCCCAGTCATCAGCATTCTGCCCAGATTTGTTTCCCTTTTTTTCTCAATAGGCCGACTATTACAGCCACCATTACCATTGATTTTAAAGAGGAGCCCCCTGAAATGAGTACCAAGCTTCCAAGAACTGATTTGGCGCATATGGATGCTGAAAGGCCTAGCTCTCCCTCCAGAGGCGGTCAGAAAAGAAAAGCAGTTGAGTGTAGCACTATGCAGGATCTCAGAGTTGATGTTGGTTTAGGCGACACCAAGCAAGGTTGTTTCAGTGCGAAAGATGATAAGCAGGATGAGGACGACCCTTACGCCTATGCCTGTCGTGTGGTCGAATCTCCCCCCTCATCTCAAGGTACTTAAATGGTTAATCTCCATTTCTGCACGATTTTGGATGGACGACAACCCAATTTAGTCACTGTAACTTGCTCGCTGCCACTGCTTGGTCACTTTCAGATTTACAGTTTGTCAAGTCCCCTGTTTCCCCTTTGCAAGCGGCTGTGTTTTTTGACTGGCAACAATTTTGTATGCATAATTTCTCTTAGTTACTGTGTTTTGATAAACTGTCAGAGCTTCATGGCCAGTTTCCCCTATGAGGGCAGCACTCTCTTGTTGATTTGCTTGATAAATTTTGAACATGTCTACTGTATTAGAGTGCCCATACCATGGGCCAGAACTTCTAAGGCCCTGCCCTCTATGTAACCTTTTTGTATACTAATAGATTAGAATTATTCAGAAAAGAAAAAAAAATGTAAGGATGTAGAGGTTTTTCAATATGGAAGGAGGTCATATCTTTAATTAGTAGTAGTAACTAGCAATTGCACCACATGTTTCAAAGGAAACGTCGTAAGGTTGTGGTATACGAAAGAATAGAATATAAGAAAGAAGAGGTAGTAGGAACTTTCTCAGCTCCAACTGATCCTCTAGAATAAGGGGTGGAGAATTATGCTTACTAGACCTAAAATCAAAATATCCATATTGGGTAATTGATGTGGAACAACTTATTTGTTATTAATTGCATGTAAGATGTGTGTTTTCATAATGGATGAGACATATATGGCAAAATGTGCATGTTTATTTTAGATACATTTTAATAAGCAAAATTTTAAAAGAATAATGGATATAAACATTTAAAAATAGTTTTATTAAATAATTAGTTTAGATCTATATTATTTATCAAAGGGATCAATTCTCTTTTTACTATGAAAGAGGTTTTCATATAAATACATAAGATCCCTCTTGGCTCTTGGTAGATCGAGAGTTAAGATTGATCTAGGAAATCTTAATTTCCCTCTTTAAATAAACTACATTCCACATGAATACCATGGGTTGTTTCTATAGTTTATTATTATTTTATTTTAGTATTTTTATTTTTATTGTATTTTGACCTAGTAAAAATGTTCATTACATTATGTCAATTTTTTTATTTAATTTACTTTTTTTTTTTTTTTTTTTGTGTAATTTGACATAGTCAAAATGTTAAATTGAGGTTAAAATCTAACAAATTTTTAATAACAACATTTTAACTTAAAAGTCACCAAAACTTAAATTCAATATAACTATTAAAAAATAAATAAAAAACCAACATTATAAAAAACATAGAAAAAACTATTTACTTGTGGATCTAATGGCCTAAAACATTTCAGTTGTCTAACATTTGATCTAATGACTCAAACATGGACACAGTTGTTTTCAAATAATAACGCCTTGGGGCGTAAATATGTTCTCTTTTATTAGTTTGGATAAAAAATTTCAATCTTCTTAAATAAGTTGAAAATGTATTTGTAAGTGTGATATAAAAATATTTGTAATATAAAACTGGAGTTATGTGGATAAATATGAGAGTTTTTACATGTTATTTCTATTTGCATTTTTTAAATTTATATGAAAATTTTTGGTTTTCTTTATGAATATCCAAGCCGTAGTTTAATCAATTTTATTTTTTGCCTTGAAAATCATAGAAATTTCGGTAATATTTTAATAAAATCACGCAGGGATTTTGGTAAATTCAGGTTATAGCTATCCAAATTCAAGATTTTGGGTGTCCTTGAGGTTGCTAATGGCCCTGAATCCAATTCCACCATCAAAAAAATGATTAAAACACTACTACTGCAAGATTTATTAAAAATAATTTATCCAGATTCCGACCACTTTTGGTTGTCCAGTCAATTCCTCCGCCTCAGTAGACAACTCCAATATCCAATATCAGAAAGAAAAAAAAATATCATTTAAAGTTATGATGGTAGAGATAAGTTTCAATTAGAACAAAAGAAAAAAAAATTGATCGTGGCAAATCCATATGAAAATGAGATGACATGCTACTATAGAAGAACAACATAAAATCCAAGTCAAGTATCTAAATATGTCACTAGATTAGGGTCGTTTAAACTAGCACCAACTAGTGCAGAGGGCTTGAACTCACATTTGATGTGTCTCTATGTATGCCAACATTTGATGTGTCTCTATGTATGCCAAGTGAGAATCCATCCTCTCAAGACATGAATGTTTTTGCCACTAGGCCCTTTGGATATCATTAAGAAAGAAGATTATGACATTCCTCTCCTTGTGTTTCTCCTTTAATAATCGTCTTGACAGGTTCTTTAGCTGCTAGTGTATTGCGATAGAGTGCATATATTGGTTCCTTCTTCACCTAATATGAGTAGGGCCAAGAAGCCAATGAGAAACCTCCTCCATTAATTTTGAATCTCAGTAGGCCTCACGGTCATGAGAAACATTATTCTCAAGTTGATGTATCTACTCTCGAATGCTAGGAGAGCTCGTTGAATGATAGATGACAGCCACTTCTTCGCCTTGGGTCTGGACATGCGACAACCCATGCTAGCCATGGGTGCCAACCCCTTTGTGGTTGTTCATATGTTGATGTGATATTAAATACACCGAACAAAGTAATCTAGTGCAGGGCGAAGATTGTAGAAGCCACCAACACCAATACAACCTACCAATCACCCCCCAAGCCAATATCAAGCCATGCATAGAAGAAAAATCTGAGAGTGCTGACCTCCCCCTCCATAACCCCCCCAAAGACAACCAAGGACCATATACGAGCCAACACCTAGGACTTATGCCCAACATAGAAAATCAGTGTCCAAGGATGCCCAAGAGAGCAATGTAGGGATAAGCCGAGAAAATCAATGCATCGAGCCAGGGATAAGATATTACCCAAAAAAGCAGCCCACGAATGTCAAGACCAATCGACGCATCGTCCTTTGAAATTGAGAACAACAGCCATAAACCTCCTCAATGCAATGCATCCAGACACCTAGTGCCACAACCTGTTTAACATAGTCTAATTCAGGCTCAAGTGCAATGTCATTTCCCTTGCCCGTAGTGTGATATCCACCATCCTTAGTGATCGAGAGTTAAAGGAAAGGGAGAGCTCTATGATTTGTAATTGCGACAACATTTTAAACATGTGACTCGAGCTCTGAAAGAAACCAAATCTCGCCCCATTTAACTAGTTGACTAACAAAACATCCTGATATGACCATATAACATAGATAGAAATAAAATCCCACTAGAGGCGAGAGTGTAACACAATGATGAAATCAAAGCTAACCTATCTACAGATGAATAGTGAAATGATGGATCTAGAATAAGTTTGTGATAACACCATAAGTAATAATACTTCGCACACTTAGTGCATGGGGTTGGCCACGCCAACCCTTTTATTATTTTATTTTTTTACCATGGTGAATCAGTAACTCTTTAGACTAATATAAGGGAGGTCCCAAGATCAATCCTTGTGGTTGCCTTATAACAACGAAGGTACATCCAGCAACCAGCAAGCCAGATATATGAGATCTTATGATTTAGCAAGATCCCTCTACTCTTTGAGCCGAGATCATAACAAGCCATATACTCAATAGGATTTGAACTACGGTTTGGTTGATTTCACACAACAAAACTTACTATTAAACCATTACCATGGAAATTCTTTAAGCAGTCAAGACTCTCTAGAATTCCTTTTCCAAGTGGCTATATACCCTAATAAAAAAACAAAAAATTAAAATAAATAAAATAAATAGACTTAATAGAATATTTCTTCCGCAAAATTTCAATGTTGATAATATTCCACCTTTTATCTTTATCTTTCATTCTCAGCCATAATCATCTGAAAAAATAATATCAACCACGTCCTCCTCTCCCAATAAACGCTTTACTTATTTTTTAAATATGATATTAAATTATAAGTATGTTTTATTATTTAAATTATATATGTAAAATCAAGGGTTTTAAAATATCATATGATTTCTTTTTAATAAATTCATTTTTAATAATTAAATAGAATATTAGATAGATATTAGGTAAGGTATATTGCATTTAAATCCATAAATAACGTAATATATAATTTTTAAAATATTTATAATAATAGATAATATAAATAATATTAATTATATAATATTGAAAAATATATATTTAAAATTTAAAAAATATTTAACATTTATATTATTAATCCATTTAAAATTTTATAATTATACAAATTATTTATAAAATAAATATTTTTATTTTTATTATATCAATAGGTATATATGTTCTAGAAAAATGTTTTTGTAATTTTAATTTGGTAATTATTGAATAGGATTTTTAGAATTATAATTTAATTATTAGATGGATGGTAGATATTTAAATTCAATTCAATATTATAGAATATTCATAGTAGTATACACAAATCAAAAATTGATATTTATCTCCAAAGTAGTTATGCCCTTCTAACTTTTTTAGTAGATTGATTGATTAAAATAGATGTCTTAGAAATACGTGTCATATAGATTAGTTATAATATATTGGGTACATGATATTGGTAAGTGATGGTATTGGAACATTTATTGGGAACATGATATTGATAAGTGATGGTATTGGAACATGGTATTGTAAGAATTTCCATGGTTAAAACTTTTGTTCCATGTTTTCTTAAATCTATATATGTTTTGATTTATTTATTAATTCCTTTTGTTATTCAATATTAAAAACAATTTAAAATAAAGTCATAATTTAGTTAATTGGATGATTTTTTAAATATTAACAAAGTGAAATGTATTATGTAATAAGTGTTTTGATGTTTATGATGGATTGGAGCTTATCCTCATTTTCCAATAATTAAATTGATATGGTTGAGCTAGTTTAATTAGAGCAACCATATAAATTAAATCTATGACAAATGCTAATAGGAAATAATCCATAATAAATATAAAAACCACTTCATCATAACAATTAAATAAATCAAAACTTTATTTTAAAAAAAGGGAAAGAAAGGCTCCAAGATTGTTATAGTTGGGGTGGCTTAATAATTTAGTTGTGTTGGCTTAATAATTCAAGAATATTGGAGGTGTGGCTTATGATAGGGAATTGAGAGCGTATGTTTGAAAGAGTTGGGCACTCTAAAAGGAAGTGTTTTTCATCTTCCACCTTCTTAGTATCACATATACAGATTCTATCATCCCAAGGAGTCTTGGGAGTAGACCACCCTCTTGTGTCACTTTGAATCTCATGAGAATTAGTTCTTATCCTAGCGATGTTCATTTTCTTCTTAGTGCTAGTCAACACAGAGAGATAAATTTGGTTATCAAGGGTGGGATTGATCACCTCCTTACAGTATCTTAGCTTCCTTTTACCCTCTAGCTCCTTATAATTCCACATTCTGTCCTTAAAATTGGAGTTCATAGTATCCTTGATAATAGCTCCTTATCATTCCACATCTTGTCCTTAAAATTGGATTTCATAGTATCCTTGATAATATAGTTTCTTCTCGATGATCTCCTCCTTAATCCCCCAAAGGTTGAGCCAAGACTGGGCATCCTAATGTCACAGACACCTGAGGCACAGGTGGGGGTTTTGAATAAATTTATAAGCAATCTTTGGGAGCCTCTTGGATTACATGTTGTAATGGTTCTTCTTATACATGAGATATCGAAACATAGTCGTACTTTCAACGATGGACAAGCTAGATTTGATCAAGAGGACATGATAGGGAGTATTCTCCTTGATATTGAGGTTATCTACTATAAATTATTTTTGAATAATAATAATAATTAATATATATTTTATTTTTAGTATTTAGGACCACTTTATCTTGGAGATTGTTAATATGTAAATGGACTTTGTTATGTAAATACTATGGGCCAATACCATATGTAAAAAAAACCATAATTCATTTCATTTGACACTTGTTCATATGACATTTGTTTTAAAAAAATAAAAAATAAAAAACATAACTACTTTGGAATTAAAACTCAACCTTTGATTTGTGTATTCTGGAATATTGTATGAAAGTTAAATCCATACCATCCACCGAATCATTATTGACAATTAAATTAAAATTCTGGAAGCCTATGTTTATAGGCATAATTATCAATAATGATTAAGTGGATGGTATTTAATATTTTAGAATGTTGGCGGTAGTATACACAAATCAAAATTTGATATTTATTAAATTGATTAATTAAAACAAGTTCATCTAAAAAAATGTCATATGAAGTGGGTTATAGTTTTTTGGGCATGTGGTATTGATAACCCATGGTATTGGAATAAAGCCTAGTTATATATTAGGAATATCCATGATAAAGTAGGGTAAATATCCATGATTAAGAATCTTGTTCCATGTTTTTTTAAGTATATCTATTTAACTTATATGATAATTATTTTGATCATAAATGATAATAATAATAATTCAAAATAGATTTATAACTTAGTTAGTTTTTGTGATTTTTGAAAATTTAGTTTTGATGCCTATTATTTCGTCTCCATGAAAAACATCAATTATTTTCATGATAAGTGATAATAATAATAATTTAAAATAAAGTTATAATTAGTTAGTTTTTATGATTTTTTAAATTTTAGTTTTGATGCCTATTATTCCTTCCCCATGCAAAACATCAACTATGGATTTGTCGGTTGACCATTAAAGTTTAACATTGGCCAATGCAACTTATAATATTTAACTTTGAAAAATAAACACTTATTTTTAGTTATTATTAAAAAATTAATTTTCAAACATTTTGATTGAATCATAACTTGGTGTAGTATTACATCCTTTGCACAAGATAATTTCATGTTGATAACTGCCTCAGATATTTTATGTCATAATTTATGGGTATGATTTTTTATAATTTGCGTAATGATTTTTTATTCTTATTATTTAAAAAGTAAATAACATAGTTACCATCAATTACTTCCCACCGTAGTTTAAACAAGTCATTGTATAAAAAATGGATAGGAAGAAGATGCAAATAGATTTATTTACTAGGAGTTACTTCTCACTATATATTTACTAGTGGTTACTATCCACCAAAATTTATGCATTTCCATGTGCCTGAGAAGGTAATTAATTTATTCAGGTCACATCTCAAGTTATCAGTTCCTCCCAAAGAAAGACTACATGATTCAATTTTTCTATTAACCACTATGAATTTAGCTAACCTTGACAAATATAGGTTATAATTTTTTTATGCAACTTTCCCAAAACATAACTTTTAACTTGAGTGGTAAGGACTAAGCTACACTATAGCACTTGGTATAGATTGATTCCTAATAACATTTACCAACCATTTAATAACTGAGATAGTATATAAAATTATCATTGAAATTTATACACATTTAAACTAAAATTTTATAAATGAAATTGATTTTTAAATCAAAATTTAATAAATCAAATTATTAAAAAAGAAGAATGTAGATATTCCATAATACTCTAAATTAAGTTGTTAAAAACTTTGATAATTAAATACGCATGAATAATTTTGCTTTATAATTTTAATACAATCATTACTACAACATCAAAAAGAATAATAAAGTAACACAAGTTTTGAATTACCATAACCCAGTGAAGCATATTCGACTCAATTTAACCCCATCTCAACACTATAATAACACAAAATTCAAAACAATCAAAACCAAAGCTTTTTATTGGCAAAATCAACCATAAAAAATAAAAAAAATATTATTAAAAAAAAAAAAATCCCAAAATAGCCAAGCTAAATCCCATAAAAGCATGGGCTTTTATCATTAACCATCACAGGACACAAATCCCTTCCATGCTTTCCAAACCCTAAGGGGTCCTATTGTGAACTCTCAACGCCATCCTAAACGCGAAAAATCAAAAGCAAGAATTTGTGAAAGCCGAAAATAAACTTACGCTTTAACATGGATAGAATCAAAGGCTAACCATATCACATTATATCTAAATAGATAATGATGTAAGCAAACCAAAGGATGTCAAAAAACCAAAAGGACAAAACCATGATCTAAATGGAAATGTATGTCTTATTATGTGTCTAAGGCCCACAATTCCAATGTAATGGCAATCTACCCACACTTTTCGTATTTAACTCTAAAAATAAAGTAAAAAACCAACAAAAATATCATAACTTCACATAATTATTTTAAAAAATAACAATTTTTTGTGAAATTATCAAAAAAAAATATTATCATTAAGATTAGAAAATCATAATCAAATAACACAATCACTTCACCACAATACCCAAATTAACATGAACCAGGATCACTAAAAAGTTGAGCACAAACCCATATCTATAACTATGGTGGAAACTTTAAGAACCTGCCACAGTACCAACATGCCACCCAGAAAATCTCAACATAAAAATAAGTAATGTTAAGTAATGTGTTTTCCATATACCAGTAACAACTAAAAATACAATTACAAACGCCATAAATAAATGTGAAAAAGAGAAATATACCACGCCAATCGTCGGTATGCTAACAATGTCAAATGAAACCTAACATGACAAGATCACTCTCACGAACAACAAACTTATCACGAAGTTGTAAATTATCAGATACCACATCCTGCCATGGCAAAGCTTATTTATCAATCTTCAATCTTTTGAACCATTAATAGGCAGGGCAATATATGTTCACGACTAAATATTATACCAGTTTCAATCCAATCATAAACATATAATACCCAAATATTTATAGCTCAATAAATTTGTAAATATTAGTTACTCCACATTATTTATAGCTCAATAAACTTGTATTAGTTACTCCACAATAGCGGAAAGCATGGAATCTCAATCTCAGCCTGAGAAGTGTGCCAGAGACGCACCTCAGGTATGAGGAAGTGGAGCACACACGTCATCTTTATCACCAACCGTGACTTGGATGTACAGGGTACTGCGTAAGGAGACGAATGTAACACTATTTTCGGTGGGGCTCAACCTTTGATTTTTTTGCCGAGCTTCTACGTTCTGTCAATGTCAAACATTATTGAAGTGGGACATCCGAAAGGTTGCATTTTAACTCTTACGTTTTGAAAATGTTTGGAATATATTTTCGGATTGATAATTTTGTCCGAAATTCGATAAAAATCCGTTTGAATCACATATCACTATCGCATTTAGGACGTCACAGTTTTAGGTTAGAATCTCCAGTCTTTCCTGATCATTAGGCCTTCAGTTTCTTTTGAGTCATTTTTTTTTATTTTTTATTTTTCATTTTTCTAAAGATATGAAATGTTCAGTTTATGACGGTTTATAATTATGCTATGACTGTTTATAATTATGCTGTTTTGAGAAGAAGAAAAAAAGATTGTGAGGAATATTAGATTATAAATATAATTTTAAAAAATATAAAATTTAATTGAATATAAATGTTATTGAAGTTAAAGATTTTTACTGTTATATATGAGTATTGAGAATTATATTAAAAATGATGGAATTTTGTTCATAACAATAATATTTCTTTTAAGAACAAGAGTTATCAAAGTTTTATGAGGATTTGGGCTTGAGTACACAGAATCTATCTAAATTTTTACAAGAGAACTCCGAGATACAAAAAAAATTGATTTCTAAAAGAGGGGAAAATTTCTAAAAGACCCCTAAAATCAATATGTATTTGCATAGTATTCTTAAGTTGATATCATTTTAACTTCGTGTGACTTATCATTATCCTTGGAGAGATGTTTTTCCTCTTTTTTCCCATTTGGATCCAACCCACGTTTTCCAATGAATCTAACTTGTCGTCATTTTTTTATTGATCTCTACTAACAATTTCATTCTTTTGACCCATTAAGAGCTCCTCCACATCAACTTGATCAGCCCAAGGGGGAGATTTTTCGAACTTGGTTTTTGGGAGAAACACACTCAGGGGTATTGGACTTTGAGGAAAAAATCTTACTCTTGTCCAATAATCCATGTTCAACCCCAGAAGACTTTTTTTTGAGGAACAATTCTTTGAAGTAGTGGAAGGATTACCATCTTTCACTCAAATTTCAAAAACCTTCGCAAAATTAACCATCTTCACTTTCTTTATTGTTGCATTTCCTTGATCTTTCATAGAATTAACCATGTGCTTTGAGAAAAATTTATCCTTTTGAAGTTTGGACTCGTTTTCAAGATTGGGAGGATGAATCTCCTTAGAAATTGTATAATGATCTGAATTAGCACCCTCCCACCATCTTGGTCTTTGACTAGCTTTCTTTGCTTAGTTTTCCCAACTTTGGGAATTTTTTTAAGGGAGTTCCCAATATCATAACAAGCTCTACAATGGAAAGAAAAATTTTCATATTCCAATTTTTACAACCATAAAAAAATTGGACATGTTAAATTAATTTTATCAGTGAAACCTTTGGAAAAATCCATTTCCACACATATGCACGCATATGTGGGTTTCATGTAGAATTTTGTGTCATTGCATTGGGAATAGAATATGCCTAAAGCATTACCAATTGTTGTCAAAGAAGGAAGATTCGACAAATGCAAAAGGAAGTTGGGAAGCCTTACCAAAACCAGAGTAGTAGAGATTGAAGCCATTAGAGGGTAAAAAGAGGGTAATCATGGTTCTAGAGAAATCCCCACATTGCCCTAGAACCATAGGCCATAGTAAAAAATAAATGTTCTATCATCGACTTTGGCAAAGACATCAATAGAAAAACCTCTTTCCTGCGAGTATATATTCAAATCATCAGAGATTAAGGGCTTACATTGCTCAGAAATCCAAGAGTAGAGATTAGCAAGCCTCAACGAGAAGCCATTAAACATGAAAATCAAACCATCCTCCTTCAAAATTTAGCCTCACTCATGGATTCAACCGATAATGCAACTTCAATGAAAGGTGCTTCATGAAAAAACAATTTATAAATAGAAGAACCAAAACGTAATTTCAAAATATCGCAAAATTAATGAATAACTACATATTTAATGGCATTCGCAGACGCGCCACAATGGAGAGGATTCAAATATGAGCCCACCACCGAGGAAGCTAGGGGCAGAACAGAGGAAGAGGAAACACACTTAGTATTGATGGATCCTGAAGTTAAAAGTGAGCCCACCACACAAAAAGACTGAGACACCTTTTTAACCACCTTAGAAGCCATTGTGGAAGGAGAGATTGACGTGACATCCAAAACAATGAAGGGCGAATTACCCATTGCAGAGAATGTTGAAGCTTGAACAATAACAAATAAAGAATATGAGGGAAGATTTTCCATTAGAATAGCTTGAAGTATAGGTAAAGAGGCGACCGGAAAGGGTTGGACCCCAGCTGCCGCAACAAAAAAATGCAGATTAGTCATTCACGATAATCACTTTTATTTAAGTAAATATTAAGTATTACATTTTAAGTATTATGATTGGGGTGGTAAGCTTTGAAGTTGATGTAGTTGGGATTTTGTTCTTTTGTTGTCATTCCCTGCACATGTAATTCCCTAGAGGCATACTTATGGAGCCTTGCTTCTCAAAGTGGTAGGCTAAATCCCCTTAGAGAACTTATGCTATACATGTTGGTTTCATCTATTCACTCCACACCATGCACTTCTTTTTAGGCTAACAATTTTACTTTAGCACTCTCATTAGTCACTTACTCTAACTCTTGTCTCTACCCACCATGTGTCTAGAATCTGCCTAGTTTATGTGTGGGCGTTCTCCTATCTTTATCATCAGGTTTCCCCTCACTTTAGTTGGATTTTCTGAAAGGGAGGCATGGTCCCTCGTTCCATGTTAGTGCAACCTAACTAGAAATTTGTAATTTGCTCCCTTTTCCATGGCCACCACATGCAGCTCCCCTCTCACTTTAATTCGAGCTCTTGTGATTTTCTAATGCTTCTGGTAGCCATGAAGTTCGAGATACCTTTTTTTTTGACATTCTAGTCAAGGTCATGGAGCTTAAAGTGAATTTATATAATTCCCTCAAATAGATTCCTTAACCCATAAATTTCATGCGATCATGCCATCAGACATACAAGAGGAATTTCAATTAGTGGAAGAAACAATCAACCATGAATTATAGGTCACTCTGGATTCTGATGTCATGGTAGTCGTTGATCATTAGGTTCTTAACACAATAAATTCATGTGGCCATAAAAACCATTACTTTCTTATTTTTTATTTATAGTTGCATGTTAAGTTGTTGTTTGAAAAAATCTTGATCAATAGAAGAAAAACACATACCAACATTGTAGACATGTTATATGAATTCTGAGATCTTATGCTTGACATGAAAGGTTGACTGACTTGATTAGAGATGGGTTCTTCACCCACCTCTTTGATTTCCCCACCATGCAAGGTTGAGGAACAACCAATTAACATGAATAATACTCTATTCTCATGATGTTATTGTTCAATGTAGTGTTATCTTAGCTTTGGTTTCCCCAACCAACCCTTATGGATATAGTTATTTTTTCCTTTATGTATATGCTTAATTTAATTTTCTTATTAACAGAGACTCCATAGTTTAATAAGGCTGTTTTTTTTCCTCTTATTGTTGGTTTCCCCCTATGTGGAGTACCAAGTAGTTTTGGCCTCAGTTTTTCATGGAGACTTCTAAATTTGCAAGTGGTTGACTCTCCCCTTTACTACATCTCGTTTGGTATCCTAGGATGGCATGATAGAGAGTAATTTTTCCAAGTTGATGTAAACCTCTTCTATTGCAATAAAAAACAATTTAAAAAAGAAAAACTCAAATTTCAAAAGGATAAAAACCCAAAATGAATGTAAAATTATTTGAGAAAATATTTTTATAGTAGATACTTCTAATTATAAAAATTATTAGAATAAAAAATATAATTCATGAAAACACTTGACATCAACATCAAATATCTAATGGATAGGATAAAAGATGAATGCAAAGAGCTCACAACTTTTGTAAACGATCCCTCCACTCCTTTGGGGTGAAAGGTAATGACCCTTCGACTCCTTGGGGGAGGGGTGAAAAGTCACTCCTAGGAGGATGAACTTTTGACAATTGGAAAGAGGTGCAATTTGATGTTTATTTTGATATATTTTCATTTTTTTTTAATTAAATTTTTTAGCTAAAATTTTGAAAAAATAATAAATAAATAAAGAAAATGGTTTAAATAATGGGGTACAATATTTTATTAAATTGTAAAAATTTTTAATTTTTTAATTTTTATTTTTTAATTTTATTTATTTATTTTTGAATTGTAAAAAATAATCTCTATTATCAAGTTAAATAATGAAATATAATTACTTTGAAAATCTCTAAAACAAAATTAAATTAAAATATAAAATGAAATTAACAACCACTTAGGAATTATAACTTCAATTTTTATTTTTAAAATTTTTTAAAATAAAATATTAAAAAATAAATTGAAACCTTCACTTGAAATTAAAATATTGATGTGACAACTGCATTAATTGTTAACTAGTTGTTAACTAGTTAAATGAGATTTTACTATTTGTTTAAGGAAAAGACCGAGACAATTAATGTTTTGCTAGAAAAGTTATTTTTCTTTATTGATTAATCGTGAATAATAAAATTAGTTATGGAAAGTAATTCATTAAAAGGTAAAAAATTTGATTGTAAATGTTTTCTAAGAACTGAAAGGTGGTTGGACAATTTGAACAATTACTTGCTCCTCTAGGGATAAGAGACTCATCCCAGTGAGGAATAGGGGTTCTGTTCGGAGACTAAGGAAGAGAGTGGAAAGTTTTCCTGAGCTGGTAGAGACCAGTGGAAAATCTCTAAGTTCAACTGAAAATAATCTGGTATTGACTAGACTTGGGGTCCTGATGTCACAACAGAGACATATTGTTAACCTGTACCTTTCAGTAGAAGCACGGGGGAAGAGCAGGACATTATTGCCTCTCTTGAAGGTTGGGTGGAACATCAACAGTAGTGTTTATAATTAGATAAGTATCTGACTTATTTTTGTTAGTTTAGTAAACTGGAATATTGTTATGGAAATTTGAATACCGGAAAGGAAAATGAATTTCTTGGATACTATGCTGAAAAGACTCCAAATTCAAAGAAATGGAGATGTGTCGTGTTTATTACTGTGTTTATTTATCATTTTTAGAATAGATATTGATTCTATAGTGGAGATTATGAAAAAGAAACAATTTACCGTGTTAAACTAATATGATGGAACAATAATGTTTAAGAGAAACAATAATGTGTAAGGTTATACATTAGGACAGTGTTCCTGTATAAAAACGAAAATCTGTTAGGGATTAGCAGTGCATATTTATTTCTATCTTAGAGAGTCCAAAAGAGAAATTCTATCTGTATTAACCTAACCATTGGACAGAACTGTCGATTCTGGGTAATGGAAGAAAAAAAACACAAAATGTGTCATTCTTCCTTCTTTGACTATACTCTAACAGAGGTGGTCTGGACACCCAAATCTAGATGAATATAAAAAGTTGCATTTGTATAGATTAGTTTTACAAATGTTGAATAAGGCACTGCTGCTCAGGTAAATATATAAAGCAATAATTATGTAAAACAAACTACCTATCAACAAATGAACAATTATGCTATAGTAATCATTTAAATACCAATATCACAAGAAAAGAAAACCTATTGTGCGAAGATATTTATGTAAACCTGTTCAATACTATAGAGAATTACTAATTGTATAACACGTAAACAATAAAAAGAACTGTTCACATTAAGAAATTGTTGAGTGATGCAACAAAAGTGCACCGGCCAGAGGCTCGATCATACATTTAACAAATATACGATACTGAGATAACAAATCAGAGATTTTAACCCAGTTTTCAAAAAGAAAAGAGATATACAAGGTTAACAATTGTATCTGCGAAAACTCGAACCAAAGAAAATGCAACGAGGCACCTCAAAACCCATTCACTATTAATTAAAATATATTCACAAACATATACATCATTAAACGAATCTAGTCTTCCAACCATATAAACGGAGGTAAAATTCCTTCTTTCATTTCAAATAAAGGAAACCCAGAAAAATCTAGAGAATAAAATAGTCTCAAGACTGGATAGTTAAAAAAATAATCATATCGACAATTGCAAGTGAATATACAAAAAAAAAGAGATTTATGTCTCTGTTCATTAATTCTTGTAAAATCAGAAGGAAGGGCTTTCCTTCTTTAACTCAAAAAAAAAAATACAGCAATCCATTGAAATGGGTTCACCAATTATACAAATAAACAGAGTCAATTTATAGAGTGGGGTTTCCACTATTTGCAAGGGAAGAGCGATGAAAACCTTCAAAAAATGGAGTACCTATATAAGGAAGAACAGAGATGTCATCCGAAATACGGAAACCAGAGCCTCATCATTCAATGAGGAAAGGGTATTGATACTTACCAAATGAAGAGAAAGACTCACTTGTAACAGTGCCAAAGGATAAACGTTAGACCAGAAGAAAATACTATTCGACATGGAAAAATAGCATTTAAATACCATAAAGGAATGATGAAAGACGCATTTTAAAGCTTATTTTACCTGTAGGTATCCTAGTTTCCACAAAGCCGTAGCATAGACAGCTGTAGCAAGAAACGGGGGACACGATTTAAAATCTACCAGGGTTTAGAATAGTGGTTTTCCAACTGGAAGAAAAGGGAAGAAGCTTCACAATTATAAAATTAATAGGAATTGACCAAATGAGTTTGTGAAGTGTGTGTGTAATGATCTCCTTAAACCCTGTGGAACACAAGCGCCATGTGGAGAAAACTAGGCTTCAACCATATCTCCATTGAACCTTGTGATTCCAGGGTTCTCATTTGGAAGGCTTGGGAACCCTCTCTCCTTCGCAGATTGGATACAGAGCAAATGAAAGGCGAGACGAGGCAAGCGGGTTTTACCCAAGACCTTTTTCCCATCGATAAAGTCTACCATCGATCTCCGGGGGTCAGATGGTGCGCAAAGGGGGCAGGTGGCCCTTAGAGAATCAGACCCAATCCAAAGCAATCCGTAATCGAGGACCATATTAACAACACTTGTGCATGACAACTACAGTCGGTACAATCCCCATACCAAGACAATAAATGAGATTGAAATTTGTGCAACCATAAAACTAAACCAAGGTCTAGAACTATGGTGGCATTAAACATTTAAAACTATTATGCGCCGGGACGAAAACCTTATATACTATGGAGTATGATAGGAACTACTTGTTCGAATGAACTAAAAAAAATTTTTAGAGTTTGGTTTAGTACTGTGATAGTAAGGTAAGGTAAATATTAATGTAGCATGTAATTTTTCTTTTATATCCATATGTGACAAGTGGTATCAGAGTAGTGTTCATACGCTGGGACCATAAGGGTCAACTAGCAATTAAGCTATGTGTATACTGATGCACAAAAAAGAAGCATAACAGGAAACATCATGAGAAGGGGAACACCGCACTAACCACCCCAGGACATCAGGGAACCCCAAACACAACCAGTAGTGAGCCCTGAGATGTGGGTTTAGCTTAGTGTGGATCAACAATAGTAAACAAGTAGACTGATGGAGGAACAACAACATCAAACCAGCATATTGTTGAGTACAATATAGAAACTACAGAAGAGATGGTGCGATTTCGAAGTGATAACGAGCATTTGATGCAAGAGCAAGAAAAGATACTTAAGAGCCTGTCAGACAAGCAGAATCAGGGAATAGAACACCCCAGTGCTGATAAGGGCATGCAAGAAGGTGATGAACAATAAACAAGAGACAACACCACTGACATAGTGGAAAGAAGCCCATCCCAGCGAAGCAACAAGAAAAAAAACTATCATGAAGCAGAATCTAGCAATTTTTTGGATCAGCAAGAAGTTAAGAACAAAAAAGTGGAGCTTCATGGGGAGTTCTGAAAAATAAAACCACCAACATTTTATGGTGAGGCTGAGGAAATGGCAGAGGCTTGGTTGATAAACATGAACAAATATTTTCAGGTGTATGAGTAAAACAACAACCTGAAGGCCAGATAGGCCATATATTAGTTAAGGAAGAAAGCCACTCTGTGGTGGGAAGAAGTGAAGAATGTTCGTAGCATTGAGGACCAAGATGTTATGTGGGAATCGTTACAACAATAATTTAAAGACAAGTAGTTAACAGAACATTTCTACGATGAGAAATCTAAATAATTTCATGACTTGAAGCTGGGATAGATGATTATGGATGAGTATATCACCAAATTCACCTCCCTATTAAGATATGTTCCATGCCTCTGAGATGAAAAGGCTAAGGTAAAAAGATTTCTGAGCAGCTTGCCAACACACATGAAGGATCGAATTGAATTTGTAAATCCCGGAACCATGGACGAAGCCATTTGTAAGGCACAAATGTGCTATCAGAAGTCCAAGGCTAAAGGGGAGGTTGGCAAAAGTTGGTAGCTAAGAAAAGGACAGAAAAGCAGCTCAAACTTCAAAGGTGCCAAAAGCAATAATTGTAAGAATTATGCGCGAAGTTCTGTCAATAAAAAATTTAGCAGAAATCATCAAAGAACCCGATGGCTAGCAGAAGAGAAGCCTACAGAGGCATCCAACAAACCTGAGCAAGGGTAGGTGACCAAGTCACCTCTACAGTGTTGGG